>CM042899.1:922500-1627625 GCA_023653625.1 Triadica sebifera | reverse complement strand
TTCATACACATCTGTATGTACAAAATTCAGTAGTCCATTGGCACATTCACCCTTTCCACTAAAAGATGATTTTGTCATCTTTCCTATCAAACAAAATTCACATATGTCATATGATTCATAATCAAATGACCCTCAGTCACCATTCTTCTGTAACTTAGTCAATTTATATGGCCAATGAGACATTGCCAAAAATATGATGGTTTTAGGTTATCCAATTTTTCTTTTATTATTGATATTGAGTATTGAATTAGACATGTCAAAAATGTAAATCTCATTACATAATGTGCTAGCTCCATAAAGAATGTCATTCAACCATATAGAGCAACAATTGCCATTAATAGTTAAAAGAAAATCTTTTCTATTTAAACAAGAAATAGAAATAATATTCTTAGTTAATATTGGAACATAACAACAATTATCTCATTCAAAAACAAGCCCACTAGGGAGTGTTAATACATAAGTTCCTAGAGCTAATGCAGCAACTCTTGCTCATCATCAACACCTAGGTCTAACTCTCATTTCTTGAGTTGTCTATTGTTCTTTAGGCCTTACATATTTGTGCATATGTGAGACCGACATCTGTATCTAATACTCATGTGTTATTATTAGAAACTATTGCCTAGAAATTGAACCAAGAAGGGGGGGGTTCAATTGTATATTAAAAATTCTTAACTTTTAAGTGCGGAAAGAAAAGTTAAGTAAAGTAGGGATAGGAAGATATCGCACAGGAATTTTTATAGAGATTCAGATGTTAACAAACCCTACTCCTCTCCCCAATCTCAATTGGGAGTTTCACTAACACACTAAGTGTTACAATGGAGTTTTACAAGCTCACTCCCAACTATGGTGTTTCTAATAATGGATCACACCTAACCCAGAAATCCCTTTTGTTTTAATGGCTCACACAATAAACCAATTCATTGTGTTTTAAGGGCTCACACAAATAACCCTTACAAGTGTTCTACTCTTAAACCAATATACCCAAACTCACTTGAGTAGTAGATTACAAAGAAAAACACTCACAAATCTATAATGCTCAGAAAATAATGAGCAAAAAAATTTTTTACAGAGAATTAATGTTTGTTTGAAAGTAGTAAATGGACAAATGGCTACAACAAGATTTTGATTCGAAGTATTTGCTATTCTCTTGTTCTGGATTCATAAATGACTTGCATTTATACTTCCATGGCGAGTTATAGCCATCTGGTTGCATTTAATGCGAAAATAGTCATTGCACCAACTCTTAATTTTGTGCCTGACATGTTTCTCTTTCCTCTTTCACGATCGTGAATTTGTGTGTCACGATTGTGACTGTTCTTCCAAGCCGTGACTTGACTGGTGACTTTGGCTGTGAAGCATTCTGGAAGGATTTGAAGTGTTTGATCACGGGCGTGACATTATTCTTTCATGGGCATGAACATCCTTCCAAATCGTGGTCCAAGTGGTGACTCTGGCCATGAAGCTCTTTAGAGGAATTTGACATGTTTTCTCACGGGCGTGACTTTATTTCACGGGCATGATTGATATGATCATTCATGATTGCTATGATCTTTCATGGCCGTAAACTTTAAATATTGGGTAGTTGGCGCTAAGCTTTATCACGGGCGTGACATAAAAGGTCACAGGCATGAACATGATAATTCTTCATTTTGTCTTTTTAAGGTTAGTCTTCCATTCTCCATTCTTGCATCATGTTCCATACCCTATTCAATAAACTTAGAAGACAAGTATGTTGAATACATTATTGTTATTTTATTTGTTAGCATCAAAATGATGAAAATACCCCTCAAGGTTCATCAATCTCCCCCTTTTTGATGGTGACACATAATCTAGCAATATATGCTTTTGAGAAGTCTCCCCCTCAAAAGATGCTTAAGATAAAAAATTATTGAAGTGCAATAATTGTAAAAAATGATGAAGTATAGCATGGATGTTTGCTTCCTAGTTTAGTTATATGCAAGGTATGTCCAATGTACACCAAATTTTTACTTAAAACTAGTTAAGTATATGCAAAGTATATTTAAGATAAATTCAAAGTATATCAAGCATATTCATTCATGTAACTTGCATCAAGGTATATACAAAGTATACTTAAGGTAAATTCAAGGTATATCAACTCATTTGCATACTTGCATATTCATTTAATTCAAATAAGTATATCAAATATATTGCATTTAAATTTAAATATAATATATTGCTAGGTTCTTCCCCTTTTGTCATCAATAGAAAGAACAAAAAAAAGATAAATCATAAGGGAAAATTAATGCAATTATATTAATATTAAAAGAAAAGTACAAGGTTTTGAAAGTAATTTAAAGTCCTACATTAACAAAGCAAAAAAATATATAGTCTAGCTAGATTTGGAACCGGACATCCCATTTCTAAGGCAAGCTACTTCCGCCTCAAGGCTCTCCATGCGAGACTCCATGAAATCCTTGAGGTTCTCTAACCTCTCATCAATTGAAGCCTGCAATTGGTCAAAACACGGTACTAATAGGTCAACCACCTGCTGAGCCAAGTTCAGTGTGGAAGCCGAGGATTGTCCAATTTGCTGCTCAACCTCTGGGGTCACCGTCTCAACTCCAACTTTCTTCCTCTACTGGATTCCTTGGAGGCCAGCTTTGAAGTCGTCCGAATCATTGTCTTCCCAAATAATCTCACCAGTTGTGTTGGTGAAGCGATAGTAGATGTTGTTCTCATGAACTATGCAAACTGCCGCTCCCATTTTGATAAACGACTCAATGTCTAGTCGGTCTCGAGGATGTGCTGGTATAAGGTTGAAGTGGTGCTCCTCTAGCTTCAAATACCCAAGCTTTATAGCAAGGTGAGTCATGTACCCACCCACCAATCAAAATGTCTCTGGAGGGCTTCGTGGCAATAGACAGTAGATGGTTTGCAAACCATCGAGATAAAAGCCATTGTTAGGCCTTTTCGGGCCATCTCTAGGAGAAAGAGCTCGGATTTCCGAATCGATTCGTTGCTAGCTCCTCTGGAAAAAATGCTATAGTTTAGAAACCTATGCAAGTACTTGTGCACTGGTGATCGAAGGTGGGTGCTTTTCGTCTTCTTGACATCCCAGCTGCAGTTGAGCCCGAAATGAGTTCATGCCTGAGTGGCATAGAACTCCACCTCACTCTCATTAAGGATACCATCAGAGGGAAGGTTGAACATGTCACCAAACTCTGTGGCAGTGAGGGTGTTCAGATGCTTGCAGAGTTGAAATTTTACCGTGCTAGTGGAAGAGACTTGCAGGGTGCTAAGGAACTCGAGGGTAGGTTCCTTTAGCGTCGATTGATGGATATCAACAAAATCTTTTAGATGACAAGCCTGGAGTTGTTCTGTCATGCTTGTCTCGAGACCAAGGGTCTTGACAGTGTGCCACTCAAATGATTGAGAGGAAAGGAGTGGTCTTTGCTTGAGAACCGAGTACCTTGGATGACAGTGTTCCGAAATAATGTTTAGAAGGTAGTTTGTGTACCTTCTTGGAGCATGAGACTTCTTTCTGGTACCTTTGGAGGAGCCACATTCCATTTTTTATTGTGAAAAAGATTTTTGAAGAGAGAAAATCTGATGGAATGTTTGAATAAAACCTAGTGAATTTTGATTTCTGATGATGGAAATAGTTTTTGAAGGTATTTATAGATGGAGTGAGTTGCCAGGGGGGCAAAATCTATGAAATGGTATTGAATGGTGATAAATGAGAGAAGATGGAGAGTTGGAAATGAGAGAAATAATAGTAGAAAACATTTATAGCTAACATATTCACGGTCATGAATGGTAAGTCACGGGCATGAAATGTCGTGTTCACGGTTTGCTGAAGAGGCGTTCTACCCATGATGAGGGATGTGAAACGATTC
The DNA here is from genome assembly GCA_023653625.1 of Triadica sebifera. NCBI lineage: Eukaryota > Viridiplantae > Streptophyta > Magnoliopsida > Malpighiales > Euphorbiaceae > Triadica > Triadica sebifera. The sequence continues at coordinate 1,623,768 of CM042899.1, read as the reverse complement.
ACGGTCGTGACATTTAAAGGTCACGGGCGTGAATGATGAAATATCACGGTCGTGACAAAAGCATCACGGTCGTGAAGTACAATCTTCACTACTTGTGACCGTGAGACAGAGCGTGACACAAAGCGTGAACGCTTCTGTAAGTTTTTGGTGGAAATGTTCACGTCATGAATAAGTGTCATGGTCGTGAACAAAGGGTTTCACGGGGGTGACAGAAAAAGGTTATGGGCATGAAACATAGTTTTCACTACCTTCAACTGTGAAGCATGTCGTGAAGCAAGGCGTGAAAGCTACTAGAGCTTTTGGCGATTATGATCACGGCCGTGAATATATGTCACGGGTGTGAACTGCCTAAAATTCTCATTTAAATAAAACTAAGATTAAAATAAGACTAAAGGATTTCTAAGGTGCTTCTATCCCCTATAACATATATTTCTATCAATTTAGCTACTTCTTACCTTAAAAGATGAGACAATAACACTAGATTATCAATCAAGGTTTGACAATTTTGGCAATCAGAAAGTTAATCCATCAATCATATCAAGCTCTCTTCTTATGGAATTAAATCTTTCTTCATTTAGAGACTCAGTGAAGATATCTGCCAATTGATTGTCTGTGCTTATAAATTCCAATACAACATCTCCATATTGAACATGATCTCTAATAAAATGATGTCTTATGTCAATATGCTTACTTCTAGAGTGTTGCATGGGATTCTTAGATAGATTTATAGCACTTGTATTATCACATCTAATAGGTATATGGTCCATATTATGACCATAATTCTTAAGTTATTGTTTCATCTAAAGGATTTGTGTACAACAACATCCTGCTGCCACATACTCTGCTTCAGCGGTAGAAAGAGCAACTGAAACTTGTTTCTTGCTAAACTAAGAAACTAAGCATTCTCCAATAAAATGACAAGTACCTGAAGTACTTTTTCTATCTAAAAGACTTCCAGCATAATCAACATCTGAATATCCTATTATGTGAAAGGATGAATTTCTAGAATACTATAAACCTAGATACAATGAGTAAGTATTTTAAAATTCTTTTCACAACACTCAAATGTGATTCTTTAGGACATGATTGAAAGCAAGCACATAAGCATACACTATACATTATATCGGGTCTAGAGGCAGTAAGATATAAGAGTGATTTGATCATACCTCTATAGAGCTTTTCATTAATGCTCTTACCCTTTTCATCCTTGTCCAATTTTGTTGATGTGCTCATTGGAGTCTTGGCATTTTTGTATCCTTCCATTCAAAATTTCTTAAGTAAGTCTTTGGCATATTTGGATTGGTTGATGAATATGCCTTCATTGCCTTATTTTATTTGTAGACCGAGGAAGAATTTAATCTCACCCATCATGCTCATTTCGAATTCCCTAGTCATACACTTAGCAAATTATTGGCAAAGCAATTCATTAGTAGACCCAAATATGATGTCATCAACATAAATTTGAACAATTAGAGTATCATGCTTATGCTTTTTAATAAATAAAATAGTGCCAACATTCCTTTTTGTAAAATTATTTTCCAAAAGAAAAGAACTTAGTATTTCATACCAATCTCTTGGGGCTTGTTTCAAACCATATAAGCTTTTGAAAGTTTAAATACATGGTTGGGCAAATCATAGCTTTCAAAACCTGGTGGTTGTTCAACATAAACTTCTTCTTCTATAAAGCCATTTAAAAAAACACTTTTTACTTCCATTTGAAAGAGTTTGAAATTCATATGGCATGCATATGCTAAAAGTATTCTTATGGCTTCTAATCTAGCTATAGAACATAAGTCTCATCATAATCTATTCATTCTTCTTGATTATATCCTTTTGCAACTAACCTAGCCTTATTCCTAGTTATTGAACCTTGTTCATCTAGTTTATTTCTAAATACCCATTTGCTTTCAATGATTTGATGCTCCTTGGGTCTAGGTACTAAGGTTCATACCTTACTTCTCTCAAATTGGTTGAGTTCCTCTTGCGTAGCAATCACCCAACTTTCATCATTAAGAGCCTCATCAATATAAGATCAAAATTTGAGTGTTCTTCAAGTGGGAGGTGTGATCTCCATTGATATACCAATGATTGTTTTCACTTATCAGGTTGGTAATTAATTTGTGGCGTGAATCCAATTTCTCTTCATACTCTTTGTTACCAATTCCTTGCTGTTTTGGGGGTGAAGAGTCTAATCTTGCAATTGTTTAGACTTAAGATTTGTATCAAATTGATTTGGAGATTGTCTAGACTTAGATTCTAGGTGGTTGCTGCATCATTCCCAAAAGCGCGCTCAAAGGGGAAGGTTTGAACCCAGCCTTATAAACCTGTCTAGGAGTTTCTCTGCAACCGATGTGGGACGCATCATCCCCACCCCCTTAAGACCTCGACTGCCTCGGTCGGTGATCTGTCGTAATCCGAAGGGACATCGGTGTACAGGGCTGGCTTTGATACCAAATGATAAGAATGTGGACTCCTAACTTTGCCCCAAAAGCGTGCTCAAAGGGGAAGGTTTGAACCCAGCCTTATAAGCCAGTCCAGGAGTTCCCGCAACCGATGTGGGATGCATCATCCCCACCCCCTTAAAACCTCGACTACCTCGGTCAGCGATCTGTCATAACCCGAAGGGACACCGGTGTATAGGACTGACTCTGATACCAAATGATGCAGCAACCACCTAGAATCTAAGTTTAGAAAACCTTCAAATCAATTTGATACAAATCTTAAGTGTAAACAATTGCAAGATTAGACTCTTCACCCCCAAAACAGCAAGGAATTGGTAACAAAGAGTATGAAGTGAGAATTGGATTCATGCCACAGATTAATTACCAACCTGATAAGTGAAAACAATACTTGGTATATCAATGGAGATCACACCTCCCACTTGAAGAACACTCAAATTTTGATCTTAATCACCAATCTGATTGTCTTACACGCATAAGGAGGTATTTATACCTCTACAAACCAAACCCTAGGTGCAAAAATGAAGAAAAAACCAATCTGACCCTAATGACTTAAGGACAAATGAATGGGCTTAATTTTATAAGTCCTACACACCTAACACAAGTTAAAATAAGGCTGATCATGTGTCTTTAAATGAAATTACATTCCAATAATTAAAATAAAACAGCCCACTAAATTTAATCTTAGACCCAACCATGACATAACATAAGTCCACCTTAACATAGCATATTGCACATGACTTGAACCTTGTAATATAGACTTCTTTTGTAGCCCATTAGGCTAGTTGTCTAAGAGCACAAACTTAGACAATATGGAACAAAAATCAGAACCGGTTTCCTCCTAGTGAGTAGTCGATTTAACCCTTATTCAACCTTAATTTTTCACCAACTAGCAAGAACTCAAGGTATATTTAATGGATAAGTTCAATTTCTCTCTTCACAATCTCACCCTTACTTTTCTCTCTTGCTCCATCACTCACCATTGGGCCTTTATTTGTATTTCTTTCATTTTTATCATTCAATGCCTCTTTTCTCTCAATTCTTTTACTTGAACTTGCCTCACTATCTGAATTCCTCATAATGGATTTTTGGATTTTCATTTGGTCTTCATATACTTCCAATGGAGATAAAGGTGCAAGAATGTAATTTTGGTTATTCGAGCTAAAAGAATACTGATTCCTTTACCCATCATGCATCACACGTCTATCATATTGCCAAGGCCTTCCAAGTAAAACATGACTAGCATGCATAGGTACAACATCACATAACACCTCATCCTTATATCTACCAATAGAGAATGCAAGCATCACTTGTTTATTCACCCTTATTTCAACACATTCATGCAACCATTGCAACTTATATGGATTAGGATGTCTAATACAATTCAAACCCAACTTTTCAACAAGTGTTGCACTAACCACATTAGTACAACTACCTCCATCAATAATCAAACTACATGCCTTTCCATTGACTATGCAACGTGTATGAAAAATATTTTCTCTTTGATCACTAGTTTCATCTTTAACATGCATATTCAAGGCTCTCCTAACAACTAAAGATTCAATATGCACATCATTCCCATATTGCACATCATCATCATCACAATCACTAGCATCCACTAAGGAAGGCATGCCATCACTATCACTACTTTCTTCACTTTCACTATCAATTACACCATTATCTTTTAATAACATAGTTTTCTTATTAGGACATTGAGATGCAATATGCCCTACACCCAAACATCTAAAACATTTAATTTTACTATGTTTATCATTAGCACTAGGTGTTTTTGATTTTCCATCATCTTTTACCCATTTTTCTTTCCTTACCTCTTTTGGGTCAGTCACCTTTTCTTTACCCTTTTCTTCCCTTTTAGGCCATTTTGAACTCCATTTGGATGTGGAATTCGTGTAACTCCTTGCTGCCGGCACCCTTGCTTTTTAGTTGCTTTTCAATTTTTATGGCCATATTAACCATATCTTCAAAGTCCACATAGTGTTGTAATTCAATAACATTAGCAATATCTTTGTTCAAACCCCTAGGAAATGTGCCATGGTGACTTCTGGATCCTCCTCCACATTGGCTCTCATCATTGCCATCTCCATCTCCTTATGGTAATCTTCAGTCGTCATGGATCCTTGTGCAAGGCGTTGCAATTTTTGGTGCAACTCCCTATAGTAATAGGCTGGCACAAATCGTTTTCTCATCACCCTCTTAATCTCCTCCCACCTTCTAATGGGTCTTTGTCCATTCTTTCTTCTAGTCATCATGATCCGATCCCACCAAACAAGAGCATAATCAGTGAATTCAATAATTGCAAGTTTTATTTTTTTTTCTCTTCACTATAGTTGTGGCATTCAAAAGTGAGCTCCACTTTTCTCTCCCATTCTAGGTATGCTTCAGCATCATTCCTCCCTTTAAAAGGTGGAATTTTCATTTTGATGGAATTGATGTTGCTATCATGCTTATCTCCTCTCCTCATTGAATGGGTATCATCTCCATCATCATAGGAATCAAAGTCCTCATCTTCTTCTTGAGGCCGAAACTTCCCTATTCCAGAATTGTGAATGTTCCATTTCCCATGAGTTTGTGACTCTTCTCTTGTTTTTCTGGAATTTGAAGTGCTTTGTTGTCTCACCTCTTCAATTTTTCGATCTTGTCTCTCCATCTTCTCATTAAAAGATTCAATCATGGAAAATAGCCTTTGGAATTCAGATTGGACAGCCTCTAATGGTATGAGTTTCAGCTGGTCCTCTCGTTCACTACTTCCCCTTGCGTTTTTCTTTGACATGGTTAGTAATTCAAGAAAGTAATAATGAAGTAAAAGGACCTCACGATCACTCTCTCATGTGTTTCTCTCAAAACAGACTATATACCACTCGTGTTTCACACAAATAATGGCTTTTATCCTCTTTTAAGCTCACCACTCTTGCCTTTTACCACTCAAAATTTGAATCTCAAAATTACAAGTAAGAACCAGAAACAAAAACAAATAATATGCAAGTGATCTATGGTAATAACTAACAATGAAACCTAACAAGAATGAATGGAACAAAGTCTAGAAGCAAACTGATGTGAAAGAAATTTATATTTAAAGCTATACTCGAATTTAAATACGTGTATGCTACTGATTTCTATTCAAATTAAATCTAAGAATGCAAATTAGACTTAACTAAGGTAATTAGATGCAAAAAGGACAGAATTAAAAGCATTAAAAGAATTAAACCCGTATTCAACCTTAATTTATCACCAACTAGCAAGAACTCAATGTATATTTAATAGATAAGCTCAATTCCTCAAGATCAAATCAATGCTCAATATGATCACTAAGGTATCTGAATTCAAAAGTTGCACTTTTCAACCTCAAAACCAATTATTTAAGTTGGATTGCAGTAGTTTATGATGATACCAAACAATTCCAGCAATCAAAAATCACAAGATTTCAACTTGAAGCTCAAAATAGCTCAATTTCACAATTTTAGTGCTAAATTCGAAATTCTGTTTTTTTTTCCTTTTTCTTTTTTTTTTTGTGTTGTTTTTTTTTATAGCAAATAACACTGAACTAATGCTTAATAACCCTCAAACATATCGAAGAATTGGAAATAAACCCAAACTTGCAATTTTACTCTTTATGGAAGAAATTTTTCCTAAGGTACCTCCAATGGCAGTAACTAAGTTAACAACTAGAAAGTAATTTTAAAGGATAGATAATGATTACCTAACCAAAAACTCTGATACCAAACTAATGCGGAACCCCAAAAACCGTGTCTTGAAACCCCTCAACAAGACAAGGTAAACAAACCTTAAGCTATGGTGATCATAGATTGAATCCGACCCAAAGCTAACCAATGTAGCAAAGAACCAAGATTATATGGTTTATTAAGAATAGCCACGCCACAAGCAATATTACTTGATAAGTAACTAATTCCTAAAGGTAATAAAGAGATGCAAATCTGCCTCACTTTAAAGAAAAACACTCAAATTCGTTTTTATTCATTCATGTCATGTACAAGAAGCCTAGATGAGTATTTATAGCCCTAAGTCTTTGAATCCTTTATAGTAAAGGATAACTAAATCATATTCTAAGTCAACTCCTAAAATTACAGTCATATTCTAACTCATATTCTAAAAAGTAGAGTCCTACTTGAATTAGGACACTAATTAAATCCTTCCAAAATAAGACAAATGGTGAGTTGAGCTTTATTTCTTTGGCCCACATGTCTATCACTAATTAATGTCTAAGGTAATTTAAATTAGGCAGCCCACATACATAATTAAGCCCAATTACAAGTTAAGCCCCAAATCACATAAGTAGGCACATGGTTGGCACATGACTTGTAATCTTTCATTTTATGGACTTTGCCTTATTTAGCCCATTGGACTAGTCCATGCAAGATGGTTCTTCACACACCCCAAGATAAGTAATGGGCCTTGGGTCTTCAATCAACTCCATCTCCTTTGTCATGCATGCATCTTTTGTGATCTCCTTAGTGACCAAGCTTTGAATATAGCCTTGCATTGCTTGCCTTAGTTTGTTAGCCCTTGATCTTGTGATAGCACCACTTGGCATGACTAGTGCATCATTCTCCTTTTGTGAAGATTGACTTATATGTCCTTGATCGACATCACTAGTGATGTAAATATTTTGATTTAAGAGTACTCATTCATTAAAGTAAAATATTCAGAAATACATTTACAAATAATACCGAATATATTAATTACTAATTCACACTTTTATAAATCTGACATGCCACAAATTTACAAAAAAAAAAGAAATTTTTAAAATTTAATTATATGAAAAAATACCAAAAAATACAAAAAGAAAATTAAACTGCTACAATTTAACCTTGGGGTTCCCCTTTTTTTGATCGTTCTAATGCAACAGCTATTTCTACTAACCTACACGTGACACACAGGTGCTAAGCTACTAGCTTAGTAGTACGCTTAACAACTATTCAATAATTATATAAATATTTCAAAAATAAAATTTTTATCAATTACAATAAATTTTCTCAAATTAAATAAAAACTATATAAATTATACAAAATTTATAATTAATCAATTATATCATTTTATTAATTTACATTTTTTTCTTTATTTATTATTTGATAGCCCACGATATCTTAGATTAGAAGTAAACACTTGATACAAGATTTCTGCTTTTCAACAATACTTAGTGCCTACTTAATTTTTTGATAGCTTGGCGTTTAATGCCAATATTGTTAGTAATAGCTAAACACCTTTTTAGTGCCTACCTAAATTTTAAATCCAGCACTATTTCTTGGTGTCTATATAAATTAAATCCCAACACTATTTTTTTAAGCTTACATAAATTAAATCTTAACACTATTTTCTAGTGCTTACATAAATTAAATCTCAACATTATTTTCTAGTGCCTATATAAATTAAATTTCAGCACTATTTTCTTTTGGTTAAATTTTACCATTTTATTGGCATGCTAATTTATCATAATTTCTAGTTCTCGACTAGATGTTATAGGGCTTAATCACGTTTGTTACTTTTATTATTATTTACCTCAATTATGTATGAAATGCTAACATAATTTCTCATAAATGCAATAATCTTTATTAAATATTTTACAACATCATACTCACCCACATTATAAATATAAGAAAAGTCAAAAAAATATATTTTTCTATCATAAAATTCAACAATAAACTCATATATACAAGCTGCATAATTCTAGGCAGAATTTATATCTCAGATTTTCCTGCATTTTCATCCATTTTTAAATGGAATTTGGACAAGTGATCAACTATACATGTCTTATCTTTAATTATCAACTATAATCACAATAAATTGAATTTTATAGCAAAAGTTATGAATTTCTCACTCAACTGTGTTCATTCCATTCTATCCAGTATTTTACTGGAACCCAAATTTAGGCATATCCAGATCAAATAGTCGAAATGAAAGTTGAAGCCCTATGTCTTAACTTTCCAACCCAATAACTCATATGACGAATTTCCAGCACTTCCTTAAATCCTACAATTTCCTATCTTCAAGCATCAACAACAAATTCAAATTTTTATTTTCACTTTCATGGCATCATTTAATCACCAATTCATCAACTCTATCAAAATATCAATAATTACATACACAATAATTATACATAAATATCACGAAATCAAAAATTAACATTTTTTGATAATGAATTTTTGCCAAATATACATACCTAAAAAATAAAATCCACTTCGATTCACTCTTCTCTACCTCCTAATTAGCTATCTCCTTGCCCTTACTTCCTCTTTCATCTAGAAGCAAACTGATGTGAAAGAGATTAATTATATCTAAAGCTAATACACGAATGCAAATGCTACTGATTTTTGTTAATATTAAGTATAAGAGTACAAATTAGACTTAACTAATGTAAATAGAAGCAAATAGGACATAATCAAAAGAATGAAAATTAAAGAGTATAAAAAAAATAAGACAATGAGGAATAAAAATTAGAACTGGTTTCCTCATAGTGAGTAGCCGATTTAACCCTTATTCAACCTTAATTTATCACAAACTAGCAAGAACTCAAGGTATATTTAATAGATAAGTTCAATTTCTCAAGATCAAATCAATGCTCAACATGATCACAAAGGTACTTGAATTCAAAAGTTGTACTTTTCAACGTAAAAAACAAATTATTTTATGTTGGATTGTAGTAGTTTATGATGATACCCAATAATTCCAGCAATCAATAATCACAAGATTGCAACTTGAAGCTCAAAAGAGCTCCATTTCACAATTTTGGAGCTAAATTCGAAAATTTGATTTTTTTTCTTGTTTTTAATCAAATAACACTAATAAGAAGCTATTAATACTAAATAAACTTCAAACATATCAAAGAATGGGAAAAAAAAACACAAACATGCAATTTTACTCTTTATGGCCGAAAGTTTTCCTAAGGTACCTCTAATGGAAGAATTTAAATCTAGCCAAGTTAGCAACAAGAAAGCAATTTTAAAGGATAGATAATAATTACCTTACCAAAAGCTCTGATACCAAACTGATGCGGAACCCCAAACACCGTGCCTTGAAGCCCTTCAACAAGATAAAGTAAACAAATCTTAAGCTATGGTGATCATAAATTGAATCCGACCCAAAGCTAACCAAAGTAGCAAATAACCAAGATTATAAGGATTATTAGGAATAGCCATGCCACAAGCAATATCACTTGATAAGTAACTAATTCCTAAAGGTAATAAAGAGATGCAGATTTGCCTCACTTTAAAGAAAAACTCTCAAATTCGTTTTTATTCATTCATCCATGCCTTGTAAAAAGCCTAAATGAGTATTTATAGCCCTAATCATTTGAATTCGTTATGATAAAGGATAATTAAGCCCTATTCTAACTCAACTTCAAAAAGTACAGTCATATTCTAACTCAAATTCTAAAAAATAGAGTCCTACTCGAATTAGGCCACTAATTAAACCCTTCTAGTAGTGGGATGGACTTTATATCCTTTGGTCCACTGATGCCATTCTCCTTATTTAAACTATAGATAGATAATAGACAACTCTTTTACATTATTAAGCCCAATTACAAGTTAAGCTTAAATTCCATAAATAGGCACATGTGTAGCACATGACTTGCACATGACTTGTAATCTTCAATTTTATGGACTTTGCCTTGTTTAGCCCATTTGAATTGAATCTTCATGAAAGACTCCCTTGATCTTCACTTTAGGCTTCCCTTTTGTGTAGTATTGATCCATAAGCTTGATTGTGAATTTTAGGCCCATTGTTGCTTAATCTTACATCAAATTATTAGAGGTAAATATTGGAAAAATTATAGACAAGATGGATAGACAAAATAAGAAAATTGAAGATTTGAGGCAGCAAAGCATCTTCGACCCAAGAAGATCAAAAGAGGGGCCTCGACCTCAAGGAATTGGGAGGTTTCAATCTCAAGAAGAAAAAGACTATTTTGAAAATTATGATAATGATAGACAAATAAGAGAGAAGAAAAGACAAAGCATCTTCGGTAAGTGCCTTTCAAAAAGAAATGGACAAGATGCATGCTAGGATTAAAAAGTGTGGGGCATAAAGAGAAAGAGGATGAAATAAAGAATCCTTATCCAAGAAGGTGAGAAATTCAAAAATCAAAATTTCATTATGAATTTGATTTGGTTCCTAAGTTTAAAATGGTGGATGATGGTAAGAATTAAATTCATGAGGATATTAATGATGCTCATACAAGTGAGGTTGAAATTGTAGGTTTGTATTTATTCTATTTCTCTAGAAGATGTTAATGTTGTTAGTGCTAACAATTTTAATTATCCTATGCTTCGTGTTGTGCATTTTACTTTTGATGTCGATAAAGATTCGAGGACAAATCTTCTTGAGGAAAGGGGGAATGATGTATGCACGGAAACCATGCATGAAAGGCATGAAGGACAATCATTTATCAATGGAGTGGAGCAATTTTATATTATTGAAATGGGTCTAAAAGAAGTTTAAAAGCCAATTAATATGATAAAAATGCTTATGGGGCGTGTTCCAAACCATATGAGGCAGAAATGGATCTTTGAGAGCAACAATGGGCCTAAAATTCACAATCAAGCTTATGGGCCAATACTACACAAAAGTGAAGCCAAAAGTGAAGATCAAGCAAGTCTTTCATGAAGAATCAATTCAAATGGGCTAAACAAGGCAAAGTCCATAAAATTGAAGATTACAAGTCATGTACAAGTCATGTGCAAATCATGTGCTAGGAGTCATGTGCCAAACATGTGCTAACCATGTGCTCAAGATCATGTGCCTACTTATGGAATTTGGACTTAACTTGTAATTGGGCCTAATTATGTATGTGGACTGCCTATTTTAATTATCTTAGGCATGTGGGGCCAAAGGATATGAAGCCCAACCCATCATTTGTATTATTCTAGAAGGATTTAATTGGTGTTCTAATTCAAGTAGGACTCTACTTTTTAGAATTTGAGTTAGAATATGAGTGTACTTTTTGGAGTTGAATTAGAATAGGACTTAGTTATCCTTTACCATAAAGGATTCAAATACTTAGGGCTATAAATACTCATTTGGGCTTATTTTACATGGCATAAATGAATAAAAACGAATTTGAGTGTTTTTCTTTAAAGTGAGACAAAGTTGCATCTCTTTATTACCTTTAGAAATTAGCTACTTATAAAGTGATATTGCTTGTGGTGTGGCTATTCTTAATAATTCTTATAATCTTGGTTCTTTGCTACATTGGTTAGCTTTAGGTCAAATTCAATCTATGATCACCATAGCTTAAAGTTTGTTTACCTTGTCTTGTTGAGGGGTTTTAAGGGACTGTCTTTGTGGTGGCCTGGGCTTCGTGTCCTTTGGTCCACACGATGACATCTCCTTATTTAAACTGTAGATAGATAATAGACATCTCATTTACATTATTAAGCCTAATTACATGTTAAGCCTAAATTCCGTAAATAGGCACATGTGTAGCACTTAATCTTGAGCATAAGTGCTTGGTACATGATGTCTTGCAAATGTTTGGTACATGACTCCTAACACATGACTTGTTATCTTCAATTTGATGGACTTTGCCTTGTTTTGCCCATTTGAATGGAATCTTCATGAAAGACTCCCTTGATCTTTACTTTAGGCTTGATTATGAATTTTAGGCCCATTGTTGCTCTCAAAGATCCATTGAAACTTGAATAGTGTGCTTTCAATCCCAAATCTCGGGAAAGAAAAGATTACCAATAAAACTACAGATCGGGGGCGGACATCCTTGCCAAGAAGGGTTGTAACTGTAATAGTAATAGCTTATTATGTACTAAAATATGGTTTGGAGCATGCCCCATAAGTATTTTGATCATATTAATGGGCTTTTGAACTCTTTTTGGGCCCATTTCAATGATATAAGATTGCTTCACTATATTGATAAAAGATTGTCCTTTATCTCCTTCATGCATGGTTCCTATGCATTAGGCTTATATGTTTACATTTGTGTAGTTACTCAGAGTTTGTACAAAGATATGTAAATGGATACAACTCATAAATCTTTTGGTGTAAAAGTTTAAGTTTTAATATATGTGATATATTATGGTGCAATGAAAGCCTCAATTCTGATATGCAGATTCATTGAATGATGTTATGGGATGTGATAAAAAAAATTTAGTAAAAATGTTAATTGTATGTTATGTCTTAGTACTATGCTATATGTAATTATTTGACTCAGCGATAGGTTGTACTCAAATGTATAAATTATGACGTTACATTTTTGGTATCAGAGTAGGGATTGGTTTTATGGGAACATGCATATGCATAAGAGCATGACAATGTATGCATCGTATGTGTTAAACATTATGTAGTGACATAATTCCCTGTGTTTTAGGGTCATCATAAGACATGATTCACCAAAGAGGGAGAGACTAGCCGAAATGCATTTTATTGAGGCATTACCTCATTTGCATAGAGATCAACTAACACTAGGAGCTAGGGTTCCAGTACATGCATCACAATTGTGACATGAAGAAGTTCCACATGAAAACCCAAAACATGAAGTATAAGAGCCTGAAATATATAGGGAAAGATGTTATGAAAAACTAAGAAAATAAGGTGTAGTTGATTTCAATGGCACAACAGACCCAACATAAGTAGAGACATGGTTGAAAAGGAGACAAAGGATATTGAATATGATGCACAACCTCCAATTCAGGCTTGATTATGTAGTGTCCTCGCTTCAAGATAATGCCTATGAATAATGAGAGACAATCTTAGATAGTGATGCGCAACCTCTAGTTCTGACATGGAATGATTTTCTCTAAGAATTTCAGAATAATTATATGACTAAGGCATATAAAAATGAGAAGAGAAAAGAATTCCTAAATCTAAAACAGGAGAATATGTCTATTGCTAAGTATGAGGTGCAATTCAATAAACTTTTCCACTATGCCACTCTGATGGTCTCTACTGAAAGAGACAAATGCAGAAAGTTTGAGAAGGGCTTCAAATATGAGATCAGAAATAGCAACTACTGATCTTGGTAGTTATACCAGAATCAGAGTTAGTGCAATTAGAGTTGAAAAATTAATGAAAGAAGCTAGAGAACAACAATTTTTTTTTAAAAAAAAGCAACAACGGAGATTTCTAGAGAGTTTAGCAGAAGACATGGAAAGAGAGGTAGATATATGTCATCACAATCTGGTAACAGAGGTGGATACTCGAGCTTTAGAGGTCATGCGATAAATTTCTTTTACCTAGACAGATGACAGAGCCAATATGCAGAACAGAGGCCTATTTGTACTTATTATGGTACACAAAATATAGATATATGCAGAAAGCTCATAGGAGCATGCTATTTCTATGGGTCATTGGATCACATGTATAAAGGATGTCCGGAAAGAGTCAAATAAGTAGAGACCGGTAGAGGCAGAGGAGTATCTGAGACTACAGTTGAGGCACTGAGGGTCAACCCTACAAATGGAACACAGGGTAAAGGTAGAGGTAGGGACAACACTAGTAGAGTATGATGTAGATCAAGGACATATAAGTCAATCTTCACAAAAGGAGAATGATGCACTAGTCATGCCAAGTGGTGCGATCACAAGATCAAGGGCTAACAAACTAAGACAAGCAATGCAAGGCTATGTTCAAAGCTTGGTCACTAGAGAGATCACAAAAGATGCATGCATGACAAAGGAGATGGGGTTGATTGAAGACCCAAGGCCCATTACTTATCTTGGGGTGTGTGAAGAACCATCTTGCATGGACTAGTCCAATGGGCTAAATAAGGCAAAGTCCATAAAATTAAAGATTACAAGTCATGTGCCAACCATGTGCTCAAGATCATGTGCCAACCATGTGCCTACTTATGTGATTTGGGGCTTAACTTGTAATTGGGCTTAATTATGTATGTGGGCTGCGTAATTTAAATTACCTTAGGCTTTAATTAGTGATAGACATGTGGGCCAAAGAAATAAAGCCCAACCCACCACTTATTTTATTTTAGAAGGATTTAATTAGTGTCCTAATTCAAGTAGGACTCTACTTTTTAGAATATGAGTTAGAATATGACTGTACTTTTAGGAGTTGAGTTAGAATAGGATTTAGTTATCTCCTTTACCATAAAGGATTCAAAGACTTAGGGCTATAAATACTCATCTAGACTTCTTGTACAAGACATGAATGAATAAAAACGAATTTGAGCGTTTTTCTTTAAAGTGAGGCAGATTTGCATCTCGTTATTACCTTTAGGAATTAGTTACTTATCAAGTAATATTGCTTGTGGCATGACTATTCTTATTAAACCATATAATCTTGGTTCTTTGCTACATTGGTTAGCTTTGGGTCAGATTCAATCTATGATCACCATAGCTTAAGGTTTGTTTACCTTGTCTTGTTAAGGGGTTTCAAGGCATGGTCTTTGGGATTCCGCATCAGAGTAGGCAAAAAAGTGACCAGATCTGAATGACATAGTTCTAAATCCCCTACATTGGCTAGGGTGTTTGCCATGACTAGGCAAGAGGCAGTTGATGCTCCTGTAGTAGTTACTGGTAATATTTATATTTATGATATATTACCATATGCATTGATTGACCCTGATTTCACACATTTATTTATATCATTGCATATGGCATCCAAATTGCATAAAAGTATGAGCCTTTGGGGATTGACATAAATATGAGTACTCCACTAGGAACAATAGTAGTTGTGAAAAATGTATGTTGTGATTTTTGATATGCATTAATAAAAGCTAAATTGATAGCTAATCTAATCTTATTGCCACTCTATGAAATTGATTTACTAAGGAAGTAATTTTGGAATCATTAAACCAACCAAGGGTTGTACTCCTAGGTGAAAGAAAATTTATGTCTACATGTCTAATCTCAGCTATAAAAGCATTCCGGATGATCAAACGAGAATGTGAGACATATTTGAAGTATACGAGTGATACTATAACTACTGATAGCTTGCTTGAAAATATACAAGTGGTGAGAGAATATTATGATGTAGTCCTAGATAATCTACCTGGTTTACCACCTAATAGAGAGATAAAATTTACTATTGAAGTGGTACTAGGGACAACACCAATATCAATGTCACCTTATAAAATGGACTCAGTTGAGTTCAAATAATTGAAGACCCAATTGCAAGAATTACTTAATAAAGGGTATATTAGACCTAGTGTATCCCTATGGGGAGCTCCAACATTATTTGTTAAAAAGAAAGATGGAACAATGAGATTGTGCATTGATTATATGCAAATGAACAAAATGAAAGTTAAGAACAAAGATCCATACTTAGAATAGATGATTTCTTTGATCATGATGCAGCAACCACATAGAATCTAAGTCTAGACAACCTCCAAATCAATTTGATACAAATCTTAAGTTTAACCAATTGCAAGAGTAGACTCTTCACCCCTAAAACAACAAGGAATTGGTAACAAAGAGTATGAAGAGAGAATTGGATTCACGCCACAAATTAATACCAACCTGTTAAAAGAAAACAATCCTTGGTATATCAATGGAGATCACACCTCCCACTTGAAGAACACTCAAATTTTGATCTCAATCACCAATCTGATTATCTTACACGCATAAGGAGGTATTTATACCTCTACAAACCAAACCCTAGGTGCAAAAATGAAGAAAAGACCAATCTGACCCTAATGACTTAAGGAAAAACGAATGGGCTTAATTTTATAAGGCCTACACACCTAAGACAAGTTAAAATAAGGCTGATCATGTGTCTTTAAATGAAATTACATTCCAATAATTAAAATAAAACAGCTCACTAAATTTAATCTTAGGCCCAACCATGACATAACATAAGTCCACCTTAACATAGCATATTGCACATGACTTGAACCTTGTAATATAGACTTCTTCTCTAGCCCATTAGGCTAGTTTTCTTCACCATCACATGCCTCAATGAGTGTCACAAGCTTTGGATCGCCAACCGATTCCATCTCTTCAAGCCTGACCCAAGCCTCTTCAAGACTAAGCTCTGAATATACATTTACAAGGCTGCCTTGAGCTTGTTTCTACTTGATCTTATGATTGGACCAAGTGGCATAACTAATCCATCTCCTCCATGGTATGTAAGATCATTTCTGTTGTCTTAGCTCGCATCAGATCAATTGCAAGAAGTCTAGATATTTTCCAAGATTGATTTGAAATCAGGCTATTACCAGCTAAAGGTAGCAAAAGTAGATGTTCCTAATGCCATTTGGGTTGACAAATACTCCAATTGCATTTATGGCATTAATGAATAAAATGTTTCAACCATATCTGGACAAGTTTTTGATAGTATTTATTGATAACAAATTGGTGCACTCAAAGAATAGGGGAGAACATGAACAACATTTAAAAATTGTGTTGAAAACTTTGAAAGATAAACAATTATATGCTAAACTAAGTAAATGCGAGTTCTTGTTAGATCATTTGGTGTTTCTAGGACATGTGGTATCAAGCAAGGGCATAATGGTAGACCCAAAGAAAATAAAGATCATGGTAAATTGGAAAGCTCCTAAAAATATTGCAAAAGTGCGTAGTTTTCTAGGTTTAGTTGGATACTACTGTAGATTTGTTAACAGATTATCATTAATTGTCAGTCCTTTGACTAAATTGCTAAGAAAAAAATATGTCTTTCAAATGGGCTCTAGAATGCCAAAGGAGTTTTGATGAGCTAAAACTCAGGTTAACCACTGCACCAGTGTTAACTATTCCATTGGGTATAGGTGGATTTATAATATATAGTGATGCTTCTCATCAAGGCTTAGGATGCGTGTTGATGCAGCATGATAAGGTGATAGCTTATGCATCCAAACAATTGAGACTACATAAGATTTCATATTCAGTGCATGATTTAGAATTGGCTACAGTTGTATTTGCATTTAAGATTTGGAGGCATTATTTGTAGGGTGAGACATTCCAAATCTTTACGGATCATAAGAGCTTGGGTTATTTGTTGGCATAAAAGGAGGTAAACATGAGACAAAGACAATGGTTAGAGCTATTAAAAGATTATGATTGCACAATTGAATACCATTCTAGGAAAGCCAATGTAGTAGTAGATGCATTGAATAGGAAGTCCAATAGCAGTGTAACTCATTTACAAGTGTCCTCTTTTCCATATTTGATTCAATTACGATCAATGAATATTGAATTGAATATGCATGATAGTTGATCATTGATTGCTACTCTTCAAGTTAGACCTATGGTAAAGGAAATGATCAAGGAAACACAGGGCATAGATCCTCAATTGTGTGAGAGATTGAAATGGTAAAGCGGGGAAGCAAAATAGAGTTTCATTTATAGGATGATACACTATTGTTAAAGTCATGCATATGTGTTCCAGACATTGATAATTTGCATCAGGAAATAATGGAAGAGGCACATAATGCACCTTATGCAATGCATCCAGGGATGACAAAGATGTATCACAATTTGAGACCTCATTACTTACTGGTGGCCAAGAATGAAGAAAGACATAGCAAAATATATTTCTAAATGTTTAACATGTCAACAGATTAAAATTGAATACCAGACACCAATTAGTAAACTACATCCATTGTCAATGCCAGAATGAGAATGAGAGAAAATAATGATGGATTTTGTTTATGGATTGCCAAGAACTCCATGAAAAAAAATGATGCAATATGAGTAATTATTGATTGATTAACCAAATCTACACACTTTCTACCTATCAGATTGGGGATTACACTCAGGAGTTTGGCAAAATTTTATGTGAATGAGATAGTCAGATTACATGCTATTCCAGTGTCCATTGTGTTTGATAGAGATCCACTGTTTACTTCATATTTTTGGGTGAGTTTACAAGATGCATTGGGAACAAAATTGAACTTCAGCATTGCATTCCACCAACAAATAGACAAACAATCAGAAAGGATTATACAGACATTGAAAGAAAAAAATATCTTGATCAGCATAGAAGGGAAATGAAATATGAATTAGGTGAAAAGGTTTTCTACAAGTATCTCCATGGAAATGGGTAATCCGATTTGGCAAGAAGGGCAATGAGCTCAAGGTACATAAGGCCTTATAAAATTCTTGAGAAGTTTGGTCCATTGGCATACATATTGACTTTACCACCAAAGATGACACTGATTTATAATGTATTTCATGTGAGCATGCTTAGCAGGTACAGGTCAAATCCTACACATGTACTTAATGATCAAGCCATTGAGATTACAGATGACATGAGTTATGTCGAAAAACCAGTGAAAATCATTGAATACAAGA
The DNA here is from genome assembly GCA_023653625.1 of Triadica sebifera. Classification (NCBI taxonomy): domain Eukaryota; kingdom Viridiplantae; phylum Streptophyta; class Magnoliopsida; order Malpighiales; family Euphorbiaceae; genus Triadica; species Triadica sebifera. The sequence goes on along the minus strand of CM042899.1, from coordinate 1,605,080 downwards.
ATAAACAGTTAAGAAACTAAGAAATACCTTTAGTTAAAGTGTTATGGAGAAATCATTCACAAAAAGAGGCCATATGGGAAACATAAGAAAATATGAAAAGACAATATCCACACCTGTTACCAGGTATTAAATTTCAAGGATGAAAATTTTAAAAGGAGGGGAGAATTGCAATATCCTCGACTATCTCCACATGCATTTCTACTTGCATCTCATTTTGCATATACTTCACTTGAACATGTGTGTGTAGTTCATATATATTTTTGTAGGAACTAGTCAAGACATGCACTAGCTACATGTTCTAGTATATTGCAATTGTATCAAGTCACACTAGTGTACTTATAAACTAAATGAGGGTAACAAGACATTAGGAATAAATTGAATCAAGTGACTAAACTAAAGCAAGTAAAATGACTAGATCGAAATACATGAAATTTGACATAGTTAATACAGTTAAATTATCTACTTGATTAAATTGTAATTTGGTATTGACTAGTAGGACTAGATACATATAAATATATGGAAGAAATAATAATAATAATAATAATAATAATAATAATAATAATAATAATAATAATAATAATAATAATAAATTGAATTTGCTCCAGTCCCGTTTCTCCTTCTTCCATAATTTTAGTCTTATTTTTTTCCTTATTTCACTTAAGTTTTGCAGCAAATTCATCTCTTGCAAGTTTGTTCTTGGTAAGTAATTAATTCTCATTGTTCTAGTGTTAGTTTGTGCTGCTAAGGTTATGATTAGGTAGCATATTGCACTATGATTTCTAAGTCAAAATAAAATCAATTTGAAGAAGTTTAAAACATAAAAGTTATAGACTTATGTCTTATTTTTATGTATATATAAATAGTTTTGCAAGATTTGGTTTATACAAAAAAATGCATCTAAGTGAAACAAGTTTGGGTGTAAACCTTGATTCTGTAACCTACTGCAAATTATGATTACCTTTGTTTAGTATTTGGTCTCCATAAATTTGTAAGCTTACCTTCTTGTTGGGTTGTAGTAAACCACGACAATCTAAATCTTTCATGATTGTGTGACTCATGTTGATATTGGGCAAGTCATGAATATGAGGTACTATTGCGATCACGACAATATGCGACACCCAAATGGTATAATGATTCATGGACTAATTAGCAACTGCAAACTTCATCATGAATATCCTATTTGGAACCATAATACACTATCCAGGCCAGTAGCCATTTGCAACGTGAATGTTTCTAGCCCAATTTTTCTCCCTAATATTTTTGGATCCAATCCAAGACCCATTTCAAATCTCCTTCATTCCTTATATAAGTGTGAACTATTAGGTTCTTGATTATGTTAGCAACTTAAATCATCACATATTTTCAGCAAATTATGAGCAATAACTAGCAACACATCATGACCACCCAATTAATCAAAAAGTTAGTAGTTTTACTATATATTCCATCGATAATTTTTGTGTAATTCGTCCTTTCACCAAGCTATACCTAATTTGGTTCAGAGTATGGACTGTGTGTCAGCTCCCACAAGACTGACTACATCACATCTAGTCTAAATGATATTAGTTCTAGTCTATGAGACTCATTACCCTTTTAGATATGTCCTTGAAGACCTTCTTCAAGACATGTCCACCTCAACCTTGGATTTCCTAGTAATGATCTTTATAAAACGCCATAGGCATAATCTCCTTCGATCAAGAGTAGTGAATTCTTTATTTTATTGCTCAGCTGCTTTTCAATACCTCATATTATACCCAATCACCACTTTAGGAACCACCTCTAAAAGACAACAAGGAATAGAATCAAAGTATAGGATCTAGTATCCAAGATAACATTGAGCATCTAAAGTCTAAGGATACTTGCACCATTGCTATGATGAGACTATCATTGACATTGAGTAGATATGTGAATATCTCATAGCAAGTCATCCAATATAATTGGCTACTCTAGCAATCATCCATATGTTGATTCTAAACATCTCATATCTTCAACTTATGAGATCAACTGCTTGACCTAGTCAAGGAGTATAATGTTGGGTTTTGAAGATGAATCTCATTCATAAACGTAGCGGAAAAATAAAATTTTTCAAAACCAAAAATAAAAGATCATCTTGTGCCATTAAAACTAATTTATCAAATATAGAAATTAGAAATTATACCTTGTAATTTCTTTATTTGTTCTTCAATTTTTTACCTTGTTGGGTTATAGCAAACCATAACAATTCACACTAGAATGTCTCTAATCAAGAATGAAGAGGAATAGTTTTAAGAAATTTCAAAGTGCTAGTTTTGAATTTGTTCCTAAGAGAATTTTTGTGTCTCAAAAATTATTTTCACTAAAAATAATTTTCATATTTCTTTTTTGCCATTTGATGTCTTTTCAATTTGAATCATATTAAAAAAATATTAAAAGTCAAAAATGGAGAAAATAAACCTTAATGAATAGTAATTGGCCATTATTGGCTTAATTAAGGTGAAAGATGGTTGTTGGCCAACAAGGTGCATCAGCGCGCTGGGCCTGTTGCTGGGCAGTCCTGTGCAGGCCTATGACCCCTTTTAGTGATTTTTTCTACGATCTCATCGCTATTTGACCAAAAAGAATTCTCTTATATTTTTGGATCATATATAAGACCACTTTACTCATTCTTCATATCTGTAATGTGTGAGACCTATTAGGTTCTCATTTATGTTGGCCACTTAAATTAACAATTAATTTAAGCAAGTCATGAACGGTATCTAGCCACACATTATGACCCCCAATTGATGAGAACATCAGTGGTTTGACTGCGAACTTTTTCATAGACAATTTTCATGCAATTATTCCTTTCACTGTTTTATACCCATTTGGTTCTAAGTATGGACATGTATCAACTTCCACTAGACTGACTACATCCCTGAGCCTCATTACTCTATTAGATATGTCATTAAAATCTTCATGACAGTTCCACTTCGGCCAAAGATTCCCGAGTATGACCCCGACAAGAGGCCATGGGTATACACTCCTTCTATCAGCAGTGGTATCCTTTGTTAGTTATCCAATTACCTTCGAATACCTCAAGCTGCACCTAATCACCACTGATGAGGAACCCCAAAGACCGTGCCTTGAAACCCCTCAACAAGACATGGTAAACAAACCTTAAGCTATGGTGATCATAGAATGATTCCGACCCAAAGCTAACCAATGTAGCAAAGAAGCAAGATTATATGGTTTATTAAGAATAGCCACGCCACAACCAATATTACTTGATAAGTAACTAATTCCTAAAGGTAATAAAGAGATGCAAATCTGCCTCACTTTAAAGAAAAAATCTCAAATTTGTTTTTATTCATTCATTCATTCATTGATGTCTTGTACAAGAAGCCTAGATGAGTATTTATAGCCCTAAGTCTTTGAATCCTTTAAGGTAAAGGACAACTAAATCATATTCTAACTCAACTCCTAAAAGTACAGTCATATTCTAACTCATATTCTAAAAAGTAGAGTCCTACTTGAACTAGGACACTAATTAACTCCTTCTAAAATAAGATAAGTGGTGGGTTGGGCTTTATTTCTTTGGCCCACATGTCTATCACTAATTAAAGCCTAAGGTAATTTAAATTAGGCAGCCCAAATACATAATTAAGCTCATTTACAAGTTAAGCCCAAATCCCATAAGTAGGCACATGCATGGCACATGATCTTGAGCACATGGTTGGCACATGACTTGTAATCTTTAATTTTATGGACTTTGCCTTGTTTAGCCCATTGGACTAGTCCATGAAAGATGGTTCTTCACACACCCCAAGATAAGTAATGGGCCTTGGGTCTTCAATCAGTTTCATCTCCTTTGTCATACATGCATCTTTTGTGATCTCCTTAGTGACCAAGCTTTGAACATAGCCTTGCATTGCTTGACTTAGTTTGTTAGCCCTTGATCTTGTGATCGCACCACTTGGCATGACTAGTGCATCATTCTCCTTTTGTGAAGATTGACTTATGTGTCCTTGATCTACATCAACCACCCTATGAGCAACATCCCTAAGGCAACAAGGAATAGTATAAAAATGCAGAATAAGTATCCAAGATATCCTTGAGTACCTTGAATCTAAGGATACTTGCACCATTGCTATGATGAGACTATCATTGACATTTGAATATATTATCCATATGATTGTCTCATAATAGGTCATCTAATGTACTTAGCTACACTTAGCAAACATCCACATGCAAACTCTAAATATTTCATGTTTATAGATTATTAGATACTATTTGATCTAATCAAGGTGATGCGGAACCCCAAAGACCGTGCCTTGAAACCCCTCAACAAGACAAGGTAAACAAACCTTAAGCTATGGTGATCATAGATTGAATCTGACCCAAAGCTAACCAATGTAGCAAAGAACCAAGATTATAAGATTTAATAAGAATAGCCACACCACAAGCAATATCACTTGATAAGTAACTAATTCCTAAAGGTAACAAAGAGATGCAAATCTGCCTCACTTTAAAGAAAAACACTCAAATTCGTTTTTATTCATTGATGTCTTGTAAAAGAAGCCTAGATGAGTATTTATAGCCCTAAGTCTTTGAATCCTTTATGGTAAAGGATAATTAAATCCTATTCTAACTCAACTCCTAAATGTACAGCCATATTCTAACTCAAATTCTAAAAAGTAGAGTCCTACTTGGATTAGGACACTAATTAAATCCTTCTAAAATAAGACAAGTGGTGGGTTGGACTTTATTTATTTGGCCCACATGTCTATCACTAATTAAAGCCTAAGGTAATTTAAATTAGGCAGCCCACATACATAATTAAGCCCAATTACAAGTTAAGCCCAAATCCCATAAATAGGCACATGCATGGCACATGATCTTGAGCACATGGATGGCACATGATGTCTTCCAAATGGATGGCACATGTCTTGCACATGTTTGGCACATGACTCCTAGCACATGATTTGCACATGACTTGTAATCTTTTTTATGGACTTTGCCTCGTTTAGCCCATTGGACTAGTCCATGCAAGATGGTTCTTCACTCACCCCAAGATAAGTAATGGGCCTTGGGTCTTCAATCAACTCCATCTCCTTTGTCATGCATGCATCTTTTGTGATCTCCTTAGTGACCAAGCTTTGAACATAGCCTTGCATTGCTTGCCTTAGTTTGTTAGCCCTTGATCTTGTGATCGCACCACTTGGCATGACTAGTGCATCATTCTCCTTTTGTGAAGATTGACTTATATGTCCTTGATCTACATCATTCCCCCCCTCCTCAAAAGGATTCGTCCTCGAATCTACTCTTCCTACATTGTCAAAAGGAGTAAGGTCAGAAACATTGAATGATGCAGAAACACCATACTCACCAGGAAGTTCTATCTTGTAAGCATTATCATTGATCCTTTCAAGTATGCAAACTCTAAATATTTCATGTTTATAGATTATTAGATACTATTTGATCTAATCAAGGTGATGCGGAACCCCAAAGACCGTGCCTTGAAACCCCTCAACAAGACAAGGTAAACAAACCTTAAGCTATGGTGATCATAGATTGAATCTGACCCAAAGCTAACCAATGTAGCAAAGAACCAAGATTATAAGATTTAATAAGAATAGCCACGCCACAAGCAATATCACTTGATAAGTAACTAATTCCTAAAGGTAACAAAGAGATGCAAATCTGCCTCACTTTAAAGAAAAACACTCAAATTCGTTTTTATTCATTGATGTCTTGTAAAAGAAGCCTAGATGAGTATTTATAGCCCTAAGTCTTTGAATCCTTTATGGTAAAGGATAACTAAATCCTATTCTAACTCAACTCCTAAATGTACAGCCGTATTCTAACTCAAATTCTAAAAAGTAGAGTCCTACTTGAATCGGGACACTAATTAAATCCTTATACAATAAGACAAGTGGTGGGTTGGGCTTTATTTCATTGGCCCACATGCCATCACTAATTAAAGTCTATGATAATTAAAATAGGCAGCCCACATACATAATTAAGCCCAATTACAAGTTAAGCCCAAATCCCTTAAGTAGGCACATGCATGGCACATGATCTTGAGCACATGGTTGCACATGTCTTCCACATGGATGGCACATGTCTTGCACATGTTTGGCACATGACTCCTAGCACATGATTTGCACATGTTTGGCACATGACTCCTAGCACATGATTTGCACATGACTTGCACATGACTTATCTTCAATTTTATGGACTTTGTCTTGTTTAGCCCATTGACTTGAATCTTCATAAAAGACTCCCTTGATCTTCACTTTAGGCTTCCCTTTGTGTAGTATTGACCCATAAGCTTGATTGTGAATTTTAGGCCCATTGTTGCTCTCAAAGATCCATTTCTGCCTCATATGGCTTTGAACACGCCCCATAAGCATTTTGATCATATTAATGGGCTTTTGAACTCCTTTTAAGTCCATTTCAATGATATAAGATTGTTCCACTCCATTGACAAAAGATTGTCTTTCTTGCCTTCCATGCAAGGTTCCTATGCATACATCACCTCTAATGGCAGAATTTAAATCTAGCTAAGTTAACAACTAGAAAGCAATTTTAAAGGATAGATAATGATTACCTAACCAAAAGCTCTGATACCAAACTGATGCGGAACCCCAAAGACCGTGCCTTGAAACCCCTCAACAAGACAAGGTAAACAAACCTTAAGCTATGGTGATCATAGATTGAATCTGACCCAAAGCTAACCAATGTAGCAAAAAACCAAGATTATAAGATTTAATAAGAATAGCCACGCCACAAGCAATATCACTTGATAAGTAACTAATTCCTAAAGGTAACAAAGAGATGCAAATCTGCCTCACTTTAAAGAAAAACACTCAAATTCGTTTTTATTCATTGATGTCTTGTGAAAGAAGCCTAGATGAGTATTTATAGCCCTAAGTCTTTGAATCCTTTATGGTAAAGGATAACTAAATCCTATTCTAACTCAACTCCTAAATGTACAGCCATATTCTAACTCAAATTCTAAAAAGTAGAGTCCTACTTGGATTAGGACACTAATTAAATCCTTCTAAAATAAGACAAGTGGTGGGTTGGACTTTATTTCTTTGGCCCACATGTCTATCACTAATTAAAGCCTAAGGTAATTTAAATTAGGCAGCCCACATACATAATTAAGCCCAATTACAAGTTAAGCCCAAATCCCATAAATAGGCACATGCATGGCACATGATCTTGAGCACATGGTTGGCACATGATGTCTTCCACATGGATGGCACATGTCTTGCACATGTTTGCCACATGACTCCTAGCACATGATTTGCACATGACTTGTAATCTTTTTTATGGACTTTGCCTCGTTTAGCCCATTGGACTAGTCCATGCAAGATGGTTCTTCACTCACCCCAAGATAAGTAATGGGCCTTGGGTCTTCAATCAACTCCATCTCCTTTGTCATGCATGCATCTTTTGTGATCTCCTTAGTGACCAAGCTTTGAACATAGCCTTGCATTGCTTGCCTTAGTTTGTTAGCCCTTGATCTTGTGATCGCACCACTTGGCATGACTAGTGCATCATTCTCCTTTTGTGAAGATTGACTTATATGTCCTTGATCTACATCACAAGGAGTACTGTTTGATCTAATCAAGGAGTATAACATGTTCTAGTCTATTCAAATTAACAATGTCTCATCTCATCATGATTTCCTTCATGTTATGTTATGTATCAAAGACTTTATTAATTGATTTAAGATCACTATCAATTCATATATTAAAGGAATATTAAATTAATAAAAATGTCTTTTATTAATCAAATAAATTTTTACAATAAGTGGTAAAGCTGATTTCCTTATAGCACTTATCTAACATATAACATATGCTAGTCGATTAAGATTAATAATGCACCGTCTTGTTAATCTTATGACTAGGGATAATTTATGTATAACACAATTGCATATGATAGGAATCTTATCATCATGATCTCATCATGATTTTTTCATGGTGTGTTACTTACCAAGTGATGTATGCACGGGAACCATAAATGAAGGATATGAACGACAGTCTTTTGTCAACGGACTGGAGCAATCTTATATCAATGAAATGGGCCTTAGAGGAGTTCAAAAGCCTTTTCATATGATCCAATTCAATGTCGGGCGTGTTCCAAGTCATAGAAGGCAGCATTGCAGCATTCGTTGCTATATTGGGCCTAAAATCAACAATCAAGCTTATGGGCTAACACTACACCAAAGCAAGCCTAAAGTGAAGATAAAAGGAGTCTTTAATGAGGATTCAAGTCAATGGAAAAAACAAGGCAAAATCCATAAAATTGAATATTACAAGTCATGTTCAAATCTTGTGCTAGGAGTCATATGCCAAAAATTTGCCATCCATGTGAAAGACATCATGTGCCAACCATGTGCTCAAGATCATGTGCCATGCATGTGCCTACTTATGGAATTTGGGTTTAACTTGTAATTGAGCTTAATTATGTATGTGGGCTGCTTATTTTAATTATCATAAAATTTTATTTAGTGATTGGCATGTGGGCCAAAGGATATGAAGCCCGGCCCACCATTTGTCTTATTTTCGAAGGATTTAATTAGTGTCCTAATTCAAGTAGGACTCTACTTGTTAGAATTTGAGTTAGAATATGACTGTACTTTTAGAAATTGATAGAGTAGGACTTAGTTATCCTTTACCATAAAGGATTCAAAGACTTAGGGCTATAAATACTTATTTAGGCTTTCTTTTACAAGATATGAATGAATAAAAACAAATTTTAGTGTTTTTCTTTAAAGTGAGGCAGATTTGCATCTCTTTATTACCTTTAGGAATTAGTTACTTATTAAGTGATATTGCTTGTGGCGTGGCTATTCTTAATAATACTTATAATCTTGGTTCTTTGCTACATTGGTTAGATTTGGATCAAATTCAATTTATGATCACCATAGCTTAAGGTTTGTTTATGTTCTCCTGTTGAGGGGTCTCACGGCATGGTCTTTGGGGTTCCTAATCAGTTAATGATCAGGATCATGACCCATAACTTTGCCTCAAAAGTGCGCTCAGTTACTGATGCAGAACCCCAAAGACTATGCCTTGAAACTCCTCAACAAGACAAGGTAAACAAACCTTAAGCTATGGTGATCATAAATTGAATCTTACCCAAATCTAACCAATGTAGCAAAGAACCAAGATTATAAATATTATTAAGAATAGCCACACCACAAGCAATATCACTTGATAAGTAACTAATTCCTAAAAGTAATAAAGAGATTCAAATCTGTCTCATTTTAAAGAAAAACACTCAAATTCATTTTTATTCATTCATATCTTGCTAAATAAGTATTTATAGCCCTAAGTCTTTGAAATCTTTATGGTAAAGGATAATTAAGTCATATTCTAACTCAATTCTTAAAAGTACAGTCATAGTCTACCTCAAATTCTAACAAGTAGAGTCCTACTTGAATTAGGATACTAATTAAATCCTTCTAAAATAAGACAAATGGTGGGCTCGGCTTCATATCCTTTGGCCGACATGCCAATCACTAATTAAAAGTTTATGATAATTAAAATAAGTAGCCCATATACATAATTAAGCTCAATTACAAGTTAAGCCCAAATCTCATAAGTAGGCACATGGTTGGCACATGATCTTGAGTACATGGTTGACACATGATGTCTTTCATATGGATGGCCCATGTTTGGCACATGACTCATAACACATGATTTGCACATGACTTGTAATATTCAATTTTATGGATTTTGCCTTGTTTTTCCCATTGACTTGATTTTTCATTAAAGACTCCTTTTATATTCACTTTAGACTTGCCTTTGTGTAGTGTTAGCCCATAAGCTTGATTGTGGATTTTAGGCCCAATATAGCAAAGAATGCTCCAATGCTGCCTTCTATGACTTGGAACACACTCCACATTGAATTGGATCATATGAAAAGGATTTTGAACTTCTTTAAGGCCCATTTCAATGATATATGTTTGCTCCACTCCGTTGACAAAAGACTGTCGTTCATATCCTTCATTTATGGTTCTCGTGCATGCATCACCAAGGACTTCATTAAATGGTCTAAAATCTATATCAATTCATATGTATTAAATATCATATAATGAAAATATCATTTATTAATAGTAACTGAGTACATCAAATGCCTAAGGTGATTGCCTTTAGGGCACCTCTCTAACAGCTTAAACCATATGAGAAGAATTATCTTATCCACGATTTGGAGCTAGCAAAAATTGTGTTTGCCTTGAAAATATGGCATCATTACCTTTTATGGGGAGAAGTGCTACATCTAAGTATGTTATGCATCCAGAAAGCAACAAAATGTATAAGTAATTGAAGGAGAGGTACTGGTGGTTAGGAATAAAGAAGGACATCACAGAGTTCACTACTAGATTCCTAGCTTGTCAACAAGGCAAAGCATTAGGTACCGTCAGGTTTTTTACAGTTGATAACTATTTCGGAGTGAAAATGGGAGAGGATTATAATGGACTTTGTAATCGGCTTACCTTTGAGTCCCAAGAAGTGTGATGCAGTGTGGCCATTGTGTACTAGTTAACCAAATTGGTTCACTTTCTACTTATCAGAAGAGATTTTTCTTTGAGCTGGCAGAGGCGTATGTGAGTGAGATAGTTAGGTTGCATGGGGTGCCCCTACTATCATATCAAATAGAGATTTTAGATTTACATCGCAGTTTTAGGGTAGCCTACAAAGGCTTTAGGTACCAAACTTAATTAGAGTTGTACACTTAAAATCCTACATTTGGATTCCTATTCAAAATAGAAAACATGAAAAATCGCATATTTTTGCACACGCGATAGCCATCTGGCCTATTGCAGACACACATACAGGACAAAATGTTCTCCATATGTTGTGTTCATGCTAGAATGCGCTCACGTGCAGAACAAAATGACACTCTGCACTTGTCAGACCTAAAACTTTTTCATGCAACTTTCTCCCTTATGTTTTTGGATCCAATCCAAGACCCATTTCACATTTCCTTCATTCTTTCTATGCATGTGACCTATTAAGTTTCCAGTTATGTTGGTAGCTCAAATCATCACATGATTTTAAGTAGATCATGAGTAGTATCTAGCAACACATCATGACCACTTAATTAACTGAAAAGTCAGTGGTTTGACTATAGACTCTTCCATAAATAATTACCATGTAATCCTTTCACCATGTTATACCTCACCCATTTTAGAATATGAACGATGTGTCAACTCCCAGTAGACTGATTATATCAAATTTAGTCCAAGTGTTAAAAGTTTTTATCTATGAGACTCATCATTCTATAAGATATGTCTTCAAAGAACTTCTTCAAGACATGTCCACCTCGGCTAAAGATTTCTAAGCAATGATCTCTATAAGAGGTCATAGGTATACTCTCCTTCTATCAAGACTGGTGAATCTTTTATTGACTACTACTTTTGAATACCTCATGCTATACCCAATCACCACCCTATGAGCAACCTTTAAGAGGCAACAAGAAATGGAGTCAAAGTATAAGATTCAGTATCCAAGATAACCTTGAGCATCTCAAGTCTAAAGATACTTGCACCATTTCTATGATGAGACCATTACTAACATTGAATAGATATCCATGTGATTGTCTCACAGAAGGTCAACCAATATACTTGGCTACTCTAGCAAGCATCCACATGTTAACTCTAAACATCTCATGTCTTCAATTTATGAGGTAAGTTAATTGACCTAGTCCATGAGTATAACATGTGCTAGTCTATTCGGAGTAACAATGACCCATCTTGTTAATCCTATGTCTAGGGATAATTTAAGTATAAATAAAATTACACATGATAGGAATCACATATCATGATCTAATCATGACTTTCTTCATGTTGTGTTACATAGCAATGACTTTATGAAACGGTCTAAAATCTAAATGATACGGAACCCCAAAGACCGTGCCTTGAAATCCCTAAAAAAGACAAGGTAAACAAAACTTAAGCTATGGTAATCATAAATTGAATCCGACTCAAAGCTAACCAGTGTAGCAAAGAACTAAGATTATAAGGATTATTAAAAATAGCCACACCACAAGTAATACCACTTGATAAGTAACTAATTCCTAAATGTAATAAAGACATATAAATCTACCTCCCTTTAAAGAAAAATACTCAAATTCGTTTTTATTCATTCATGTCTTGTAAAAGAAGCCTAAATGAGTATTTATAGCCCTAAGTCTTTGAACCCTTTATAGTAAAGGATAACTAAGTCCTATTCTAACTCAACTCATAAAAGTACAGTGATATTCTAACTCAAATTCTAACAAGTAGAGTCCTACTTGAATTAGGACACTAATTAAATCCTTCTAAAATAAGATAAGTGGTGGACTAGACTTCATATCCTTTGGCCCATATGCCTAAAACTAATTAAAAGTTTATGATAATTAAAATCGGCAGCCTGCATACATAATTAAACCCAATTACAAGTTAAGACCAAATTTCATAAGTAGGCATATGCATGGCACATGATCTTGAGTACGTGGTTGGCACATGTCTTGCATATATTTGGCATATGACTCCTAGCAAATGATTTGCACATGACTTATAATACTCAATTTTATGGATTTTGGCTTGTTTTTCTCATTGACTTGAATTTTCATAAAAGACTCCTTTTATCTTTACTTTAGGCTTTCCTTTGTATAGTGTTAGCCCATAAGCTTGATTGTGGATTTTAGGCCCAATATAAATGCTCCAATGCTGCCTTCTATGACTTGGAACATCCCCCACATTAAATTGGATCACATGGAAAAGCTTTTGAACTCCTTTGAGACCCATTTCAATGATAGATTGCTTCACTCCGTTGACAAAAGACCGTTAGATGCGGAACCCCAAAGACCGTGCCTTGAAATCCCTCAACAAGACAAGGTAAACAAACCTTAAGCTATAGTGATCATAGATTGAATCCGACCCAAAGCTAACCAATGTAGTAAAGAACCAAGATTATATGGTTTATTAAGAATAGCCACACCACAAGCACTATCACTTAATAAGTAACTAATTCCTAAAAGTAATAAAGAGATGTAAATCTGCCTCACTTTAAATAAAACTCTCAAATTCGTTTTTATTCATTGATTGATTCATTGATGTCTTGTACTCTAGATGAGTATTTATAGCCCTAAGTCTTTGAATCCTTTATGGTAAAGGATAACTAAGTCCTATTCTAACTCAATTCCTAAAAAGGTAGAGTCCTACTTGAATAAGTACACTAATTAAATCCTTCTCAAATAAGACAAATGGTGGGTTGGGCTTTATTTCTTTAGCCCACATGTCTATCACTAATTAAAGCCTACGGTAATTTAAATTAGACAGTCCACGTACATAATTAAGCCCAATTACAAGTTAAGCCCAAATCCCATAAGTAGGCACAAGCATGGCACATGTTCTTGAGCACATGGTTGGCACATGATGTCTTCCACATGGATGGCACATGTCTTGCACATGTTTGGCACATGACTCCTAGCACATGATTTGCACATGTTTGTAATCTTCAATTTTATGGACTTTGTCTTGGTTTAGCCCATTTGAATTGAATCTTCATCAAAGACTCCCTTGATCTTCACTTTAGGATTCCCTTTGTGTATTATTGGCCCATAAGCTTGATTGTGAATTTTAGGTCCAATACAGCAACGAATGCTCCAATGTTGCCTTCTATGACTTCAAACACACCCCACATTGAATTGGATCATATGAAAAGATTTTGAACTCCTTTAAGGCTCATTTCATTGATATAAGATTGCTCCATTCCATTGACAAAAGATTGTCGTTCATATCCTTCAATTATAGTTCCCGTGCATACATCATTCTCCCTTTCCTCAAGAAGATTCGTCCTCGATTCTTTGCCTACATCATAAGAAAAATGCACAACACGAAGCAAATGATAAAAAAAAATTGTTAGTAAAAAGTACGCTCTTCACCTTTTTTTCTTTTTCACACACATTCACTATTTTCTCTCTTTGCTCATTACTACCACTTTTATCCCTCAAAACCTCATCTCTCTCAATTCTCTCTTTAGCTTCTCCATAAACAGCCCCTTCTTTCATCTCAATCTCACTCACCTTTACTCCTTCAAGCTTATCCAATTCATGTTCATCACTTACCTCCACAGATTCACTATCATTAGCTACAAATTCATCTCGAATGATGTTTTTACTTTCAATTGCAATACCATCAAAAACAGTAACACCATTAACTTCTTCTAGTGAAATAGAATCAATACTCTCACCTACAATTTCAACTTCACTAGTATGAGCATCATTAATATCCTCATGATTTTGACTCTTACCATCATTCACCATTTTACACTAAGGAACAAAATCAAATTCATAATGAAAATTTGATTTTTGAATTTCACACCTTTTTGGATAAGGATTCTTCATTTCATTCTCTTTCTGTTCATCCCCCTACCTATTAATCCTAGCACACATCTTGTCCATTTCTTTTTGAAAGGCACTCACCGAAGATGCTTTGTCTTTCTTTCTCTCTCTTTTTTGTCTATCATTATCATAATGTTCAAAATACTCTTTTTCTTCACGAGATTGAAACCTCCTAATGCCTTGAGGTTGAGACCCTTCTCTTGTTGATCTTCTTGTGTCAAAGATACTTTGCTGCCTCAAATCTTCAATTTTCTGATTTTGTCTCTCCATCTTGTCTATAATGTTTCCAATCTTTACCTCAAATATTTGAATGTAAGATTGAACAACCATTGTTGGCACATAATCACCATGTTCCTCATGTCCACTACTTCCTCTTGGGCTTTCCTTTGACATGGTTAGTAATTCAAGAAAGTAACAATGAAGTAAAATGACCTCACAATCACTTCCTCATGTGTTTATCTCAAAACAGACTATATACCACTTGTGATTCGCACAAATAATGGCTTTTACCCTCTTTCAAGCTCACCTCTCTTGCCTCTTACCACTCAAAATTTGAATCTCAAAATTACAAGTAAAAACCAGAGACAAAATCAAACAATATGCAAGTGTTCTTATGCTAAAAATTAGCAATGAAACCTAATAAAAATGAATGGAACAAAGTCTCGAAGCAAACTGATATGAAAAAAATCAATTATAGCTATACACAGATGCAGAGATGTGTATGCTACTGATTTTTGTTTATTTGAAGCCCAAGGATGAAAATTAGACTTAACTAATGTAATTAGAAGCAAAAAGGACAGAATTAAAAGAATGAAAACTTAAGAGCACAAAGAATTAGACAATATGGAATAAAAATCAGAACCGGTTTCCTCCTTGTGAGTGGCCGATTTAACTCTTATTCAACCTTAATTTATGTAACATCCTCAACATTCCCTACATGCATATCCACATGCATTTCATTTGAACATATGCATCTTGCATATAATTCAATTGAACATGTGCATTTTATACGTGTTTTCTTAGAAACAAGTTTATGACACGCACTAGCTACGTGTCCTAGTATTTGACAATTGTATCGAGTCGCACGTGTGTGTTTACAACCTAAATGAGGACAAATAATTATTAGAAATAAATTTAATAAGGTGACTAAATTAAAGTAAGCAAAATGACTAGATTAAGATTGGTAAACATTTTACATTGTTAATTTAGTTAAATTGGGACAAATGAGTAAGTTGTATTATTGTGTGGATTCGTGGAATTATATATATATATGTAAATAATAATAATAATATAGATAAAATAAAATGAAAATGAAACAAAAGAAAAATAAAAGTGATGCCGGAACCCCAAAGACCGTGCCTTAAAACCTCTCAACAAGACCAGGTAAACAAACCTTAAGCTATGGTGATCAAATATTGAATCCGACCCAAAGCTAACCAATGTAGCAAAGAACCAAGATTATAAGTATTATTAAGAATAGCCAAGCCACAAGAAATATCACTTGATAAGTAACTAATTCCTAAAGGTAATAAAGAGATGCAAATCTGTCTCACTTTAAAGAAAAATACTCAAATTTGTTTTTATTCAT
Source organism: Triadica sebifera (assembly GCA_023653625.1). NCBI lineage: Eukaryota > Viridiplantae > Streptophyta > Magnoliopsida > Malpighiales > Euphorbiaceae > Triadica > Triadica sebifera. The sequence continues at coordinate 1,589,131 of CM042899.1, read as the reverse complement.
TCATTCATTCATTCATTGATGTCTTGTAAAAGAAGCCTAGATGAATATTTATAGTCCTAAGTCTTTGAATCCTTTATAGTAAAGGATAACTAAGTCCTATTCTAAGTCAACTCCTAAAACTACAATCATATTCTAACTCAAATTCTAACAGGTAGAGTCCTACTTGAATTAGGACACTAATTAAATCCTTCTAAAATAAGACAAGTGGTGGATTGGGCTTTATTTCTTTGGCCCACATGTCTATCAATAATTAAAGCCTAAGGTAATTTAAATTAGGCAGCCCACATACATAATTAAGCCCAATTACAAGTTAAGGCCAAATCCCATAAGTAGGCACATGTTCTTGAGCACATGGTTGGCACATGATGTCTTCCACATGGATGGCACTTGTCTTGCACATGTTTGGCACATGACTCCTTGCACATGTTTGGCACATGACTCCTAGCACATGATTTGTACATGACTTGAAATCTTCAATTTATGGACTTTGTCTTGCTTAGCCCATTGACTTGAATCTTCATAAAAGACTCCTTTCATCTTCACTTTAGGCTTGCCTTTGTGTAGTGTTAGCCCATAAGCGTGATTGTGGATTTTAGGCCCAATATAGCAACCAATGCTGCCTTTTATGACTTTGAACACGCGCCACATTGAATTGGATCATATGAAAAGGATTTTGAACTCCTTTAAGGCCCATTTCAATGATATATGATTGCTCCACTCCATTGATAAAAGATTTTTGTTCATATCCTTCAATTATGGTTCCCGTGCATGCATCAAAAAGAAAAGAGAAGAGAAGAAGAAACAAAAGATAAAAGGGGCAAAAAGAAAAAAGTTAACTTTATCTTCTTCCTCCCATTTCTGCCTCCTTACTCCAGCCCATTTTCTTCTTCATCTTCCCCCATTCCAGCCTTCAATTCTTCCTTGTTTCACTTAGTTTTTGCAGCAAATTGATCCATTGCAAGTTTGTTATTGGTAAGAATCAATTCTTATTGCTATAAGGGTTGCTAAGGTTCATTAACAAGCACTGACTTGAATCCCGATTTTGATACATATAGAAATGGATTCTAGAAAAATAAAAAACATGAAAGTTGTTCCTTTATATCTTAGATTTATGGATATGTAAACAGTTTTGCAAAATTAAAAACATGAGTTAGCCACAATGTTTGTTTGTTTTGAATATGCTAAAGTCATTATTTGAAGTATCTCAAAACATAAAAATTGTAGATATATGTGTTATATATATTTATACCAAATTTCAGGTTCATATGTCTTGTATATTTTGAGTTATGGTGAATGGAACCATGACTGTTCCATAGTTTGAATTGCCCGCTTAGTGCCCTGGGCAAATCCAGCAAATTGTTTGGCCAATTTGAGCTCCTTAGAGATTGATTCTGTAAATTATCAAAACATGAAAGCTATAGGTTTATGTATTAGCTAAATTTTTATATAAATATCACCTTAATATGTTATGTATAGAGTGAGATAGAGCTTTCATAAGGCATACTGTTTTGGAAGCCAACACTGTTTTGGACCAGTGAAATGTTTCTTATAATTTGAGGACCTTAAAGACATAATTGATAAAAGTTGTAAACATATAAAATGTTTCATTTTAATCCATGTAAGTTTTTACCAAAATTCATTATAATCTGACTTACAGATTGTAAGATATGAAGGACCAAATTTGGTACCTTAAAACTGCCAAAGGGTAGAAATAGGGCAGAAAATAGAACACAATTGGAAATTGCACCAGAAATTGTACAATGCCCCAATTTCTCTGAAATTTTAGTATGTTATAATATATGTGATATATCATATTGTGGCGAAAGCCTTAATGTTGACTTGAAAATTCATTGAATGATATTATAGGGTATGATGAAAAAGGAAAAATTTACTATCACTATTAACAGGATCTTATGTATTGTTAGCATGTCATATGTGATTATTTGACACAGGGATAGGTTGTACTCAAATGTATAAGATGTGGTGTTACAATTTATCACCAACTAGCAAGAACTCAAGGTATATTTAATAGATAAGTTCAATTTCTCAAGATCAAATCAATGCTCAACGTGATCAGTAAGGTACCTGAATTCAAAAGTTGTACTTTTCAACCTCAAAACCAATTATTTAACTTGGATTGCAGTAGTTTATGATGATACCAAACAATTCCAGCAATCAACAATCACAAGATTTTAACTTGAAGCTCAAAATAGCACAATTTCACAATTTGGGTGCTAAATTCGAAATTCTGATTTTTTTCTTTTCCTTTTTCTTTTTTTTTGTTTGTTCTTTTTTTATCAAATAACACTAAACTAATGCTTAATAAACCTCAAACATATCAAGGAATTGAAAAGAAACCCAAACTTGCAATTTTACTCTTTATGGCTGAAATTTTTCCTAATGTATCTCTAATGGAAGAAATTAAATCTAGCTAACAACTAGAAGGAAATTTTAAAGGATAGATAATGATTACCTAACCAAAAGCTCTGATAACTGTTGCAGAACTTTAAAGACCGTGCCTTGAAACCTCTCAACAAGACAAGGTAAACAAACCTTAAGCTACAGTGATCATAAATTGAATCCGACCCAAAGCTAACCAATCTAGCAAAGAACCAAGATTATAAGGATTATTAAGAATATCGCTTGATAAGTAACTAATTCCTAAAGGTTTATAAAGATGCAAATCTGCCTCACTTTAAAGAAAAACAATCAAATTCGTTTTTATTCATTCATGTCTTGTAAAAGAAGCCTAAATGAGTATTTATAGCCCTAAGTCTTTGAATCCTTTATGGTAAAGGATGACTAAGTCCTATTCTAACTCAACTCCTAAAAGTACAGTCATATTCTAACTCAAATTCTAACAACTAGAGTCCTATTTGAATTAGGCTACTAATTAAATCCTTCTAAAATAAGATAAGTGGTGGGCTACTTCATATCCTTTGGCCCACATGCCTAAAACTAATTAAAAGTTTATGATAATTAAAATACGTAGCCCACATATATAATTAAACTCAATTACAAGTTAAGACCAAATTACATAAGTAGGCACATGCATGCAACATGATTTTGAGCACATGGTTGGCACATGACTTGTAATATTCAATTTTATGGATTTTGCCTTATTTTTCCATTTGACTTGAATCTTTATAAAAGACTCCTTTTATCTTCACTTTAGGCTTGCCTTTATGTAGTATTAGCCCATAAGCTTGATTGTGGATTGTAGGCCCAATATACCAACAAATGCTCCAATGCTGCCTTCTATGACTTGGAACATGCCCCACATTGAATTGGATCATATGAAAAGGGTTTTGAACTCCTTTAAGGCCAACTTGCTCCACTTTGTTGACAAAAGAATGTTGTTCGTATCCTTCATTTATGGTTCCCGTGCATACATCAGAAGGGCAGTTGAATTGGTTAGTGAATAAAAAATTGCTTAATTTTAATATGCGGAATAAATAAAATAGAGTAAAGAAAGAGAGATATCACACGCAAAATTTATAGAGATTCGGATATTAACAAATTTTACTCCCCTCCCCAATCACGATTAGGTGTTTCACTAACATTCTAAGTGTTACAATGGAGTTTTTCAAGCTCACTCCCAACTATGGTGTTTCTCTCAATCGCTAACACCTAACCCAGAAATTCCCTTGTGTTTTTCAATGACTCACTCAAAAACCAATTCCTTGTGTTTTATGGCTCACACAATAAACCATTACAAGTGTTTCACTCTTAACCCAATATACCCAGGCTCACTCTTGAGTAATTGATTACAATGAAAACACTCACCAACATATAATGCTCAAAAGTTATGAGCAATTAGGTTTTCACAAAGAATAAAGATTTGTTGAGAAAATAATTAATGCACAAGGCTACAACAAGATTAAAGATGTAAAATAATTATGTCCTTCTTGTTCTACTTGTTATCCTTCTTTTTGGTATTCATAAATGACTTCCATTTATACTCCCTCTGTGAATTATAGCCGTTGAACCAATTCTTAACTCAGGTCTGACATGTTTCTCTGTCTTCTTTCACGGGAGTGAATATATGTGTCACGGTCGTGAATGTTCTTGCAAGCCATGGTCCAATTGGTGACTATCGTCGTGAACCACTCTGGAAGAATTGGAAGTATTTGATCAAAGGTGTGAATATTCTTCCAAGCCGTGGTCCAAGTGGTGACTCTGGCCGTGAAGCTATCCAGAAGAATTTTACATGTTTGGTCACGGACGTGATTATATTTCACGGGCTTGACTTGTTTGATCATTCACGATTGGTTTGACCCTTCATGGTCGTGAACTTTGAATGGTAGAGAGATAGTGCAAAGCTATATTCACGGAGTAGTTATGGGCGTGACTTTGCTATTTCTTTGATTTTAATCTTCAGAAGTTGTCTTTCAATCTTGCATTATGTTCCAATCAAGGTATATCCTGTTTAACACACTTAGAACACAAACATTGTCAAATACATTATTGCTATTTTATTTGTTATCATCAAAATGACAGAATATCCCTCAAGGTTCAACAATCTCTCCCTTTTTGATGGTGACAAATAATTTAGCAATATGTGCTTTTCAGAAGTCTCCCCCTTAAAAATGCTTATGCAAACTAATAAGGTATATGCAAGGTATATCTTAAGTATATCTCATCAAATAAAACATGTATAACTAAGTGTATTCAAAGTATATGTGAGATATATGTTAAGTATAGTTAATGCATTAAATAGAATGAGTTCAAATAAGTTCAAGTTGCAAAGTATATGTGAGGTTGATGTGAGGTATAGCTTATGCATATTTATCAATTAAAATGAAGTTTACATATTTCATACCACACATTGCATATTGCATAATCATATTCATGTATAGATCACATATATGCTAGGTTCTCCCCCTTTTGTCATCAACAAAAAGTTGAAATATCAATAAGATGATTGTATTAAAATTAAAAGAGAAGGATTACATTGAAATTAGAATGCATAAAGATAAAGTCTTATAACAGCAAAAGTAAAGCTACTACAAGAAAACTAGGACTCTAGGTAGGCTTCAAGCCTGACAAATCTTTAAGGTTTTCCAACCTCTCATCAATGGAAGCCTGCATCATGTCAAGGCGCAATGCTATAAGACAACAACCTGATGTGTGATGCAGATCAAGAACATATAAGTCAATCTTCACAGAAGGAGAGTGATGCACTAGTCATGCCAAGTGGTGCGATCATAAGATCACAAAAGAGGCATGCATGACAAAGGAGATGAAGTTGATTGAAGACCCAAGGCCCATTACTTATCTTGGGGTGTGTGAAGAACCATCTTGCATGGACAAGTCCAATGGGCTAAACAAGATAAAGTCCATAAAATTGAAGATTAAGTCATGTCCATGTAAATCATGTTCTAAGAGTCATGTGCCAAACATGTGCAAGACATCATGTGCTAATCATGTGCTCAAGATCATGTGCCATGCATGTGCCTACTTATGGGATAAATGAAACCTTTCACAGGAATCTTTCACAAAGTTATCAACCAATATTATCAACTAATCCGAATTTTGAATAATGTAAATGAGTTAACTAATATCTATCTATAGTTTAAATAAGGAGAATGACAGTATATGGTCCAAAGGATATGAAGCCCAACCCACTTGTCTTATTTTAGAAGGATTTAATTAGTGTTCTAATTCAAGTAGGACTCTACTTGTTAGAATATGACGGTACTTTTATGAGTTGAGTTAGAATAAGACTTAGTTATCCTTTACCATAAAGGATTCAAAGACTTAGGGCTATAAATACTCATTTAGACTTCTTTTACAAAACATGAATGATTGAATAAAAACGAATTTGAAAGTTTTCTTTAAAGTGAGGCAGATTTGCATCTCTTTATTACCTTTAGGAATTAGTTACTTATCAAGTGATATTGCTTATGGCATGGCTATTCTTAATAAACCATATAAACTTGGTTCTTTGCTACATTGGTTAGCTTTGGGTCAGATTCAATCTATGATCACCATAACTTAAGGTTTGTTTACCTTGTCTTGTTGAGGGGTTTCAAGGCACGGTCTTTGGGGTTCCGCATCACTGTGCCAAAGTGGATGTGGTAGAGCCTGATGATTGACCAACATCCTCAGCTACCGCCGGTGTCGATGTCTCGTCATGGACTCACTTCCGTTGCTGGACGGGCCAATTTTGAAAGCGTCAAAGTCATTGTCCTCCCAATCAATTTCACCAGCTGGAGTGGTGAAACGGTAGTATGCATTTCCTTCATCAATTATACGGATAGCTACTCCCATCTTTATAAAGGACTCGACATCGAGTCGGTCTCATGGATTAGCTAGAATGATAGTGTAGATGTGTTCGTTAGTTTTAAATGACCTAGCTCAATGGCAAGGTAAGTCACATATCTGCCAATCAAAATATCTCCCGATAGCTTCGTTGCTATGGAGAGGAGGTGATTTGCAAACCATCATGACAAGGCTACGGATAGTCCTTTTCATGCCATTGTCAACAAAAATAGCTCCGATTTTTGGATTGCCCCGTTGCTATCTCCTCGAGCAAATATACTATACGTAAGAAACCTATGTATATACTTATGCACAGGAGACCGAAGGTAGGTGATCTTTTCCTTTTTCACATTCCAACTGCATTCGAGCCAAAAATGTGTCCAAGCTGGTGATGTAGAACCCCAAAGATCGTGCCTTGAAACCCCTCAACAAGACAAGGTAAACAAACCTTAAGCTATGGTGATTATAGATTGAATCTGACCCAAAGCTAACCAATGTAGCAAAGAACCAAGATTATATGGTTTATTAAGAATAGCCATGCACAAGCAATATTACTTGATAAGTAACTAATTCCTAAAGGTAATAAAGAGATGTAAATCTGCCTCACTTTAAAGAAAAACACTCAAATTCTTTTTTATCCATTCATGTCTTGTACAAAGAAGCCTAGATGAGTATTTATAGCCCTAAGTCTTTGAATCCTTTATGGTAAAGGCTAACTAAATCATATTCTAACTCAACTCCTAAAAGTACAGTCGTATTCTAACTCATATTCTAAAAAGTGGAGTCCTACTTGAATTAGGACACTAATTAAATCCTTCTAAGACAAGTGGTGGGTTGGGCTTTATTTCTTTGGGCCACATGTCTATCACTAATTAAAAAGTTTATAATAATTAAAATAGCAGCCCACATACTTAATTAAGCCCAATTACAAGTTAAGCCCAAATCCCATAAGTAGGCACATGCATGGCACATGATCTTGAGCACATGGTTGGCATATGATGTCTTCCACATGGATGGCACATGTCTTGCACTCATCAAGGTTTATGGACTTTGTCTTAGTTAGCCCATTTGATTTTAATCTTCATGAAAGACTCCTTTTATCTTCACCATAGGCTTGCCTTTGTGTAGTATTAACCCATAAGCTTGATTGTGGATTTTTGGCGCAATATAGCAACCAATGCTCCAATGCTGCCTTCTATGACTCGGAACATGCCCCACATTGAATTGGATTATATGAAAAGGCTTTTGAACTCCTTTTAGGCTCATTTCAATGATATAAGATTGCTCATCTCCATTGACAAAAGATTGTAATTCATTTCCTTCATGTATGGTTCATGTGCATACACCATTCCCCCTTTCCTCAAGAAGATTCGTAGTCGAATCTTTACCTACGTCCAAAGAAAAATGCACAACACAAAGAAAAGGATAATTAAAATTGTTAGTAAAAAATTTACTTTTCACCTCTTTCTCCCTTTCATACAAATTCACTATTTTCCCTCTTTTCTCATTACTAACACTTTCATCCCTCAAAACCTCATCTCTCTCAATTCTCTCATTAGCTTCTCCATAAACAAGTGTTTCTTTCATCTCAATCTCACTCTCTTTTACTCCCTCAAGCTCATCCAATTCATGTTCATCACTTACCTCCATGGATTCACTATCATTAACTACAAATTCATCTCGAATGATATTTTTTCTTTCAATTGCAATGCTCTCAATAACACTAATACCATTAACTTCTAGTGAAATAGAATCAATACTCACACCAACAATTTCAACTTCACTAGTATGAGCATCATTAATATCCTCATGAATTTGATTCTTACCATCATCCACCATTTTAAACTTAGGAACAAAATCACATTCATAATGAAATTTTGAATTTTGAATTTCACACCTTCTTGGATAAGGATTCTTTATTTCATTCTCTTTCTCTTCATGCCCCCACCTATCAATCCTAGCACGCATCTTGTCGAATTCTTTTTGAAAGGCACTCACCGAAGATGCTTTGTCTTTCTTTCTTTCTCTTCTTTGTCTATTATTATCATAACGTTAAAAATACTCTTTTTCTTCATGAGATTGAAACCTCCTAATGCCTTGAGGTCGAGACCCCTCTCTTGATCTTCTTTTGTCAAATATACTTTGCTGCCTCAAATCCTCAATTTGCTGATTTTGTCTCTGCATCTTGTCTATAATTTTTCCAATATTTGCCTCCAATATTTGAATGTAAGATTGAACAACATCTGTTGGCACATAGTCCCCATGTTCCTCATGTCCACTACTGCTCCTCATACTTCCCTTAGACATGGTTAAGCTACAAGAAAGAGTTAATGAAGATAAAAAGTCCTCACAATCAATCCCACACGTGTTTCACTTAAAACAAAATATAACTACTCTCGTGTTTCACACAAATAATGGTTTTTACCCTCTTTTAAGCTCATCTCTCTTGCCTCTTAACACTCAAAATTTGAATCTCTAAATTACAAGTAAACAATATGCAAGTGATATATGCTAAGAATTAACAATGAACCCTAACAAGAATGAATGGAACAAAGTCTAAAAGCAAACTGATGTGAAAGAAATTTATATTTAAAGCTATACACAAATTTAAGTAGGTGTATGCTACTGATTTTTGTTCAAATTAAATCTAAGAATGCAAATTAGACTTAACTAATGTAATTAGATGCAAAAAGGACTGAATTAAAAGAATGAAAACTTAAGAGCACAAAGAATTAGACAATATTGAAAAAAATTCAGAATCGGTTTCCTCCTAGTAAGTAGCCGATTGTCCCTTAATTAAATCCGTATTCAACCTTAATTTATCACCAAATAGCAAGAACTTAAGGTATATTTAATAGATAAGCTCAATTCCTCAAGATCAAATCAATGTTCAATATGATCACTAAGGTATCTGAATTCAAAAGTTGTACTTTTCAACCTCAAAACCAATTATTTAAGTTGGATTGTTGTAGTTTATGATGATACCAAATAATTCCAGCAATCAATAATCACAGGATTTCAACTTGAAGCTCAAAATAGCACAATTTCACAATTTTGGTGCTAAATTCGAAATTCTGATTTTCTTTCCTTTTTCCTTTTTTTTGTTTTGTTTTTTTATATAGAAAATAACACTGAACTAATTCTTAATAAATCTCAAACATATCAAAGAATTGAAAAGAAACCCAAACTTGCAATTTTACTCTTTATGGAAGAAATTTTTTCTAAGGTACCTCAAATGGCAAAAATTCAAATCTAACTAAGTTAACAACTAGAAAGCAATTTTAAAGGATATATAATGATTACCTAACCAATAACTCTGATACCAAACTGATGCGCAACTAAAAAGACGTGCCTTGAAACCCCTCAACAAGACAAGGTAAACAAACCTTAAGCTATGGGGATCATAGATTGAATTTGACCCAAAACTAACCAATGTAGCAAATAACCAAGATTGTATGGTTTATTAAGAATAGCCACGCCACAAGCAATATTACTTTATAAGTAACTAATTCCTAAAGGTAATAAAGAGATGCAAATCTGCCTCACTTTAAAGAAAAACACTCAAATTCGTTTTTATTCATTCATGTCTTGTACAAAGAAGCCTAGATGAGTATTTATAGCCCTAAGTCTTTGAATCCTTTATGGTAAAGGATAACTAAATCATATTCTAACTCAACTCCTAAAAGTACAGTCATATTCTAACTCATATTCTAAAAAGTGGAGTCCTACTTGAATTAGGACACTAATTAAATCCTTCTAAGACAAGTGGTGGGTTGGACTTTATTTCTTTGGCCCACATGTCTATCACTAATTAAAAAGTTTATAATAAATAAAATAAGCAGCCCACATACTTAATTAAGCCCAATTACAAGTTAAGCCCAAATCCCATAAGTAGGCACATGCATGACACATGAGCTTGAGCACATGGTTGGCATATGATGTCTTCCACATAGATGGCAAATGTCTTGCACTCTTCAAGGTTTATGGACTTTGTCTTGTTTAGCCCATTTGATTTTAATCTTCATGAAAGACTCCTTTTATCTTCACCTTAGGCTTGCCTTTGTGTAGTATTAACCCATAAGCTTGATTGTGGATTTTTGGCGCAATATAGCAACCAATGCTCCAATGTTGCCTTCTATGACTCGGAACACGCCCCACATTGAATTGGATTATATGAAAAGGCTTTTGAACTCCTTTTAGGCCCATTTCAATGATATAAGATTGCTCCTCTCCATTGACAAAAGATTGTAACTCATCTCCTTCATGTATGGTTCCCGTGCATACATCAGTTGGAGGAGCATAGAATTCGACTTCACTCTCGTTGAGGATGCCATTAGAAGGGAGTTTGAAAATGGTGCTGAATTTTGCTGCAGCAAAAGTGCTAGGATGCTTACATAGCTAGAATTGGACTGTTCCAGTGGGTGAAACCTGCAACGTGCTAAGGAACTCGAGAGTGGATTCCCTTAGAGTTGGATAATATGTGTCCACGAACTCTCTGATATGACAAGCCTGTAATTGTTCAATCATGCTAGTTTCAAGACCAAGTGCCTTGATACAACTCGACTCGAAGGATCGTGACGAGAGTAGAGGTCACTTCTTGAGAACAGCATAGTGCGAATGGCTATGATTCGGAATGACGTTGAGTAGGTAATCAGTGTGGCGTTTTGGAGCATGAGATTTCTTCCTAGTGCCTTTTGAAGAACTAGATTCCATTTTGATAGCTTTGAACAAAGGAAAATAAGAAATTTGCAAAATAAGAAAACTTGTGATTCTTTGAAGAAAAAGAGTTTTGAAAGGATTTCATAGAGGGAAAAGTAAGTGAGGAGGCCAGAATTTGTGAGAAATAATGAATGGGAGTGTTAAATGAGAGAATTTAAAGAGATGGAAATGAAAAAAGACAGAAATTTTCATTTTATAGTCGATAGTTTCACGACCGTGAATAACCAGTCATGGACATGAATCATCATGGTCACGATTTGTTGAAGGGGTGCTCTAGCCATGAAGAAGAAGATGAATCGAGTCACGGTCATGATATTAAACAGTCATAGGCGTGAAGAAAGATTTTCACGGGAGTGACAAATATTATCATGGGCGTGAAGCTTTGTCTTCACTACTTCTACTCATGAGGCAAGACGTGAAACAAAGCGTGAACGATTTTGGATTTTTTGCTATCTTTGTTCACGACCGTGAACATATGTCACGTGTGTGAAGAAAGCTTTTCACGGGAGTGACAAATAGAGTAACAGGCATGAAACTTAGTTTTCACTTCTACCAGTGAAGCATGTCATGAAGTAAAGCGTGAAAGCTACTGGAACAGTTTGCCATCTTTTTTCACGGCTGTGAATATATGTCACAGGACTGAACCATCTCAAATATTCAAAAAATAAAACTAAGTCTAAAACAAGACTAGAAGATTTCTAAAAAGGTTCAATGCTTGAAACACATATTTCTATTATGTTAACCACTTCACACCATAAAATCATTCAAGTAATATGCATCATATGAATGAATTAACATTCAAGGTTCACACTACATACCATTTGCATAAAAAAATAATTAAGATAAAGTTGATCCATCAAGCATACCAAGCTCTATTCTTATAAAACAAAAACATTCTTCATTAAGAGATTTGGTAAAAATATCTGTCAATTGATTATTTGTATCAGTAAATTCTACAAACATCTCCATATTGAACAAGATCCCTAAGAAAATGATGTCTTATGTCAATACGCTTACTTCTAGAGTGTTGAATGAGATTCTTAGATAGATTGATGGCACTAGTGTTGTCACATTTGATGGGTATATGGTTTAAACTATGACCATAATCCTTAAGTTGTTGTCTCATCCATAGGATTTGAGTGCAACAACACCTTGCTGCCACATATTTCGCTTCAGCGTTAGATAAGGCAATCGAAACTTGTTTCTTACTAAACCAAGAAACTAGGCATTCACCAATAAAGAGACAAGTGCTTGCGGTACTCTTTCTATCAAAAAGACTATCGACATAATCTACATCCGAATATCCTATGATATGGAAAGATGAATTTCTAGGATACCATAAGCCTAGATGCAATGTGCCATGTAAATATTTTAAAATCCTTTTTACAGCATTCAAATGTAATTCTTTAGGACATAAGCATACACTATACATTATATCGGGCCTAGAGGCAGTAAGGTATAAAAGTGATCCGATCACACCTCTATAGAGCTTTTCATTTATGCTCTTCCCTTTCTCATCTTTGTCTAATTTTGTTGATGTGCTCATAAGAGTCTTAGCATTTTTGCATTCTTCCATTCCAAATGTTTTGATTAACTCTTTGGTGTACTTGGATTAGTTGATGAATATGCCCTCATTGCATTGCTTGATTTGTAGACCAAGGAAGAATTTAAGTTCGTCCATCATGCTCATTTCAAATTCCCTAGTCATGCACTTAGTAAATTCTTGGCAAAGCAATTCATTAATAAACCCAAATATAATATCATCAACATAAATTTGAACAATTAAAATGTCATGCTTATGCTTTTTAATAAACAAAGTTGTATCAACATGTCCTTTTGAAAAATTATTTTCTAAAAAAAAAATAACTTAGTCTTTCATACCAAGCTTTTGGAGCTTGTTTTAATTCATACAAGGCTTTTGAAAATTTAAAAATATGATTAGGTAAATTATGGCTTTAAAAACCCGGAGATTGTTCTACATAAACTTTCTTTTCTATAAGACCATTTAAGGAAACACTTTTGACATCAATTTGAAAAAGTTTAAAATTCATATGGCATGCAAATGCTAAAAGTATTCTTATGCCTTCTAATCTAGCTACCAGAGCATAGGTTTCATCATAATCTATACCTTCTTCTTGATTATAACCCTTGGCAACTAACCTAGCTTTATTCCTAGTAATTGAGCCTTGTTCATCTAACTTATTTCTAAACACCCACTTACTACCAATCATTTGATGGTCTTTGAGTCTAGGAACTAATGTCCATACCTTACTTCTCTCGAATTGATTGAGTTTCTCTTACATAGCAATCACCAAACTTTCATTATTAAGAGCCTCATCAATATTCTTGGGCTCAATTTGAGAGACAAAAGCAAGGTTAGAATATATGAGTTTCAGATGACATCTAGTTCTTACATCCTTAGTAGGATCACCAATGATTTGTTCCTTGGGGTGATTCTTTATCATTTTCCATTCCTTTGGAAGCTTTTGGTTGTCTTGCTCTTGAGCTTGAGGTAGAGAGACATCTTGTTATTGTTTCTCTTGATCATCATCATTTTTCTCATGATCAATATCAAGCTTCTCCATTGTACCTACAATGTCATCAATAACACTACCTTTCATAAGATAAAGCTTACTATATTCATAAAAAATAACATCATAGACTCTTCAACAACTAAAGACCTTTTATTATAGACTCTATAAGCTTTGCTAGTTGTAGAGTATCTTAAGAAGATACCTTCATTGGACTTAGAGGCAAATTTTCCAAGGTTTTCCTTGGTGTTTAATATAAAACAATTGCATCCAAATACTCTAAAGTAAGATATCATGGGTTTTCTTCCATTCCATAGCTCAAAAGAAGTTTTGTTTAAAAGTGGTCTTTTGAAAACTCAATTTGAAATGTAACATGCATTATCAGTGGCTTCAACCCAAAAGTAGGCTGTTAAACTATACTCATTGAGCATTGTTCGAGCCATTTCAATTAAAGTACGATTTTTCCTTTCTACTACCCTATTTTGTTGAGTTGTTCTAGAAATTGAAAATTTATGTGAAATACCATATTATAAGCAAAATTTTTCAAATTTTTCATTTTCAAATTCTTTGCCATGATCATTTCTTATCTTTGAAATAAAATAGCCTTTTCATTTTGAACTCTTTTAGCAAAATTTTTGAAAGATTCAAAAGCATCACTCTTTTGAGCTAAGTAAATTACCCAAGTGAATCTAGAGTAATCATCAACAATGACAAAAGCTTAGTGTTTACCTTCTATACTACCAACTATAGTAGACCCAAAAAAATCTAAATGCAAAAGTTGTAGAGGTTTAGAGGTACTTACTATATTTTTGGATTTAAGGGATGACTTGTGTTGTTTTCCTCTTTGGCAAGGTGTATGTCTTATCCTTTTCAAATTTGAGTTTTGGAAGTTCAGTTACTAGCTCTCATTTGCTAAGGCTTTGAATTAATTCTATGTTTGCATGACCGAACCTTTTATGCATAGCCAAGATTCATCACTAATAGTCATAAGACACTTAGAGAAAATGTTGGATATTCTGTGTAAGTCTATTATGCTTATTGACATCTCTGTCTCCTTTGAATATCTCTTGGCCACTTAAAAAGGTTACAAGACATTCATTTAAGGTAAAGATAACTTGGTTTCCCTTATCACATAATTGACTTACAGTTAACAAATTATGTTTCAAACCGTCAACAAGCAAACATCTTCAACAAAAGTAGTATTATTAATACCAATAGAGTCAATGACAATTACCTTACCCTTAGCATTGTTTCCAAAGGTTACCTTACCACCATCAATTCTTTTGAAGTGATTGAAGAGTTCTTTGTTTCTCTCCATATATGCCTTGAACATCCACTATCCACAAACCAAGCATTTTCCTTCATAGTGGACTTGAGGCATACCTACAAAATCATAATTCAAGTTTGGTTTTTAGGTACCCAAACGAACTTGGGTCCTTGGGGGTTAGCACTTGAAGGTTCTCAATGAGCCTTCCTTATCCAACAATGCTTGTTGATATGACCAAATTTCATGCAATAATAGCATTGTTTAGTTTTATATATGTTGTTTTGATTTTGACATGCTTTTAGGTCTTAACATCTTTTGGGAATGAGTTTGCATGCAATGACATACACATGCATGATGAATAGATGTTTTCCTAGGTGTATGCCTTTTACAAATAAAAGCATGTTTGACCTTTTGAGGTTTCCCTCTTAAGCCAAGTGATCCTTGACTATTCTTCTTTTGAATAGAGGGTTTTGTGTGTGCTATGTTGTTAGCCCTTGGGGCTATTACCTCAATTGTGGAGGTTTGTGGTGCACTAGACTTAACAACTATAGTCTTGTAAGATGAAGATGATGTTTCATTAAATCCTAGACCATGTCTTATTAAAGGTGGTCTTTGAGAAACTATAGAGTATCTAAACTCTCTTTCCCTTTATGAAACCTTGAAATTGAGTTTCTAAGTTCCTCAACTTCATTTTTCAAGATATTGTTCTCTTTAAGAAAAGATTTAGTTGAAGATCTAGAGAAATACTCATCTAATGATTTTTGAAGAGTTTCATTAGAAGTTTTAAAAACAAAATTCTCTTTTTGTAAATCTTCCATTTTATTTTTCAAAGATAAAATATTATTTTTATAAGTTTTAAATCTACTTTTATATTTTTCTAATTCTAGGTTTAATACTTCTATTAAACTCTGCTCATCATCATCATCTTCTCTTTTATTATTATTTTCACAACAATTATCATTAAAAGAGTATGAGTAAGAAGAACCTACCTCATCTGCAAAGTGATCCTCTAAAGCCATGAAGCATAGGTTGACCTCTTCACCTTTATTATCATCTTTTTCGCTTAGAGAGCTTCCATCATCCCATATGGCTTTGTGACCTTTCTCCCCATCATCTTTTTGAAATCTTTTCTTTTGTTTCTTGAGCTTTGGACATTCTGGTTTGATATGTCCTTTCTTCCCACATTCATAACACTCTACCTCGTCTTTATTTCTTTGAGAGTCATTTGAGGAGTGTTTGAAGGTTCTTTATTTGGAGTTTCAAGAATTGCCAAATCTTTTTTCAACTATTCTTTTTATTGTTCTTGAGAGCATGGAAATGTCCTCATTTTCATCATCACTCTTCTCTTCATCATCTTCAGTTACCTTTTGAGATTTTGAAGTAGAGGCTTTCTCTTTTCTGGTTCGCCTTCAAGCTCTCTATCTCTTTTTACCGCCGTTTCGTGCATTAGAAGTTTGCCAATAAGCACATCGGTAGGCATAATGCTCATGTTTTCATTAGCTTCTTCTATACTTGCAACTCTTGAACCATAATTTTTGAGGAAGGCTTCTAAATATTTTGTTGTTTACATCTTCCAAACTCAAATGCTTTCCAAGCTTTCTCATGCCATTGATGATAGCTAGAAGACGATTCATCATGTCAGTGATGGATTCATTGGATTTTATTTTGAAGAGTTCATATTCCGAAGTGAGAAGTTGAATCTTCTTGGAATTTACTTGCATGGTTACTTCATGATAATTCTCCAATGTTTTCCATATGCTATATGTGGTAGGACAATATTGGATTTTGCAACATTTTGCAATAGATATGATGTATGCGCAGGAACCATAAATGAAGAATATGAGTGACAGTCTTTTGTCAACGGAGTGAAGCAATCTTATATCATTGAAATGAGCCTTAAAGGAGTTCAAAAGCCTTTTCATATGATCCAATTCAAGGTGGAGCGTGTTCCAAGTCATAGAAGGCGGCATTGGAGCATTCATTGCTATATTGGGCCTAAAATCCACAATCAAGCTTATGCCTAATGGCAGAAAACAGAACACACTTAGAAATTCCACCAAAAATTGTACAATGCTTCCTTTTCTCAAAAATTTGAATATGTTATATAATTATGTGTTATTTTTAGTTAGGAATAAGAATCATATTAATTGGTCAATTATAGAAAAAGTTATGGGCTAATCAATCTCATAAGGTCACACTGCCTGATAAAACAAATCTTAGCTATTGATATGAACAATGCATATTAATTTCTTTAAGCCACTTTAAGTCTCCCTAATCATGAGGTAATTGATTATATTTTCATATTAGGCTCACGACATATTGGAGACCCACAAAGAGTGGATAGACAATAAGTTAGGGATCAGAATCAAAGGAGAAAGGTGAGTCTAATTATCAATTAAATTCTTTAGTGCATATGAATGTTGCTTGCTATGTGATTCATATGATTGTCATGATTTACCCCTAATAATATGATGATGGATAATTTGTGACATTTGTCGTACACATAAGTGGTATACTTGTGGTATATTTGAGGTATATGTTTGACATATGCGATATATATACATGGTATATGTATAGTATATGCAAGGTATATGCATGGCATATGAGACATATATGTGGTATATGTATGTTATGTGTGATAAGATACAATGGTTGATGAATGCTTAAGTACAAGTGCATATGCATATGGATTTAAAAGACGTTGTGACTAGTTAATCGATATTGTAAAACAAAAGAAGAGGCCTATGGCCCAACAGATGTGCAAATGGAACAAATGATCAAGCTAGCTAGCAAATACAAATGTTCACACGGCAAATGTTCACATGGAAACCAGGGGCAATGTTTGTTTAACTTGGTCACAACAAAATGAAATAAGGAGAGCATTTGCATATGTAAAGAGTAATAATTATATGTTTCAACTTTATTGATACTTATATGATACTGACGAATGGAATGGGATACATGGTATGTATTGGATTTGTGATTTATTACTATTAGTTGTTTGGTACTTTAGAGCTCATTGGATGATTATTCTCATTGAGCCG
This sequence comes from Triadica sebifera, assembly GCA_023653625.1. Taxonomy (NCBI): domain Eukaryota; kingdom Viridiplantae; phylum Streptophyta; class Magnoliopsida; order Malpighiales; family Euphorbiaceae; genus Triadica; species Triadica sebifera. Next base: position 1,571,306 of record CM042899.1, on the reverse strand, counting down.
CAACTCATCAATTTGCATCATTTTTCAGGTAAAGAAAAGTGATAGCTCATTTTAACTAGCGTATAGAAGACATGGAGCACAGGTCACTGGCCGAGCCTCATCACTCTCTCTCCTTGCATTCCACATGAGCATGAAAATATGTCATCTATATTTTATATTTACGTGTTTAAATATGTATAGTCATTTTGGAATGGGTTTTAAAAATGTATAAATGAAAACAACTCGTAAATACTTATATGCAAAGTTGATGTTTTAATATGTGATATATCATATTGTGGCAAAAACCTCACAGTTGACTTGCAAAGTCATGAAATGATATTACAGGATATGAAAAAAATTTACTATCATTATTAACAGGGTATTTTGCCTTTCCAGTATGCTATGTGTGATTATTTGACACAGGAATAGATTGAACTCAAATGTATAAGATGTGGTGTTACAGAAGTGCTTTAGTATTCTTTCCCAATTTATTTTCTACTTTAGCCTTATATTCTTTAAACTTTTCAAATACTTCAGATTTGTATTTCAATAAATACAAATACCCATATCTTGACTTGTCGTCTATAAAGGTAATGATGAATCGATAACCTCCTCGGGCTATGTATTTAAATGGCCGACAAACATCAGTATGAATTAATTCAAAAAGGTTCTCAACACATGCCATTTGACTAGCATATAGAACTCTAGTCATTTTCCCTTGAAGGCATGACCCATAAATTTAATCATTAGATTGAGAATCTAAACCTTTTAGAATTCCCATGTCTACCAACTTTTGGATCCTTGCATTAGAAATATGACCAAGTATTAAGTTGGATTGTCATACTTAGTTTGATTAGGATTGTCAGTTATGTTGCTCAATAATAACTCTTTATTACTAATCTCATTAGGGTTATCACAATGTAAATAATATATGCCATGATTTTAGTACCAATGCCAATGACTGATTAAAATATAACTAACACGCATATTTACAAAACAAGAATTCATAATTGTTGTTTGTTAAAGTGGTTATAGAAATAATGTTCTTATAAGCATTTGGAATATATAAAACATCTAATAATAAGATTACATGATGGTTTAACAAAATGGAGATGTCTTCAACTTGTTCATCTGCAACTTTTGCTCCATTGCAAAGAGTGAGTTTTATCTCCCCATCATAAAGGCTTTTATGCCTTAGATCCTACAAAGGAACAAATATAAGTAGTTGCTCCTATGTCTAAGACCCAAGCATATGATGAGTTAGAAGAATAATCATAATTTAAATCAACATATAAATTCAAATGATGAGAAATACCTAAGGGACCTGCAATCATCGTGCCCTTGGTCTTCTCTAGACTACTTAGATAAACCAGACAATTTCTCTTCCAATGACTATCCTTCTGACAGTGGAAGCAGGTTTCTTTGCCATCCTTTGGTTTAAATTGGCCTGAAGATGGAGATTTTGCCTTTCTTTAACTTTTTTGGGATGTAAGGAAGAGGGAGTGGAATTCTTTCCCATGGTGGTCTTTTTCTTCTTATTGTTGTTCTTTAGGTGACAAGATATAATGCTCGTAAAGTAGGGTCTATCAGTTATATGTTTAGAGAGGAAAAGATTAGGGTTAAGGTATGTTAAAGTTTAAGTTAAAAAATTGTGAAATGGAAAGCCTTTCATGCTCATGAAAAGTTATGCTATGGTTCAAATTGTAGAGTTTTGAGAAGAGAGAACATTAATGCCTGAGAAGAATTTTTATGACTGTGAATGGCATTTCACACCCAGTCATATTCGTGAACACAATTTGATTGACCATAAACAGTTGCACTTTTCTTTTTCCTATGCCTTGTATCTTGCTTTAAAATCATGTTCACTGCCCTAGATTATCCTCTGACACACTCAAATATTTCTTGGTTGTAGTGTAGGGAAATACAACCTAGCTCATTATTTGAAAAATCGATGCTTAATTTATTATTTATTTTTTTCATTCGAGTTTGATATTTGTGGAATATTTATTATTATATTTTTTTATATTAATTATTTCGGTTAAACATGTATCTAGTGATATAAATATCTTGATCGTAAAATTTTTGATTTAAAAGTACTCATACATTAAGCTATAACATTCAGAAATATATTTACAAATAATAAAAATTATATTATTTATAAATTTACACTTTTATAAATCCTACATGCCATATATTTAAAAAAAAAAGAAAAATCCTAAAGTTTATTAATACAATATAATACCCAAAATATACAAAAAGAAAAACTGATGTAATTTGATTGTGGGGTTTGATGTATGCACGGGAACCATACATGAAAGAAATGAATTACAATCTTTTGTCAATGGAGAGGAGCAATCTTATATCATTGAAATATGCATAAAAGGAGTTCAAAAGCTTTTTCATATGATCCAATTCAATGTGGGGCGTGTTCCAAGTCATAGAGGCAACATTGGAGCATTTGTTGTCTTATTGGGCCTAAAATTCACAATCAAGCTTATGGACCAATAATACACAAAGGGAAGCCTAAAGTGATCAAGGGAGTATTTCATGAAGATTCAATTCAAATGGGCTAAACAAGACAAAGTCCATAAATTTGAAGATTACAAGTCATGTGCAAATCATGTGCTAGGAGTTATGTGCAAATCATGTGCTAGGAGTCATGTGCCAAACATGTGCAAGACATGTGCCATCCATGTGGAAGACATCATGTGTCAACCATGTGCTCAAGATCATGTGCCATGCATGTGCCTACTTATGAGATTTGGGCCTAATTATGTATGTGGGCTGTCTAATTTAAATTCCCTTAGGCTTTAATTAGTGATGGACATGTGGGCCAAAGAAATAAAGTCCAACCCACCACTTGTCTTATTTTAGAATGATTTAATTAGTGTCCTAATTCAAGTAGGACTCTACTTTTTAAAATATGAGTAAGAATATGACTGTAATTTTAGGAGTTGACTTAGAATATGATTTAGTTATCCTTTACCATAAAGGATTCAAAGACTTAGGGCTATAAATACTCATCTAGGCTTCTCGTACATGACATGAATGAATAAAAACGAATTTGAGTGTTTTTCTTTAAAGTGAGGGAAATTTGCATCTCTTTATTACCTTTAGGAATTAGTTACTTAGCAAGTAATATTGCTTGTGGCGTGGCTATTCTTAATAAACCATATAATCTTGGTTCTTTACTACATTGTTTAGCTTTGGGTCAGATTCAATCTATGATCACCATAGCTTAAGGTTTGTTTACCTTGTCTTGTTGAGGGGTTTCAAGACACGGTCTTTGGGGTTCCGCATCAGTTTGGTATCAGAGCTTTTGGTTAGGTAATCATTATCTATCATTTACAATTATTTTCTAGTTGTTAACTTAGCTAGATTTAAATTCTGCTATTGGAGGTACCTTAGGAAAATTTTCTGCCATAAAGAGTAAAATTACATGTTTGGATTTCTTTTCAATTCATGATATGTTTGAGGTTTATTAAGCATTAGTTCAGTGTTATTTTCTATAAAAAAACAAAAAAAAGGAAAAAGAAAAAAAAATTCAGAATTTCGAATTTAGCACCAAAATTGTGAAAAGTGTGCTATTTTGAGCTTCAAGTTGAAATCTTGTGATTATTCATTTCTGGAATTGTTTGGTATTATCATAAACTACTGCAATCCAAAGTAAATAATTGGTTTTGAGGTTGAAAAGTGCAACTTTTGAATTTAGGTACCATAGTGATCATATTGAGCATTGATTTGATCTTGAGGAATTGACCTTATCTATTAAATATACCATTGAGTTCTTGCTAGTTGGTGATAAATTGAGGTTGAATAAGGGTTAAATCGGCTACTCACTAGGAGGAAACCAGTTCTGATTTTTATGCCATATTGTCTAATTCTTTGTGCTCTTAAGTTTTCATTCTTTTAATTCTGTCCTTTTTGTATCTAATTACATTAGTTAAGTCTAATTTGCATTCTGAGATTTAATTTGAACAAAAATCAGTAGCATACACCTATTTAAATTCGTGTATAGCTTTAAATATAAATTTCTTTCACATCAGTTTGTTTCTAGACTTTGTTCCATTCATTCTTGTTAGGGTTCATTGTTAATTCTTAGCATATATCACTTGCATATTGTTTGATTTTGTTTCTGGTTCTTACTTGTAATTTTGACATTCAAACTTTGAGTGGTAAAAGGCAAGAGTGGTGAGCTTAAAAGAGGGTAAAAGCCATTATTTGTGTGAAACAAGAGTGGTATATAGTCTGTTTTCAGAGAAACACGTGAGGGAGTGATTGTGAGGTCATTTTACTTCATTGTTACTTTCTTGAATTACTAACCATGTCAAAGGAAAGCACAAGAGGAAGTAGTGGACATGTGGAACATGGTGATTATGTGCCAACGGATGTTGTTCAATCTTACATTCAAATATTGGAGGTAAAGATTGGAAAAATTATAGACAAGATGGAGAGACAAAATCAGCAAATTGATGATTTGAGGCAGCAAAGTATCTTTGACACAAGAAGATCAAGAGAGGGGTCTCGACCTCAAAGCATTAGGAGGTTTCAATCTCATGAAGAAAAAGAGTATTTTGAACATTATGATAATGATAGACACAGAAGAGAAAGAAAGAAAGACAAAGCATCTTCGGTGAGTGCCTTTCAAAAAGAAATGGACAAAATGCGTGCGAGGATTGATAGGTGGGGGCATGAAGAGAAAGAGAATGAAATGAAGAATCCTTATCCAAGAAGGTGTAAAATTCAAAATTCAAATTTTTATTATGAATTAAATTTTGTTCCTAAGTTTGAAATGGTGGATGATGGTAAGAATCAAATTCATGAGGATATTAATGATGCTCATACTAGTGAAGTTGAAATTGTAGGTGAGAGTATTGATTCTATTTCACTAGAAGAAGTTAATGGTGTTAGTGTTTTTGAGAGCATTGCAATTGAAAGTAAAGACATCATTCGAGATGAATTTGTAGCTAATGATAGTGAATCCATGAAGGTAAGTGCTGAACACGAATTGGATGAGCTTGAGAGAGTAAAGGTGAGTGAGATTGAGATGAAAGAAGGGGTTGTTTTTGGAGACTCTAAAGAGAGAATTGAGAGAGATGAGGTTTCGAGGGATAAATGTAGTAGTAGTAATGAGCAAAGAGAGAAAATAGTGAATGTGTGTGAAAAGGAGAAAGAGATAAAAAGTATTTTTTTACTAACAATTTTAATTATCCTTTGTTTCGTGTTGTGCATTTTTCTTTTGATGTAGGCAAAGATTCGAGGACGAATCTTCTTGAGGAAAGGGGGAATGATATATGCACGGGAACCATACATGAAAGAAATGAATTACAATCTTTTGTCAATGGAGAGGAGCAATCTTATATCATTGAAATAGGCATAAAAGGAGTTCAAAATCTTTTTCATATGATCCTATTCAATGTGGGGCATGTTCCAAGTCATAGAAGGCCACATTGGAGCATTTGTTGTCTTATTGGGCCTAAAATTCACATGGATGGCACATGTCTTGCACACCGGGGCACGGGCTGGCTCTGATACCAAACGATAAGGTGACTGCCTCGGTCGGCGATCTGTCACGGGCTCCTAACTTTGCCCCAAAAGCGCGCTCCGCCCCACTTAAACCCCACATCTTTTTTTATGATTTCAGTTAAAGGAGCAGCAATGACACTAAAATCCTTTACAAACCTCCTGTAAAAGCTAGCAAGGCCATGAAAGCTCCTAACATCACTCACATTCCTAGGGGTTGGCCATTCTTGGATAGCCCTTATCTTCTCCTCATCAACCTCAATCCCATTGGCACTCACCACATACCCTAAGAATATAACTCTATTCATGCAAAATGTGCACTTTTTAAGTTTAGCATACAATTCTTCTCTCCTAAGTGTATCCAAAACAGCCCTAAGATGATGTACATGCTCATCAACAGATTTACTATAAATCAAAATATCATCAAAATAAACAACAACAAATTTTCCAATGAACTGATGCAAAACATGATTCATCAATCTCATAAAAGTGCTAGGGGCATTGGTTAGACCAAAAGGCATAACGAGCCACTCATATAAACCAAGCTTTGTTTTAAATGCTGTTTTCCATTCATCACCAACTTTCATCCTAATTTGGTGATATCCACTCATCAAATCAATCTTAGTAAAGACACATGCGCCATGCAGTTCGTCTAACATATCATCCAATCTGGGTATTGGATGACGATACTTAACTGTTATGCGATTCACAGCCCTACAATCAACACACATGCGCCAACTCCCATCCTTTTTTGGCACCAAAAGCACCGGCACTGCACATGGACTAAGACTCTCACGGATATGCCCCCTTGCTAACAACTCCTCCACTTGCCTTTGAAGTTCCTTTGTCTCCTCGGGGTTGCTCCTATAGGCTGGGCGGTTTGGAATTTGAGCTCCTGGGATGAAATCAATTTGATGTTCAATTCCTCTTATTGGTGGCAATCCTTGTGGTAACTCTTCAGGAAATACATTCTCATATTCCTGCAATAAAGAAACAACAACACTAGGCAAAGAAGGGTTAAGGTCAGCTTCATTAAAATAAGATTCCTTGTACATGAGTACAAGTAAACATTGTTGATTCTCAAAAGCCACTCTCATATCCCTTACTTTTGCATAAAAATTGTTTTTCTTTGTACCACTCTCCTTTGGGCCAATTATTTGCTTTTCTTTTTGGGCCTCTTTTCCTCCCATTTTTCTCTCTTTTTTAGCCTCTCCTTTTTCTTTTCCTCTCATCACTCTTATTTTGCAACTCTCAGCCTTTCCATTTTCTTTTTGCTCCTTTTTTCTCAATTTGGACTTTTCGGCTTCTTTTTGCATTTCTTCCTCCATGCTCCTTTTTAGCTTCATTTGATCTTCATAAACTTCACTAGGAGTCATAGGAGCCAGAATGATACGTTGATCTCCCATCATGAATGAGTGTCTATTTCTATACCCATCATGTGTCACCTTTCTGTCATATTGCCATGGCCTACCAAGCAACACATGACCTGCATGCATAGGTACTACATCACAAAGTACACGGTCAGAATATCTTCCAATGGAGAATGAAATTAAAACTTGTTTATTTACCCTTATCTCTCCACTATCATTAAGCCATTGTAGTCTATATGGCCTAGGATGTTTCAAACAATCCAGCCCCAACTTATCAACTAAAGTAGTACTTGCAACATTAGTACAACTTCCTCCATCAATTATAAGACTACAAATTTTGCCATTTATCAAGCATCTGGAATGGAAGATATTTTCCCTTTGTTCAACCCCATCTTCTTTCAATTGTACATTTAGTACACGCCTAACCACAAGATTTAAATCCCCACCAACAGCATGCTCAGCCTCATCATCATCACTACAATCTTCAAATGAAGGCATTGAATCAGATTCTTTATCACTTTCAGATTCAATTACACCATTATCTTTCAATATCATAACCTTTTTATTTGGGCATTGAGATGCAATATGTCCATTGCCAAGGCACTTAAAGCATTTTATGTTTCTATGCTTTTCAGTATTGGAAGAAGAAGTAGCATTAGCTTTAGGGTTGCCTTTTTGCTCTACTTTACCCTTTTCTTCTCTTACATTGTCTTTGGCTTTGTCTTCCCTTTTTGACCATTTTGAGCTCCAATTAGATGTGGAACCCAAATAGGTTGGTTTGTTGGTCCCCTTTTGCTTTAGTTGCTTCTCCACCTTCATAGCCATATTCACCATCTCCTCTAACTCTACATAGTGGTGCAGCTCAATAACATTTGCAATTTCCTTATTTAGACCAGCCAAGAAACGTGCCATAGTAGCCTCCCTATCTTCATCAATATTAGCCCTCATCATAGCTATCTCCATTTCTTTATGATAGTCCTCAACACTTTTATTCCCTTGCCTCAAAGTTTGGAGCCTTTGATGTAGTTCCCTATAATAGTAACTTGGGACAAACCTCTTTCTCATGACTGCCTTCATCCCCACCCATGTGTTTATAGGCCTTTCCCCATTCCTACGCCTATTGAGGATGATTTGGTCCCACCATACCAAGGCATAGTCAGTGAATTCCACGGCTGCCAACTTTACTTTTTTTTCCTCAGAATAGTTATGACATTCAAACACCAATTCCACTTTTCTCTCCCACTCCAAGTAAGCATCAGCATCATTCCTACCTTGAAAAGTAGGGATTTTCATTTTAATACTCCCCAAATTACGATCTATCCGATTCTCAACATTCCCAAATCTATCCGCCTCTACCCTGCCTCTATGTTCTCTCCTATTCCTTCCTCTATCATTTCTGCCCCCTCTACCTCCAAACTGATTTCTATCCCTATCATCATCAAAGTCATCAAAATCTTCTTCATAGTCAGATTGAGGTGGAGTTACTAACCTTTCCCTTCTCCCTCCAATTCGACTTTGCAAGGATGTATCTCTTCTAAGATTCTGTAGAGCTTGATCGTGGCCTTCTAACCTCCTATCATACTTGTCAAACCGATCATTCATGTCTCGGAGCAGAATCTCAAGCCTTCCAAATTGTTGTTGCATAGCCTCCAATGTGAAGAAAGTTTTGTTTCCTTCATCACTACTTCTTTCCTGGTTGCTTGATTTAGACATGATGTAAATAAATGGCCTCACACACTCCCTCACGTGTTTCACTCAAAATGTGTATGTTCGCTCGTGTTTCACTCAATTAAGGCTTTTACCCTCTTTTGAGCTAACCACTCCTGCCTTTTACCGCTCTTGTGTACTCACTATGATATATTTCCGGATCAATTTCAACCAACCAGATCAATAACAATGAGCAGCAATATCCAACAGAAAATTAAAATAGACAATTCCTAAGCAAGAAAGGAAACATCACAAAACTAGAAGCAAAATTAATGAGATGAAAGCAATGAATGACAAGTATATGCTATATGCACACACGGATGAAGAATGAGGTGTGCAGATATAATATTGTTATTTGAGTAATATGGAATGCAAAATTACTCAACTAATGTAATGGAAACAAGTAGGACAGCAGTCAAGAATATAAAACAAAGAATGCAAAAAAATTGACAAAACTAGAAAAAAATTAAGTACATATGTGCTATTGCCCTAAAAGAATTCGAACCAGAACCTAAAACTCACTAAACCATTCCCAACTTACTTCCAAATAAACTAATTGTATGCCTATTAGTAACTATTATCCACCAATTGCACAATTTCCAGCAATAAGCAATGAAACCTCAACTTATACCTCAATATGAAACCAATCAATTTCAATTACGAACTCCACTCAAAATTGCTCAAATTATCAATTTTAATCAGAATAGAGCAAATATATTCAGAGGCAATTCATTTTATATATGTGTGCAATCAATTGAATCCAAACAGTCCCACTTTTGGCAATCAATGCCAATATGCACGAATTTTTTTTTTTTTTTCTAATCTGATATTCAACAAAAAAAAAATTGAAACACCAAAATTCGTACCAAAAAAAAAAAAAGAAATAAACCAAACTTCAATAGACAGCAATATAGGCAAATTCAGCCACAAATGGATAAACTTTTTTTTTTTATTTTTTTATGCTGTAACTTGAACAAATATCACTAAAACCAGAAAAATAAAGATAAGTACAATTGATTTAGAACCAAAGCTCTGATACCAAATGATAAGAATGTGGACTCCTAACTTCGCCCCAAAAGCGCGCTCTAAGGGGAAGGGTTGAACCCTCCCTTATAAACCAGTCCAGGAGTTCCCCCGCAACCGATGTGGGACGCATCATCCCCACCCCCTTAACACCTCGACTGCCTCAGTCGGCGATCGGTCGCAACACTAAGGGACACCGGGGCACGGGCTGGCTCTGATACCAAACGATAAGGTGACTGCCTCGGTCGGCGATCGGCCGTGACCCGCAGGGCTGGCTCTGATACCAAACGATAAGGTGACTGCCTCGGTCGGCGATCTGTCACGGGCTCCTAACTTCGCCCCAAAAGCGCGCTCTAAGGGGAAGGGTTGAACCCTCCCTTATAAACCAGTCCAGGAGTTCCCCCGCAACCGATGTGGGACGCATCATAACCAATGTAGCAAAGAACCAAGATTATATGGTTTATTAAGAATAGCCACGCCACAAGCAATATTACTTGATAAGTAACTAATTCTTAAAGGTAATAAAGAGATGCAAATTTGCCTCACTTTAAAGAAAAACACACAAATTCGTTTTATTCATTCATGTCATGTACGAGAAGCCTAGATGAGTATTTATAGCCCTAAGTCTTTGAATCCTTTATGGTAAAGGATAACTAAATCATATTCTAACTCAACTCCTAAAATTACAGTCATATTCTAACTCATATTCTAAAAAGTAGAGTCCTACTTGAATTAGGACACTAATTAAATCCTTCTAAATAAGACAAGGGGTGGGTTGGACTTTATTTCTTTGGCCCACATGTCCATCACTAATTAAAGCCTAAGGTAATTTAAATTAGACAGCCCACATACATAATCAAGCCCAATTCCAAGTTAAGCCCAAATCTCATAAGTAGGCACATGATCTTGAGCACATGGTTGGCACATGATGTCTTCCACATGGATGGCACATGTTTGGCACATGACTCCTAGCACATGATTTGCACATGACTCCTAGCACATGATTTGCACATGACTTGTAATCTTCAATTTTATGGACTTTGTCTTGTTTAGCCCATTTGAATTGAATCTTCATGAAAGACTCCCTTGATCTTAACTTTAGGCTTCCCTTTGTGTATTATTGGCTCATAAGCTTGATTGTGAATTTTAGGCCCAATAAGACAACAAATGCTCCAATGTTGCCTTCTATGACTTGGAACACGCTCCACATTGAATTGGATCATATGAAAAAGCTTTTGAACTCCTTTTATGCCTATTTCAATGATATAAGATTGGTCCTCTCTATTGACAAAAGATTGTAATTCATTTCTTTCATGTATGGTTCCTGTGCATACATCAGGGTTTCCCTTTTTTCGGTCAGTACTAACTGATGTATGCACAGGAATGATGCATGAAAGACAATCTTTTATCAATGGAGTGGATCAATCTTATATCATTGAAATGGACCTAAAGAGTTCAAAAGCCCATTAATATGATCAAAATGCTTATGGGGCATGTTTCGAACCATATGAGGTCAATGTGCAAGACATAATGTGTCAACCATGTGCTCAAGATCATGTGCCCCTCAATAAGAAAAGGTAAACAAACCTTAATCTATGGTGATCATAGATTGAATCCGACCCAAAGCTAACCATTCTTAAGCTATGATAAGGCATCTAGTATTAAAATTACAAAACATGATGATAAACCAGTAAAAATAATGTTAAATGTCCTCACAACACTCCCTCATGTATTTCACTCAAATCGGAATATAGTCATTCTCGTGTTTCACACAAATAAAGTCTTTTACCCTCTTTTAAACTCACCTCTCTTGCCTCTTACCACTCAAAGTTTGAATCTCAAGATTGCAAGTAAGAACCAGAAACAAAATCAAACAATATGCACTGATCTATGCTAAGAATTAAGAATGAATCCTAACAAAAATGAATGGAAAAAAAGTTTAGAAGCAAACTGATGTGAAAGAAATTAATTATATCTAAAGCTATACATGAATGCAAATAGGTGTATGCTACTGATTTTTGTTCAAATTAAATCTAAGAATGCAAATTAGACTAAACTAATGTAATTAGATTCAAAAATGACAGAATTAAAAGAACGAAAACTCGAGCACAAAGAATTAGACAATATTAAATAAAATTCAGAATCGGTTCCTCCTAGTGATTAGCTGATTGTTCCTTAATTAAACCCTTATTCAACCTTAATTTATCACTAAACAGTACGAACTCCAAATGTATTTAATAGATAAGCTTAATTCCTCAAGATCAAATCAACACTCAATATGATTACAATGGTACCCAAATTCTCAAGTTGTACTCTTCAACCTCAGAACCAATTATTTCAGATTGATTGCAATATTTTAAGATAATATCAAATAATTACAGTAATCAATAATCACAAGATTTCAACTTGAAGCTCAAAATAGCACAATTTTTACAATTTTGGTGCTAAATTTGAAATTCTGATTTTTTTTTCTTTTTTCTTATTTCTTTTTTTTGTTTTGTTTTTATCAAATAACACTAAACTGCTTATTGAACCTCAAACATATCAAAGAATTGAAAAGAAAACCCAACATGCAATTTTACTCTTTATGGATGAATTATTCCTAAGGTACCTCTAATGACAAAATTTAAATTTAGCTAAGTTAACAACTAGAAAGCAATTTTAAAGTACAGATAATAATTATCTGACTAAAAGCTCTGATACCAAACTGATGCAGAACTCCAAAGACCGTGCCTTGAAACCCCTCAACAAAACAAGGTAAACAAACCTTAAGCTATGAAAATCATATAGGTTGAATCTGGTCCAAAGCTAACCAATGTAGCAAAGAACCAAGATTATAAAGTTTATTAAGAATAGCCACACCACAAGCAATATCACTTGATAAGTAACTAATTCCTAAAAGTAATAAAAAAATACAAACCTATCTCACTTTAAAGAAAACACTCAAATTTGTTTTTATTCATTCATGCCTAGTAAAATAAGCCTAAATGAGTATTTATAACCCTAAGTTTTTGGAATCCTTTATGGAAAAGGATAACTAAGTCCTAATCTAACCCAAATCCTAAAAGATAGCTAAAATCTAATCTAATCCCTTAAAGATAGGGATTTACATTCAAGTTAATCTTAATCCCTTAAAAATAGGGATATGACAAATAAAAACCCAAATCCTTGTCAAATAAGGACAACTAATTAAAATATTCTACAAACCTAATTAAGGTGGCGAGGTGGGCTTCATACCTTTGCCCATGCACCTAATACTAATTAAAGTTAATGATAGTTAAAATAGGCAGCCTACAAACATAATTAAGCCCAATTACAAGTTAAGCCCAAATCCCATAAGTAGGCACATGCGTGACATATGATCTTGAGCACATGATTGACACATGATGTCTTGCACATGACTTTGTAATATTTAATTTTATGGATTTTGCCTCGTTTAACCCATTTGAATTGAATATTCATGAAAGACTCGCTTGATCTTCACTTTAGGCTTCCCTTTGTAACATTATTGGCCCATAAGCTTGATTGTGAATTTTAGGTCAATTGTTGCTCTCAAAGATCCATTTTTGTCTCATATGGTTGGGAACCTGCCCCATAAGCATTTTGATCATATTAATGAGCTTTTCAACTCTTTTTAGGCTCGTTTCAATGATATAAGATTGCTCTACTCCATTGATAAAAGATTGTCCTTCATATCCTTCATGAATGGTTCTCGTGCATACATCATTAACGCAACATCTATTTTTACTAACTTGTGCATAAAACATATATGCTAAGCTACTAGCTTACTGGTACTTTTGACAACTATCCAATAATTATACAATTTATTTCTAAAATAAAATTTTTATCATTGCAAATATTTTTCTAAGTATGCCAACACATTCAAATTAAATCAAAAACTATTTAAATCATGCAAAATATATAATTGATTAGTTATAACATTCCATTCATTAAGCATACTAAAATTTGATTAGTTAATAATATAAGACATACAATTTATAATATCATTTTAATAATTTATATTATCTTTCCTCTTTATTTATTTGATAGCCCATGACATCTTATACAGGAACTAAACACTGGATACAGGGTTTCTGTTCATCGGCAGTATACTCGATGCCTACTTAATTATTTGATAACTCAGCGTTTATGTAACATCCTTGACATTCCCCACATGCATTTCATTGAACATAAGCATCTTGCATACAATTCAATTGAACATGTGCATTTCATAAATATTTTCGTATGAACAAGTTCATGACACGCACTAGTTACGTGTCATAGTATTTGGCAATTATATCGAGTCACACGTATATCCTTATAACCTAAATAAGGATAACAAAGTATTAGAAATGAATTAAATAAGGTGACTAAATTAAAGTAAGAAAAATGATTAGATTAAGATTAGTGAACATTTACATTGATAATTTAGTTAAATCGGGTTAAATGATTAAGCTGTATCATTGTGTGAATTAGTAGAATTATAAATATATGTAAATAATAATAATAATAATATAGACAAAACAAAATGAAAATGACATAAAAGAGAAATAGAAGAGAAGAGAAGAGAAAGGAGAAGAGAAAGGAGAAAAGAGATGAAAAAAGAGATGAGAAAAAAATAAAAAGACAAAAACCAAAAGTTAGCTTTACCTTCCCATTTCTGCCTTCTTCTCCAGCCCGACTTCTTCTTCAATTTCCTCCATTTCAGACTTCAATTCTTCCTTGTTTCACCTAGTTTTTGAAGCTAATTGATCCCTTGCAAGGTTTTTCTTGGTAAGTAATCAATTCTTATTGCTATAGGGTTGATTTGAGTTGCTTAGGTTCAATATTAGGCACTGAATTGCACCAAGATTTGGATATTACTAGAAATTGATTCTGGAAAAGTGTAAAACACAAAATTTGTTCCTTTATGTCTTAGATATGTGGATATATAAACATTTTTGCAATATATTATGTATAGGAAGAGATATGCTCTTCGTACTAAAACCGGTCAGGGTGTGAATCCTAACCAAGTTAGCTACTGTGTTATTTGATTTCGAATATGTTAAAGCCATTATTTGAAGTATCTCAAAACATAAAAGTTGTAGATATATGTTTTTTGTATCAGTATACAAATTTCAGGTTCATAGGTCTTGTAAATGTTGAGGTATAGTGAATGGAACCATGACTGTTCCATGACTTAAACTACCAATTGAGTGCTCTGGGCAGATCCAGCAACTTATTTGGCTCATTTGAGCTTGTTAGAGCTAGATTCTGTAAATTGTCAAATAGAAAAGTTATAGATAGATGTCTTAGCTAAATGTTGGTACTAATGTCATCTTAATTGGTTATGTATAGACTAAGTTATGTCCTTTTGAAGTCATAATAGTCCGGAAGCCAATTTTATTATGGACCAGTAAAATGTTTATTATAATTGGAAGACCTTAGAGACATAATTGATAAAAGTTGAAAACATGAAAAATGTTCCATATGAACCCATATAAGTGTCTGTAAATTTTAATTAAAATAGGACTTATAGATTATAAGTTATGATGAACCCAAATGAGTACCCTGAAACTGCCTAAAGGCAGAAAACAGAACACACTTAGAAATTCCACCAAAACTTGTACAATGATCCAATTGATCTGAAATTTTAATATGTTCTATAATTATATGTTAGTTTTAATTAGGAATAAGAATAAGATTAATTGGTCATGTATAGAAAAATTTATAGGCTAAAGAGTCCCATAAGGTCACACTGCCTCATAAGAAAAATCTCAACTATATATATGAACAATGCATATTAATTTGTTTAAGCCACATTAAGTCTCCCTAATCATGAGTTAATTGATTATGTTTTCATATAAGGCTCGCAACATATTGGAGACCCTTAAGGAGTGGATAGACAATAAGTTAGAGGTCGGAATCAAAAGAGAACGGTGAGTCTAATTATCGATTGAATTCTTTAGTGCAAATGAATGTTGCTTGCTATGTGATTCATATGATTGTCATGATTGGTCCTTGATAATGTAATGATGGATAATTTGTAACATTTTAGTACATATAAATGGTATACTTGTGGTATATTTGAAGTATATGTTTGACATATGTGATATATATACATGGTATATGTATGGTATATGCAAGGTATATGCGTGACATATGAGGTATATATGAAATATATGTATGTTGTCTATGATAAAGATGCAATGGTTGATGAATGATTAAATACAAGTGCATATGCATATGGACTAAAAGGGCGTTGTGACTAGTTAATCGATATTATAAAGCAAAAGAAGAGGCCTATGGCCCAACAAATGTGCAAATGAAACAAATGATCAAGCTAGCTAGCAAATGCAAATGCAAATGTTCACATGGCAAATGTTCACATGGAAATCCGGGGCAATGTCTGTTTAACTTAGTCACAACAAAATGAAATAAGCAAAGCATTTGCATACATAAAGAGTGATGATTATATGTTTCAACTTTGTTGATATTATATGATATTCATGAATGAAATGGAATACATGGTATGTATTGGATTTGTGAGTTATTAATATGAGTTGTTCGGTACTTTAGAGCTCATTTGATGGTTATTCTCACTGAGCTGCAACTCATCAATTTGCATCATTTTTCAAGTAAAGAAAAGTGATAGCTCATTTTGAGTAGTGTATAGAAGACATGGAGCACAGGTCATTGACCGAGCCTCATCACTCTCTCTCTCCTTGCATTCCACACAAGCATGAAAACATGTCATCTCTATTTTGGACTTATATGCTTGAATATGTATTATCACTCTAGATTAGTTTTGAAATGTATAAATGGAAACAACCGGTAATCTTTCGGATGTGAAGTTTATGTTTTAATATATGTGATATATCGTATTGTGGTTTTTAATGTTGACTTGTAAAGTCATTGAGTGATATTACAGGATATAAGACATGTAAAGTCTTTAGTTGATTTTACAGGATATGATATGAAAAAAAATTTACTACCACTATTATCAGGGTATTTTCTATTTCCAACATGCAGTATGTGATTATTTGATACAGAAATAAGTTATACTTAAATGCATATGATGTGGTGTTACAGTTTAACACTTAGATTTTCAATAATAACTCATCATCTTTTTGGTGCCTATGTAATTTTAAACTTAGCACATTTCTTAGTGTCTACATAAATTAAATCTCAACACTATTTTTTAGTACCTACATTTTTACCATTTTATTGACATGCCAACTTATTATAATTTATAGCTCTCATCTAGATTTTATGGCTGAAATTTTTCCTAAGGTACCTCTAATGGCAGAATTTAAATCTAGCTAAGTTAACAACTAGAAAGCAATTTTAAAGGATAGATAATGATTACCTAACCAAAAGCTCTGATACCAAACTGATGCGGAACTCCAAAGACCGTGCCTTGAAACCCCTCAACAAGACAAGGTAAACAAACCTTAAGCTATGGTGATCATAGATTGAATCTGACCCAAAGCTAACCAATGTAGCAAAGAACCAAAATTATAAGATTTAATAAGAATAGCCACGCCACAAGCAATATCACTTGATAAGTAACTAATTCCTAAAGGTAACAAAGAGATGCAAATCTGCCTCACTTTAAAGAAAAACACTCAAATTTGTTTTTATTCAATGATGTCTTGTAAAAGAAGCCTAGATGAGTATTTATAGCCCTAAGTCTTTGAATCCTTTATGGTAAAGGATAACTAAATCATATTCTAACTCAACTCCTAAATGTACAGCCATATTCTAACTCAAATTCTAAAAAGTAGAGTCCTACTTGGATTAGGACACTAATTAAATCCTTCTAAAATAAGACAAGTGGTGGGTTGGGCTTTATTTCTTTGGCCCACATGTCTATCACTAATTAAAGCCTAAGGTAATTTAAATTAGGCAGCCCACATACATAATTAAGCCCAATTACAAGTTAAGCCCAAATCCCATAAATAGGCACATGCATGGCACATGATCTTGAGCACATGGTTGGCACATGATGTCTTCCACATGGATGGCACATGTCTTGCACATGTTTGGCACATGACTCCTAGCACATGATTTGCACATGACTTGTAATCTTTAATTTTATGGACTTTGTCTTGTTTAGCCCATTTGAATTGATTCTTCATGAAAGACTCACTTGATCTTCACTTTAGGCTTCCCTTTGTGTATTATTGGCCCATAAGCTTGATTGTGAATTTTAGGCCCAATAAGACAACAAATGCTCCAATGTTGCCTTCTGTGACTTGGAACACACCCCACATTGAATTGGATCATATGAAAATACTTTTGAACTCCTTTAAGGCCCATTTCAATGATATAAGATTGCTCCACTTCATTGACGAAAGATTGTCGTTCATGTTCTTCATACATGGTTCCCATGCATACATCATTTGCTACATTGGTTAGCTTTGGGTCAGATTCAATTTATGATCACCATAGCATAAGGTTTGTTTACCTTGTTTTATTGAAGGGTTTCAAGGCACCGTCTTTGGGGTTCCACATAAGTTTGGTATCAGAGCTTTGGTTAGGTAATCATTATCTATCCTTTAAAATTGCTTTCTAGTTGTTAACTTAATTAGATTTAAATTCTGCCATTAGGTACCTTAGGAAAAATTTCTGCCATAAAGAGTAAAATTGCATGTTTGGGTTTCTTTTTAATTCTTTGATATGTTTGAGGTTTATTTAGTGTTAATAACTTCTGATTAGTGTTATTGGATTAAAAAAAAGAAAGAAAAATACTCAAATTTGTTTTTATTCATTCATTTATGGTACAAAAAAAAATCCTTCCTTCTCTCTCTCTCTTTTCTTCCTCTTCCTTTGTTTAGCTTACTTTGCTTCACTTTCTTGTTGATTTGCCTTAATTCATCTTTTCCTTAGGTCTTAGCTTTAATTGAAGAAAAAAGAAGATGACTGGGAGATGATGGTTATGGAAAAGGAGAGAAAATGAGAGAGAATTTTTTTTTTTGCTTAAGATGAGGAAGAAGAATTTAAGATAAAAAGTGAAAATTTGACTTTTGTAGTTGGATTAGGTGGACGGTTGGGATTAATTAGATTATCGTATCTCTTATTGGTCCATTAAATCAATCTTACTTTATTTTAATCTAAAGAATATTCCTTTTCTTAGATAAATGATATTCCATTTTTATTCCTTCTTAAAAATATTTGTGTTAAAAACACGGTAAATTTAAATTTCGTTCAGCGAAAAATTATTATTTTCTAAATTTTAGCTTCGAACCTCAAAATTCTCAATTAATAATATTCAAAACATTTTTTTATATTTTATTATCATTTTATTTTTTTCTTTTATGTCCAAATTTAGACCCCGATCGGTTCGGCACACTAGATTTTGTTCATCCACGACCGTGACCTAAATTATCGGGCATTACATTGGTCATCTTCTCCATTCCTCCTAACCCTAAAATACCATTGGTGAAGCTTGAAAGCTTGAGAAAACATGGAGGTTTGATAGAGTTTTGCCAAGATGGAGGTAGAACTTGGTTCTTAGGATTTTGTTTAACTTGTTTATGGTTATATGGTATGATAGGAACATATTTGTAATGATAGGTTCAGCTAGTTGGTAAAGGAACATACGACAAAGGGGAAAATAAGCTTGAAAAGCTTGTAAAGTTAGGTAAGGCTCCATTTTGATAAAAGGTATGTACATATGGGCATATTAATTTGTTTATCATACATCTTGATGTATTTTGTATTTTGTAAATGTGATAGAGTGATAAAATAGCATGTTATGATTGAAAAATAGCATGGAAAAGGGTTTTAAGTGTTAAAATGACATATATAATATGTTATGGTTGGACATGACCTAGAAACGAATTTATTGATTTAATTGATGTTTAAACAGATTGTAGTTAGGGTTTATGAGTGAAAGTGTTGATAAGAGTGGTTAACACTGATTGATCTTTAAAGATTTTGCATGAAATGCATGTTTGCTTTATTTTGGGTTGTTGGAAATGCATGATTCATGCTTGTTGCATGAACCCTAGATTTCACGATTTGGTGTCATGATTAGGAAGTTGTGATAATGTAGTGTCACAGCTGTGAATAGGTAAATTCACGCCCGTGAATGCTCTGTTTCTTTCACGTGAAGGTTCAAGGGTAAGGTAACTGTGAAAGTATACCTTCATGGCTGTGAATAAGTAGTTAACGTCTATGAAGCATGATGAATGTATTATTTGTACATTTTGGTTTACAATCTTAATTGATGGTTTGTTAAATATACGTTATGGGATGTATGTATACATGGAAAATAACATGTCGAATATATGATTTTGCATTTATGTATTGGGATGAGAATGCATAAATGGGATATAATGCTAGTAATAGCATGTGATATAATGAATTGACAGATAAATGGTTATAAGTTAAATGCTCAATTCTGTAGTTTTGGACTTGTCATAGGATAGAAGGTATACCATTGAGGCAGGTGAATGGTACCGTATGAGTTAATTTGATATGACATAAGGATATCTGGTTAAAGCTTGATATATGAGCGCATTTGATCCTAGATTTTCTAGCATGTTATATTATTCTCGGTCAATATGACTTGAGGTACTCAGATGAGCTGCTATAGGTTGTGAACTGGGTGGCTTAAGCTTGGATTGTGAGCGCCTCTATCTTATGTCCCGCATCTGGATAGTCAAGTTTAGAGTTATGGGGAGGAACACATGTAATAATGAATGATAATTGCAAAATATAATGTAATGTTAATATCAGGTAATTGATATGGTAATTGGAAATGTGATATATGTATATATGTATAGTATACATGGATTATTATAGTATGTCTATGGTAAGATAGACATGTTATGATATTATAACATGAAATGGCTAGAACGTATGATTTTAGAAATAATCATGAAGTGAATGGCATGACAATGTATGATATTATTTAAGTGTAAAATTTTTATGCACATATGTACCACTAAGCATTAGGTTGCTTAGCATGTGGATTTTCTAAATGCAGGTTTGGAGCCAGTAGAGTGGAGTTGACTGAAAAAGTCGCGAGCCCTAAAGATCAGTAAGAGTTTACCCAGTTTGGGGTGTGTTTACATTCATGGCATATTATGTATTTTTTTTATGTAATGGGATTGTGGGTTTTTGTTTTACATGTCTTATTTTTAAGAACATGTAATGATGTTTATTATGGTGTATTTGTAAATTAAGGCTAATGAAATCGGAAACATAATTTATATTTTTATCGATTGTTGGTTTGGAATTTTAATATTATAATGAATTTTGATGCTTTAAATGCATAATTATATTAAACAGCTTTTAACTATAAGATTATGTATAGACTACAAATAGTTGAATAAGGTGACAATCAAGAACAAATATTTGTTACCACAGATTAATGACTTGTTTGATCAGTTGAATAGTGTAGGTGTGTTTTCGAAGATTTATTTGAGATAAGGGTATCACCAGTTGAAAGTCTTGCAGGAGATATAGCCAAGACGATATTCATAACCAGATACGAGCATTATGAATTTGTGGTTATACCTTTTGGATTAACCAATGCTCCAATAGTCTTTATGGACTTAATGAACAAGGTATTCAGACCCTACCTAGACATAGTATTGTGGTCTTCATCGATGAAATTCTAGTGTATTCTAAGACACATGAAAAGCATGATTAGCACATAAGAATAGTGTTATAGAGGGAGCAGAGATTGTACGCCAAGTTCTCAAAATGTGAATTTTGGCTGGATGAGGTAGCTTTTCTTGGACACATTATGCCTTCAAATGGTATACGGGTTGATCCTAATAAGGTAGAGGCTATTATGAGTTGGAAATCTCCTCGCAATATGACATAAGTCAGAAGTTTTCTTGGATTAGCCGGTTACTATAGGAGGTTTGTTAAAGGATTTTTGATGATTGCTTCTCCTTTAACTAGACTATTGAGGAAATATGTGAAATATGAGTGGACAATCAAATGCCAGGAGAGATTTGATAGTTTGAAGAAGATGTTAATAGAGGCTCCAGTTTTGACACAGCCAGTCCCTGATAAGGAGTATCATCTATAGTGATGCTTCTCACAACGGATTGAGGTGTGTATTAATGCAAAAGGGCAAGGTAGTAGCATATGCATCCAGGCAGTTGAAAATACATGAGAAGAATTACTCCACACATGACTTAGAATTGTCGACCATTGTCATTGTATTGAAGATTTGGCGTCACTATCTTTATGGGGAGAAATATTTCATCTATACAAACCTTAAGAGTTTGAAGTATCTTCCCACATAGAGAGATCTTAATTTGAGATAGAGGTGGTAGTTAGAGTTCAGAAAAGATTATAACTATATTATTGATTACCACCCAAACAAGGCCAACGCAGTGGCTAATGATTTAGTAGAAAGATGGTAGCAGAGTTACACACCCGTCCTATGCTTGATTAGAAGATTATTGATGCACAGAGGTAGGATAGTAAGCTTATTGAGACAATCGAGTTGGTTTCTAATAGGGAGAGACCCAAGTATACAGTTGAGACAAATGTTGGATTATACTACCAGGGTCATTTATGCGTGACCAATGTTGATGAACAGAGATAGAGGATATTACAGGAAGCCCATGAAACCAAGTATATAATGCACCTAGGAAGCATGAAGATATATCATGACTTGAAGAGTAAGTATATCAGGATAGAAATGAAAATAAATATCACAGAGTACATGACCAGATGCCTGACTTGTTAGTAGGTCAAAGCAGAACATCAGGTACCATCAAGATTATTGCATCCTATCACTGTACTAGAATGGAAATGGGAGTGCATTACTTTCGAATTTGTGATTAGATTGCCAGTTATGCCTCGAAAATATGATGTTGTATGAGTTGCTTATGAAGTCAGCTCACTTCTTGCCTATCAGGAGGGATTTCCCTTTTAACAGGCTAGCAAAGCTTTATGTCAATGAGATAGTACGACTACATGGAGTGTCAGTCTCCATTGTTTCAGATAAAGACCCCAAGTTTACTTCTCAGTCTTGGGGTAGTGTGCAGAAAGCTTTGGGTACTAGATTCAACTTTAGCACAACTTTTCATCCTTAGACTAATGGACAATCAAAAAGGTTGATTTAGATATTAGAAGACATCATTAGGAGTTGTATAATAGAGTTTGAGGGAAGCTAGGACAAGTACCTACTACTGATGGAGTTTGCTTACAATAACAACTATCAATCCAGTATCGAGATGACTTTTCGTGAGGCACTATAGGTAAGAAGTGCCAAACACCCCTGTGTTGGACGAGCTTAGTGAGAGAAAGCTAATGGAGCCAGACTTGGTACAAGAGACTGAGGAAAAGGTATAGGTTATCTAGGACATATTGAAGGCAACTTCTGATAGACTGAAGTCACATGCAAATCTCAAGAGAAGAAAAATATAGTATGAAATAGAAGACAAGGTTTTTCTTAAAGTTTTCCTATGGAAAAAGGTTTTGAGATTTGGTAAGAACGACAAGTTGAGTCGGAGATTTATTGGACCTTATGATATTTTATTCAGAGTTTGCCCGGTTGCTTACAGGCTTGCTCTACCACCAAAGTTGAGAAAGATTCATGATGTGTTCTATGTCTCCATGTTAAGGAGATACAAATCATATCCTTCTCATATTGTCCCAGTTGAGGACATTGAGGTGAGACCGAATTTGACATATGAGGAAGAACTAGTTCAGGTATTCGCTAGAGAAATCAATGAACTCAAGAACAAGTGAGTACCATTAGTCAATATCCTATAGAGAAATCATACAACAGAAGAGGCTACTTGGGAAAGTGAAGAAGTGATGAAAGTCCAGTATCCACAACTGTTTAGAGATAGTACAATAGGTAATTTCGAGGATGAAATTCTTTAAAAGAGAGAGAAATGTAACGTCATCAAATTAGGGCCTGGAATTAAGATATTAATAAAGGTATATTAAGAGTTTATGGGAGGTATATCACCAAGGGCTTTGGTAATGTGAAAATAATGAAAAAGATAAGAAAAAGTGAAGTTCCCAACATTCACGCCCCTGATAGAGGTAATCACAGTTGTGACACTAGTGTTCACGCCCATGAAATTTTGTAGTTTAAATAGAAAAATTTGGTATTTTTGACAAAAACTCATGAAAATCAATCCTTAAACCCTAGCCACTAATCCTATGAAACCTAAGAAACAGTTCCTCGTCAAATCCCTATCCATTCTAGTCGATCAAATACTAACCCCCACCATAAAAATAGATTGGAAAAAGGATTAGAAACAAGGATTTCAGTATAAAAATCAAAGTCAGAACCAAAGAGCATAAGAATATCATTTAGGAATGAAAACCCTTTTGAAATCATTAATATAGAGGTAAAGAATGATGTTTATGTTAATCTTTGATTTGGTTCAATTTGGATTAAATGGGGATTAAGGTTTATAGGCTTAAAATCAATGAAAAGTTAAGATTTTATAATTTATGACTTAATAGATTCAATGGCAGTATTAGACATTAATTTGGTCTATGATTTCATGTTAGGAACTGATATAAAGGTTGGAGCAGGATGACTTAAGCTCGGATTATAGCGCTCTTGATTACTTTGGAACAAGGTGGCTTAAGCTTGGATTAGAGCGCCTTTGTACTCATATGTATGCAGATATTATGATTACACATTAGGGTGGCTTAAACTTGAGTTAAAGTGCTCTTGATTTGAGATGCAGAATTTGCAATACAGTCAAAGACAAATAGTGAGTATGGTGGTTTAAGCTCGGATTAGAATGCTCTTGTTTCATAACCCACATCCGGATAGTTTGGATTTAGAGTGTTTGGCTAAAAGACTAGAAATTTATAATATAATAAATAGAAATTTTAAGGCAAAAAATTGGAACATTGTGTTACATAAATTAGTGAATCAAAATACAGTCGCAACCTAGAAAAGAAATGTGAAAACTAGAAACCAAATCCATAAAATTGGAAAATAGATAATTGCAATATATGATATTTACTTTATATGCCATAGATGTATTGAAATCAAATAAATTCATATTGAATGCAATTATTATGTGGATATATATATAAATGAATATTATGATATGTTTAAGCACACATGTATGTTTATGAATATGAATGCTATGACACTGTTTGAATACATGCTTGAATTTCAATGCATATATGTACCACTAAGCTTTCAATAGCTTAGTGTCTGAGTTTCCCTATATACAGGTTTGGAACCAATAGACAGTTGAGTTGGCAAGAAAAGAAGACCAAGCTAGTCAAAGCAGTCAGAGTTGACCCCTATGGGATATGTTCATTTATTTTATTCATTTCATTATTGGTTATTTCGCATGACATGGGATGAAGACAAACTTTTTGAATATGATTTTAATAAGGATTTATAATTGATTTTATTTATAGTTAATAAAATTAATTTTGTCATAAGGGCAGTAATTGTTTAAACCTATTATTGATTTAGTTTATGATTATTATCTAGATACAGGAAAAAGTTTTATGCAGTACATTGTAAATAGATGTTTTTATTACATAAAATATACGGAGATGTGAAGTAAGTTGAAAAGTTTTAATTCATAATAGTTTAGACAGATACAGTTGTATGTCATTTGTTTGTACAATGAGTTTTGCCTTGGCTATGTAGAGGGGGTTTATATTAGGTCTCAATAATACTCTAATTAATATTCCTCAACTTCTCATAGTGGCATTCTGATGCAGCAACCACCTAGAATCTAAGTCTAGACAACCTCCAAATCAATTTGATACAAATCTTAAGTTTTAAACAATTGCAAGATTAGACTCTTCACCCCCAAAACAGCAAGGAATTGGTAACAAAGAGTATGAAGAGAGAATTGGATTCACGCCACAAATTAATTACCAACCTGATAAGTGAAAACAATCCTTGGTATATCAATGGAGATCACACCTCCCACTTGAAGAACACTCAAGAACACTGAAATTTTGATCTTTAAACCACCAATCTGATTGTCTTACACGCATAAGGAGGTATCTATACCTCTACAAACCAAACCCTAGCTGCAAACATGAAGAAAAGACCAATCTGACCCTAATGACTTAAGGACAAACGAATGGGCTTAATTTTATAAGGCCTACACACTTAAGACAAGTTCAAATAAGGCTGATCATGTGTCTTTGAATGAAATTACATTCCAATAATTAAAATAAAACAGCCCACTAAAATTAATCTTAGGCCCAACCATGACATAACATAAGTCCACCTTAACATAGCATATTGCACATGAGTTGAACCTTGTAATATAGACTTCTTCTCTAGCCCATTAGGCTAGTTGTCTTCACCATCACATGCCCCAATGAGTGTCACAAGCTTTGGATTGCAAACTGATTCCATCTCTTCAAGCCTGACCCAAGCCTCTTCCTTGATATCTCTTGTCACTAAGCTCTGAATATACATTTGCAAGGCTGCCTTGAGCTTGTTTCTACTTGATCTTATGATTGGACCACGTGGCATCACTAATCCATCTCCTCCATGGCATGTAAGATCATTTTTGTTGTCTTGGTTCGCATCATTCCCTCCCTCCACAAAAGGATTCGTCCTCGAATCACCACCTGCATTATCAAAAGGAGAAAGGTCAGCAACATTAAAAGTTGCTGAAACACCATACTCACCGGGCAAGTCAATCTTATAGGCATTGTCATTGATCCTCTCAACCACTTGAAAAGGTCCATCCCCTCTTGGATCCAACTTGGATTTCCTTTGGTTAGGAAATCTCTCTTTCCTAAAATGCACCCATACCCAATCTCCAGGTTCAAATTTCACAACTTTACGTCCTTGGTTGGCTTTTTGTGCATAACTTTTGTTCTTTAACTCAATGTGCTGCTTTGCCTTCTCATGTATGGACTTAACCAAATCTGCCTTCTTTTGTCCATCTAAGTTAGAAATATCATTCACAGGTATAGGCAACAAATCCAAAGGGGTTAGCGGATTAAAACCATAGACAATTTCAAATGGAGAATAACCTGTTGATGAATGAATGCTTCTATTATATGCAAATTCTACTAATGGCAAACAATCTTCCCAAGTTTTCAAATTCTTTCCAACAACAGCACGTAATAATGATCCTAAAGTTCTATTAACCACTTCAGTTTGACCATCTGTTTGAGGATGACAAGTAGTAGAAAATAGCAACTTTGTTCCCAACTTTCCCCACAACACACGCCAAAAATGACTCAAAAACTTAGAATCTCTATCAGAAACAATAGTTTTAGGAACACCATGCAAACGCACAACATCCTTAAAGAACAAATCAGAAATATGTGTAGCGTCATCAGTTTTATGGCAAGCAATGAAATGTGCCATCTTGCTAAACCTATCAACTACAACAAAAATGCTATCTCTTCCCCTTTTAGTCCTGGGCAGTCCCAACACAAAATCCATAGAAATGTCAATCCAGGGCTGACTAGGGATGGGTAAAGGAGTATACAACCCATGAGGTTGAATTCTTGACTTGGCTTGCTTACATGCAACACACCTAGAGCAAATTTTCTCAACATGTTTCTTCATATTAGGCCAATAAAAATGCTCATGCAAGATGTCAAGTGTCTTAGCAATACCAAAATGACCCATCAAACCACCATTATGAGCCTCACGCACAAGCAACTCACGCATGGAACAATTAGGCACACACAGTTTATTTTCTCTAAATAAATAACCATCATGCCTATAAAACCTTTGAAATGCAGATTGTTCACATGCATTATAGACATTTGAAAAATCAGAATCAGAAGCATACAATTCCCTTATATATTCAAATCCCATAAATCGAGAACTCAAAGTAGTAATAAGAGTATATCTTCTAGATAATGCATCAGCAACCACGTTTTCCTTACCTTGTTTGTATTGAATCACATAAGGAAAGGTCTCAATGAACTCCAACCATTTGGCATGTCGTTTGTTCAACTTACCTTGACCCTTGAGATGCTTTAAAGACTCATGATCACTATGAATCACAAACTCTTTAGGCCAAAGATAATGTTGCCAAGTCTCCAAAGCCCTCACCAATGCATACAACTCCTTGTCATACGTGGAATAATTGAGTTGTGCACCACTCAACTTTTCACTAAAGAAAGCAATTGGACGCCTACCCTGCATCAAAACAGCACCAATACCTATACCGGAGGCATCACATTCAATTTCAAAAGTAGAATTAAAATCAGGCAAACTCAAAACAGGTGCAGAACAAAGTTTATCTTTCAAAGTATTAAATGCAAGTTCTTGCGCCTCGCCCCACTTAAACCCCACATCCTTTTTAATGATTTCAGTTAAAGGAGCAGCAATGACACTAAAATCCTTTACAAACCTCCTGTAAAAGCTAGCAAGGCCATGAAAGCTCCTAACATCACTCACATTCCTAGGGGTTGGCCATTCTTGGATAGCCCTTATCTTCTCCTCATCAACCTCAATTCCATTGGCACTCACCACATACCCTAAGAATATAACTCTATTCATGCAAAATGTGCACTTTTTAAGTTTAGCATACAATTCTTCTCTCCTAAGTGTATCCAAAACAACCCTAAGATGATGTACATGCTCATCAACAGATTTACTATAAATCAAAATATCATCAAAATAAACAACAACAAATTTTCCAATGAACTGACGCAAAACATGATTCATCAATATCATAAAAGTGCTAGGGGCATTGGTTAGACCAAAAGGCATAACGAGCCACTCATATAAACCAAGCTTTGTTTTAAATGCTGTTTTCCATTCATCACCAACTTTCATCCTAATTTGGTGATATCCACTCATCAAATCAATCTTAGTAAAGACACATGCGCCATGCAGTTCGTCTAACATATCATCCAATCTGGGTATTGGATGGCGATACTTAACTGTTATGCGATTCACAACCCTACAATCAACACACATGCGCCAACTCCCATCCTTTTTTGGCACCAAAAGCACCGGCACTGCACATGGACTAAGACTCTCACGGATATGCCCCCTTGCTAACAACTCCTCCACTTGCCTTTGAAGTTCCTTTGTCTCCTCGGGGTTGCTCCTATAGGCTGGGCGGTTTGGAATTTGAGCTCCTGGGATGAAATCAATTTGATGTTCAATTCCTCTTATTGGTGGCAATCCTTGTGGTAACTCTTCAGGAAATACATTCTCATATTCCTGCAATAAAGAAACAACAACACTAGGCAAAGAAGGGTTAAGGTCAGCTTCATTAAAATAAGATTCCTTGTACATGAGTACAAGTAAACATTGTTGATTCTCAAAAGCCACTCTCATATCCCTTACTTTTGCATAAAAATTGTTTTTCTTTGTACCACTCTCCTTTGGGCCAATTATTTGCTTTTCTTTTTGGGCCTCTTTTCCTCCCATTTTTCTCTCTTTTTTAGCCTCTCCTTTTTCTTTTCCTCTCATCACTCTTATTTTGCAACTCTCAGCCTTTCCATTTTCTTTTTGCTCCTTTTTTCTCAATTTGGACTTTTCGGCTTCTTTTTGCATTTCTTCCTCCATGCTCCTTTTTAGCTTCATTTGATCTTCATAAACTTCACTAGGAGTCATAGGAGCCAGAATGATACGTTGATCTCCCATCATGAATGAGTGTCTATTTCTATACCCATCATGTGTCACCTTTCTGTCATATTGCCATGGCCTACCAAGCAACACATGACCTGCATGCATAGGTACTACATCACAAAGTACACGGTCAGAATATCTTCCAATGGAGAATGAAATTAAAACTTGTTTATTTACCCTTATCTCTCCACTATCATTAAGCCATTGTAGTCTATATGGCCTAGGATGTTTCAAACAATCCAGCCCCAACTTATCAACTAAAGTAGTACTTGCAACATTAGTACAACTTCCTCCATCAATTATAAGACTACAAAATTTGCCATTTATCAAGCATCTGGAATGGAAGATATTTTCCCTTTGTTCAACCCCATCTTCTTTCAATTGTACATTTAGTACACGCCTAACCACAAGATTTAAATCCCCACCAACAGCATGCTCAGCCTCATCATCATCACTACAATCTTCAAATGAAGGCATTGAATCAGATTCTTTATCACTTTCGGATTCAATTACACCATTATCTTTCAATATCATAACCTTTTTATTTGGGCATTGAGATGCAATATGTCCATTGCCAAGGCACTTAAAGCATTTTATGTTTCTATGCTTTTCAGTATTGGAAGAAGAAGTAGCATTAGCTTTAGGGTTGCCTTTTTGCTCTACTTTACCCTTTTCTTCTCTTACATTGTCTTTGGCTTTGTCTTCCCTTTTTGGCCATTTTGAGCTCCAATTAGATGTGGAACCCAAATAGGTTGGTTTGTTGGTTCCCTTTTGCTTTAGTTGCTTCTCCACCTTCATAGCCATATTCACCATCTCCTCTAACTCTACATAGTGGTGCAGCTCAATAACATTTGCAATTTCTTTATTTAGACCAGCCAAGAAACGTGCCATGGTAGCCTCCCTATCTTCAACAATATTAGCCCTCATCATAGCTATCTCCATTTCTTTATGATAGTCCTCAACACTTTTATTCCCTTGCCTTAAAGTTTGAAGCCTTTGATGTAGTTCCCTATAATAGTAACTAGGGACAAACCTCTTTCTCATGACTGCCTTCATCCCCACCCATGTGTTTATAGGCCTTTCCCCATTCCTACGCCTATTGAGGATGATTTGGTCCCACCATACCAAGGCATAGTCAGTGAATTCCACGGCTGCCAACTTTACTTTTTTTTCCTCAGAATAGTTATGACATTCAAACACCAATTCCACTTTTCTCTCCCACTCCAAGTAAGCATCAGCATCATTCCTACCTTGAAAAGTAGGGATTTTCATTTTAATACTCCCCAAATTACGATCTATCCGATTCTCAACATTCCCAAATCTATCCGCCTCTACCCTGCCTCTATGTTCTCTCCTATTCCTTCCTCTATCATTTCTGCCCCCTCTACCTCCAAACTGATTTCTATCCCTATCATCATCAAAGTCATCAAAATCTTCTTCATAGTCAGATTGAGGTGGAGTTACTAACCTTTCCCTTCTCCCTCCAATTCGACTTTGCAAGGATGTATCTCTTCTAAGATTCTGTAGAGCTTGATCATGGCCTTCTAACCTCCTATCATACTTGTCAAACCGATCATTCATGTCTCGGAGCAGAATCTCAAGCCTTCCAAATTGTTGTTGCATAGCCTCCAATGTGAAGAAAGTTTTGTTTCCTTCATCACTACTTCTTTCCTGGTTGCTTGATTTAGACATGATGTAAATAAATGGCCTCACACACTCCCTCACGTGTTTCACTCAAAATGTGTATGTTCGCTCGTGTTTCACTCAATTAAGGCTTTTACCCTCTTTTGAGCTAACCACTCCTGCCTTTTACCGCTCTTGTGTACTCACTATGATATATTTCCGGATCAATTTCAACCAACCAGATCAATAACAATGAGCAGCAATATCCAACAGAAAATTAAATAGACAATTCCTAAGCAAGAAAGGAAATATCACAAAACTAGAAGCAAAATTAATGAGATGAAAGCAAGGAATGACAAGTATATGCTATATGCACACACGGATGAAGAATGAGATGTGCAGATATAATATTGTTATTCGAGTAATATGGAATGCAAAATTACTCAACTAATGTAATGGAAACAAGTAGGACAGCAGTCAAGAATATAAAACAAAGAATGCAAGAAATTGACAAAACTAGAAAAAATTAAGTGCATATGTGCTACTGCCCTAAAAGAATTCGAACCAGAATCTAAAACTCACTAAACCATTCCCAACTTACTGCCAAATAAGCTAATTGTATGTCTATTAGTAACTATTATCCACCAATTGCACAATTTCCAGCAATAAGCAATGAAATCTCAACTTATACCTCAATATGAAACCAATCAAATTCAACTACGAACTCCACTCAAAATTGCTCAAATTATCAATTTTAATCAGAATAGAGCAAACATATTCAGAGGAAATTCATTTAATATATGTCTGCAATCAATTGAATCCAAACAGTCCCACTTTTGGCAATCAATGCCAATATGCACGAATTTTTTTTGTTGTTTGTTTTTTTTTTGTAATCTGATATACAACAAAAAAAAAATTGAAACACCAAAAATTCGTACCCCAAAAAAAAGAAATAAACCAAACTTCAATAGACAGCAATATAGGCAAATTCAGCCACAAATAGATAAACTTTTTTTTTTTTTGATTTTTTTATGCTGTAACTTGAACAAATATCACTAAAACCAGAAAAATAAAGATAAGTACAATTGATTTAGAACCAAAGCTCTGATACCAAATGATGCAGCAACCACCTAGAATCTAAGTCTAGACAACCTCCAAATCAATTTGATACAAATCTTAAGTTTTAAACAATTGCAAGATTAGACTCTTCACCCCCAAAACAGCAAGGAATTGGTAACAAAGAGTATGAAGAGAGAATTGGATTCACGCCACAAATTAATTACCAACCTGATAAGTGAAAACAATCCTTGGTATATCAATGGAGATCACACCTCCCACTTGAAGAACACTCAAGAACACTGAAATTTTGATCTTTAAACCACCAATCTGATTGTCTTACACGCATAAGGAGGTATTTATACCTCTACAAACCAAACCCTAGCTGCAAACATGAAGAAAAGACCAATCTGACCCTAATGACTTAAGGACAAACGAATGGGCTTAATTTTATAAGGCCTACACACTTAAGACAAGTTCAAATAAGGCTGATCATGTGTCTTTAAATGAAATTACATTCCAATAATTAAAATAAAACAGCCCACTAAAATTAATCTTAGGCCCAACCATGACATAACATAAGTCCACCTTAACATAGCATATTGCACATGAGTTGAACCTTGTAATATAGACTTCTTCTCTAGCCCATTAGGCTAGTTGTCTTCACCATCACATGCCCCAATGAGTGTCACAAGCTTTGGATTGCAAACTGATTCCATCTCTTCAAGCCTGACCCAAGCCTCTTCCTTGATATCTCTTGTCACTAAGCTCTGAATATACATTTGCAAGGCTGCCTTGAGCTTGTTTCTACTTGATCTTATGATTGGACCACGTGGCATCACTAATCCATCTCCTCCATGGCATGTAAGATCATTTTTGTTGTCTTGGTTCGCATCACATTCTTAGAATATTAACATATTAAAGAGATGACAAACTCCTTGCAAACACAATAATTGTCAACCCAATTTATTTCCTTATAAATTAGCCCCTAACACATTAACCCTCAGCTTCACAAAATGACATTCTTGGGCTTACATATTAGATGAATCATACCCACAAGATCAATCTAATGCCACTCAGCTTCGCAAAGTGGCATTCTTGCGACAGTAGATGCCCATCCATTGTATAAGTTACATACAATATTTAACCTTATCATTGATATACAACAACTTGCATATCAATGCTCCCATGGGGAGCCTTGATGTAGACATCTTACATCTTTATTGGATTTATTATATTCGGGAAGATTACTTGGTCTTTTATCCTAAAGGACTCACTTTGAACATTAATGGGATTAAAAATTAACTAACATCCATAAAGCAATAAATTTATCTTTGAATTATCACAAAATCCAAATTAAAGGTTAATGTTTTCACATAAGTCTTTTTCATGCCATATCTCGTATGATCATATTAGGCAATCACATCTACGCTCGAATGGTTATGGATTTTAAACATACACATGGTATTAGATTGAATAAAATGCATACTACCCTTCTTTTTATGTTCCATAAACTAATGTGAGCTCATTATATAATCATATTATATAATGTTTAAAATCAAATTAATTTTGGAGTCATCATACCTATGTATAAAATAGCAAATGAGCATACAACAATTTATATAAACTTGGTATATGACTATTATATCCTTTAGTACAATCATATTGTAAATAAGAGATAAATCATGATTGGTATCATGTACTATATGTACATATAATTTAAGTCTCATTTAAATTATATTTAATAAAAAATTAACATTTTAACAAGCTCACATTGTTCAATCATATACCACACATATGAACACATCACATGGAATAGGGAAAATTAATCACGCAATTAAATACTTGAGAAGGACTAAGGATGTATTCTTAGTATATAGAAATAGAGATCTTGTTGTGTGCGGGTATACCGATGCCAGCTTCCAATCTAACAAAGATGACTCAAAATCTCAGTCAGGTTATATATTCACACTAAATGGTGGAGCAGTCAGTTGGAAGAGTTCCAAACAAGAAATAACTGTTAATTCCACAATTGAAGCAGAGTACATTACAACTTCTGAAGCAACAAAGGAAGCGGTTTGGATAAAGAAAATCATCATGAAACTTGGAGTGGTTCCTAGCATTGTTGATCCAATACAATTGTATTATGTTAATAATGGAGCCATTGCACATGCAAAGGAGTCATGGTCTCATCAAAGATACAAACATGTACTTAGAAGATACCATTTGATTAGAGAAAAATCATTGGTAGGAATGATGTAAAGATAGAAAGAGTATCCACTGATCAGAATATTATTGATCCTTTAACTAAGCCACTTCCCCCAAAAGAAATATGATTATCATATACTCACCTATGGAATTAAATACAAAGACAATTGGCTTTAGTGCAACTGAGAGCTTGTTAGAGAAGTGCTCTAAAGGTAATCACCTTTAACACTTATTGTACAAATTTATTTGATTAATAAAAGATTTTTTATTAATTTGATATTCATTTATATATGTATTGATAGTGATCTTAAATCAATTATTGAAGTCATTAATATGTAACATAACATGAAGGAAATCATGATGAGATCATGATATTGAGATTCTTGTCATGTATAATTATGTTAGTATCTAAATTATTCCTAGTCATAGGATTAATGAGACGGGACATTATTAATCTAGAAAGATTAGCACAAATTACACTCATTGATTAGATCAAGCAGTAGATCTCATAATCTATAAATATGAAATGTTTAAAGTTAACATGTGGATGCTTGCTAAGTGTAGCTAAGTACATTGGATGACCTGCTATTAGACAATCATATGGATAATCTATTCAAATATTAATGATAGTCTCAATATAGCAATGGTGCAAGTATCCTTAAACTTGAGGTACTGAAGGATATCTTGGATATTGATTATGTATTTTGACACCATTCCTTGCCTTAGGAAGGTTTCTCATAGGGTGGTGATTGGATACAACTTAAGGTATTCGGAGGTAATTGGATAACCAACAAAGAATTCACCACTCCTAATAGAAGGAGTGTATACCCATGGCCTCTTGTCGGGGTCATTACTCGAAAATCTCTTGCCAAAGTATAAATGTCATGAAAATAGTCTTCAATGACATATCTAACAGAATAATGAGCTTTAAGGACAAAAACTAACATTACTTGGATTGGACATGGGGTAGTCAGTCTAGTGGGAGTAGATATGTGTCCATACTCTGAACCAAGTGGGGGTATAGAATGGTAAAAGGAATAATTGTACATAAATTGTATGTGGAAAGGTTTGTAGTCAAACCACTGAATTTTCGGTCATAATGTGTTGCTAGATACCGCTCATGACTTACTTAAATTAATTGTTAATTTAAGTAGCTAACATAACCGGGAGCCTAATGGACCATACACATTAGATATATGAAGAATAAATAAAATGGTCTTGGATGAGATCCAAAAATATGAGAGAATTATTTTGGGATGGATCATAATGAAATCGCACAAAAAAATCATTTGGGAGGTCATAGGCCAGCGTGGCCTTGCATTGGCTGCTGGCTTGCCCAACACGTTGTTGGCTAGTAGCTGGCCTAATTGGCCTTAATTTGTCAATTAAGGCTAATTAAGGCCAATTATGGCAAAAATCCCCCCGAATATCTTGTGCACTTTATACATAGACTATTTTTGAGGTAAAAATATTTTTGAAAAGTTTAAAAGTTTAAAACCTTGAAAATTGTTTTTGGAAATTAAGAAATTCAAAAAAGAAAAATAATAATTAATTTTCATATTATCTCAAATTGAGCATATATTATTGCTAGCATTTTGAGGTGTGTTTAACAATTTCTCTTGTAGTTTCTTCTCATATTTTCGTGTGTATTAACATTAGAGACATCCTAAAGTGGATTGTTGTGATTTGTAACAACTCAATAAGGTGAAAATTTGAAGAATGAATCAAGAAATTACAGGGTATAATTTTTTACCTCTATGTTTTGATAAATTAGTTTTAATAGCACAAACAAGATTTTTGTTTCGGGTATTGAAAATTTTATTTTTTTACTGTGTTTTATGAATAAGATTCATCGTCAAAACCTAACACACTGCTACATAACGGGATATTAGTACATATCAGTTACATGCTACTATTATGGAAGATATGGAGCATGAGGTTCAAACTATACTGGAGTCACAAAAGCAACAAATGGAATAACAGATGCATGAAGAACTTCAACTCCAGCTTCGAGATGAGATTCGGAACGAGATTCAAGACAAGATTTAGGACAAGATCCGTACAGAGATGCGACAGCTGATAGCAAAGATAACTCATTCTTGTCCCATTTCAGCTTCAACTCCACAGAGAGATCCACCTCATTCTGATTACATGTATGACTATATATTAACAATATTGTAGTATTTCGTACTTTTTGAATATTTCTCATGTTTTTAAATGTTAATTTTAACATAATTAGGTTTTGACAAATTTTATTATTTATTTTATGAA
Organism: Triadica sebifera; assembly: GCA_023653625.1. Taxonomy (NCBI): domain Eukaryota; kingdom Viridiplantae; phylum Streptophyta; class Magnoliopsida; order Malpighiales; family Euphorbiaceae; genus Triadica; species Triadica sebifera. The sequence goes on along the minus strand of CM042899.1, from coordinate 1,535,018 downwards.
TCACGTTAAAAAAATAATCGCATTTTATTTAATTGAATTTTAAAATTTTAAAAATACAATAAATTGAAAATATAATATATAAAAAGCATCAGCGATGGAATGATGTTTGTTACTAAATGCTCGTCACAATTAATGAACAACTGAAAATTCGTCACTACTTGGATAGAAACGAGCTACAAAATTTAGCGATAGAAATGAATATGTCGCTAATTAGAGATGGAATGCTCGTCGCTAATCCCATCACTCATTTGTCACCATATCACCTCCTATGACCATATTTCAGTGACAGATTTACCGTTGCTTGTCAGTTTGCGAGGAGCATTTTTTAGACTAATTAAATCTATCGCTGATTGCAATTAGCGATATAATTATAAGATTTAGCGACATAATTCACTCCCATGACTAATGTGTCACAGTCGTGACTTCTATGTTGTCACACCCGTGACAACCTTGGTCACGGTCATGACACATGATGGTTGGTCAAAATGTTCTCTCTCATGTCTTGGTTCCAATCCAAGCCTCATTTCACATTTCTTTCATTCCTGATATGCATGTAACCAACCTATTAGGTTCCTAACTATGTTGGTAGCTCAAATCATCACATGATTTTGAGCAGATTATGAGCTGTATCTAGCAACTCATCATGACCCCTAATTGATCGAAAAGTTAGTGGTCTGACTATAAACCCTTCCACATATAATTATTATGCAATTCGTCCTTTCACCAAACTATATATCACTCGGTTCAGAGCATAAACTGTCAACTCCTAGTAGACTGACGACATCACATCTAGTCCAAATAATATTAGTTTTTATCTATGAGACTCATTATTCTATTAGATATGTCCTTGAAGATCTTCTTCAAGACATGCCCACCTCGACCACTGATTTCTAAGTAATGATCTCTACAAGAGGCCATAAGTATACTCATCTTCTATCAGGAGTGGTGAATCCTTTATTGACTTCACAACTACTTTTAAATAACTCATGTTATACCCAATCACCATGCTATGAGCAATCTCTAAGAGGGAACAAGAAATGCAGTCAAAGTATAGGATTCAGTATCTAAGATAATCTTGATATATGCAGAGGAACAATAAATAAAGGATATCAATGACAGTCTTTTGTCAATATAGTGTAGCAATCTTATAATATTGAAATGGACTTAAAAAGAGTTCAAAATCCCATTAATATGATCAAAATGCTTATGGGGCGTGTACCAAACTATATGAGGCAGAAATAATCTTTGAGAGAAACAATGGGCCTAAAATTCACAATCAAGCTTATGAGTCAATACTGCACAAAGGGAAGCCTAAAGTGAAAGATCAAGGGAGTCCTTCATGAAAATTTAATTCAAATGGGCTAAACAAGGCAAAGTCTATAAACCTTGAAGATTACAAGTCATGTGCAACTCATATGCTATAAGTCATGTGCCAAACATGTGCAAGACATGTGCCAATGTGCAAGACATCATGTGCCATGCATGTGCCTACTTTGGGATTTGGGCTTAACTTGTAATGGGGCTTAATAATGTAAATGGACTTAATAAGGAGAATGACAGCATATGGGCCAAAGGATATGAAGCCCAGCCCACCACTTTTCTTATTTTAGAATGAATTAATTAGTATCCTAATTAAAGTAGGACTCTACTTTTTAGAATTTGAGTTAGAATATGACTCTACTTTTAGAAGTTGAGTTAAAATATGACTTAGTTATCTTTTGCCATAAAGGATTCAAAGACTTAGAGCTATAAATACTCACTTGGGCATCTTTTACAAAACATGAATGAATATAAACGAATTTGAGTATTTTTATTTAAAGTGAGGCAGATTTGCATCTCTTTGTTAACTTTAGGAATTAATTACTTATCTAGTATATTGTTTGTGGCGTGATTATTCTTAATAATCTTTATAATTTTGGTTGTTTGCTACATTGGTTTGCTTTGGGTCAGATTCAATCTATGATCACCATAGCTTAAGGTTTGTTTACTTTGTCTTGTTGAGAGGTTTCAAGACACAGTCTTTGGGGTTTCGCATCAGTTTGGTATCAGAGCTTTTGGTTAAGTAATCATTATCTATCCTTAAAAATTGCTTTCTAGTTGTTAACTTAGTTAGATTTAAATTCTGCCATTAAAGGTACCTTAGAAAAAATTTCTGCCATAAAGAGTAAAATTTCATGTATGGATTTCTATTTAATTCTTTGATATGTTTAAGGTTTATTTAGTATTAATAACTTCTTATTAGTGTTATTTGATTAAAAAAAGAAAAAAAATTCAGAATTTCGAATTTAGCACCAAATTTGTGAATTTGTGCTATTTTGAGCTTCAAGTTGAAATCTTGTAATTATTGATTGCAGGAATTATTTGGTATCATCATAACCTACTGCAATCCAACTTAAATAATTGGTTTTGAGGTTGAAAAGTACAACCTTTGAATTCGGGTATCATAGTGATCATATTGAGTATTGATTTGATCTTGAGGAATTAAGCTTATCTATTAAGTACACCTTGAGTTCTTATTGTTTGGTGATAAACTAAGGTTGAATAAGGGTATAATTAAGGGAAAATTGGCTACTCACTTGAGTTCTGAATTTTATTCAATGTTGTCTAATTCTTTGTGCTCTGGAGATTTCATTCTTTTAATTCTGTCCTTTTTGCATGTAATTACATTAGTTAAGTCTAGTTTGCATTCTTAGATTTAATTTGAACATAAATCAGTAGCATACACCTATTTACATTCGTGTATAGCTTTAAATATAAATTTCTTTCACATCAGTTCTAGACTTTGTTCCATTGATTCTTGCTAGGTTTCATTGCTAATTATTAGCATAGAAAACTTGCATATTGTTTGATTTTGTTTCTGATTCTTACTTGTAATTTTGAGATTCAAATCTTGAGTGGTAAGAGAGAAGAGAGGTGAGCTTAAAAGAGGGTGAAAGTCATTATTTGTGTCAAACACGAATGGTACATAGTTTGTTTTGAGAGAAACATGTGAGGGAGTGATTGTGAGGTCATTTTACTTCATTGTTACTGATGCATCCCACATCTGTTGCGGAGGAACTCCTGCACTGGTTTATAAGGTAGGGTTCAAACCTTTCCCTTTAAGCATGTTTTTGGGCCGAAGTTAGGAGTCCACATTCTTATCATATGGAATCAGAGCTAGCCTTGTACATCGATGTCCCTTTGGGTTACGACAGATCACCACGAGGTAGTTGGGGTGTTAAGGGGGTGGGGATGATGCATCCCACATTGGTTGCTGAGGAACTCCTGGAGTAATTTCTAAGGTTGGGTTCAAACCTTCCCCTTTGAGATGGAAGCTTGGATCAAGCTTGAAGAGATGGAATCAATTGGTGATCCAAAGCTTGTGGGCATGTGATGGTGAAGACAACTAGCCTAATGGGCTAGATAAGAAGTCCATATTACAAGCTTTAAGTCATGTGCAATATGCTATGTTAAGGTGGGCTTATGTTATTTCATAGTTGGGCCTAAGACTAAATTTAGTAGGATGTTTTATTTTAATTATTGGCATGTAATTTCATTTAAAAACACATGATCAGTCTTTTTTTAACTTGTCTTAGGTGGTGGGCCTTAGAAAATTAAGTTCATTCGTTTGCCTTTAAGCCATTAGGGTCAGATTGGTCTTTTCTTCACTATTGCATTTAGGGTTTGATTTGTAGAGGTATAAATACCTCCTTTATGCATGTGAGACAAGCAGATTGGTGATTAAGATCAAAATTTGAGTGTTCTTCAAGTGGGAGGTGTGATCTCCATTGATAAACCAAGGATTGCTTTTCACTTATCAGGTTGGTAACTAATTTGTGGCGTGAATCCAATTCTTTCTTCATACTCTTTGTTCCCAATTTCTTGCTGTGTTAGGGGTGAAGAGCCTAATCTTTCAATTGGTTGAAACTTAAGATTTGTATCAAATTGATTTGGAGGTTGTCTAGACATAGAGTTGCTGCATCAGTTGGTATTAGAGCAGCCCTGTACACTGATATCCATTCGGGTTACGACAGATTATTGACTGAGGCAGTTTGGGTCTTAAGGGGGTGGGTGATGCAGCAACCACCTAGAATCTAAGTCTAGACAACCTCCAAATCAATTTGATACAAATCTTAAGTTTTAAACAATTGCAAGATTAGACTCTTCACCCCCAAAACAGCAAGGAATTGGTAACAAAGAGTATGAAGAGAGAATTGGATTCACGCCACAAATTAATTACCAACCTGATAAGTGAAAACAATCCTTGGTATATCAATGGAGATCACACCTCCCACTTGAAGAACACTCAAGAACACTGAAATTTTGATCTTAAATCACCAATCTGATTGTCTTACACGCATAAGGAGGTATTTATACCTCTACAAACCAAACCCTAAGTGCAAACATGAAGAAAAGACCAATCTGACCCTAATGACTGGGCTTAATTTTATAAGGCCTACACACTTAAGACAAGTTAAAATCAGGCTGATCATGTGTCTTTAAATGAAATTACATTCCAATAATTAAAATAAAACAGCCCACTAAAATTAATCTTAGGCCCAACCATGACATAACATAAGTCCACCTTAACATAGCATATTGCACATGAGTTGAACCTTGTAATATAGACTTCTTCTCTAGCCCATTAGGCTAGTTGTCTTCACCCTCACATGCCCCAATGAGTGTCACAAGCTTTGGATCGCCAACTGATTCCATCTCTTCAAGCCTGACCCAAGCCTCTTCCTTGATATCTCTTGTCACTAAGCTCTGAATATACATTTGCAAGGCTGCCTTGAGCTTGTTTCTACTTGATCTTATGATTGGACCAAGTGGCATCACTAATCCATCTCCTCCATGGCATGTAAGATTATTTTTGTTGTCTTGGTTCGCATCAGTGGGGATGATGTGTCCCACATCAGTTACGAAGGAACTCCTGGACTGGATTATAAGGTTGGGTTCATGATAAGAATCAGGACCCCTAACTTCGTCCTAAAAGCATGCTCAAAGGGGAAGGTTTGAACCCAGTCTTATAAACTGGTCCAGGAGTTCCTCCGCAACCGATCTGGGATGTATCATCCCCACCCTCTTCAAACCCCAACTGCCTCGATCGGCAATCTGTTGTAACTCAAAGGGACACCAGTGTACAGGGCTGGCTCTGATACCAAATGATAAGGATCAGAACCCCTAACTTCACCCCAAAAGCGTGTTTAAAGGGGAAGATTTGAACCCAGCCTTATAAACCAGTCTAAGAGTTCCTCCGCAATCGATGTGGGATGCATCAGTCCAATTCTTTCCCTTTGAGTGCGCTTTTGGGGTGAAGTTAGGAGTCCACATTCTTATAATATTGAAAGTTGGGAACAAAGTTGCTATTTCCTCAAACAGATGGATCAAACTGAAGTGGTTAATAGAACTTAGGTCGTTATTACGTGCTGTTGTTGGTAAGAATTTGAAAACTTGGGAATATTGTTTGCCTTTAGTAGAATTTGCATATAATAGAAGCATTTATTCATCTACAAGTTATGCTCCATTTGAAATTGTGTATGGTTTTAATCCACTAACCCCTTTGGAGTTGTTGCCAATACTTTTGAATGACATTTCTAACATAGATGGGCAAAAGAAGGCGGATTTGGTTAGTCCATACATGAGAAGGCAAAGCAGCATATTGAGTTAAAGAAAAAAAGTTATGCACAAAAAGCCAATCAAGGACGTAAAGTTGTGAAATTTGAACCTAGAGATTGCGTATAGGTCCATTTTAGGAAAGAGAGATTTCCTAACCAAAGGAAATCCAAGTTGGATCCAATAGGCGATGGACCTTTTCAAGTGGTTCAGAGGATCAATGAATTGGCCTATAAGATTGACTTGCTTGGTGAGTATGGTGTTTCAGCAACTTTTAATGTTGCTAACCTTTCTTCTTTTGATAATGTAAGTGGTGATTCGAGGACGAATCCTTTTGAAGAGAGAGAGAATGATGATCTTACATGCCATGGAGGAGATGGATTGGTGATGCCACCTAGTCCAATCATAAGATCAAGCTCAAACAAGCTTGCAACCTTGCAAATATATATTCAAAGCTTGGTGACAAGAGACATCAAGGAAGAAGCTTGGATCAAGCTTGAAGAGATGGAATCAGTTGGTGATTCAAAGCTTGTGACACTCATTGGGGCATGTGATGGTGAAGACAACTAGCCTAATGGGCTAGATAAGAAGTCCATATTACAAGCTTCAAGTTATGTGCAAATATGCTTTGTTAAGGTGGGCTTATGTTATTTCATAGTTGGGCCTAAGACTAAATTGAGTGGGATGTTTTATTTTAATTATTGGCATGTAATTTCATTTAAAGACACACGATCAGCCTTATTTTAACTTGTCTTAGTTGTGTGTGCCTTATAAAATTAAGCTCATTTGTTTGTCCTTATGCCATTAGGGTCAGATTGGTCTTTTCTTCACTTTTGCACTTAGGGTTTGATTTGTAGAGGTATAAATACATCATTATGCGTGTAAGACAAGCAAATTAGTGATTAAGATCAAAATTTGAGTGTTCTTCAAGTGGGAGGTGTGACTCCATTCATATACCAAAGATTGTTTTTCACTTCTCAACTTGGTAACTAATTTGTGGCGTGAATCCAATTTTTTCTTCATACTATTTGTTACCAATTCCTTGCTATTTTGGGGGGGGGTGAAGAGTTTAATCTTGTAATTGGTTGAAACTTATGATTTGTATTAAATTAGTTTGGAGGTTGTCTAGACTAAGATTCTAGGTGGTTGTTGCATCAGTTACTTTCTTGAATTACTAACCATGTCAAAGGAAGGCACAAGAGGAAGTAGTGGACATGAGGAACATGGTGATTATGTGCCAACGGATGTTGTTCAATCTTACATTCAAATATTGGAGGTAAAGATTGCAAAAATTATAGACAAGATGGAGAGACAAAATAAAAATAATTGAAGATTTGAGGCAGCAAAGCATCTTCGACACAAGAAGATCAAGAGATGAGGGGTCTCAACCTCAAGGCATTAGGACGTTTCAATCTAAAGAAGAAAAAGACTATTTTGAACATTATGATAATGATAGACAAAGAAGAGAAAGAAAGAAAGAAAGACAAAGCATCTTCGGTAAGTACCTTTCAAAAAGAAATGGGCAAGATGAGTTCTAGGATTGATAGGTAGGGGACATGAAGAGAAAAGAGAATTAAATGAAGAATCCTTATCTAAGAAGGTGTGAAATTTAAAAATCAAAATTTCATTATGAATTTGATTTTGTTCCTAAGTGTAAAATGGTGAATGATGGTAAGAGTCAAATTCATGAGGATATTAATAATGCTCATACTAGTGAAGCTGAAATTGTAGGTGAGAGTATTGATTCTATTTCACTAGAAGAAGTTAATGGTGTTAGTGTTATTGAGAACATTGCAATTGAGAGTGAAAACATCATTCAAGATGAATTTGTGGGTAATTATAGTGAACCCATAAAGGTGAGTGATGAATATGAATTGGATGAGCTTGAAGGAGTAAAGGTGAGTGAGATTAATATGAAAGAAGGGACTATTTATGGAGAAGCTAAAGAGAGAATTGAGAGAGATGAGGTTTTGAGGGATAAAAGTGGAAGTAATGAGCAAAGAGGGAAATAGTGAATTTGTGTGAAAAAGAGAAAGAGGTGAAAAGTGAATTTTTTTACTAACAATTTTAATTATCCTTTGCTTCATGTTGTGCATTTTGCTTTTGATGTAGGTAAAGATTTGACGACGACTCTTCTTGAGAAAAGGAGGGAATGGTGTATGCACGGGAACTATAAATAAAGGATATGAACGACAATCTTTTGTCAATAGAGTGGAGCAATCTTATATCTTTGAAATGGATTTAAAAAGAGTTCAAAAGCCCATTAGAATGAATAAAATGCTTATGGGGCGTGTTCTTAACTATATGAGGCAGAAATAAACTTTGAGAGCAACAATGGGTTGAAAATTCACAGTCAAGCTTATGGGTCAATACTGCACAAAGGGAAGCCTAAAGTGAAGATCAAGAGAGTCTTTCATAATGTTTCAATTCAAATTGGCTAAACAAGGCAAAGTCTAGAAACCTTGAAAATTACAAGTCATGTGCAACTCATGTGCTAGGAGTCATGTGCTAAACATGTGCAAGACATGTGCCATCAATGCGCAAGACATCATATGCCACGCATGTGCCTACTTTGGGATCTGGGATTAACTTGTAATTGGGCTTAATAATAATGTAAATGGGTTGCCTATTATCTATATATAGTTTAAATAAGGAGAATAACAACATATGGGCCAAAGGATATGAAGCCCAGTCCACCACTTGTCTTATTTTAGAAGGATTTAATTAGTGTCCTAATTCAAGTATGACTACTTTTTAGAATTTGAGTTAGAATATGACTCTACATTTTTACTCATTCAGGCATCTTTTATAAAACATGAATGAATATAAAGAATTTGAGTGTTTTTCTTTAAAGTGAGGCAGATTTGCATCTCTTTGTTACCTTTAAGAATTAGTTACTTATCAAGTGATATTGCTTGTGGCGTGGCTATTTTTAATAATCCTTATAATCTTGGTTCTTTGCTACATTAGCTAGCTTTGGGTCGAATTCAATCTATGATCACCATAGCTTAAGGTTTGTTTACCTTACCTTGTTGAGGGGTTTTGAGGCACGGTCTTTGGGGTTCCACATCAAAACTTGAGCATCTCAATTCTAAGGATACTTGCATCATTGCTATGATGAGACGATCACTAACATGGAATAAATATCGATATGATTATTTTATAACAGGTCATCCAATGTACTAGGCTACTCTAGCAAGCATCTACATATGAACTATAAATATCTCATATCTTCAGCTTATGATATCAGCTTCTTGACTTAGTCAAGGAGTATCACATGTGTTAGTTTATTTGGATTAACTGATGTAGATCAAGGACATATAAGTCAATCTTCACAAAAGGAGAATGATGCACTAGTCATGCCAAGTGGTGCGATCACAAGATCAAGGGCTAACAAACTAAGGCAAGCAATGCAAGGCTATGTTCAAAGCTTGGTCACTAAGGAGATCACAAAAGATGCATGCATGACAAAGGAGATGGAGTTGATTGAAGACCCAAGGCCCATTACTTATCTTGGGGTGAGTGAAGAACCATCTTGCATGGACTAGTCCAATGGGCTAAACGAGGCAAAGTCCATAAAATTAAAGATTACAAGTCATGTGCAAATCATGTGCTAGGAGTCATGTGCCAAACATGTGCAAGACATGTGCCATCCATGTGGAAGACATCATGTGCCATGCATGTGCCTATTTATGGGATTTGGGCTTAACTTGTAATTGGGCTTAATTATGTATGTGGGCTGCCTAATTTAAATTACCTTAGGCTTTAATTAGTGATAGACATGTGGGCCAAAGAAATAAAGCCCAACCCACCACTTGTCTTATTTTAGAAGGATTTTATTAGTGTCCTAATCCAAGTAGGACTCTACTTTTTAGAATTTGAGTTAGAATATGGCTGTACATTTAGGAGTTGAGTTAGAATAGGATTTAGTTATCCTTTACCATAAAGGATTCAAAGACTTAGGGCTATAAATACTCATCTAGGCTTCTTTTACAAGACATGAATGAATAAAAACGAATTTGAGTGTTTTTCTTTAAAGTGAGGCAGATTTGCATCTCTTTGTTACCTTTAGGAATTAGTTACTTATCAAGTGATATTGCTTGTGGCGTGGCTATTCTTATTAAATCTTATAATCTTGGTTCTTTGCTACATTGGTTAGCTTTGGGTCAGATTCAATCTATGATCACCATAGCTTAAGGTTTGTTTACCTTGTCTTGTTGAGGGGTTTCAAGGCACGGTCTTTGGGGTTCCGCATCATTAACAATGTCTTGTCTTGTTAATATGACTATGGATAATTTAGGTATAAACACAATTGCACATGATAGAAATCTCATCCTCATGATCTCATCATGATTTTCTTCATGTTGTGTCATATACTAAGGACTTTCATTAAACGCTCTAAGATCAATATCAATTCATATGCAGTGAATACCATATAATGAAATTGTCTTTTATTAATAATAAATGTGTACATCAAGCGCTTAAGGTCACGCCTTTAGGGTACATCTCTAACACACGGGCATAAAGCACTAACAATCACATATACCAATGGCATGTACTGTAATGCCCGATAAGTTAGGCCACGACCATGGATGACCAAAATTCAGCGCACTAAACTGATTAGGGTCTAAATTCGGATATGAAAGAAAATATTTTGGATATTATTAATTGAGAATTTTGTGGTTCGGAGCAAAAATTTAGAAAATAATAAATTTTCACTAAAAGAAATTGGAATTTACAATATTTTTGGCATAGATATTTTAGGAATGAATAAAAATGGAATATTCTTTATCTAAAAAATAAAATATTCTTTGGTTTAAAATAAAGTAAAAGAGATTTAAATTAATGGACTAATGAGGGATAAGATCATCTAATTAATCCTAACCACCCACTAATCCTACTATAAAAGTCAAATTTCACTTTTTGCCTTTATTTTTTCTTCTTCCTCATCTTAAACAAACAAAATTCTCTCTCATTTTTCTTCTGTTGGCCGTGACATACATCTTTCCCTTCCTTCTTCTTTTCTTCAATTAAAGCTAAGCTTTTAGCTAGAAATTTTATTAAGGCAAGATCAACAAGAAAGTGAAGCAAAGTGAGCCAAACAAAGGAAGAAAATAAGAGAAAAAGAAAAGGAAAGATTTTGGCCATCTTGAAGATTTACAAAGGTGAGGTTAGATTTTTCATCTTCTCACTTTTCTTCTCATCTTTACTTTCATTTTCAGGTTAGTCACCATTATTGTTGGTAATTTGGGGTTATTAGTTTACTAATGGTGATTAAGGGTTGATTAGTGTAATTAATGTTTGATTAGTGTGAGTTAAGGGTTAATGATGCATTAGAAGAGTAGTTTATGGACATAAGATGGGGAAGAAATGATTAGTGGTTTAGGTGAGTTTATGTGCATATGTAACATTGAAGTATAAGATAAATTGAAGTTTATGTTAAAATTATTGTTAGGCCAAGGAGGTCAGCAACCTTTGGGCCATAATCAAAGAGGAAATAAGGGCAAAGAGAAATCTAATTAGGAGGTAGAGAAGGTGTATCAAGTGGACTTTTTGAGGTATGTGCATTTGGCAAAATTTTAACATGGTAAAAATGTTAATTGTTGATTGTATTATTATGTTGAGTATGATATTATGTTTAATTGTGTATGTAATTTTCGATATTTTGATTGAGTGATGAAATGGTAATTAAGTGATGCAATGAATGTGAAAATAAGATTTAGATTATGTTGATGATGCATGATGATAGGAAATGGTGTGATTTAATGAAGTTGCTGAAAATTCGTCTTATAAACAGTGTCTAAATTTTAGGGCATAACTTGAGTTATGAAAATATTTTTTAGGTGTTTCTTGTTACTTTGGAAGTTTAAGCCATATGACTTCAACTTTTATTTCAATAATTAGATGTGTATATTTCTGCATTTAGGCTTAAAATTCACTGAAAGTTCAAACTGAAAATCTGTCCAATAAAATACTAGGCAAAATGGAATGAATGTAGCTGAGTGAAAAATTTATAACTTTTTCTACAAAATTTGATTTGATGTAATTCTAGTTGGTAATTAAAGATAAGTATTTGTTAGCTTATCACTTGTCCAAATTCCATTTAAAAATGGATAAAAGATTCAGGGTAATATGAGACATAAATTCCGCCTGTAATATGACAACTGTTATATATGAGTTTATGGTTGAATTTTATGATAGAAAAATATATGATTTGACTTTTCTTATATTTATAATAATTTAATGAGTGAGTATGATGTTGTAATATATTTAATGGAGATTATTGCATTTATGAGAAATTATACTAGCATTTCATACCTAATTGATGTAAATAATAATAAAGGTAACAAACATGGTTAAGCTCTATAACATCTAATCGAGAATTATAAATTATGATAAGTTGGCATGCCAATAAAAGGGTAGAAATATAGGCACTAGAAAATAGTGCTAAGATTTAATTTATGTAGTACTAAAAAATAGTTTTGAGTTTGAAATTACGTAGACACCGAAAATGTACTGAGTTGTAATTAAAAATATAGGCATTAAATGTCAAGTTATCAAATAATTAAGTAGGCACCGAGTATACTGCCAAAGAGGAGAAATCCTGTATCCAGTGTTTAGTTCTGGTCTAAGATGTCATGAGCTATCAAATAAATAAAAAGAAAAAATATAAATTATTAAAATGATTGTCTTGTATTATTATTAATAAATTTTAGTATGCTTAATGAATAAAATGATATAATTGATTAATTATACATTTTGTATAATTTATATAGTTTTTATTTAATTTGAATGTTTTGGCATACTTAAAAAAATTATTGTAATTGATACAAATTTTATTTTAGAGATATTTATATAATTATTGGATAGTTGTCAAACGTACCATTAAGCTAAAAGCTTAATGCGTGTGTTTTATTGGCAGGTTAGTCAAAGTAGCTGTTGTGTTAGGACCGACCAAAGAAAGGGAAACCCCAAGATCAAATTACAACAATTTATTTTCTTTTTGTATATTTTGGATATTATATTGTATAATTAAATTTTAAGATTTTTTTGTTGTAAATTTGTGGCATGTAGGATTTATAATAGTGTGAATTTGTAATTAATATATTTTGTATTATTTGTAAATGTATTTCTGAATATTATAGTTTGTTGCCTAAACATAAACCAAGAAGGGGGGTTGAATTGGTTATGAAATAAAAAATTTCTTAACTTTAAATGCGAAATAAAAGTTAAATAGAGTAGGTATGAAGAGATATCACACATGAGATTTAAAGAGATTCGAATATTAACAAACCTAACTCCTCTCCCCAATCTCAATTGGGCGTTTTACTAACACACTAAGTGTTACAATGGAGTTTTACAAACTCACTTACAACTATGGTGTTTCTCTCAATGACTAACACATAACCTAGAAATTTCCTTGTATTTTATGACTCACACAATAAACTAAAAATTCTTGTGTTTTATGTGGCTCACACAATAAACTAAAAATTCTTGTATTTTTTGGCTCACACAATAAACTCTTACAAGTGTTTCAATCTTAACCCAATATACTCAAACTCACTTAAGTAATAGATTACAATCAAAACACTCACCAACTTATAATGCTCAGAAATTATGAGCAAATAGGTTTTTATAAAGAATAAATGATTTGTTGAAAGTAATTAATGCACAATGGTTACAACAAGATTTCAGATTCAAAGTAATTGTTGTTCTCCTTGTTTTGGATTCATAAATGACTTGCATTTATACTTTCTCAGCGAATTATAGTCGTTTGAGTGCATTTAATGCGAAAATAGCGGTTGAACTAACTCTTACTTTCGCGCCTAATATATTTCTCTGTCCTCATTCACGGGCGTGACTATATGTGTCACGGTCGTGAATGTTCTTCTAAGATGTGGTCCAAGTGGTGACTCTGACCGTGAAGCTTTCTGGAAGAACTTGAAGTGTTTGATCACGGGCGTGACTTTATACTTTCACGGTGTGAACATTCTTCCAAGGTGTGGTTCAAGTGGTCACTCTGGTCGTAAAGCTCTCTAGAAAAACTTCACATGTTGTTTCACGGGCATGTTTTTATTTCATGGGCGTGACTGATTTGATCATTTACTGTTGGTATGATCCTTTATAGTCGTGAACTTTGAATGTTGGAGACTTGACACTAAGCTATATCATAGGCGTGACATAAGTAGTCACGGGCGTAAACATGTTATTTCTTCTTATTTAGATCTTCCAAAAGTTGTCTTTCATTCATGCATCATATTTTATTCAAGATATATCATGTTCAACAAACTTAGAACACATATTGTTAAATATATTATTGTTATTTTATTTGTTAGCATCAAAATGACGGAAATACCCTCAAGGTTCAACATAGTTTAATGAATTAGTACTTTTTAATCAAAATATTTACATCACTAGTTACATATTTAAATGATACAATAAATGAAAAATATATATATATATATATATATAGTAATAAATATTTCATTAATAACAAACTCAAAAAATTTAAAAAAAATATTACAATAATTTGAGCATTGGTTTTTAAAAAAAAAAGCTCCGTAGAACTTCCCTACACTAATAATGACTATAGGGTAAGGGCACTGCTACACGTACTTTTTCTTAAATTCAGCCACAAAGAAGTTCCAAGTCAGTGGCTATAGTGTCTGTGACTTCAATAGAACTGTTTTCCGCCAATTGTATGTATGATCCTGAAGCAAAGAAACAACATGTAACACCCATCTATATAGTAGGGAAAACTCCACTATACATGGATACCATATGACTATATCTACAGAAACCTGTTATGATTTAAAACTTTTTCTAACATATAACACATATATCTATCTCAAAATCATCATATTTGTATAACTGTAATTTAAATTATGCTTGTACTATATGTTGTGTAAAACTTTTACTTGTGTGTGATTTAAAATTCATATCTTTATTTTTTAAGTAAACTAGTTTGGTCATAATGATGCGGAACCCCAAAGACCGTGCCTTGAAATCCCTCAACAAGACAAGGTAAACAAACCTTAAGCTATGGTGATTATAGATTGAATCCAACCCAAAGCTAACTAATATAGCAAAGAATCAAGATTATATGATTTATTAAGAATAGCCACGCCACAAGCAATATAACTTGATAAGTAACTAATTCCTAAAGATAATATAAGAGATGCAAATCTGCCTCAATTTAAAGAAAAATACTCAGATTCGTTTTTATTCATTCATGTCCTGTAAAAAAGCCTAAATGAGTATTTATAGTTCTAAGTCTTTGAATCATTTATGGTAAAAGATAACTAAGTCCTATTTTAACTCAACTCCTAAAAGTACAGTCATATTGTAACTCAAATTCTAACAAGTAGAGTCCTACTTGAATTAGCACATTCATTAAATCCTTCTAAAATAAGACAAGTGGTGGGTTGGGCTTCATATCCTTTGGGCCACATTCCTAACACTAATTAAAAGTTTATGATAATTAAAATAGGTAGCCCACATACATAATTAAGCCTAATTACAAGTTTAGCCCAAATCCCATAAGTAGGCAGATGCATGACACATGACCTTGAGCACATGGTTGCACATGATGTCTTCCACATGGATGGCACATGTCTTGCATATCTTTGGCACATGACTCATAGCACATGATTTGCACATGACTTGTAATCTTCAATTTTATTGACTTTGTCTTGTTTAGCCCATTAGATTAGTCCATTCAAGATGGTTCTTCACACACCCCAAGATAAGTAATGGGTTTTGGATCTTCAATCAGCTTCATCTCCTTTGTCATGCATGCCTTTTTTGTGATCTCCTTAGTGACCAAGCTATGAACATAACCTTGCATTGCTTGCCTTAGTTTGTTAGCCCTTGATCTTCTGATCACAGCACTTGGCATGACTAGTGCATCACTCTCCTTTTGTGAAGATTGACTTATATATTCTTGATCTACATCACATAAAATAGCCCTTATTACAAAATCTATCCTTATTAAATATAAATCAATTCAATTACATGTCTTTATTGTTTAAACATGAATGAATAAAAAAATCTCTATCCTATGCCATGAGGAACAACAATGAATGAAATAAATGAAATGAAAAACCGACCTAACATGGCTCTAAGCTCTGACTGGCGTGGACTCCTCTTCACGTTAACTCAAATGTCTAATGTTCCAAACCTGCATGTAGAAAAACTCACACGCAAACTACTAAAAAGCTTAGTAATACATATAAGTATAGAAATTGTAACATGAATTCACACATTATCATAACATTCATATCCATTTACAAACCTGTGAGCTTTATAATGTCATCATACAACATTATACTTAACGTAATGCATGCCCATATAGTAGGGCCAAGCCCCACTATATGGATGAATGCCACCAACCTGTATCCTTATAAACCTATTTAGATTTAAAACTTTTTCTAACACATATTACATATATGTATCATATTTACATTGTCTGTATAATACATTTCTCTATATCTAAATCAAAATCCATATTCATACTGCAATCATATTTATAATTATAAGATTCCCATATCCTTATTTTAAAAGTAAACTGGTTTGGGCATACATAATTCCCATATTACAAAATCAACCATAATAAAATAGACCAATTTTGTTATAAGTCATGCAATGCTCGTCATTTTAGGTCCAAATAATTAGCATCGAAGTCTAAATTTGGGAATAAAATGTTATAAAAAGATTTATAAGTAAATTTTATTAAGTTGTGTGTTTAATAAAAGATATAGAAATGATGGATAAATTAATAAGAAAGAGGTAAAAACTAAGAATTTAAGTGAGTATTTGGCAAAAATAAGGAGGGACATAAAATGATATTTGCTATGGGTATAAAAGGGTTATTTTCCATTCTTTGTGATTTTTCAAAACCCTAGTTGTCCTTCCTCTCCCTTAGACACATAAAAACCTCTCTTCTTCCACCATTTTTCTATTTCTTCTTCTTCTTCCTCTCCCAAAGCCTTAAAAAAACCATAAAAACTTGAGTTTTGAAGTGGTTAAGGCTCTATTATGTCAAAGTTTGTACATATGAGCATATTTATTCATTTGTATATTTTATTTGTATTTTAATGATGCTTGATGTTAAATGATAATTAAAAAAAATAACTTAGATATGTTTGATGATTTTGCTAAAATTTTTCTTGAATAGTCTTGATATATTTTGGTCATATCTTTTTATTCTGGAACTTGAATTAGGATGAAAATTGGAAATAAATAACAAACATAGATATTAAAATCTAATGAGAGTGTGAATGCTATATTTGATTGCAAGTTAGCCCAAAATTTGCAACAAAATCTCAGACCTGGTAATATCCAGAAAATACTAGGCAGATTTTTACTGAACATCATATAGTAATTTGGTCATATCTTATGTTCTAAATCTTGGATTGACATTAAACTAATTAGAAATGAAAATACACACACACACACACACACACACACACACACATATATATATATATATATATAATTATTAAGAATGTGAATACTAGTTATGATTTAAATTGGACTTAAAATTGACTACAAAATCTCAGACCTGAAAATACCCAGAAATACTGGACAAATTTTTTACTGAATACTACATAGTTTTTTCATAGATACATAGATATAAAACTATTACTAGGAATGTGAATACTAGTTATAATTTAAATTGGACCTAAAATTAACTATTAAATCACGAATATGAAAATACCCAGAAATAATGGGCAAATTTTTTACTGAACACTATATGGTTTTTGGCCATAACTTTTACTAGAAAATATGGATTTATGTTTTTTTTTTGTTTGCATCTGAAAGGAAAACTTAAAATTTTTAGAATACCATGATGTCAAATCAAATAAAAAATAGAAGAAACTTGTGACCGAAAATCAGGATAGAAATCTATACAGGAATAAAGATTTAGTAATTTAGTATGTTTAATATTGTGTGATATATATATATATATATATATGTGTGTGTGTGTGTGTACTTTCATTGTGAATAATGTGATATTAATTATGTCTAAACTTTTATGGTATATTGACTAAATTAATATGGTATTTTAGGATTCATCCTCAAATCTACACTTTCTACATTGTCAAAAGGAGTAAGGTCAAAAACATTGAATGATGCTGATGCGACTGGGTCAAGGTATTCCCAGAAAGTCACCCATCCTGGTATTGACCCTGCTCAAGCAGGCTTAACCGGAAAGAGCGTTTACCGTTCTGCTAAAATCTTAAGCTGATAGCAGAGTGCAACTCTATTCCTTTATCCAGGATCAAACAAGGGTCACCAATCTCTTTCAACTTTATGTGCCACCTGGCCAAACCCGTTCCACACCCCCCAGACCCGAGACGTATCATTCCCTCCCTCTTTGAGGAGGTTCGTCCTTGAACCTGGCATACGACAGTGGGATCCGGACCAGACTTCAGGCTCTGATAGGTATTCCCAGAAAATTACCCATCCTGGTACTGACCCTGCTCAAGCACACTTAACTGGAAAGAGCGTTTACCGTTCTGCCAAAAGCTTAAGCTGATAGCAGAGGCGCAACTCTATTCCTTTATCCAAGATCAAACAAGGGCCACCAGTCTCTTTCGACTTTGTGTGCCACCTGGCCAAACCCGTTCCACACCCCCCAGACCCAAGACGTATCAGATGCAGAAACAATATACTCACCAGGAAGTTCTATCTTGTAAGCATTATCGTTGATCCTTTTAAGTACACAAAATGGGTCATCTCCTCTAGGATCAAGTTTATTCTTCCTTTGGTGAGAAAATATTTCTTTTCTCATATGCACCCACACCCAATCGTTTGGTTCAAACACCATTTTTCTACACCCCTTGTTAGCTTGGTGTGCATATGACTCGTTCTTCTTCTCCAAGTGCTATTTTGCTTTCTCATGCATAGCTTTCACAAAATTTGCCTTTTTCTTACCATCCAAATTAGTTAACCCATTAAAAGGAAAAGATGTTAGATCAAATGGAGTTAATGGATTAAAACCACACACAAGTTCAAAGGGTGAAAAACCAATAGAAGAATGTATGCATCTATTATAAGCAAACTCAACCAATGACAAATAATCTTCCCATGATTTTAAATTTCTACCCATAAGAACACATAATAGAGCACCTAAAGTCCTATTGACCACTTCGGTTTGTCCATCAGTTTGTGGATGATAAGTAGTAGAAAATAGCAATTTAGTACCAAGTTTACCCCACAAAACACGCCAAAAGTGACTAAGGAATTTACGTCTCTATCAGAAATAATAGATTTAGGAATACCATGGAAACACTACCTCTCTAAAGAACAAATCAGCTATATTTGTTGCATCATTCGTTTTAGCACATGCAATAAAATGAGTCATTTTACTTAATCTATCAACTACAACAAATATGCTATCTTTACCTCTCTTAGTCCTAAGCAATTCCAATACAAAATCCATAGAAATATCAATCCAAGGTGCATTAGCAATAGGTAAAGGTGTATACTGTAACGTCACACCTTATGAATTTGAGTATAACCTATTTCTGTATCAAGTAATCATACATAGCATACTGGAAAGGTAAAATACCCTGTCAACAATAGTAGTAAATTTTTTTTTCATATCCTGTAATATAATTCAATGACTTTGCAAGTCTCATATCCTATAATTTCATTCAATGACTTGCAAGTCTCATATCCTGTAATATTATTCACTGACTTTGCAAAGTTAACACTGAGGTTTTCACCACCATATAATATATCACATATATTAAAATATAAACTTCACATCCGAAAGATTACGGGTTGCTTCCATAACATTTCAAAACTAATCTAGAGTGATAATACACATTCAAACATATAAGTCCAAAATATAGATGACATGTTTTCATGCTTGTGTGGAATGCAAGGAGAGAGAGTGATGAAGCTTGGCCAATGACCTGTGCTCCATGTCTTCTATACACTACTCAAAATGAGCTATCACTTTTCTTTAACTGAAAAATGATGCAAATTGATGAGTTGCGGCTCAGTGAGAATAATCATCCAATGAGCTCTAAAGTACCAAACAACTCATAATAATAAATCACAAATCCAATATATATCATATATTCCATTCCATTCATCAGTATCATATATGTATTATATGTATCAATAAAGTTGAAACATATAATCATTACTCCTTATGTATGCAAATGCTTTGTTTATTTCATTTTGTTGTGACCAAGTTAAATAGACATTGCCCCGGGTTTCCATGTGAACATTTGCATTTGCATTTGCTAGCTAGCTTGATCATTTGTTTCATTTGCACATTTGTTGGGTCATAGGCCTCTTCTTTTGCTTTACAATATCGATTAACTAGTCACAACGCCTTTTTAGTCCATATGCATATGCACTTGTATTTAAGCATTCATCAACCATTGTATCTTATCATATACAACATACATATATTCCATATATACCTCATATGTCATGCGTATACCTTGCATATACTATACATATACCATGTATATATATCACATATGTCAAATATATACCTCAAATATACCACAAGTATACCATTTATATGTACCACAATGTCACAAATTATCCATCATTACATTATAAAGGACCAATCATGACAATCATATGAATCACATAGCAAACAACATTTATTTGCACTAAAGAATTCAATCGATAATTAGACTCACCGTTCTCCTTTGATTCTGACCCCTAACTTATTGTCTATTCACTCCTTGTGGGTCTCCAATATGTTGCGAGCCTAATATGAAAACATAATCGATTAACTCATGATTAGGGAGACTTAATTTGGCTTAAATAAATTAATATGCATTGTTCATGTCAATAGTTAAGAGTTTTCCTATGAGGCAGTGTGACCTTATGGGACTTTTTAGCCTATACCGTTTTCTATACTTAACCAATTAATCTGATTCTTGTTCCTAATTAAAACTAACATATAATTATAGAACATATTAAAATTTCAGACCAATTGGATCATTGTACAATATTTTGTGGAATTTCGAATTGTGTTCTGTTTTCTGCCTTGTTTTCTGCCTTTAGGCAGTTTCAGGGCACTCATTTGGGTTCATCATAACTTATAATCTATAAGTCCTATTTTAATTCCACTTTACAGAAACTTATATGGGTGCATATGGAACATTTTTCCTGTTTACAACTTTTATCAATTAAGTCTCTAAGGTCTTCAAATTATAACAAACAGTTTACTCGTCAAGAATAGAATTGGCTTCCGGATCAGTATGACTTCTAAATGCCATAAAGTAGTCTATAAATAACCAATTAAGCTGACATTAGTACCAAATTTTAGCTAAGACATATACCTATAACTGTTATGTTTTTATCATTTACATAATCTAGCTCTAACAAGCTCAAATTAGCCAAACAAGTTACTAGAGCTGCCCAGGGCACTCAGTAGGCAGTTCAAACCATGTAACAGTCATAGTTCCATTCCCCATAACTAAATATTTACAAGAACTATGAACCTAAAATTTGGTATACAGATACAGAACACATATATCTACAACTTTTATGTTTTGAGATACTTTATATAATGGCTTTAACATATTCGAAATCAAATCACACAGTAGCTAACTTGGTTAGGGTTCACACCCTGACCAGTTTCAGTAGAGAGAGGATTTCTCTTCCTATACACCAAATCATGCAAAACCGTTTACATATACATAAATATAAGACATAAATGAACAACCGTTGTATTTTAAACTTGTCCTGAATCAATTTCTATATTCATCAAAATCGGGTTGTAAATCAGTGCCTGTTAATGAACCTAAGCAACTCAAATCAACCCTATAGCAATAAGAATTGATACTTACCAAGAAAAACCTTGCAAGGGATCAATTAGCTTCAAAAACTAAGTGAAAAAATGAAGAATTTAATTCTGAAATGGAGGAAAATGAAGAAGTCGGACTGGAGAAGAAGGCAGAAATGGGAAGATAAAGCTAACTTTTTGTTTGTCTTTTTATCTTTTTCTCATCTCTTTTCTCCTTTCTCTTCTCTTCTCTTTTATTTCTCTTTTGTGTCGTTTTCATTTTATTTTGTCTATATTATTATCATTATTTTCATATATTTATAATTCCACTAATTCACACAATAATACAACTTAATCATTTGGCCTGATTTAACTAAATTAACAATGTAAATGTTTACTAATCTTAATATAATCATTTTTCTTACTTTAATTTAGTCACCTTATTCAATTCATTTCTAATACTTTGTTATCCTCATTTATGTTATAATTACACAAGTGCGACTCGATACAAGTGTCAAATACTAGGACACGTAGCTAGTGCGTGTCATAAACTTGTTCCTACGAAAATATGTATGAAATGCACATGTTCAATTGAATTGTATGGAAAATGCTTATGTTCAATGAAATACATGTGGGGAAGGTCAAGGATGTTACAATTCTCCCCTCCTTTTAAAAATTTCGTTCTCGAAATTAATACCTGAAAACAGGTGTGGATATTGCTTTTTCATATTTTCTTCTTTTTCCCATGTTGCCTCTTCTTGTAAATGGTTACGCCATAATACCTTAACCAAAGGTATTTCTCGGTTTCTTAGCTGTTTAGTCTTGTATCCAATGATTTGCACTGGTTCCTCAACATAACTCATGTCTCTGCAATCTCAATGGCTTGATCTTTAAGTACATGTGTAGGATATGACCTGTATCTTCTAAGCATGCTCACATGAAACACATTATGTATCTGAGCCATCTCGGGTGGTAAAGCCAACTTATAAGCCAATGGAGCAATCTTCTCAAGAATTTCATAAGGCCCTATGTATCTTGGGCTCAATTTACCCTTCTTACCAAATCGGATTATCCCTTTCCATGGAGATACATGAAGAAACACCTTTTCACCTAACTCGTATTCCATCTCCCTTCTATGCTGATCAACATAACTTTTCTGCCTGTCCTGTGCTGCCTTTAGCTTGTTCTTGACAACCTTGATCTTATCCATTGTGTCTTGCACTATCTCTAGCCCTTCTAATGCATGTGCTCCTTCTTCATCCCATGTGATAGGGCTTCGACACTTTCTGCCATACAATGCTTCATATGGTGCCATCTGGATACTGCTATGATACTGGTTGTTGTAAGCAAATTCAATCAATGCTATATATTCATCCCAAGCACCTTTGAATTCCATAGAACATGCTATGAGCATTTCTTCTAATGTCTGTATAGTCCTCTCTGATTGTCCGTCAGTTTGTGGGTGAAATGCAGTGCTAAAGTTCAATTCTGTAAACTCACCCAAAAATGTGAAGTAAACCGTGGATCCCTATCAGACATAATGGACACTGGAATGCCATTCAATCTGACTATCTCATTCACATATAATTTGGCCAAACTCTCAAGTGTACAGTCCCATCTGATAGGTATAAAATGTGCTGACTTGGTTAATCTGTCAATAATTAACCATACTGCATCATTTTTCCGTGGAGTTCATGGCAATCCATAGACAAAATCCATCGTTATTCTTTCCCATCGTTATTCTTTCCCATTTCCATTCTGGCACTGACAATAGATGTAACTTACCAATTGGTGCCTGATGTTCAATTTTAATCTGCTGACATGTCAAGCATTTGGAAACATATTCTGCTATGTCTTTCTTCATTCTTGGCCACCAGTAATGAGGCCTTAAACTGTGATACATCTTTGTCATCCCTGGGTTCATTGCATACGGTGCATTGTGTGCCTCTTCCATTATTTCCTGACGCAAGTTCTCAGTGTCTGGAACACATATACATGAATTTAACATCAGTGTATCATTCTGCAAATGAAACTCTGTATTATTTCCCTGCCTTACCACATCAATTTTCCCACATAATTCAGGATATTTGCTTTGTGCTTCTTTAATTTTTTCCTTTAGCATAGGTCTGACTTGAAGAGTAACAATCAGTGATCCTCTATCATGCATATTTAATTCAATATTCATGGATCGTAATTGAATCAAATATGGAAAAGAGGATGTTTGTAAATGAGCTACATTGCTACTGGCCTTCCTACTCAATGCATCTGCTACCACATTGGCTTTCCCTTGATGGTACTCAATTGTACAATCATAATCTTTCAATAGCTCTAACCACCGTCTCTGCCTCATGTTTAATTCTTTCTGTGTCAGCAAATAACTCAAACTTTTATGGTCTGTGAAGATTTGGAATGTCTCACCTGATGCAGCAACCACCTAGAATCTAAGTCTAGACAACCTCCAAATCAATTTGATACAAATCTTAAGTTTTAAACAATTGCAAGATTAGACTCTTCACCCCCAAAACAGCAAGGAATTGGTAACAAAGAGTATGAAGAGAGAATTGGATTCACGCCACAAATTAATTACCAACCTGATAAGTGAAAACAATCCTTGGTATATCAATGGAGATCACACCTCCCACTTGAAGAACACTCAAGAACACTGAAATTTTGATCTTAAATCACCAATCTGCTTGTCTTACACGCATAAGGAGGTATTTATACCTCTACAAACCAAACCCTAGCTGCAAACATGAAGAAAAGACCAATCTGGCCCTAATGACTTAAGGACAAACGAATGGGCTTAATTTTATAAGGCCTACACACTTAAGACAAGTTCAAATAAGGCTGATCATGTGTCTTTAAATGAAATTACATTCCAATAATTAAAATAAAACAGCCCACTAAAATTAATCTTAGGCCCAACCATGACATAACATAAGTCCA
This sequence comes from Triadica sebifera, assembly GCA_023653625.1. Lineage (NCBI taxonomy): Eukaryota > Viridiplantae > Streptophyta > Magnoliopsida > Malpighiales > Euphorbiaceae > Triadica > Triadica sebifera. The sequence continues at coordinate 1,510,711 of CM042899.1, read as the reverse complement.
CCTTAACATAGCATATTGCACATGAGTTGAACCTTGTAATATAGACTTCTTCTCTAGCCCATTAGGCTAGTTGTCTTCACCATCACATGCCCCAGTGAGTGTCACAAGCTTTGGATCGCAAACTGATTCCATCTCTTCAAGCCTGACCCAAGCCTCTTCCTTGATATCTCTTGTCACTAAGCTCTGAATATACATTTGCAAGGCTGCCTTGAGCTTGTTTCTACTTGATCTTATGATTGGACCACGTGGCATCACTAATCCATCTCCTCCATGGCATGTAAGATCATTTTTGTTGTCTTGGTTCGCATCATTCCCTCCCTCCACAAAAGGATTCGTCCTCGAATCACCACCTGCATTATCAAAAGGAGAAAGGTCAGCAACATTAAAAGTTGCTGAAACACCATACTTACCGGGCAAGTCAATCTTATAGGCATTGTCATTGATCCTCTCAACCACTTGAAAAGGTCCATCCCCTCTTGGATCCAACTTGGATTTCCTTTGGTTAGGAAATCTCTCTTTCCTAAAATGCACCCATACCCAATCTCCAGGTTCAAATTTCACAACTTTACGTCCTTGGTTGGCTTTTTGTGCATAACTTTTGTTCTTTAACTCAATGTGCTGCTTTGCCTTCTCATGTATGGACTTAACCAAATCTGCCTTCTTTTGTCCATCTAAGTTAGAAATATCATTCACAGGTATAGGCAACAAATCCAAAGGGGTTAGCGGATTAAAACCATAGACAATTTCAAATGGAGAATAACCTGTTGATGAATGAATGCTTCTATTATATGCAAATTCTACTAATGGCAAACAATCTTCCCAAGTTTTCAAATTCTTTCCAACAACAGCACGTAATAATGATCCTAAAGTTCTATTAACCACTTCAGTTTGACCATCAGTTTGAGGATGACAAGTAGTAGAAAATAGCAACTTTGTTCCCAACTTTCCCCACAACACACGCCAAAAATGACTCAAAAACTTAGAATCTCTATCAGAAACAATAGTTTTAGGAACACCATGCAAACGCACAACATCCTTAAAGAACAAATCAGAAATATGTGTAGCGTCATCAGTTTTATGGCAAGCAATGAAATGTGCCATCTTGCTAAACCTATCAACTACAACAAAAATGCTATCTCTTCCCCTTTTAGTCCTGGGCAGTCCCAACACAAAATCCATAGAAATGTCAATCCAGGGCTGACTAGGGATGGGTAAAGGAGTATACAACCCATGAGGTTGAATTCTTGACTTGGCTTGCTTACATGCAACACACCTAGAGCAAATTTTCTCAACATGTTTCTTCATATTAGGCCAATAAAAATGCTCATGCAAGATGTCAAGTGTCTTAGCAATACCAAAATGACCCATCAAACCACCATTATGAGCCTCACGCACAAGCAACTCACGCATGGAACAATTAGGCACACACAGTTTATTTTCTCTAAATAAATAACCATCATGCCTATAAAACCTTTGAAATGCAGATTGTTCACATGCATTATAGACATTTGAAAAATCAGAATCAGAAGCATACAATTCCCTTATATATTCAAATCCCATCAATCGAGAACTCAAAGTAGTAATAAGAGTATATCTTCTAGATAATGCATCAGCAACCACGTTTTCCTTACCTTGTTTGTATTGAATCACATAAGGAAAGGTCTCAATGAACTCCAACCATTTGGCATGTCGTTTGTTCAACTTACCTTGACCCTTGAGATGCTTTAAAGACTCATGATCACTATGAATCACAAACTCTTTAGGCCAAAGATAATGCTGCCAAGTCTCCAAAGCCCTCACCAATGCATACAACTCCTTGTCATACGTGGAATAATTGAGTTGTGCACCACTCAACTTTTCACTAAAGAAAGCAATTGGACGCCTACCCTGCATCAAAACAGCACCAATACCTATCCCGGAGGCATCACATTCAATTTCAAAAGTATAATTAAAATCAGGCAAACTCAAAACAGGTGCAGAACAAAGTTTATCTTTCAAAGTATTAAATGCAAGTTCTTGCGCCTCGCCCCACTTAAACCCCACATCCTTTTTAATGATTTCAGTTAAAGGAGCAGCAATGACACTAAAATCCTTTACAAACCTCCTGTAAAAGCTAGCAAGGCCATGAAAGCTCCTAACATCACTCACATTCCTAGGGGTTGGCCATTCTTGGATAGCCCTTATCTTCTCCTCATCAACCTCAATTCCATTGGCACTCACCACATACCCTAAGAATATAACTCTATTCATGCAAAATGTGCACTTTTTAAGTTTAGCATACAATTCTTCTCTCCTAAGTGTATCCAAAACAGCCCTAAGATGATGTACATGCTCATCAACAGATTTACTATAAATCAAAATATCATCAAAATAAACAACAACAAATTTTCCAATGAACTGACGCAAAACATGATTCATCAATCTCATAAAAGTGCTAGGGGCATTGGTTAGACCAAAAGGCATAACGAGCCACTCATATAAACCAAGCTTTGTTTTAAATGCTGTTTTCCATTCATCACCAACTTTCATCCTAATTTGGTGATATCCACTCATCAAATCAATCTTAGTAAAGACACAAGCGCCATGCAGTTCGTCTAACATATCATCCAATCTGGGTATTGGATGGCGATACTTAACTGTTATGCGATTCACAGCCCTACAATCAACACACATGCGCCAACTCCCATCCTTTTTTGGTACCAAAAGCACCGGCACTGCACACGGACTAAGACTCTCACGGATATGCCCCCTAGCTAACAACTCCTCCACTTGCCTTTGAAGTTCCTTTGTCTCCTCGGGGTTGCTCCTATAGGCTGGTCGGTTTGGAATTTGTGCTCCTGGTATGAAATCAATTTGATGTTCAATTCCTCTTATTGGTGGCAATCCTTGTGGTAACTCTTCAGGGAATACATTCTCATATTCCTGCAATAAAGAAACAACAACACTAGGCAAAGAAGGGTTAAGGTCAGCTTCATTAAAATAAGATTCCTTGTACATGAGTACAAGTAAACATTGTTGATTCTCAAAAGCCACTCTCATATCCCTTACTTTTGCATAAAAATTGTTTTTCTTTGTACCACTCTCCTTTGGGCCAATTATTTGCTTTTCTTTTTGGGCCTCTTTTCCTCCCATTTTTCTCTCTTTTTTAGCCTCTCCTTTTTCTTTTCCTCTCATCTCTCTTATTTTGCAACTCTCAGCCTTTCCATTTTCTTTTTGCTCCTTTTCTCTCAATTTGGACTTTTCGGCTTCTTTTTGCATTTCTTCCTCCATGCTCCTTTTTAGCTTCATTTGATCTTCATAAACTTCACTAGGAGTCATAGGAGCCAGAATGATACGTTGATCTCCCATCATGAATGAGTGTCTATTTCTATACCCATCATGTGTCACCTTTCTGTCATATTGCCATGGCCTACCAAGCAACACATGACCTGCATGCATAGGTACTACATCACAAAGTACACGGTCAGAATATCTTCCAATGGAGAATGAAATTAAAACTTGTTTATTTACCCTTATCTCTCCACTATCATTAAGCCATTGTAGTCTATATGGCCTAGGATGTTTCAAACAATCCAGCCCCAACTTATCAACTAAAGTAGTACTTGCAACATTAGTACAACTTCCTCCATCAATTATAAGACTAAAAATTTTGCCATTTATCAAGCATCTGGAATGGAAGATATTTTCCCTTTGTTCAACTCCATCTTCTTTCAATTGTACATTTAGTACACGCCTAACCACAAGATTTAAATCCCCACCAACAGCATGCTCAGCCTCATCATCATCACTACAATCTTCAAATGAAGGCATTGAATCAAATTCTTTATCACTTTCGGATTCAATTACACCATTATCTTTCAATATCATAACCTTTTTATTTGGGCATTGAGATGCAATATGTCCATTGCCAAGGCACTTAAAGCATTTTATGTTTCTATGCTTTTCAGTATTGGAAGAAGAAGTAGCATTAGCTTTAGGGTTGCCTTTTTGCTCTACTTTACCCTTTTCTTCTCTTACATTGTCTTTGGCTTTGTCTTCCCTTTTTGGCCATTTTGAGCTCCAATTAAATGTGGAACCCAAATAGGTTGGTTTGTTGGTTCCCTTTTGCTTTAGTTGCTTCTCCACCTTCATAGCCATATTCACCATCTCCTCTAACTCTACATAGTGGTGCAGCTCAATAACATTTGCAATTTCTTTATTTAGACCAGCCAAGAAACGTGCCATGGTAGCCTCCCTATCTTCAACAATATTAGCCCTCATCATAGCTATCTCCATTTCTTTATGATAGTCCTCAACACTTTTATTCCCTTGCCTTAAAGTTTGAAGCCTTTGATGTAGTTCCCTATAATAATAACTAGGGACAAACCTCTTTCTCATGACTGCCTTCATCCCCACCCATGTGTTTATAGGCCTTTCCCCATTCCTACGCCTATTGAGGATGATTTGGTCCCACCATACCAAGGCATAGTCAGTGAATTCCACGGCTGCCAACTTTACTTTTTTTTCCTCAGAATAGTTATGACATTCAAACACCAATTCCACTTTTCTCTCCCACTCCAAGTAAGCATCAGCATCATTCCTACCTTGAAAAGTAGGGATTTTCATTTTAATACTCCCCAAATTACGATCTATCCGATTCTCAACATTCCCAAATCTATCCGCCTCTACCCTGCCTCTATGTTCTCTCCTATTCCTTCCTCTATCATTTCTGCCCCCTCTACCTCCAAACTGATTTCTATCCCTATCATCATCAAAGTCATCAAAATCTTCTTCATAGTCAGATTGAGGTGGAGTTACTAACCTTTCCCTTCTCCCTCCAATTCGACTTTGCAAGGATGTATCTCTTCTAAGATTCTGTAGACCTTGATCATGGCCTTCTAACCTCCTATCATACTTGTCAAACCGATCATTCATGTCTCGGAGCAGAATCTCAAGCCTTCCAAATTGTTGTTGCATAGCCTCCAATGTGAAGAAAGTTTTGTTTCCTTCATCACTACTTCTTTCCTGGTTGCTTGATTTAGACATGATGTAAATAAATGGCCTCACACAATCCCTCACGTGTTTCACTCAAAATGTGTATGTTCGCTCGTGTTTCACTCAATTAAGGCTTTTACCCTCTTTTGAGCTAATCACTCCTGCCTTTTACCGCTCTTGTGTACTCACTATGATATATTTCCGGATCAATTTCAACCAACCAGATCAATAACAATGAGCAGCAATATCCAACAGAAAATTAAAATAGACAATTCCTAAGCAAGAAAGGAAATATCACAAAACTAGAAGCAAAATTAATGAGATGAAAGCAAGGAATGACAAGTATATGCTATATGCACACACGGATGAAGAATGAGGTGTGCAGATATAATATTGTTATTTGAGTAATATGGAATGCAAAATTACTCAACTAATGTAATGGAAACAAGTAGGACAGCAGTCAAGAATATAAAACAAAGAATGCAAGAAATTGACAAAACTAGAAAAAATTAAGTGCATATGTGCTACTGCCCTAAAAGAATTCGAACCAGAATCTAAAACTCACTAAACCATTCCCAACTTACTACCAAATAAGCTAATTGTATGCCTATTAGTAACTATTATCCACCAATTGCACAATTTCCAGCAATAAGCAATGAAATCTCAACTTATACCTCAATATGAAACCAATCAATTTCAACTACGAACTCCACTCAAAATTGCTCAAATTATCAATTTTAATCAGAATAGAGCAAACATATTCAGAGGAAATTCATTTAATATATGTCTGCAATCAATTGAATCCAAACAGTCCCACTTTTGGCAATCAATGCCAATATGCACGAATTTTTTTTTTGTTGTTTGTTTTTTTTTTGTAATCTGATATACAACAAAAAAAAATTGAAACACCAAAATTTCGTACCCCAAAAAAAGAAATAAACCAAACTTCAATAGACAGCAATATAGGCAAATTCAGCCACAAATAGATAAACTTTTTTTTTTTGATTTTTTTTTATGCTGTAACTTGAACAAATATCACTAAAACCAGAAAAATAAAGATAAGTACAATTGATTTAGAACCAAAGCTCTGATACCAAATGATGCAGCAACCACCTAGAATCTAAGTCTAGACAACCTCCAAATCAATTTGATACAAATCTTAAGTTTTAAACAATTGCAAGATTAGACTCTTCACCCCCAAAACAGCAAGGAATTGGTAACAAAGAGTATGAAGAGAGAATTGGATTCACGCCACAAATTAATTACCAACCTGATAAGTGAAAACAATCCTTGGTATATCAATGGAGATCACACCTCCCACTTGAAGAACACTCAAGAACACTGAAATTTTGATCTTAAATCACCAATCTGCTTGTCTTACACGCATAAGGAGGTATTTATACCTCTACAAACCAAACCCTAGCTGCAAACATGAAGAAAAGACCAATCTGACCCTAATGACTTAAGGACAAACGAATGGGCTTAATTTTATAAGGCCTACACACTTAAGACAAGTTCAAATAAGGCTGATCATGTGTCTTTAAATGAAATTACATTCCAATAATTAAAATAAAACAGCCCACTAAAATTAATCTTAGGCCCAACCATGACATAACATAAGTCCACCTTAACATAGCATATTGCACATGAGTTGAACCTTGTAATATAGACTTCTTCTCTAGCCCATTAGGCTAGTTGTCTTCACCATCACATGCCCCAATGAGTGTCACAAGCTTTGGATCGCAAACTGATTCCATCTCTTCAAGCCTGACCCAAGCCTCTTCCTTGATATCTCTTGTCACTAAGCTCTGAATATACATTTGCAAGGCTGCCTTGAGCTTGTTTCTACTTGATCTTATGATTGGACCACGTGGCATCACTAATCCATCTCCTCCATGGCATGTAAGATCATTTTTGTTGTCTTGGTTCGCATCATCACCATACAGATAATGCCTCCAAATCTTCGATGCAAATACAACTGCAGCCAATTCTAAATCGTGCACTGGATATGAGATCTCATGTGGTCTCAGTTGCCTAGATGCATAAGCTATCACCTTACCATGTTGCATTAATACACATCCCAAGTCTTGGTGAGAAGCATCACTATATACTGTAAACCCACCTATACCTATAGGGATAGTTAACACTGGTGCTGAGGTTAGTCTGTATTTAGTTCATCGAAACTCCTCTGACATTCTGGAGTCCACTTGAAAGGCACATTCTTTCTTAACAATTTAGTCAAAGGGCTAGCAATTAAGGAGAATCCATCAACAAATCTACGATAGTATCTGGCTAAACCCAGAAAACTACGCATTTTAGAAATATTTTTAGGAGCTTCCCAATTTACCATGGCCTCAATTTTCTTTGGGTCAACCTCTATGCCCTTACACGACACCACATGTCCAAGAAATACCAAATGATCTAACCAAAATTCACATTTACTCAATTTGGCATATAATTGTTTCTCCCTCAAAGTTTGCAACACAATTTTTAAATGTTGTTCATGTTCTCCCCTATTCTTTGAGTATACCAATATGTCATCAATAAATACTATCACAAACCTATTTAGATATGGTTGAAACACCTTATTCATTAAAGCCATAAATGCAGCTAGAGCATTAGTCAATCCAAATGGCATTCTAAAAATTCATAATGTCCATACATGGTTCGAAAGGTAGTCTTTGGAACATCCGCTTCGGCTACCTTCAGCTGGTAATAGCCTGATTTCAGATCAATCTTGGAGAATATTTGGGCTCCTTGCAACTGGTCAAACAAATCATCTATTCTAGGCAATGGATATTTGTTCTTAACCGTCATTTTGTTTAGTTGCCTGTAATTGATGCACAATCTAATTGTTCCATCTTTCTTTTTAACAAATAATACTGTAGCTCCCCAAGGGGATACACTAGGTCTAATATACCCTTTGTCACGTAACTCCTGCAATTGGGTCTTCAGTTCTTTCAACTCAACTGGGGCCATTCTGTAGGGTGACCTTGATATTGGTGTTGTTCCTAGTACTAGTTCAATAGTAAATTCTATCTCTCTATCTGGTGGTAAACTAGGTAGATCATCTGGGAATACATCAGCAAATTCCCTTACCACTGGTATATTTTCAAGCAAGCTATTAGTGGTTCTAGTATCAGTCACATATGCCAATTATGCTTCACATCCCCCTTTGATAATTCGAAATGCCTTTACAGCTGAAACTAGACATGTAGGCACAAGTTTTCTTTCTCCTAGAAATACTACCCTTGGCTGGTTTGGTGATTCCAAAATAACTTTCTTAGTAAAGCAATTCACTATTGCATGATGTCTAGTTAACCAGTCCATTCCCAGTATCACATCAAATTCATATATTGGCAATAAAATCAGATCAGCTATTAACTCAGTTTTGTCAATGCATATTAGGCAATCACGACAGACATTATTCACAACTACCACTATTCCCAATGGTGTACTCACATTTACGTCAATTCCCAGAGGCTCATATTTTTTATGTAGTTTAGATGTCATATTGATGCGTCCCACATCGGTTGCGGAGGAACTCCTGGACTGGTTTATAAGGCTGGGTTCAAACCTTCCCCTTAGAGCGCGCTTTTGGGGTGAAGTTAGGAGTTCACATTCTTATCATTTGGTATCAGAGCCAGCCCTGTACACCGGTGTCCCTTCAGGTTACGACAGATTGCCGACCGAGGCAGTCGGGGTCTTAAGGGGGTGGGGATGTTGCGTCCCACATCGGTTGCGGAGGAACTCCTAGACTGGTTTATAAGGTTGGGTTCAAACCTTTCCCTTTGAGCGCGCTTTTGGGGCGAAGTTAGGAGTCCACATTCTTATCATTTGGTATCAGAGCCAGCCCTGTACACCGGTGTCCCTTCGGGTTACGACAGATCGTCGACCGAGGCAGTCAGGGTCTTAAGGGTGTGGGGATGATGCGTCCCACATCAGTTGCGGAGGAACTCCTGGACTGCTTTATAAGGCTGAGTTCAAACCTTTCCCTTAGAGCCCGCTTTTGGGGCGAAGTTAGGAGTTCACATTCTTATCACATATGCAATGATATAAATGAATGAGTGGAGCCTGGGTCAATCAATGCATATGCTAATATTTCAGAAATATAAATATTACCAGTGACTACTTCGGGAGCATCCACTGCCTCTTGTCTAGTCATAGCAAACACCCTGGCCTGAGTAGGGGGTCTAGAACTTTGACCTTCAAATCCGGTCACTACTCTGCCCATTGTACTAGTCCTGCCCCTGCCTCTTCCTCTGCCCTGTGTCCCACTAGTAGGGTAGACCCTCGGTGCCTCAACTGTAGTCTCAGATACTCCTCTACCTCTGCTGGTCTCTGCTAGTTTGGCTCTATTTGGACAGTCTCTATACATGTGCTCCATCGATCCACAGAAATAACATGCTCCTATGAGCCTTCTACATTCGCCCTTATGTTGTCTACCACAATGACTACATGTGGGCCTCTGTTCTACATATTGGCTCTGTCCTCTTCCTGGGTAAGAGAAAGTCATGCCTCGACCTCTAGAACTGGAGTACCCACTTCTGTTGCCAGACTGTGCAGGCATATATTTTCCTCTTTTTCCCGACCTTCTGCTAGACTCACCGAAGAACTCACGTGCTACCCTTTTAATTTGTTGCTCCCCAACTTCTTTCATTAACCGTTCAGCTATGATTGCAGCAGCTCTGAGTCTGGCATAATTATCAAGATCAATAGTCGTGATTTTGTTTCTGATCTCATATTTGAGGCCCTCCTCAAACTTCATGCATTTGTCTCTTTCAGTAGAGACCCTGAAGGTGGCATAGTGGGAAAGTTTATTAAACTGTACTTCATACTCCGCAACAGACATATTCCCCTGTTTTAGATTCAGGAATTCCTTCCTCTTCTCATCTTTATATGCTTCAGGCATGTAATTGTTCTGAAATTGCAGGAGGAAATCATTTCATGTCAACACCGGTGGTTGTGCATCACTATCGGGGACTGTCTCCCACCATTCATAAGCATTTCCTTGCAGCAAGGATACTGCATAATCGAATTTCTCATCCGGGGTACATCTCATCATATTCAGTATCCTCTGTGTCCTTTTCAGCCATGTCTCAGCTTCTGCTGGGTCTGTTGTGCCATTGAAATCAGTTGCACCATATTACCTCAACTTGTCATAACGTCTTTCCTTGTACATTTTAGGACCATATACTTCCTGTTCTAGGTTTTCATGGGGTACTTCTGCATGAGATGACTGTGATGCATGTACTGGAGCTCTAGCTCCTAGTGCTGGTTGATCTCTATGTAAATGAGGTGATGCCTCATGAGAATGCATTTCAGCCGGCCTCTCCCTCCTTGGTGAATTATGTCTTATGATGTCCCTAAAATAAATGAAATTATGTCACTACATAATGTTCAACACATAGGATGCATAGGTTGCTCTTATGCATATGCATGTTCCCATGGAACCTATCCCTGCTCTGATACCAAAAATGTAACGTCACACCTTATGCATTTGAGTATAACCTATTTCTGTATCAAGTAATCATACATAGCATACTGGAAAGGTAAAATACCCTGTTAACAATAGTAGTAAAATTTTTTTTCATATCCTATAATATAATTCAATGACATTGCAAGTCTCATATCCTATAATTTCATTCAATGACTTGCAAGTCTCATATCCTGTAATATTATTCACTGACTTTGCAAAGTTAACACTGAGATTTTCACCACAATATAATATATCACATATATTAAAACATAAACTTCACATCCGAAAGATTACGGGTTGCTTCCATTTATACATTTCAAAACTAATCTAGAGTGATAATACATATTCAAACATATAAGTCCAAAATATAGAAGACATGTTTTCATGCTTGTGTGGAATGCAAGGAGAGAGAGTGATGAGGCTCGACCAATGACCTGTGCTCCATGTCTTCTATACACTACTCAAAATTAGCTATCACTTTTCTTTACCTGAAAAATGATGCAAATTGATGAGTTGCGGCTCCATGAGAATAATCATCTAATGAGCTCTAAAGTACCAAACAACTCATAATAATAAATCACAAATCCAATATATACCATATATTTCATTCCATTCATCAGTATCATATATGTATCAATAAAGTTGAAACATATAATCATTACTCCTTATGTATGCAAATACTTTGCTTATTTCATTTTGTTGTCACCAAGTTAAACAGACATTGCCCCGAGTTTCCATGTGAACATTTGCATTTGCCAGCTAGCTTGATCATTTATTTCATTTGCACATTTGTTGGGCCATAGGCCTCTTCTTTTGCTTTACAATATCGATTAACTAGTCACAACGCCTTTTTAGTCCATATGCATATGCACTTGTATTTAAGCATTCATCAACCATTGTATCTTATGATATACAACATACATATATTCCATATATACCTCATATGTCACACGTATACCTTGCATATACTATACATATACCATGTATATATATCACATATGTCAAACATATACCTCAAATATACCATAAGTATACCATTTATATGTACCACAATGTCACAAATTATCTATCATTACATTATAAAGGACCAATCATGACAATCATATGAATCACATAGCAAACAACATTCATTTGCACTAAAGAATTCAATCGATAATTAGACTCACCGTTCTCCTTTGATTCTGACCCCTAACTTATTGTCTATTCACTCCTTCTGGGTCTCCAATATGTTGCGAGCCTAATATGAAAACATAATCGATTAACTCATGATTAGGGAGACTTAATGTGGCTTAAACAAATTAATATGCATTATTCATGTCAATAGTTAAAATTTTTCCTATGAGGCATTGTGACCTTATGGGACTTTTTAGCCTATAAATTTTTCTATACTTGACCAATTAAGAGGTTTATTGTTCCTAATTACAACTAATATATAATTATAGAACATATTAAAATTTCAGACCAATTGGATCATTGTACAATATTTTGTGGAATTTCTAATTGTGTTATGTTTTCTGCCTTTAGGCAGTTTCAGGGCACTCATTTGGGTTCATCATAACTTATAATCTATAAGTTCTATTTTAATGAAACTTTACAGAAACTTATATGGGTTCATATGGAACATTTTTTATGTTTACATATTTTATCAATTATGTCTCTAAGGTCTTCAAATTATAACAAACATGTTACTAGTCCAGAATATAATTGGCTTCTGGACCAGTATGACTTCCAAAGGCCATAAATTAGTCTATGCATAACCAATTAAGCTGAAATTAGTACCAACATTTATCTAAGACATATACCTATAACTTTTCTGTTTTTAGCATTTACATAATCTAGCTCTAACAAGGTCAAACTAGTCAAACAAGTTACTAGATCTGCCCATGGCACTCAGTAGGCAGTTCAAACCATGGAACAGTCATGGTTCCATTCCCCATAACCAAATATTTACAAGACCTATGAACCTAAAATTTGGTATACAGATACAGAACACATATATCTACAACTTTTATTTTTGAGATACTTCAAATAATGGCTTTAACATATTCTAAATCAAATCACACAGTAGCTAACTTGGTTAGGGTTCACACCCTGACCAGTTTCAGTAGAGAGAGGATTTCTATTCCGATACACCAAATCATGCAAACCCGTTTACATATCCATAAATATAAGACATAAATGAACAACTTTTGTGTTTTACACATTTCCATAATCAATTGCTATATTCATCAAAATCGGGTTGCAAATCAGTGCCTATTAATGAACCTAAGCAACTCAAATGAACCCTATAGCAATAAGAATTGATTACTTACCAAGAAAAACCTTGCAAGTGATCAATTAGCTTCAAAAACTAAGTGAAACAAGTAATAATTGAATTTTGAAATGGAGAAAAATAAAGAAGAAGTCAGGCTGGAGAAGAAGGGAAAAATGGGAAGATAAAGCTAACCTTTTGTTTTTTCTCTTTTTATCTTTTTCTCATCTCTTTTTTCTTTTCTCTTCTCTTCTCTTTTCTCTTCTCTTTTATTTCTCTTTAATGTCATTTTCATTTTATTTTGTCTATATTATTATCATTATTTACATATATTTATAATTCCACTAATTCACACAATAATACAGCTTAATCATTTGGCCCGATTTAACTAAATTAACAATGTAAATGTTTACTAATCTTAATCTAATCATTTTGCTTACTTTAATTTAGTCACCTTATTCAATTCATTTCTAATACTTTGTTATCCTCATTTAGATTATAATTACACAAGTGTGACTCGATACAAGTGCCAAATACTAGGATACGTAGCTAGTGCGTGTCATAAACTTGTTCCTACGAAAATACGTATGAAATGCACGTGTTCAATTGAATTGTATGCAAGATGCTTATGTTCAATGAAATGCATGTGGGGAAGGTCAAGGATGTTACATATACAATCCATGAGGCATAATTTTTGGATTTAGCTTGTTACATGCAACACACTTAGCACAAATTCTTTCAACATCTTTACAAAAGACATGGAACAAAAGTCATCGGCTGAGTCTCACCACTTTCTCTCCTTGTATTCCACACAAACATAAAATCATGTTATCTACATTTGGAGTTATGTGAATATATATGTATATTTACTCAGAGTTGACTTTGAAATGTAAATGAATGCAACTCATAAACCTGTAGGTGTAAAGTTTAATTTTAATACATGTAATATATTATGTTGTGGTGAAAACCTCGATGTTGACTTGCAGATTCATCAAATAATATTATGAGATGTGAAAAAAGAATTCTACTATCAATATTAACATGATCTTATATCTTACTGGTGCACCATTTATTATTATTTGACGTAGGGATAGATTATACTTAAATATATAAGGTGTGATGTTACACGTAACACTGACTTCCTTCTTAATCTTGTTGAATGAGGAGTTCATTATAGTGAATCTAGAGGCTCTTTGTTTATAATTATTGATTGAGTCATACTTGTTGGTAATTGTTCTCTTGATCTTCCTTGAAAAATAAGTCTATCTCTTCATCTTCCTCATCACTAAGAAAGTCTTCATCTTAAGGCTTAGAGGTTGAAGCTCTGAGTGTTAGGGCCTTTCTTCTCTCATTTTCTCCTTCAGGCTCCTTTTCCCTTATAAGAGCTATTTCATAAGTAAGAAGCATGCCAAGAAGCATCCTTTTCCCTTATGCTCAAATCCTCATTGACTTCTTTAATATTCATAATCCTTGAGCCATAATCTTTCATTGGAAGACTCTTTAAAATCTTGTTATTTACATCTTTCAAATTGCAATGCCTTCCAAACTTCCTCATGCCATTGATGATGACAAAAAGACAAATGGTCATTTCAATTACGATTTCATTGGGCTTCATCTTGAAGAGTTCATATTTGGTGATAAGAAGTTGAATCTTCTTGGACTTCATTTGCTTTGTGCCCTCATGATAGTTCTCCAATGTCTTCCAAATTGAGTAGGCGGTTAGACAATGTTGAATTCTACAACACTCTTGAAGGGATAGAGAGCTTATTAAAATTTCCATCACTTTCTTATTTTTGTATTTTCTCTCTTTTGAGCCTACATCCAATCATCCCTTGGGATGATTTCTTCTTTGTTTTCGGCATTTATTCTTGTTAGAGGTGTCCATTCCTTTCTAATGGTATCCCAAACATTTACTCCCTCATTATCAAGATAAGTTTCTATTGAACCTTGAGGGATATTTCAACCATTTTTATGATAACAAATAATTAGGCAATAAGGAATTTAACCACATTTGTACTCTAAGTGTGTTAGACAGGTTATGCATTCCTAAAACCTTGAAGCAAGTTGAAGCACAAGAATTGAAGTTCAAAATAATGAATATATGCAAGGAGTCACGTCCATGACTAATGTCACGTCCGTGGTAAAAAATCATCACCCCTGTGAAAATAGCTCTTCATGCCCGTGGAAATTTTAGTCACACCCGTGAAACTAGTAAGCGCAAAACTATTCATTCAAACGTTCAAAACAGTGAAGCTTGACCCAACCATAAAGATTTGATCAAGTCATGCCCGTGAAGATATTGTCACACTCGTGAATGACCACTCATTTTCAAACAGAATGAGTTACGACCAAAGCCACCACTTTCATTCACGGCTATGAAGAACAGTCATGCCCATAAACCTAGAAAGAGAAAATTGTCAGGCATGAATGGGAAAGTGGTTAAACAGTTATTTTCACATTAAATGCACCCCAAACAACTATATTTGAATTGGAAATATAAATACAATACATTTATGACTTCTACAAAAAAGAAAAACAATCATTCAATCTTCTAATCTTGTATAGCTTTGTGCATTTATTTTTATTCAACAACTTTCATTATTTGTGATTGTAAGTAAAACCATAATTACTCATAATTGCTGAGCATTTTGGTTGGTGAGTGTTTTCATCTTGTAATAAATTACTCAAAAATGTGTTTGAGTGAGTTGGATTATGAGTGAAACACTTGTAAAAGTTTTTGTGAGCCACCAAAAACACAAGGATTTGGTTGTTCTATGAGCTATCAAAAACACAAGGATTTGGTTGTTGTATTAGTCATTAAAACACAAGGGTTTTTCTGGGTTAGGTGTTAGCCAAGAGAGAAAACACTATAGTTGGAAGTGAGCTAGAAAAAATTACATTGTAACACTTCAAGTGTTAGTAAAACTGATGTGGAACCCTAAAGACCGTGCCTTGAAACCCCTCAACAAGACAAGGTAAACAAACCTTAAGCTATGGTGATCATAAATTGAATCCGACCCAAAGTTAACCAATGTAGCAAAGAACCAAGATTATAAGGATTATTAAGAATAGCCGCCACAAGCAATATCACTTGATAACTAACTAATTTCAAAAGATAATAAAGAGATGCAAATCTGTCTCACTTTAAAGAAAAGCACTCAAATTCATTTTTATTCATTAATTGATGCCTTGTAAAAAGCCTAAATTAGTATTTATAGCCCTAAGTCTTTAAATCCTTTATGGTAAAGGATAACTATCAACTCCGAAAAGTATAGTCATATTCTAACTCAAATTCTAAAAAGTAGAGTCCTACTTGAATTAGGAAACTAATTAAATCCTTCTAGAATCAGACAAGTGGTGGGTTGGACTTCACACCCTTTGGCCCACATGTTTCCATTCTCCTTATTTAAACTATAGATAGATAATAGGTAGTCCATTTACATTATTAAGCCTAATTACAAGTTAAGCCCAAATTTCATAAATAGGCACATGCGTGGCATATGATCTTGAGCACATAGTTGGATCATGTACATGTTTGGCATATGACTCCTACCACATGATTTGCACATGACTTGCACATGACTTATAATATTCAATTTTATGAAATTTTCCTTGTTTATCTCATTGACTTAAATTCCATAAAAGACTCATTTTATCTTCACTTTGAGCTTGCTTTTGTGTAGTGTTAGCCTATAAGCTTGATTGTGGATTTTAGACCCAATATTGCTTTCAAAGCTCCAATACTGCCTCCAATAACTTGGAATATGCCCTACATTGATTTGGATCATATGAATAAGCTTTTAAGCTCCTTTTAGGTCTATTTTAATGAGATAATATTGCTCCAATCCATTAACAAAAGATTGTCTTTCATGTATGGTTCCCATGCATACATCAAAAACACCCAATCGAGATTGGGGAGAGGAGTAGGGGTTATTAATACTTGAACCCTTATAAATATTGTGTGCACTATATCCCTCCTCCTTTCACCATTTATTATTTAGTTTTTTTCCTCAAGTAATTTTTATTTGACAATTAATTCAATTCCCTTTCTTGGTTATTGTTTTAAGCAACAATTGGTATCAGAGCAAGGACTAGAATTCAAGCCTAAAAGACATCAGTAAATATCAAACTATGACTAATGAGGATTTCATAGTCTCAAGCCCTTCTTTGATGGAGCTAACTATGTGAATTGGAAATTCAAGATGGAAATCTATCTTGATAGTGAAGGAATAAATGTTTGGGAGTTTGTTCGGAAAGAATGGACACCTCCAACAAAAATGAATTCTGAAGGAGAAGAAGAAATCACTCCAAGGGATGATTGGACAGAAATTCAGAGAAGAGCAAATGGCAAGAACAAGAAAGCCATGACTATCCTAATAAGCTCTTTATCTCTTGAAGAGTGTGGTAGGATTCAACATTGTCTTACCGTCTACTCTATTTGTAAGGCTTTGGAGAACTACCATGAAGACACTAAACAAGTTAAATCCAAGAAGATTTTCAACTTCTTATCACCTAGTATGAGCTCTTCAAGATGAAGCCAAACAAGATCATAACCGAGATGACAAATCATCTTTTTGCCATTGTCAATGGCATGAGGAAGCTCGAAAAGCACTATAGCTTGGAAGACATAAACAATAAGATTTTGAAGAGTCTTCCAATGAAGGATTATGGCTCAAAAGTTGTGGGCATAGAAGAAGCAAATGAAGACTTTAAGTGTGATCCCCACTGACATGCTAATTGGCAAACTTCTCACTAATGAGATGGCTCTAGTAAAAGATAAAGAGAATGAAGGAGAAAAAGAAAGGAGAAAGCCAATTGCACTCAAAGCATCAACTTCCATGCCTATAGATGAAGATTTTCTTAGTGATGAAGAATTAGTTGATGAAGGAGATGAGCAAATAGCTTTACTTTCAAGGAGGATCAAGAGATTAATATCCAACAAATATGGCTCAATCAAGAACTACAAGCAAAAAGACTTCAAGGTTCCCTCCTAGAACTTTCTCATCCAACAAAGGCGATGAGGAAGTAAAATGCTATGAATGTGGGAAGAAATATCACATCAAATCGGAATGTCCCAAGCTCAAGAAGTACAAGAAGATACCCAATAAAGAAGATGAAGATAAGGGTCACAAAGCCACTTGGGATGATGACTCCTCCTCATTTATTTAAGAAGAAGAGGAAGATGAGGTGGCTAACTTGTGTTTCGTGGCTATTAAGGATGACTCCATTAATGAGGTATGTTTTACATCCCAACATTGTAATTATTTATATGATATAATTGATGATGATGATGATATAGTTAAAAGTCTTAAACCTTAAAATAGAAAGATACAAAAAGAAACTAGAACTTTATAGAAAGAATAACTCAAAGCTTAGAAATGATCTTAATGACTTTCAAAATGTAGTTGAAGAGCTAAAAATTTCAAATGGCTCTTTAAAAATATCATTAGATGAAATTTCTTCAAACCCCTCAACAAATTCTCTTTTAAAAGTAAATAGTCCTTTGAAAAACGAAGTTGAGGAGCTTATAAATTCTATTTCTAGATTCCACAACAGAAAGGAGAGTTTAGATACTTTAATTATATCACAAAGACCTCCCTTAGTGAGACATAGTCTAGGCTTCAATAGAGCACCATCATCCTCCTCAACCATATTTGTTAAATCAAGCACACCACAAATCTCTACTATTGAGGTAATAGCCCCAAGGGCTAGAGGCAATGCACACAAAAAACCCTCTACTCAAAAGAAGAGTAATCAAGGGTCACTTGGCTCAAAAGGGAAACCTCAAAAAAGCCAATCATGCTTTCTTATACAAGAAGCATACACCTAGGAAAGCACCAATCTCAAATGCATATTTATGTCATTGTGCACAAACACCACCTAAGAAAATAACAAAGCCTAAACACATGGCAAAATGGAAAAGCATATATAAGTCTAAACAATGTCACTATTGCATGAAATTTGGACATATAAACAAACATTGTTTTATAAGGAAAACTCATTGGAAACCTTCTAGTGCTAACCCCTAAGAACCCAAGTTCATTTGGGTACCTAAAAACCGAACCTAAATTATAGTTTTGTAGGTATGCCTTAAATCCACATCAAAGGAAAATGTTTGACTAGTGGATAGTGGATGCTCAAGTCATATGACCGCTAACAAAAGTCTTTTCACCCATATCAAAAGGATCGATGGTGGTAAAGTAACTTCTGGAAACAATACCAAGGGTAAGGTAACTGGCATTGGCTCTATTGGTTTAAATAGTGCAACTTTAATTGAAGATGTGCTTGCTCATTGATGGTTTAAAACACAACTTGTTAAATGTAAGTTAATTATGTGATAAGGGAAACCAAGTCACCTTTACCTCTAATGAATGTCTTGTAACCACTCTAAATGTCCAAGAGATAATCAAATGAGATAGACATGACAATACTTACATAATTGACTTACACAAGATATCTAACCTCTCATTTAAGTGTCTTATGACTATTAGTGATGAGTCTTAACTATGGCAAAGAAGGCTTGGTCATGCAAGCATGAACTTAATTCAAAGCCTTAGCAAAGATGAGCTAGTCAATGCACTACCAAAATGATGCGAACCAAGACAACAAAAATGATCTTACATGCCATGAAGGAGATGGATTAGTGATGCCACTTGGTCCAATCATAAGATCAAGTAGAAACAAGCTCAAGACAGCCTTGCAAATGTATATTCAGAGCTTAGTGACAACAGATATCAAGGAAGAGGTTTGGGTCAGGCTTGAAGAGATGGAATCAGTTGGCAATCCAAAGCTTGTGACACTCATTGGGACATGTGAGGGTGAAGACAACTAGCCTAATGGGCTAGAGAAGAACTCTATATTACAAGGTTCAACTAATGTGCAATATGCTATGTTAAGGTGGACTTATGTTATGTCATGGTTGGGCCTAAAATTAATTTTAGTGGGCTATTTTATTTTAATTATTGGAATGTAATTTCATTTAAAGACACATGATCAGCCTTATTTTAACTTTTCTTAAGTGTGTAGGCCTTATAAAATTAAGCTCATTCGTTTGTCCTTAAGTCATTAGGGTCAGATTGGTCTTTTCTTCATGTTTGCACCTAGGGTTTGGTTTGTAGAGGTATAAATACCTCCTTATGCGTGTAAGACAATCAGATTGATGATTAAGATCAAAATTTCAGTGTTCTTGAGTGTTCTTCAAGTGGGAGGTGTGATCTCCATTGATATACCAAGGATTATTTTCACTTATCAGGTTTGTAATTAATTTGTGGCGTGAATCCAATTCTCTCTTCATACTCTTTGTTACCAATTTCTTGCTGTTTTGGGGGTGAAGAGTTTAATCTTGCAATTGTTTAAAACTTAAGATTTGTATCAAATTGATTTGGAGGTTGTCTATACTTAGATTCTAGGTGGTTGTTGCATCACAAAAGTCAAATTTGAAAAGGATAACACATGTGAACCATGTCAAAGAGAAAAACAATACAAAACATCATTCAAATATTAAAATATAGTAAATACCTCTAAACCATTACAACTTTTGCATTTAGATCTTTTTGGACCTACTAGAATTGCTAGTTTAGGAGGTAAATATTATGCATTTGTTATTGTTGATGATTACTCTAGATTCACATAGGTAATTTTCTTAGCTCAAAAGAGTGACGCTTTTTCCTTTAAAAACTTTGCCAAAAATGTTCAAAATGAAAAATGATATTTCATTTCTAAAATAAGAAGTGATCATGGCAAATAATTTGAAAATGAAAATTTAGAAAGCTTTTGTTTAGAATATGGTATTTCTCATAATTTTTCAACTTCTAGAACACCTCAACAAAATGGGCGTGGTTGAAAGGAAAAATAGGAATTTAATTGAAATGCTCGAACAATGCTCAATGAGTATGGTTTACCAACCTACTTTTGAGTCGAAGCTACAAATACTGCATGCTATATTTCTAACCATGTTTTCAAAAGACCTTTTTTAAATAAAACCTCCTTTGAGCTATGAAATGGGAAAAAACCTATGATTTCATATTTTAGAGTATTTGGATGCAAGTATTTTATATTAAATACCAAGGATAACTTTGAAAATTTTGCCTCTAAATCCAATAAAGGTATCTTCTTGGATACTCCATATTTAGCAAAGCTTATAGAGTCTTTAATAAAATATCATTAGTTGTAGAAGAGTTTATGCATGTTGTTTTTAATGAATCTAGGAAACTTTATCTTGTAAAAGGTAGTGCTATTGATGACATTGTAGGAACAATGAAAAAACTTGATCTTGATCATAAAAAGGATTATGAAACCTCAATAAAAGATTATGATGATCAAGAGGAGCAACAATAAGATAACTTACTACCTCAAGCTCAAGAGTAAGGGATCCAAGAGCTTCCAAAGGAGTGGAAATTCATAAGAAACTACCCCATGGAACAAATCATCGGTGATCCTACCAAGGGTGTAAGTACTATATCTAATCTTAAACTTTTAGATTCTAATCTTGCTTTTGTCTCTCAAATTGAGCCAAAGAATATTGATGAGGCTCTAAATGATGAAAATTGGGTAATTGTTATGCAAAGGGAGCTCAACCAATTTGAGAGAAATAAGGTTTGGACATTAGTTCCTAGACCTAAAGACTATCCAATCATTAGTAGTAAATGGGTGTTTAGAAATAAGTTAGATGAACAAGGTCTTATAACTAGAATTAAGGGTAGATTAGTTGCCAAAGGGTACAATCAAGAGCAAGACATAGATTATTATGAGACCTATGCTCTAGTCGCTAGATTAGAAATAATTAGAATACTTTTAGGTTTTGCATGCCACACAAATTTTAAAAATTTTCAAATGGATGTCAAAAGTAACTTTTTAAATGACTTTATAGAAGAGAAAATTCATGTTGAATAACCTTCCAATTTCAAAAATCATACATTGTCAAATCATATGTTTAAGCTCACTAAGGCCTTATATGGTTTGAAACAAGCTCCAAGCTGTATGAAAGGCTTAGTGTATTTCTAATAGAAAAAATAATTTTTCAAAAGGACATGTAAACACAACTCTTTTTATTAAAAAACACAAGCGTGACATATTACTTATTCAAATTTATATTAATGATATCATTTTCTGATCTAGTAATGAATTGCTTTGCCAATAATTTGCTAAGTGTATGACTAGAGAGTTTTGAAATGAGCATGATGGGTGAGCTCAAGTTCTTACTTAATCTTCAAATCAAGTAAAGTAATGATGACATCTTCATCAACCAATCCAAGTACACCGAAGAATTATTAAAAAAATTTAGAATGGAAGGGTGTAAGAATGCAAAGACTCCACTAAGCACATCAACTAAATTGGAGAAAGATGAGAAGAGTATATATGAAAAACTTTATAGACGTATGATTGGAACTCTTTTATACCTTACTACTTCTAGACCTGATATTATGTATAGTGTATTCTTGTGTGTTATATTTTAATCATGTCCTAAAGAATCACATTTGAATGTTGTTAAAAGAATTTTAAAATATGTATGTGGTACTATGCATTTAGGTCTATGGTATCCTAAGAATACTTCTTTTCATATAATTGGCTTTTTGGATGTTGATTATGTCGGCATCTATTAGATAGAAAAAGTATTTCAAGTACTTGTCACTTCATTAGAGAATGTCTAGTTTCTTAGTTTAGCAAGAAACAAATTTCAGTTGCCTTATCAACCGTTGAAGCGAAATCTATGGCAGCAGATAACAACTTAAAGATTATGGTCAAATAATGGATATATTCCCATCAAATGTGACAATACTAGTCCTATAAATCTTTCTAAGAATCATATCCAACACTCTAGGAGCAAAAATATAGACATTAGGCATCATTTCCTAAGAAATCATGTCTAAAATGGAGATATTATGTAGAATTCATTGACACAAACAAACCAATTGGCTTATATTTTTATCAAGCCTCTCAATGATGAAAAGTTTTGCTTTATAAAAAGAGAGCTTGGAATGCTTGATGGCTTCACATTATCTTAAATGATAATTCTTATGTCATGGGTATACTTTGATATTTGATAATTCTTATATTGTGAACCTTGAGTAATATTTTGATTATTTGATGAAAGTGTTTATTTTTATGTTTAAAATGTTTAGAAAATATTTAGATATCACATACTTTTGAATGTGACTTATTTTCATTTTTTGACAAAATTTTAGGTATTCACGCCCATGAATAAATCTTCACAGCTATGGAAACAGCAGCTAAAACCAATGGATTCAATCACGGCTTATTTCACACCTTGGATCGTGGTTTTATCCTGTGACAGCCTTTATTCACATCCATGACTGTTTAGCATCATGACTGTGAAAATGCCTCTCTTCTTAGACAATCTCGTTCATGCCCTAGCTCACAGTTTAAGTCACTACTTTGCCTAACCGTGAACACAATCATTCACGCCCATGAACATTCATTCACAGTTGTGAATTGATCGAAATAAATATGAAATTTACTATTTTCTCTCTCTTCAACCACACAACAGTTGCGATTCCTCACCCTCTCCAACCAAATCTGGCCTCCCAAACTCCATTTTACCACAAATCATTGCCAAAATCAATCACCAAACACCTCAATCACTCTTTCTCTAACGTTCTATTTGAGTTTTTGGTAAAGCTTTCAACCCTAAGCTTATGTTTCTTTTCCTCTCAAACCTTCAGTCTCTTCAATGGCCTTAAGGTCCGATTAATCAAAAGGGAAGAAGAAGAGTACGGCCCCAAAGCTCACAAGGAGTTTTTACTCAATGTCAAACCCCAATATTGCCATTTATCAACAAGGACATTCGATTGGGGATGTGTTAAGGCACTAGGCCTAACTTTTGACGTGACAGTTTGGCTACACAAATGTAGCGTGCTGGATTTTGTTGATATTTATCAACCCACCTTCCGGGAGCCGACTTTTGAATTTTTTAGCACTTTGCAAGTCTCTCCGGTTGGGAAAGTCTCCTTTCAGCTCTGTAAGCAGGAGAAAACCCTAATCGTTGCTGAATTCGGAGCAATTTTCAAACTCCCACATAAGGAATTGATCCATGACAATGATGCTGGATTTCACTCTCACGACATTTGGTCTACCTTTGGTAGTGACTACAGTTGGGATGTCAAAAAGATGAAGAGCACACATTTGAAATCACTAGTGCTAGGCTATATTCACCGGTTTTTGACCTACAACATCTTTGCTCGAGGTGATAAGATGGCTTGTAAGAGTGAGCCCGTGGCACTATCTTGGTGGTTTGCTTCTCACCTTCAGTCCATTACCTCCAAGCCTTCAGGAGACATTCTTATCGAAGGTTATATGACTCATTTGGCGGTAGAGCTAGGATTTCTGGACCTCAACAATTTTGTATACAATATCATTTCAGTTTCTCCCAGAGACCAACTTGACATTGAGTCATTCATCAAAATATGAGCAATGGTGAGAGTCCATTATCAAGATGAGGTGTATTACCACTTCATCACCCCAGAAAGTGAGATGGCATGGGAGCCTAAAGACCCAGAGGAATTGAACTTCAAGGGCCCCAGTAGAGGAAGAGAGCCTAGGTTGAGACTCCAACTCTAGTTGTTTCGATGCCCTTCCTACTAGGGAGACATCATCGACACCTCTGCAGACTTGGCACAGCAGATCACCACACTCCTGACCCCTTGTTTTGACATGATTCAGGAAAGCATGGACACCTTTCAGGAGTTGATTGATGCAAGGCCAAAAAGGCCTCAAAGACTTTGTCGAGTCCAGGTGATGTATGCACGGAAACCATACATAAAGGACATGAAGGATAATCTTTTATCAATGGAGTGGATCAATCTTATATCATTGAAATGGGTCTAAAAAGAGTTCAAAAGCCCATTAATATGATCAAAATGCTTATGGGATGTGTTCCAAACCATATGAGGCAGAAATGGATCTTTGAGAGCAACAGTGGGCCTAAAATTCATAATCAAACTTATGGGCCAAATACTACACAAAGGGAAGCCTAAAGTGAAAATCAAGGGAGTCTTTCACGAATATTCAATTCAAATGGGCTAAACAAGGCAAAGTCCATAAAATTGAAGATTATAACTCATGTGCAACTCAAGTGCTAGGAGTCACGTGCCAACCATGTGCTAGAAGTCATGTACTAACCATGTGCTTAAGTTCATGTGCCACACATGTGCCTACTTATGGGATTTGGGCTTAACTTGTAATTGGGCTTAATAATGTAAATGGGCTACCTATTATCTATCTATAGTTTAAATAAAGAGAATGGTAGCATGTGGGCCAAAGGATATGAAGACCATCCCACCACTTGTCTTATTCTAGAAGGATTTAATTAGTGTTCTAATTCAAGTAAGACTCTACTTTTTAGAATTGAGTTAGAATATGACTGTACTTTTAGGAGTTGAGGAGTTAGAATAGGACTTAGTTATGCTTTTCCATAAAGGATTCCAAGACTTAAGGCTATAAATACTCATTTAGGCTTCTTTAACAAGACATGAATGAATAAAAATGAATTTGAGTGTTTTCTTTAAAGTGAGGCAAATTTGCATCTCTTTATTACCTTTAGGAATTAGTTACTTATCAAGTGATATTGCTTGTGGCGTGGTTATTCTTAATAATCCTTATAATTTTGGTTCTTTGCTACATTGGTTAGCTTTGGGTCGAATTCAATCTATAATCACCATAGCTTAATATTTATTTACCTTATCTTGTTGAAGGCACGGTCTTTGGGGTTCCACATCACCAGGATTCATAGCCTCAAGGAGGAGGTAGCTCGTCTTCGTAAGCAAATGACAGGCTTCAAGCCATGACTCTTATTACTTTAGTTTTACTTTTTATGTCTTAGGATTCTTAGAATCATGTTCTCGTAGCTTTTTTTGTGTTATAAGATAATTGATCTATGCACAGGAACTATAATTGAAGGATATGAACGACAATCTTTTATCAATGGAGTGGAGCAATCTTATATCATTGAAATGAGCCTTAAAGGAGTTCAAAAGTCTTTTCATATGATCCAATTCAATGTAGGGCGTGTTCCAAGTCATAGAAGGCAGCATTGGAGCATTCGTTGCTATATTGGGCCTAAAATTCACAATCAAGCTTATGGGCCAATAATACAGAAAGGCAAGCCTAAGGTGAAGATAAAAGGAGCCTTTCATGAAGATTAAATTCAAATGGGCTAAGCAAGGCAAAGTCCATAAACCTTGAAGATTACAAGTCATGTGCAAGTCATATGCAATTCATGTGCTAGGAGTCCTATGCCAAACATGTGCAAGACATGTGCCATCCATGTGAAAGACATCATGTGCCAACCATGTGCTCAAGATCATGTGCCATGCATGTGCCTACTTATAGGATTTGGGCTTAACTTGTAATTGGGCGTAAGTATGTATGTGGGCTCCCTATTTTAATTACCATAATCTTTTAATTATTGATAGACATGTGGGCTAAAGAAATAAAGTCCAACCCACCACTTGTCTTATTTTAGAAGGATTTAATTAGTGTCCTAATTCAAGTAGGACTCTACTTTTTAGAATATAAGTTAGAATATGACTATACTTTTAGGAGTTGAGTTAGAATATGATTTAGTTATCCTTTACCATAAAGGATTCAAAGACTTAGGGCTATAAATACTCATCTAGGCTTCTTGTACAAGACATGAATGAATAAAAACGAATTTGAGTATTTTTCTTTAAAGTGAGGCAGATTTGCATCTCTTTATTACCTTTAGGAATTAGTTACTTATCAAGTAATATTGCTTGTGGAGTGGCTATTCTTAATAAACCATATAATCTTGGTTCTTTGCTAAGTTGGTTAGCTTTGGGTCAGATTCAATCTATGATCACCATAGCTTAAGGTTTGTTTATCTTGTCTTGTTGAGAGGTTTCAAGGCACGGTCTTTGGGGTTCCGCATCAATAATTCTACTTAAGTCACTTTTGTATTTACAACTCATATCTTGTAGATCTTTTGTGTGAATCGAAAAGTCATGCCCGTGGTGAAAAATCACCGCTCCCTTGAAAATAGCACTTCACGTGCCAAGACTATTCATTCAAACATTCATGGCAGTGAAGTATTGATCCAACTGTGAAGATTGATCAAGTCATGGGCATGACAAAATCTTCACGGACGAAAAAAGTGGTTAAATAGCTATTTTCGCATTAAATGCACCCCAAACGACTATATTTGAACTAGAAGTATAAATAGAATACATTTATGACTTTTACAAAAAAAACAATCATTCAATCTTCTAATCTTATATAGTTTTGTACATTTATTTTAATTTGTGATTGTAAAACCATAATTGCTCATAATTGTTGAGTATTTTGGTTAGTGAGTATTTTCATCTTGTAATCAATTACTCAAAAGTGAGTTTGAATGGTTGTGAGCGAAACACTTGTAAGAATTTTTGTGTGAGCCATCAAAAACACAAGGATTTGGTTGTTATGTTAGCCATTAAAACACAAAGTTTTTTTTGGTTAGGTGTTAGCTAAGAGAGAAACCCTATAGTTGGGAGTGATCTAGAAAAAGCTCTATTGTAATACTTCAAGTGTTAGTGAAACACCCAATCGAGATTGGAAAGAGGAGTAGGGTTTATTAATACCCGAACCTCTATAAATCTTGTGTGCACTATATCCCTCTTCCTTTCACCATTTATTATTTGGTTTTTTTCCTCAAGTAATTTTTATTTATCAACCAATTCAAACCCCCCTCTTGGTTATTGTTCTAGGCAACAGTTTCCATTCTAAACTTCCAATTAGCATAATTTGCTCTATCAAAGAAAGGCTTGAGGCTATAAAATCATTTATTGGCCATGATTTGATCTTTACTAACGCTTGTTAGGCTTGAATGTTAGACTTAGCTTTGATATTAATTGTTGTCCAAACAATAATAAAAAATTGGGGGGGGAAGGGGTTGAATAAGTTGGTAATTAAAAATTTTTATTAAAGTAAATACTAAGGAATTAATAGAGAGGGAAAGAAAAAGATGAGAGACATAATATTTATAGAAGTTTGGGTATTAATGAATCCTATGTCCTCTCTCCAATCATAATTGGGTATTTCACTAATACAAAGTGTTACAAATGAGTTTTTTCTAACTCATTTCAACTATAGTTTTTTACTCTCTTGGCTAATACCTAACCCATAAAACCCTTATATGTTAATGGCTAATACAACAACCAAATAATTATCTTTTAATGGCTCACACAAAAACTCTTATAAATATTTCACTAACAACTCAACTCACTTAATCTCACTATTGAACAATTGAGTACAAAAATGAATACACTCAACAACTAGAAAAGCTCAACAGATTGAGTAATAATGGTTTACAATAAAGATTTAAGGAAGTTGTTGGAAATTAATAAATGCATAAGCCTTTAAAAAGATTAGAAGCTTGATAATTGGTTTTCTAACTTATGGAAATCATAAATATTTTGTATTTATACTTCTCATAAGAAATATAATCGTTTGGAGTGCATCCAATGTGAAAATAGTCGTTCAACCACTTTTCCATTTGTGTCTAACATTTTTCTTTCCAGATTTATGGGCGTAAATGTTCTTGGTAAACTATGACTGAAATGGTGAATATAGTTGTGAGACAATCTGCCCAGATTTGCATGTTCTTTACGGATGTGACTAAACTTGCTTCATGGGTAGGTTAGTTTTTCACAGTCATAAATAATTGAATATGGAAGTTTGGCGCTACAAGCCTTCACGGGCATTACCATTTCTTCCACAACATGAAAAACTTGTTTCACAGGTGTAGCTTTTTGCTTTAACGGGTGTGAACTATCTTCTAAATTTCATTATTTAAACTTCAATTCACTTTATTCAATTGACTTTGGCAGTTTAAGAAATATTTAACCTGTCTAAATACTTAGAACATAAATATACGATTAAATTGCCTATTGCTCAATTATTTGTTATCATCAAAATGACGAAAAATACCCTTAAGGTCCAACACAAACTGTCACATCCGCGAGTTAGACCCTGATCGTATACATGTACTGCGGTCGTTTATACTGCAGTATAGAGGCATACGATCGGAGTCTAAATATGGATAAATACATAAAAATTTAATTATATTAATATAATAAAATGAATAGAAATTTTATCAAATGAAACAATGCAATTTCGTGTTATGCACGTAAATCAAGACGACAACCCGGGCCAAAATTTGGATTTTTCGCTCGGTAGTGAAATTATAATTTAAGTATACCAGAATATGAAAAATATTATTTTAAGGTCATAGGTGGAGTTATAAGGTGAAATTTTAAGGTTAAGGGTTTGAATTGTGGAAATAGGATACTTAGTACAAGTTCACAGTCTGATATTTCATATCAGGAGCTAAAGAAATGTGATCACTATCATAATAGAGTCGATGTGATCGAAATTTAATTTTAAGATTTTAAAAACTAATAAATTAGAAATTGGACGACGGATGAATTTTTATAGGTCAAATTAAGAAAAATGATTAACCCATAAAAACTCGATTTTTGCAGCGGTGGTCATTTTGCAAAATCGAAGATACCGTTTCAAAGAAAAAAATTATAAGGTGAAATTTTAAGGTTAAGGGTTTGAATTGTGGAAATATGATCCTTAGTACAAGTTTACAGTCTGATATTTCATATCAGGAGCTAGAGAAATGTGATCACTATCATAATGGAGTCGATGTGATCGAAATTTAATTTTAAGATTTTAAAAACTAATAAATTAGAAATTGGACGACGGATGAATTTTTATAGGTCAAATTAAGAAAAATGATTAACCCGTAAAAACTCGATTTTTGCAGCGGTGGTCTTTTTGCAAAATCGAAGGGACCGTTTCAAAGAAAAAATTATTTTATCATTTATGGAATATTTAATTTGATGAAATTGAGTTGTTTAGAGTTTAAATTTTGGAGAATTAAAATTAATTATGAAGAAAAATGAAGAAAAATTTTTATTGGTTGGAAAATTTTTAAGTCAAAATTAATGAAAATGTGATTGGGTCATGTGTCAATATTGTGGGATAATTGATTATGCTATTGGCCAATGAGGAGATGGATTAAGGAATTAATTGTGATTAATTAAGTTAATTGGGGTATATATATAAGAATAATTAGAAATTCAATAAAAAAAATCACAAAACTCATCTTCTTCCTTCTCTCCTCCATGGCCGAGAATCTCAAAGCCCCAAATTCCTTAAGTTCTTCAATTTTTCTTCTTCCAATCATATTAATCACTAATTAAAAGGATTAAAGTTATCAAAAGATATTTGGTTGAAATTTGGCAAAAAAGAGAAATCAAAAAAGGGTGGAATTTTGGCAAAAAGAGAAATCAAAAAATTTCTTGATACCCATTTGAAGAAGGTGAAATTTTGTTCCTTTCTCCATGTGATTTTGTTGTTTTAATTATTTCCATAATTATTTATTTAATTGTGGTGTGATTTTGTGATATTTGGTTGATGGAAAAATTAGGGTTTATGGCAAAAATATTGAACAATTAGAGAAAAATAGGAAATAAAGAGAATAATAAGGCTTGAGAATGATGGATTGAGTGAAGAATTGATGAAAATAATTTTTAGGAATTTTTGTGGAATTTTTAGAGAATTTCCATAATTATGGTTAAATTTTGAAAAAAATTATTTTGGAGGAATTTTGCCTTAAATTGAAGATAATGGAGTTAATTGGAGTGATTCGAACCAAGACAACAAAAACGATCTTACATGCCATGGAGGAGATGGATTAGTGATGCCACTTGGTCCAATCATAAGATCAAGTAGAAACAAGCTCAAGGCAGCCTTGCAAATGTATATTCAGAGCTTAGTGACAATAGATATCAAGGAAGAGGCTTAGGTCAGACTTGAAGAGATGGAATTAGTTGGCGATCCAAAGCTTGTGACACTCATTAGGGCATGTGATGGTGAAGACAACTAGCCTAATGGGCTAGAGAAGAAGTCTATATCACAAAGTTCAACTCATGTGCAATATGCTATGTTAAGGTGGACTTATGTTATGTCATGGTTGAGCCTAAGATTAATTTTAGTGGACTGTTTTATTTTAATTATTGGAATGTAATTTCATTTAAAAATACATGATCAGCCTTATTTTAACTTGTTTTAAGTGTGTAGGCCTTATAAAATTAAGCTCATTCATTTGTCCTTAAGTCATTAGGGTCAGATTGGTCTTTTCTTCATGTTTGCACCTAGGGCTTGGTTTGTAGAGGTATAAATACCTCCTTATGCGTGTAAGACAATCAGATTGGTGATTAAGATTAAAATTTCAGTGTTTTGAGTGTTCTTCAAGTGGGAGGTGTGATCTCCATTGATATACCAAGGATTGTTTTCACTTATCAGGTTGGTAATTAATTTGTGGCGTGAATCCAATTCTCTCTTCATACTTTTTGTTACCAATTCCTTGCTGTTTTGGGGGTGAAGAGTCTAATCTTGTAATTGTTTAAAACTTAAGATTTGTATCAAATTGATTTGGAGGTTGTCTAGACTTAGATTCTAGGTGGTTGCTGCATCATTTGGTATCAGAGCTTTGGTTCTAAATCAATTGTACTTATCTTTATTTTTCTGGTTTTAGTGATATTTGTTCAAGTTATAGCATAAAAAAATTAAAAAAAAAGTATATCTATTTGTGGCTGAATTTGCCTATATTGCTGTCTATTGAAGTTTGGTTTATTTCATTTTTTGGGGTACGAATTTTTGGTGTTTTAATTTTTTTTTTGTTTATCAGATTACAAAGAAAAAAAAACAACAACAAAAAATTCGTGCATATTGGCATTGAATGCCAAAAGTGGGACTATTTGGATTCAATTGATTGCACACATATATAAAATGAATTGCCTCTGAATATATTTGCTCTATTCTGATTAAAATTGATAATTTGAGCAATTTTGAATGGAGTTCGTAATTGAAATTGATTGGTTTCATATTGAGGTATAAGTTGAGATTTCATTGCTTATTTCTGGAAATTGTGCAATTGGGGGATAATAGTTACTAATAGGCATACAATTAGCTTATTTGACAGTAAGTTGGGAATGGTTTAGTGAATTTTAGGTTCTGGTTCGAATTCTATTAGGGCAGTAGCACATATACACTTAATTGTTTTTCTAGTTTTGTCAATTTATTGCATTCTTTGTTTTATATTCTTAATTGTTGTCCTACTTGTTTCCATTAAATTAGTTGAGTAATTTTGCATTCCATATTACTCAAATAACAATATTATATCTACACACCTCATTCTTCATCCGTGTGTGCATATATCATATACTTGTCATTCCTTGCTTTCATCTCATTAATTTTGCTTCTAGTTTTGTGATGTTTCCTTTCTTGCTTAGGAATTGTCTATTTTAATTTTCAGTTGGATATTGCTGCTCATTATTATTGATTTGGTTGATTGAAATTGATCCGGAAATATATCATAGTGAGGACACAAGAGCGGTAAAAGGCAAGAGTGGTTAGCTCAAAAGAGGGTAAAAGCCTTAATTGAGTGAAACACGAGCGAACATACACCTTTTGAGTGAAACACGTGAGGGAGTGTGTGAGGCCATTTATTTACATCATGTCTAAATCAAGCAACCAGGAAAGAAGTAGTGATGAAGGAAACAAAACTTTCTTCACATTGGAGGCTATGAAACAACAATTTGGAAGGCTTGAGATTCTGCTCAGAGATATGAATGATCGGTTTGACAAGTATGATAGGAGGTTAGAAGGCCATGATCAAGCTCTACAGAATCTTAGAAGAGATACATCCTTGCAAAGTCGAATTGGAGGGAGAAGGGAAAGGTTAGCAACTCCACCTCAATCTGACTATGAAGAAGATTTTAATGAGTTTGATGATGATAGGGATAGAAATCAGTTTGGAGCTAGAGGGGGCATAAATGATAGAGGAAGGAATAGGAGAGAACATGGAGGCAGGGTAGAGGCGGATAGATTTGGGAACGTTGAGAATCGGATATATTGTAATTTGGGGAGTATTAAAATGAAAATCTCTACTTTTCAAGGTAGGAATGATGTTGATGCTTACTTGGAGTGGGAGAGAAAAGTGGAATTGGTGTTTGAATGTCATAACTATTCTGAGGAAAAAAAAGTAAAGTTGGCAACCGTGGAATTCACTGACTATGCCTTGGTATGGTGGGACCAAATCATCCTCAATAGGCGTAGGAATGGGGAAAGGCCTATAAACACATGGGTGGGGATGAAGGCAGTCATGAGAAAGAGGTTTGTCCTTAGTTACTATTATAGGGAACTACATCAAAGGCTCCAAAATTTGAGGCAAGGGAATAAAAGTTTGAGGACTGGCATAAAGAAATTGAGATAGCTATGATGAGGGCTAATATTGATGAAGATAGGGAGGCTACCTTGGCACGTTTCTTGGCTGGTCTAAATAAGGAAATTGTAAATGTTATTGAGCTGCACCACTATGTAGAGTTAGAGGAGATGGTGAATATGGCTATGAAGGTGGAGAAGCAACTAAAGCAAAAGGGAACCAACAAACCAACCTATTTGGGTTCCACATCTAATTGGAGTTCAAAATGGCCTAAAAGGGAAGACAAAGCCAAAGATAAGGAAAGAGAAGAAAAGGGTAAAGTAGAGCAAAAAGGTAACCCTAAAGCTAATGCTACTTCTTCTTCCAATACTGAAAAGCATAGAAACATAAAATGTTTTAAGTGCCTTGGCAATGGACATATTGCATCTCAATGCCCAAATAAAAAGGTTATGATATTGAAAGATAATGGTGTAATTGAATCCGAAAGTGGTAAAGAATCTGATTCAATGCCTTCATTTGAAGATTGTAGTGATGATGATGAGGCTGAGCATGCTGTTGGTGGGGATTTAAATCTTGTGGTTAGGCGTGTACTAAATGTACAATTGAAAGAAGATGGGGTTGAACAAAGGGAAAATATCTTCCCTTCCAGATGCTTGATAAATGGCAAAATTTGTAGTCTTATAATTGATGGAGGAAGTTGTACTAATGTTGCAAGTACTACTTTAGTTGATAAGTTGGGGCTGGATTGTTTGAAACATCCTAGGCCATATAGACTACAATGGCTTAATGATTGCAGAGAGATAAGGGTAAATAAACAAGTTTTAATTTCATTCTCCATTGGAAGATATTCTGACCGTGTACTTTGTGACGTAGTACCTATGCATGCAGGTCATGTGTTGATTGGTAGGCCATGGCAATATGACAGAAAGGTGACGCATGATGGGTATAGAAATAGACACTCATTCATGATGGGAGATCAACGTATTATTCTGCCTCCTATGACTTCTAGTGAAGTTTATGAAGATCAAATGAAACTAAAAAGGAGCATGGAGGAAGAAATGCAAAAAGAAGCCGAAAGGTCCAAATTGAGAGAAAAGGAGCAAAAAGAAAATGGAAAGGCCGAGAGTTGCAAAATAAGAGAGATGAGAGGAAAAAAAAAGGAGAGGCTTGAAAAGAGAGAAAATGGGAGGAAAAGAGGCCCAAAAAGAAAAGCAAATAATTGGCCCAAATGAGAGTGGTACAAAGAAAAACAATTTTTATGCAAAAGTAAGGGATATGAGAGTGGCTTTTGAAAATCAACAATGTTTACTTGTACTCATGTACAAGGAATCTTATTTTAATGAAGCTTACCTTAACCCTTATTTGCCTAGTGTTCTTTATTGCAGGAATATGAGAAAGTATTCCCTGAAGAGTTACCACAAGGATTGCCACCAATAAGAGGAATTGAACATCAAATTGATTTCATACCAGGAGCTCAAATTCCGAACCGCCCAACCTATAGGAGCAACCCCGAGGAGACAAAGGAACTTCAAAGGCAAGTGGAGGAGTTGTCAGCAAGGGGGCATATCCGTGAGAGTCTTAGTCCGTGTACAGTGCCGGTGCTTTTGGTGCCAAAAAAGGATGGGAGTTGGCGCATGTGTGTTGATTGTAGGGCTGTGAATCGCATAACAGTTAAGTATCGCCATCCAATACCCAGATTGGATGATATGTTAGACGAACTGCATGGCGCATGTGTCTTTACTAAGATTGATTTGATGAGTGGATAGCACCAAATTAGGATGGAAGTTGGTGATGAATGGAAAACAGCATTTAAAACAAAGTTTGGTTTATATGAGTGGCTCGTTATGCCTTTTGGTCTAACCAATGCCCCTAGCACTTTTATGAGATTGATGAATCATTTTTTGTGTCAGTTCATTGGAAATTTTGTTGTTATTTATTTTGATGATATTTTGATTTATAGTAAATCTGTTGTCGAACATGTACATCATCTTAGGGCAGTTTTGGATACACTTAGGAGAGAAGAATTGTATGCTAAACTTAAAAAGTGCACATTTTGCATGAATAGAGTTATATTCTTAGGATATGTGGTGAGTGCCAATGGAATTAAGGTTGATGAGGAAAAGATAAAGGCTATCCAGGAATGGCCAACCTCTAGGAATGTGAGTGATGTTAGGAGCTTTCATGGCCTTGCTAGCTTTTACATGAGGTTTGTAAAGGATTTTAATGTCATTGCTGCTCCTTTAACTGAAATCATTAAAAATGATGTGGGGTTTAAGTGGGGCGAGGCGTAAGAACTTGCATTTAATACTTTGAAAGATAAATTTTGTTCTGCACTTGTTCTGAGTTTGCCTGATTTTAATTCTACTTTTGAGATTGAATGTGATGCCTCCGAGATAGGTATTGGTACTGTTTTGATGCAGGGTAGGCGTCCAATTGCTTTCTTTAGTGAAAAGTTGAGTGGTGCACAATTGAATTATTCCACGTATGATAAGGAGTTGTATGCATTGGTGAGGGCTTTGGAGACTTGGCAACATTATCTTTGGCCCAAAGAGTTTGTGATTCATAGTGATCATGAGTCTTTAAAGCATCTCAAGGGTCAAAGTAAGTTGAACAAACGACATGCCAAATGGTTGGAGTTCATTGAGACCTTTCCTTATGTGATTCAATACAAACAAGGTAAGGAAAATGTGGTTGCTGATGCATTATCTAGAAGATATACTCTTATTACTACTTTGAGTTCTTGATTGATGGGATTTGAATATATAAGGGAATTGTATACTTCTGATTCTGATTTTTCAAATGTTTATAATGCATGTGAACAATCTGCATTTCAAAGGTTTTATAGGCATGATGGTTATTTATTTAGAAAAAATAAACTGTGTGCCTAATTGTTCAATGCGTGAGTTGCTTGTACGTGAGGCTCATAATTGTGGTTTGATGGGTCATTTTGGTATTGCTAAGACACTTGACATCTTGCATGAGCATTTTTATTGGCCTAATATGAAGAAAGATGTTGAGAAAATTTGCTCTAGGTGTGTTGCATGTAAGCAAGACAAGTCAAGAATTCAACCTCATGGGTTGTATACTCATTTACCCATCCCTTGTCAGCCCTAGATTGACATTTCTATGGATTTTGTGTTGGGACTGCCCAGGACTAAAAGGGAAAGAGATAGTATTTTTGTTGTAGTTGATAGGTTTAGCAAGATGACACATTTCATCGCTTGCCATAAAACTGATGACGCTACACATATTTCTGATTTGTTCTTTAAGGATATTGTGTGTTTGCATGGTGTTCCTAAAACTATTGTTTCTGATAGAGATTTTAAGTTTTTGAGTCATTTTTGGCATGTGCTGTTGGAAACAAAGTTGCTATTTTCTACTACTTCTCATCCTCAAATAGATGGTCAAACTGAAGTGGTTAATAGAACTTTAGGATCATTATTACGTGCTGTTGTTGGAAAGAATTTGAAAACTTCGGAAGATTGTTTGCCATTAGTAGAATTTGCATATAATAGAAGCATTCATTCATCAACAGGTTATTCTCCATTTGAAATTGTCTATGGTTTTAATCCGCTAACCCCTTTGGATTTGTTGCCTATACCTGTGAATGATATTTCTAACTTAGATGGGCAAAAGAAGGCAGATTTGGTTAAGTCCATACATGAGAAGGCAAAGCAGCACGTTAAGTTAAAGAACAAAAGTTATGCACAAAAAGTCAATCAAGGACGTAAAGTTGTGAAATTTGAACCTGGAGATTAGGTATGGGTGCATTTTAGGAAAGAGAGATTTCCTAACCAAAGGAAATCCAAGTTGGATCCAAGAGGCGATGGATCTTTTCAAGTGGTTGAGAGGATCAATGACAATGCCTATAAGATTGACTTGCCCAGTGAGTATGGTGTTTCAGCAACTTTTAATGTTGCTGACATTTCTCCTTTTGATAATGTAGGTGGTGATTCGAGGACGAATCCTTTTGTGGAGGGAGCGAATGATGCAAACCAAGACAACAAAAATGATCTTACATGCCATGGAGGAGATGGATTAGTGATGCCACTTGGTCCATTCATAAGATCAAGTAGAAACAAGCTCAAGACAGCCTTGCAAATGTATATTCAGAGTTTAGTGACAATAGATATCAAGGAAAAGGCTTGGGTCAGGCTTGAAGAGATGGAATCAGTTGGCGATCCAAAGTTTGTGACACTCATTGGGGCATGTGATGGTGAAGACAACTAGCCTAATGGGCTAGAGAATAAGTCTATATTACAAGGTTCAACTCATGTGCAATATGCTATGTTAAGATGGACTTATGTTATGTCATGGTTGAGCCTAAGATTAATTTTAGTGGGTTGTTTTATTTTAATTATTGGAATGTAATTTTATTTAAAGACACATGATCAGCCTTATTTTAACTTGTCTTAAGTGTGTAGGCCTTATAAAATTAAACCAATTCGTTTGTCCTTAAGTCATTAGGGTCATATTGGTCTTTTCTTCATGTTTGCACCTAGGGCTTAGTTTGTAGAGGTATAAATACCTCCTTATGCATGTAAGACAATCATATTGGTGATTAAGATCAAAATTTCAGTGTTTTGAGTGTTCTTCAAGTGGGAGGTGTGATCTTCATTGATATACCAAGGATTGTTTTCACTTATCAGGTTGGTAATTAATTTGTGGCGTGAATCTAATTTTCTCTTCATACTTTTTGTTACCAATTCCTTGTTGTTTTGGGGGTGAAGAGTCTAATCTTGTAATTGTTTAAAACTTAAGATTTGTATCAAATTCATTTGGAGGTTGTCTAGACTCAGATTCTAGGTGGTTGCTGCATCATGGAGTGTATGGAAGTAGAAAATAAATTTTGGGATAGAAGAAAATTTTAATAGGATTTTTGGGGAATTTTTAGATTTTTACCCTAATTATGAAAATTTTTATTGGGAGTTGTGAAATATTATTTTGGTGAAATTGATGATGGAAAATGAAAAAAATGAGTTAAAGTGATGATATGAATTTATTTGAAATTTTTAGAGTATTTATTGAATTAATAAAAAATTTTGAATTGGAAATGGACACTAGAAGAATAAAAGAAATAAATTGAGAAAAATATTTTAGGAAGCAGAAAAATAAAGAAAATAAATTATTATAAAAGAAAATTAATATTTGAATTTTTGATCGCACCACAAAGCGTGATGACGACCAAAATCGGAATTTATGCATTAAACATGCATAATAAGAAAATTTTAAATTATAGGATCTTGATATTCGTGAGAGCGGAAAATTTAAATTTTGCTAGATTTTATGTTGTAAGAGGTTCAATAGCTAATTGAAAATTTTTTATCTCTAGATGCGACGTTGGACCAGACGCCAACCCGAGATAAAGGGAAAAAGTCGGCCGATACTGGCATAGCGTAAAGAGGTTAGTACAACTACTTTTATAATATTAGTCATATAAATATATTTTATATGAAAATTGGAATTTTTGCAATTATTGTATTGAAAATATATTTTTGTATTCCAGAAAATTTAAATGTTAAAAATTCTATTTGATGATAATTATTTTGGTATGGAAAGAATATTTATAAATTTTATGAAAAAGGAAGTGAATTATGAATATGAGAATTTTTCACACATGTTAGCCTAGACGTGAATTAGGGTATTGTTGGCATGCCAATAGGGTAGAAATTATGGTCTTGTGCATTTCTGTAGACCAATAAAATATTGTGATCATGTGCATTTTTGTGGATCATCTGATACATTTTTTAGTCTTGTGCATTTCTGTGGACTAAGTCATATTACATTTGGATCATGTGCATTTATGTGGATCCTAAATTGAGATGTGATATGATACCCCTTTGATTCCCTAGAAGCAAGTCTAAAATGTCATAATATATGAGTATATGAAAAAACTATTATTTTATTTATAAAAAGGAGATTCAAAATTTGAATTGATTATATTTTAAGAAC
This sequence comes from Triadica sebifera, assembly GCA_023653625.1. Classification (NCBI taxonomy): domain Eukaryota; kingdom Viridiplantae; phylum Streptophyta; class Magnoliopsida; order Malpighiales; family Euphorbiaceae; genus Triadica; species Triadica sebifera. Next base: position 1,471,804 of record CM042899.1, on the reverse strand, counting down.
ATGTTTTATATTAATGACTATTATTATAAGAATTTTTGCACCACTGAGTTTTATACTCAACGCGGGAGTTTGTTTTCTCTCGCGTAGGTTACCAGATTAGTAGAGAGCATCCAGACTGGTTGATAGAGATGTTGATTGGGGACCCGCATTATGGAGGACAGCAGTAGCAGTGGTAGCCACCCAGAGTAGGTTGGTCTTTTTATTATATTTTGATATGTATATATACAAGTTTTTAAATTTCATTACAGCATGTATATAAATAAAATAAAAAGGTGTGTATGTATAATATTTTAGTATATATATATTTTTAAATTTCTTATATTAAATATGTTTAAAATTAAAGAAGTATTTTTGGAGAGTTTTATTTTCTGTAGCACCTCTTATCCGTTCGGTATACGAATGAGTATACGGAAGGGTAAGGGGTGTTACAATTTTATTGGTATCAGAGCGAGGTTTAGGCGATTCTAGGATAACGATGGGTAGAATCAAAATTGTTTGCTCATGCATTTATTTTTGAAAATAATTTGAATGTATAAATATAACTACTACTGCTTCCTAATGTGGGTCATTGTTGTGCTTTATAGGATTATAGATTTCAAATGCGGAGGGTTAGAGAAGAAATTCCAAATACTTATGAGCCACTTGACACTGATGCTTCATACCTTTTATCTTGACGGAGGACAGTTGAGGGCAGTGTATCCACCCATGGATCGGATAGATCACATAGACATGAGAGACATATGTCGGTCTTGGATTCAGCTAGAGAGGAGTTGTTAGAGGATATGGCTAAGATCTTACGGCGTTCTGCCAGATCAGCCACTACTGAGATGGGATTTGAGAGACTTCGTAAATTGGGAGCTCTAGATTTCTATAGCAGCAGGGAGAATGACGCGGCAGCTGCAGAATATTGGTTGGAGAGGGTAGAGAGAGTGTTCCTATAGATGGATTGCATATCTCGAGACAAATATAGATATGCAGAGTCTTTACTGCAAGAGGGGGCTTATGACTGGTGGAAGACAATACTACAGCGCCCTCAGACACCCGATCCACCTTCCTGGAGGTTCTTTCTGGAGCAGTTCAAAGAGAGGTACATTCCCTAGACCTATATTGATCGAAAGAGACAAGAATTTCTGGACCTCAGACAAGGGGATATGACTGTAGAAGAATACGAGAAGGAGTACACCCGACTCAGTAAATATGCAGGGGGTATTATTGCAGATGAGGTTGATAGTTGTAGGAGGTTTGAAAAGGGACTGCGACCCCCTGTTAGAGCTAGGTTGGTTGGAGCACAGACTAAGGAGTTTACTGCTTTGAGAACTGCTATTGAGGCAGTTGAGGAGGTCGTGGCTGAGGAGATGAAGACAGTAGTTTCGAGCCACCCCAAGAGACCATATTTTCAGCCGGGTGCTAGTTCATCCATTAATAAGAAGACCAAGTTTTTTGGTAGCAGATTCCAGAGGGGATTTAGAGGTTTAGACGCATCAGCCTGACGAGGACAACCTGCTAGGGCAGCACCATCAGTTGCCAGTACCCTGGGTTCAGTAGGGGGAAGATTTGTTTCGCGCCCTCAATGTCAGCAGTGTGGCAGATATCATGCTGGTGAGTGTTGGCTGACATCCAGAGCCTGTTTCATTTGTGGGGCGACAGGCCACTTCAGAAGGGATTGCCCTACAGATACTAGAGTTCAGAGCTTACAGGGGAAAGACCAATTTCGACACAGGGATCAGTACCTATTAGAGGCCGAGGCAGAGATCAGGCTGGGGGAGGTCGTACTGGATCAGTGCAGGCCAGGTCAGAGACTATTAGTAGGCCAGGGGGTAGCAACACCGCACCTGCCCGAGCATATGCTATGAGAGCACAAGAGGAGCATGATTCACCAGATGTTATCGTTGGTAAATTATCTTTACTTGGTTATGATATATATGTTTTAATTGATCACGGGTCTACACAATCTTATATTTGCACTACACTATTGCCTGAGGAGCATTTAGAGGTTGAGAATTTAGAATTTGATATAGTAGTGATGAATCCCCTGGGTCATAGTGCCAGGGTTAACATAGTGCACCGACAGCTACCCTTAGTGAGTCAGGGTGAGCTATATCCCGCAGATCTGATTGAATTACCATTTCATGAATATGATGTCATATTAGGGATGGATTGGTTAGTATGGCACGGGGCAGTAATAGATTGTGTCGGTAGAAAGGTAATTTTTAAGAAGCCTGGGTGCAAGGATAGAGTGGTACAAGACATTAGAATGAAGATGTCATCTAATGTTATTTCTGCTTTGAAGGCTCAGAGGTTGATTAGGAAGGGCAATGAAACTTATTTGGCATATGTGGTGGATACCAGGAAGGAGAGTCCGAGGCTTTAGGACATTCCTACAATTTGTGAGTTTCCTGATGTGTTTTCTGAGGATTTACCAGGATTGCCTCCAGATAGAGAGATAGACTTTGCCATTGAATTGTTACCTGGTACTGCACCCATATCCATCACACCGTACCGAATGGCACCAGTAGAGCTTAGAGAATTGAAAATGCAGTTGCAAGAGTTGCTGGATAAGGGGTTTATTAGACCTAGTGTATCACCTTGGGGTGCGTCTGTATTGTTTGTGAAGAAAAAGGATGACACCCTACGACTGTGCATTGATTACAGACAGTTAAATAAGGTGACAGTGAAGAACAGATACCCACTGCCAAGATTACACCTGTTTGATCAGTTGAAAGGTGCAGCGGTATTCTCCAAGATTGTTTTGAGATCGGGATATCATCAGTTAAAGGTTAAGAAGAGTAATGTGCCTAAGACTGCCTTTAGGACTCAGTATGGCCACTACGAGTTCCTAGTCATGCCATTTGGGCTAACGAACGCACCAGCAGCATTTATGGATATGATGAATAGGATCTTCAGGCCCTATTTAGATCAATTTGTTGTAGTTTTCATTGATGATATTCTGGTATATTCCAGGAATAGAGAAGATCATGATCAGCATCTTCGGATTATGCTTCAGACTTTGAGGGAGAAACAGTTGTATGCTAAACTGTCGAAATGTGAGTTCTAGCTCGAAGAAGTTGGGTTTCTGGGTCATGTGGTATCAGTAGATGGGATCAGAGTTGACCCTAGTAAGATTGAAGTCATCCTCAATTAAAAGCCGCCTCGAAATATAACTGAGATACAAAGTTTTCTTGGGTTAGCAAGCTACTATAGACGATTTGTCAAGGGTTTCTCTTTCATAGCCGCTCCTATAACACGATTACTTTGCAAAGATGTTAAATTTGAGTGGACAAATAAGTGTCAAGCAAGCTTTGATCAGTTGAAGACTATATTGACAGAGGCACCAATTCTGACGCAACCTACTGCAGGAAAAAAGTTTATGGTATACAACGATGCTTCACTGAATGGATTAGACTGTGTACTAATGTAAGAGGGTAAAGTGATAGCATATGCCTCTAGACAATTGAAGCCGCACGAGAGGAATTATCCTACGCATGATCTGGAGCTAGCAGCTATTGTTTTTGCCTTCAAAATTTGGAGACACTATCTGTACGGAGAGAAGTGTTATATCTATACAGATCATAAGAGTTTAAAATATTTACCTTCATAGAAAGAGCTAAATTTGAGACAGAGGTGGTGGTTAGAGCTTATTAAAGACTACAACTGTGTTATTGATTATCAGCTTGGAAAGGCCAATGCTGTGGCTAACGCTTTGAGTCGAAAGACTCTAGCAGAGCTTCGGGTTCTACCTACATTAGTCTTTTGGATCAAAGAAGCTCAGAAGCATGATTCCAAGCTAATTGAAATAAGAGAATCCATTTCCAACAGGGAAAAACCGGAATACTCAGTTGAAGCTGATGGCGGTATCTATTATAGAGGAAGACTATCCGTGCCTGATGTCTCAGAATTGAGACGAGAGATATTGAAAGAGGCACATGAATCGACTTTTTCCATGCATCCTGGCAGCAACAAAATGTATCAGGATTTGAAGTCTTACTATTGGTGGTCAGGTATGAAGAAAGACATTTCAGAGTATACTACCAGATATCTGACGTGTCAGCAAGTAAAAGCAGAACACCAGTTGCCATCAGGGTTACTGCAACCTATTGCCATACCGGAATGGAAATGGAAAAGAGTTACTATGGATTTCGTGTCAAGACTACCATTGACTCAAAGAAAATATGATGCAGTATGGGTGATTGTCGATAAGTTGACGAAGTCTGCATACTTTTTACCAGTCAGGATGGACTACTCTATGGATTGATTAGCAGAATTGTATGTACAAGAGATAGTCCGGTTGCATGGTGTGTCATTGTCTATCATTTCAAATAGAGATCTCAGATTCACTTCACATTTTTAGAAGAGCCTACAGAGATCTTTGGGTACTCGCCTTCACTTCAGTACTGCGTTCCATCCTCAGACCGATGGACAATCAGAGCGGGTAATCCAGTTGCTTGAGGATATGCTTCGGAGTTGTGTGATTGAGTTAATAGGTAGTTGGGATAAGTACTTGTCACTGATGGAATTTGTATATAATAACAGTTACCAGACAAGTATTGGCATGGCTCTTTATGAAGCACTGTATGACAGAAAATGTAGAACTCCAATTTGTTGGACCGAACTCAGTGAACGAAGGATAATGAGACCCGATTTGGTTCAACAGACATAGGAGAAGATTAGAATTATCAAAGATAGACTTAAAGTAGCCAGTGATAGACAAAAGTCTTATACAGACTTGAGACGCAGGGACATCGAATACGAGGTTGGTGATAAAGTGTACCTGAAGGTATCTCCTTGAAAGAAAGTACTACGTTTTGGAAGGAAAGGCAAGCTGAGCCCCAGAATTATTGGGCCTTTTGAGATAATTGAGCGAGTGGGACCAGTAGCCTATAGGCTGGCTTTACCTCCTGAGTTGGAGAAAATTCACAATGTATTTCATGTATCGATGCTCAGAAGGTACAGATCAGATCCATCTCATGTCATTCAGGTAGAGAAAATTGAGGTACAACCAGATTTATCATACGAGGAAGAACCGATAGCTATTTTAGCTAGGGAAGTGAAACAACTACGGAATAAGCAGATACTGATGCGGAACCCCAAAGACCGTGCCTTGAAACCCCTCAACAAGACAAGGTAAACAAACCTTAAGCTATGGTGATCATAGATTGAATCTGACCCAAAGCTAACCAATGTAGCAAAGAACCAAGATTATAAGATTTAATAAGAATAGCCACGCCACAAGCAATATCACTTGATAAGTAACTAATTCCTAAAGGTAACAAAGAGATGCAAATCTGCCTCACTTTAAAGAAAAACACTCAAATTCGTTTTTATTCATTGATTCATTGATGTCTTGTAAAAGAAGCCTAGATGAGTATTTATAGCCCTAAGTCTTTGAATCCTTTATGGTAAAGGATAACTAAATCCTATTCTAACTCAACTCCTAAATGTACAGCCATATTCTAACTCAAATTCTAAAAAGTAGAGTCCTACTTGGATTAGGACACTAATTAAATCCTTCTAAAATAAGACAAGTGGTGGGTTGGGCTTTATTTCTTTGGCCCACATGTCTATCACTAATTAAAGCCTAAGGTAATTTAAATTAGGCAGCCCACATACATAATTAAGCCCAATTACAAGTTAAGCCCAAATCCCATAAATAGGCACATGCATGGCACATGATCTTGAGCACATGGTTGGCACATGATGTCTTCCACATGGATGGCACATGTCTTGCACATGTTTGGCACATGACTCCTAGCACATGATTTGCACATGACTTGTAATCTTTAATTTTATGGACTTTGCCTCGTTTAGCCCATTGGACTAGTCCATGCAAGATGGTTCTTCACTCACCCCAAGATAAGTAATGGGCCTTGGGTCTTCAATCAACTCCATCTCCTTTGTCATGCATGCATCTTTTGTGATCTCCTTAGTGACCAAGCTTTGAACATAGCCTTGCATTGCTTGCCTTAGTTTGTTAGCCCTTGATCTTGTGATCGCACCACTTGGCATGACTAGTGCATCATTCTCCTTTTGTGAAGATTGACTTATATGTCCTTGATCTACATCATTCCCCCCTCCTCAAAAGGATTCGTCCTCGAATCTACTCTTCCTACATTGTCAAAAGGAGTAAGGTCAGAAAGATTGAATGATGCAGAAACACCATACTCACCAGGAAGTTTTATCTTGTAAGCATTATCATTGATCCTTTCAAGTATGCGAAATGGACCATCTCCTCTAGGATCAAGTTTATTCTTCCTTTGGTGAGGAAATCTCTCTTTTCTCATATGCACCCATACCCAATCGCCTGGTTCAAACACCATTTTTCTACGCCCCTTGTTAGCTTATCGTGCATATGACTCATTCTTCTTCTCCAAGTGTTGTTTTGTTTTCTCATGCATAGCTTTCACAAAATCTGCCTCAATTCCTTTAGCACTAACAACAAATCCAAGAAATACAAGTTTTTCACTAGCAAACGTGCACTTCTTTAAGTTGGCATACAATTTCTCCTTTCTCAATACTTCTAATACAGCCCTAACGTGCATAATATGATCATCAAAACATTTGCTGTATATAAGTATATCATCAAAATAAACCACAACAAACTTACCAATAAGTTGTCTCAAAACATGATTCATAAGTCTCATGAAAGTACTAGGTGCATTAGTTAAACCAAAAGGCATTATCAACCACTCATATAAACCTTGTTTAGTTTTAAACGCGGTTTTCCATTCATCTCCTACTTTCATCCTAACTTGAAAATAACCACTTTTAAGATCAATTTTGGAAAAGTAACATGCCCCACATAATTCATCAAGCATATCATCAAGTCTAGGAATAGGATGTCTATACTTTACTGTTATTTTATTAATGGCACGACAATCCACACACATCCTCCAAGATCCATCCTTTTTAGGTACTAACAACACAGGAACGACACATGGACTCAAGCTTTCCTTCACGTGCCCCTTCTCTAAAAGCTCTTCAACTTGTCTTTGTATCTCCTTTGTCTCCTCGGGATTGGTTCTATAGGCTGGTCTATTTGGTATGGCAGCCCCGGGAACAAAGTCAATTTGATGTTCAATACCTCTTAATGGAGGGAGGCCTTTAGGAATCTCTTCGGGGAAGACATCCTCAAATTCCTGCAACAAAGACACAAAACACTAGGCAAACAAGGGTCAATGTCAGTCAAAATTAAAAGATTCTCCTTGTACCTAAGTACAATAAGACTCCTTTGTGCATGAAAAGCACCTCTCAAGTCTTTCTCCCTTGCATACAAGCTTACTTTCTTTTCTCTCTTCACAATCTCGCCCTTACTTTTCTCTCTTGCTCCATCACTCACCATTGGGTCTTTATTTGTATTTCTTTCATTTTTATCATTCAATGCCTTTTTTCTCTCAATTCTTTTACTTGAACTTGCCTCACTACTTGAATTCCCCATAATGGATTTTTGGATTTTCATTTGGTCTTCATATACTTCCAATGGAGATAAAGGTGCAAGAATGTAATTTTGGTTATTCAAGCTAAAAGAATACCGATTCCTATACCCATCATGCATAACACGTCTATCATATTGCCAAGGCCTTCCAAGTAAAACATGACTAGCATGCATAGGTACAACATCACATAACACCTCATCCTTATATCTACCAATAGAGAATGCAAGCATCACTTGTTTATTCACCCTTATTTCACCACATTCATGCAACCATTGCAACTTATATGGATTAGGATGCCTAATACAATTCAAACCCAACTTTTCAACAAGTGTTGCACTAGCCACATTAGTACAACTACCTCCATCAATAATCAAACTACATGCCTTTCCATTGACTATGCAACGTGTATGAAAAATATTTTCTCTTTGATCACTAGTTTCATCTTTAATATGCATATTCAAGGCTCTCCTAACAACCAAAGATTCAACATGCACATCATTACCATATTGCACATCATCATCATCACAATCACTAGCATCCACTAAGGAAGGCATACCATCACTATCACTACTTTCTTCACTTTCACTATCAATTACACCATTATCTTTTAATAACATAGTTTTCTTATTAGGACATTGAGATGCAATATGCCCTACTCCCAAACATCAAAAACATTTAATTTTACTATGTTTATCATCAGCATTAGGTGTTTTTGATTTTTCATCATCTCTTACCCATTTTTCTTTCCTTACCTCTTTCGGGTCAGTCACCTTTTCTTTACCCTTTTCTTCCCTTTTAGGCCATTTTGAACTCCATTTGGATGTGGAATTCGTGTAACTCCTTGCTGCCCCCTTGCTTTTTAGTTGCTTTTCAATTTTTATGGCCATATTGACCATGTCTTCAAAGTCCACATAGTGTTGTAATTCAACAACATTAGCAATATCTTTGTTCAAACCCCCTAGGAAACGTGCCATGGTGACTTCTGGATCCTCCTCCACATTGGCTCTCATCATTGCCATCTCCATCTCCTTATGGTAATCTTCAACGGTCATGGATCCTTGTGTAAGGCGTTGCAATTTTTGGTGCAACTCCCTATAGTAATAGGCTGGCACAAATCGTTTTCTCATCACCCTCTTCATCTCCTCCCACCTTCTAATGGGTCTTTCTCCATTCTTTCTTCTAGTCATCATGATCTGATCCCACCAAACAAGAGCATAATCAGTGAATTCAATAACAGCAAGTTTTATTTTTTTCTCTTCACTATAGTTGTGGCATTCAAAAATGAGCTCCACTTTTCTCTCCCATTCTAGGTATGCTTCAGCATCATTCCTCCCTTTAAAAGGTGGAATTTTCATTTTGATGGAATTGATGTTGCTATCACGCTTATCTCCTCCTCTCCTCCTTGTTGAATGTGTATCATCTTCATCACCATAGGAATCAAAGTCCTCATATTCCTCTTGAGGCCGAAACCTCCCTATTCCAGAATTGTGAATGTTCCATTTCCCATGAGTCTGTGACTCTTCTTTTGTTTTTCTGGAATTTGAAGTGCTTTGATATCTCACCTCTTCAATTTTTCTATCTTGTCTCTCCATCTTCTCATTAAAAGATTCAATCATGGAAAATAGCCTTTGGAATTCAGATTGAACAACCTCTAATGGTATGAGTTTGGGCTGGTCCTCTCGTTCACTACTTCCCCTTGCGTTTTCCTTAGACATGGTTTAGTAATTCAAGAAAGTAATAATGAAGTAAAAGGACCTCACAATCACTCCCTCGTGTGTTTCTCTCAAAACAGACTATATACCACTCGTGTTTCACACAAATAATGGCTTTTACCCTCTTTTAAGCTCACCACTCTTGCCTTTTACCACTCAAATTTTGAATCTCAAAATTACAAGTAAGAACCAGAAACAAAATCAAACAATATGCAAGTGATCTATGCTAAGAATTAACAATGAATCCTAACAAGAATGAATGGAACAAAGTCTAGAAGCAAACTGATGTGAAAGAAATTAATTATATCTAAAGCTATACACGAATGCAAATAGGTGTACGCTACTGATTTTTGTTCAAATTAAATCTAAGAATGCAAATTAGACTTAACTAATGTAATTAGATGCAAAAAGGACAGAATTAAAAGAATGAAAACTTAAGAGCACAAAAAATTAGACAGTATGGAATAAAAATTAGAACCGGTTTCCTCCTAGTGAGTAGCCAATTTAACCCTTATTCAACCTTAATTTATCACCAATCAGTAAGAACTCAAGGTATATTTAATAGATAAGTTCAATTTTTCAAGATCAAATCAATGCTCAACATGATCACTAAGGTACCTGAATTCAAAAGTTGTACTTTTCAACTTCAAAACCAATTATTTAAGTTGGATTGCAGTAGTTTATGATGATACCAAATAATTCCAGCAATCAATAATCACAAGATTTCATCATGAAGCTCAAAATAGCACAATTTCACAATTTTGGTGCTAAATTCGAAATTCTGTTTTTTTTTTCCTTTTCGTTTTTTTTCTTTTTTTTTTCGTTTTAGCAAATAACACTAAACTAATGCTTAATAAATCTCAAACATATCAAAGAATTGAAAAGAAACCCAAACTTGCAATTTTACTCTTTATGGCTGAAATTTTTCCTAAGGTACCTCTAATGGCAGAATTTAAATCTAGCTAAGTTAACAACTAGAAAGCAATTTTAAAGGATAGATAATGATTACCTAACCAAAAGCTCTGATACCAAACTGATGCGGAACCCCAAAGACCGTGCCTTGAAACCCCTCAACAAGACAAGGTAAACAAACCTTAAGCTATGGTGATCATAGATTGAATCTGACCCAAAGCTAACCAATGTAGCAAAGAACCAAGATTATAAGATTTAATAAGAATAGTCACGCCACAAGCAATATCACTTGATAAGTAACTAATTCCTAAAGGTAACAAAGAGATGCAAATCTGCCTCACTTTAAAGAAAAACACTCAAATTCGTTTTTATTCATTGATTCATTGATGTCTTGTAAAAGAAGTCTAGATGAGTATTTATAGCCCTAAGTCTTTGAATCCTTTATGGTAAAGGATAACTAAATCCTATTCTAACTCAACTCCTAAATGTACAGCCATATTCTAACTCAAATTCTAAAAAGTAGAGTCCTACTTGGATTAGGACACTAATTAAATCATTTTAAAATAAGACAAGTGGTGGGTTGGGCTTTATTTCTTTGGCCCACATGTCTATCACTAATTAAAGCCTAAGGTAATTTAAATTAGGCAGTCCACATACATAATTAAGCCCAATTACAAGTTAAGCCCAAATCCCATAAATAGGCACATGCATGGCACATGATCTTGAGCACATGGTTGGCACATGATGTCTTCCACATGGATGGCACATGTCTTGCACATGTTTGGCACATGACTCCTAGCACATGATTTGCACATGACTTGTAATCTTTAATTTTATGGACTTTGCCTCGTTTAGCCCATTGGACTAGTCCATGCAAGATGGTTCTTCACTCACCCCAAGATAAGTAATGGGCCTTGGGTCTTCAATCAACTCCATCTCCTTTGTCATGCATGCATCTTTTGTGATCTCCTTAGTGACCAAGCTTTGAACATAGCCTTGCATTGCTTGTCTTAGTTTGTTAGCCCTTGATCTTGTGATCGCACCACTTGGCATGACTAGTGCATCATTCTCCTTTTGTGAAGATTGACTTATATGTTCTTGATCTACATCAGATACCTCTAGTGAAAGTCCTCTAGCGGAGACATTCAGCTGAAGAGGCGACATGGAAAAGTGAGGAGATAATGAGGAGCCAACATCCTCAGCTATTTCGTGACAACTTATCAGGTATGATTTCATGGACGAAATCTTTTAAGGGGGAGAGAATTGTCACATCCGCGAGTTAGATCCTGATTGTATACGTGAACTGCGGTCGTTTATACTGCAGTATAGAGACATACGATCGGAGTCTAAATACGGATAAATACATAAAAATTTAATTATATTAATATGATAAAATGATTAGGAATTTTATCAAATGAAATAATACAATTTCTTGTTATGCACGCAAATCGAGATGACAACCCGGGCCAATTTTTGGATTTTTCGCTCGGTAGTGAAATTATAATTTAAGTATACCAGAATATGAAAAATATTATTTTAAGGTCATAGGTGGAGTTATAAGGTAAAATTTTAAGGTTAAGGGTTTGAATTGTGGAAATAGAATCCTTAGTACAAGTTTACAGTCTGATATTTCAGATCGGGAGCTAGAGAAATATGATCACTATCATAATAGAGTCGATGTAATCGAAATTTAATTTTAAGATTTTAAAAACTAATAAATTAGAAATTGGACGACGGATAAATTTTTATAGGTCAAATTAAGAAAAATGATTAACCCGTAAAAACTCGATTTTTGCACCGGTGGTCATTTTGCAAAATTGAAGAGACCGTTTCAAAGAAAAAATTATAAGGTGAAATTTTAAGGTTAAGGGTTTGAATTGTGGAAATAAGATCCTTAGTACAAGTTTACAGTCTGATATTTCATATTAGGAGGTAGAGAAATGTGATCACTATCATAATGGAGTCGATGTGATCGAAATTTAATTTTAAGATTTTAAAAACTAATAAATTAGAAATTGGACGACGGATGAATTTTTATAGGTCAAATTAAGAAAAATGATTAACCCGTAAAAACTCGATTTTTGCAGCGGTGGTCATTTTGCAAAATCGAAGGGACAGTTTCAAAGAAAGAATTATTTTATCATTTCTGGAATATTTAATTTGATGAAATTGAGTTGTTTAGAGTTTAAATTTTGGAGAATTAAAATTAATTATGAAGAAAAATGAAGAAAATTTTTGATTGGTTAGAAAATTTTTAAGTCAAAATTAATGAAAATGTGATTGGGTCATGTGTCAATATTGTGGGATAATTGATTATGCTATTGGCCAATGAGGAGATGGATTACGGAATTAATTGTGATTAATTAAGTTAATTGGGGTATATATATAAGAATAATTAGAAATTCAATAAAAAAAATCACAAAACTCATCTTCTTCCTTCTCTCCTCCATGGCCGAGAATCTCAAAGCCCCAAATTCCTTAAGTTCTTCAATTTTTCTTCTTCCAATCATATTAATCACCAATTAAAAGGATTAAAGTTAGATTAGTGTGGGGAAAAAAAGATAAAAGGTGGAATTTTGGCAAAAGAGAAATCAAAGAATTTCTTGATACCCATTTGAAGAAGGTGAGATTTTGTTCATTTCTCCATGTGATTTTGTTGTTTTAATTATTGGCATAATTATTTATTTAATTGTGGTGTGATTTTGTGATATTTGGTTAATGGAAAATTAGGGTTTATGGAAAAACTATTGAACAATTAGAGAAAAATAGGAAATGAAGAGAATAAGGCTTGAGGATGATGGATTGAGTGAAGAATTGATGAAAATAATTTTTAGAAATTTTTGTGGAAGTTTTAGAGAATTTCCATAATTATGGTTAAATTTTGAAAAAATTATTTTGGAGGAATTTTGCCTTAAATTGAAGATAATTGAGTTAATTGGAGTGTATGGAAGTAGAAAATAAATTTTGGGATGGAAGAAAAATTTAATAGGATTTTTGGAGAATTTTGAGATTTTTAGCCTAATTATAGAAAAATTTATTGGGAGTTGTGGAATATTATTTTGGTGAAATTGATGATGGAAAATGAAAAACAAATGAGTTAAGGTGATGATATGAATTTATTTGGAATTTTTAGAGTATTTATTGAATTAATAAAAATTTTTGAATTGGAAATGGACACTAGAAGAATAAAAGAAATAAATGGAGAAAAATAGTTTTGGAGGCAAAAAAATAAAGAAAATAAATTATTATAAAAGAAAATTAATATTTTAATTTTTGGTCGTACCGGAAAACATGATGACGACCAAAATCGGAATTTATGCATTAAACATGCATAATAAGAAAATTTTAAATTATAAGATCTTGATATTCGTGAAAGTGAAAAATTTAAATTTTGCTAGATTTTATGTCGTAAGGGGTTCAATAGTTAATCGAAATTTTTTTATCTTTAGGCGCGATTTTGGACCAGAGCCAACCCGAGATAAAGGGAAAGAGTCGGCCGATACCGGCAGAGCGTAAAGAGATTATTGCAACTACTTTTATAATATTAGTCATATAAATATATTTTATGTGAAAATTAGAATTTTTGCAATTATTGTATTGAAAATATATTTTTGTATTCCAGAAAATTTAAATGTTAAAAATTCTATTTGATGATATTTATTTGGTATGGAAATAATATTTATAAATTTTATGAAAAAGGAAGTGAATTATGAATATGAAAATTTTTTCCACATGTTAGCCTAGACGTGAGCTAGGGTATTGTTGGCATGCCAATATGGTAGAAATTATGGTTCTGTGCATTTTTATAGACCAATAAAATATTGTGATCATGTGCATTTCTGTGGATCACCTGATATATTTTTCAGTCTTATGCATTTTTGTGGATTAAGTCATATTACATTTGGATCTTGTGCATTTCTGTGGATCATAAATTGAGATGTAATATGATATTCCTTTGATTCCCTAGAAGCAAGTCTAAAATGTCATAATATGTGGGTATATAAAAAACTATTATTTTATTTATAAAAAGGAGATTCAATATTTGAATTGATTATATTTTAAGAACATGTTTTATTTTAATGACTATTATTATAAGAATTTTTGCACCACTGAGTTATATACTCAGCGCGGGAGTTTGTTTTTTCTCGCGTAGGTTACCGGATTAGTAGAAAGTGTCCAGACTGGTTGATAGAGATGCTGATGGGGACCCGCATTATGGAACACAACAGTAGCAGTGGTAGCTACCCAGAGTGGGTTGGTCTTTTTATTATATTTTGATATGTATATATACAAGTTTTTAAATTTTATTACAACATGTATATAAATAAAATAAAAAGGTGTGTCTGTATAATATTTTAGTATATATTTTTTAAAATTTCTTATATTAAATATGTTTAAAATTAAAAAGTATTTTTGAAGAGTTTTATTTTCTGTAGCACATCTTATCTGTCCGGTATACGGATTGGTGTACGGAAGGGTAAGGGGTGTTACACAAACAACCGAAAAATATTCACCTTCATTGACAAAGGGGAAGACACTTTTTTCTCGGGCTTCGAGTTTGAATCATAAAATGACAATGAATCATGAGCATGTATCTTCTTACTTATCTTTTCTATCACTAACTCATTTGGACTTTCAAAATGCTCTGCCATGCTATTAGGATTCTAAAAATCCAATCCAAAGCCCTAATTTTACTAAAATGAACTGTGCCACATAAATTTAGGATCATAAAATTTATAGTAAGCACTTCGGCTTGGTCAAGGGCCGATTGGGCTTGTGGAACCAATCCGGTCCAACCCGAATCGGACTAGACTAGGTCGATTCTAGGCTCTATCTGGACAATGGCCCAGCTGAGGAAGGGTCCTATTCGGGCCCTTCCCCCAGGAATTGGTTCCCGGTGGTTCCTGTTTAAAATTGGTAGTTTCCAATTCTGGCCCGGATTCAATTCAAGTTTTTTATTTTTATTTTTTAAAATTGATAATGATCATGTAATAGTTACCTTTTTCCCTCTATGTGTTGTTGCTCACTTTGCAGTTTTTTAATATGTAAATATATTAAAATATAAATATAATGAAAAGATAAACTCTTATAAAAAAAAAATAATAGCAATATTTCAGGGGTACGCAATGTCTTCTTCTACTTCTCATTTATTTCAATATTCAGATGAAAAAAATAAAAAAGAATTGACAAATGATAAGTATAAAATATTTATCTTTTAGTTTTGATGAAAAAGTAGATTTTGTTAATTATTATTAAAATGAATTAAATTTATCTGCTAAGCATGTATCTAGAAATATTCTTAAACGTTTTTTTTATATAATTTATGTAAAAAAATAAAAAAATTGCTCAAAATATTTTTTTTTTGAATGAATGTATTTGTATTTGTAGTGATATTTGAAATAATAATTGACAATTGCATTATTACATGAGTTTTATCTATCATTAGATTAATGTTGAATGACAATTATAAAAAATATTACTTATATTTAGAGTTTTAAATAATCGACATATTGTCGATAATATTTTTAAAATGATAAAAAATATTTTGGAAAAATATGAATTATTTCATATTTGTTTTTCAATTTTTTTGATATTGTAACAGTAAATACCACCTCAATTCAAGACCTTCAAATATTATGTTAATCTAACATTTGAGATATATTTTTTCATATTATATATATATGTCATGTATTAAATTTATATATTCAAGATCATTTTAAATTTTGAGTGGTATAATTACTCCAATTAAAGTAATAATTTCGTTTTTATAGTCACATCCATAAACAATAAATTTATGAGCTCAATTTTATCGAGTTATATAGATATAAAAAATTATTATTAACATTTATTTCCAATAATGTGTTACAAATTAATTGTCTATACAATATTAGGATATTTGTCAATAACTTTTAGATATTTTCAAAGTTTTTAATGATGCAATATATATTTTAAGTGATGTTTATTATTCAACATGTCATTTATTATTATATGAATATATTAATATTGTTGATGTATTTTGAAATTATATTAATGATCCAATTTTGCATTATTATATTTGTATGATGAAAAATAAATTGTTGAATTGTTTAAAATTTATTCATTTGATTAATTTGTATGTTGTGTTTTTTATTTTAGATGTAAAATAGATGGTTTATTTGAGTCTTTATTATTTATTGTTTGATTTAAGTGATAATATTAGTATTGATTCTATTATTAATGATATAAAAAATGTAAAACCCCTTACCATTCCGTACACCCATCCGTATACCGGACGGATAAGAGGTGCTACCTTTAAACAACTCCCCAAAAATACTTTTTTAAATTTTAACATATTTAATATAAGAAATCTAAAATACATAATAAAATTTTATGCATACACACCCTTTTTATTTTATTTATATACATGCCGAAATGAAATTTAAAAAAAAATATATATATATATATATATATCAAAATATAACAAAAAAACCAACTCGCTCTGGTTGGCTTACACTGCTACTGTTATGCTCCATTTAGTGGGTCCCCAGTCAGCGTCCCTTATCTACACTTCTAGACGCTATCTGCTGCTCTTGTAACCTACGCGAGAGAAAATAAACTCCCGCGCTGAGTATATAACTCAGTGGTGCACAAACTCTTATAATAAAAATCATTAAAATAAAAGATACATTTAAATTATTGCAATTCAAAATTTCGCTGAGTTCTTAATAATATATTTTTCATATACCCACATATTATAATATCCTAGACTTGCTCCTAGGGAATCAAAGGGGTATCATATTACATCTTAACTTAGAATCCACAGAAATGCACAAGATCCAAATGTAATATGACTCAGCCCACAGAAATGCACAGGACTGATAATTTTATCAGGTGATCCACAGAAATGCACAGGATCACAATATTTTATTAGTCCACAGAAATGCACAGGACCATAATTTCTACCCTATTGGCATGCCAACAATACTCTAGCTCATATCTAGGCTAATATGTGGGAAAAATTTTCAAAATCATAATTCACTTCATTTTTCAGATAATGAATAAATATTTTTTCAATACCAAAATAATTATCATCATAGATAATTTTTAACATTTAAATTTTCTGGAATACAAAAATATATATATATATAACTCAATAATTGTAAAAATTTCAATTTTCACATAAAATATTTTCATATGACTAATATTATAAGGATAGTTGCACTAACCTTTTTACGCTCCGCCGGTATCTGCCGGCTCTTTCCCCTTATCTCGGGGTGGCGCCTGTCCCGACGTCGCACCTAGAGATAGAAAATTAATATTAACTATTAAACCCCTTACGACATAAAATCTAGTAAAAATTTAATTTTTCGTTCTCACGGACATCCAAATCCTATAATTAAAATTTTTTTTATTATGCACGTTTAATGCATAAATACCGATTTTGGTCGTCATCACGCTTTCCGGTGCGACCAAAAATTCAAATATTAATTTCCTTTTATAATATTTGATTTTCTTTATTTTTTCCACCTCCAAAACTATTTTTCTCTATTTATTTCTTTTATTCTCCTAATGTCCATTTTCAATTCAAGAATTCTCATTGATTCCATAATTACTCTAAAAATTCCAAATAAATTTCTATCATCAATTTAACTCATTTTCTTTCATTTTCCATCATCAATTTCACCAAAACAATATTCAATAACTCCCAATAAATTTTTCCATAATTAGGCTAAAAATCTAAAAATTCCCCAAAAATTCTATTAAATTTTTCTTCCATCAAAAAAATTTATTTTCCACTTCCATATACTCTAATTCACTCCATTATCTTCAATTTAAGGCAAAATTCCTTCAAAATAATTTTTGTAAAATTTAGCCATAATTATGGAAATTCTCTAAAAATTCCTAAAATTTATTTTCATCAATTCTTCACTCAATCCATCATCCTCAAGCCTTATTCTCTTCATTTCCTATTTTTCTCCAATTTTTCAATATTTTTGCCATAAACCCTAATTTTTATACCAAGCAATTCTCAACAATATTCAACCACAATTCAATAAACAATTATGGCAATAATTAAATCAACAAAATCATATGGAGAAAGGAACAAAATCTCACCTTCTTCAAATGGGTATTAAGAAATTCTTTGATTTCTTTTTTTTGCCAAATTTCCACCCTTTTTCTCTTTTTCTCCACACTAATCTTATTCTAATTCTTTTAATTGATAATTAATATGATTTGAAGAAGCAAAAGTGAAGAGATTAAAGAATTTGGGGCTTGGAGATTCTCGGCTATGGAGGAGAGGCAAGGAAGAAGATGGGAAATTTGATATTTTAATGAAATTCAATTTAATTTCCTTTATATACTCCAATTAAATTAATTAATCACACTTAATTCCTTAATCAACCTCCTTATTGGCCAATAGCATAATTAACTATCTCTTAATATTGACACATGGCCCAATCAAAATCTAATTAATTTTGACTTAACAAATTTTCAACCAATCAAAATTTTTCTTCATTTTTCTTCATAATAAATTTTAAATTCTCCAAAATTCAACCTCCAAACAACTTAATTTCATCAATTTAAATATTCCAAAAATTATAAAATAATTTTCTCTTCGAAACGGTCTCTTCGATTTTGCAAAATGACCACCGGAGCAAAATTCGAGTTTTTACGGGTTAATCATTTTTCTTAATTTGACCCGTAAAAATTTATCTGTCGTCCGATTTCTAATTTATCAGTTTTAAAAATCTTAAAATTAAATTTCGATCACATTGACTTAATTGTGATCATAAACACATCTCTCTAGCTCCCGATTCAAAAAATCAGGCTGTAAACCTGAACTGAGGATCAATTTTTCATAATTCAAACTCTAAACCTTAAAATTTCACCTTATAACTCCACCTATGACCTTAAAATAATATTTTCTATATTCTGGTATGTTTAAATTAAAATTTTACTACCGAGCGAAAAATCCAATTTCGACCCGGCTGTCGTCTCGATTTGCGTGCATAACACAAAATTGTATTGTCTCATTTGATAAAATTTCTATTCATTTTATCATATTAATATACTTAAATTTTTATGTATTTATCCGTATTTAGACTCCGATTATACACCTCTATACTGTAGTATAAACGACCGCAGTACACGTATACGGTCAGGGTCTAACTCGCGGATGTGACAAAAAAATTAAGTTATTATTTATTTATGAAATTTAGTTTGATTTATAATATTCCTACTAGTGTAATATTAGTCTAAGTTCAGGTGAATCAATAAAAATTAGATGAGGTGATCGTTTGATGATGTAAAAAATATAAAAAAGCAAGATCATTCTCCAGTTCACATGAATTTGAAATTTATTTAACAACTACATTTAATTTTGGTGATAGTAGAACATGTAAATATTTTTCAGTCATTGTTTAGTGGAATCAACATCTAAATACTTATTTGATACTCTCCCAATTGCAAATAAATTTTTAGTACGAGAGATAATATTTTAGATGTGACGTAATCTAACTTAATTCCCAAATTATTAGAAGTTCAAATATGTATTGATGATTAAACCAAAATAATATTAAGACAACAAGAAATAGAGAAAGATAAATTTGAGAACTAATATGACTTTACTACTGAAAGAATGACTAACACATCTGACATCGATAGTTCCGATTAAAAAAAAATAAAATGGAAAAATAATTAAAATTTAAAAGGTAAAAAAACTACGTGTCTTTTGATTTCTCTAAATTTCAAGATAATATATAAACAACTTAATTAATGGTAAAAAAAATTAAGTTCAAACTTAATTATTAATATTATAATTTTTAAAATATAAATTTAAACTTTTATAATTCAATTATTTAAAATAAGACATTAAATTGATTAGGTTTTTAGCACAATCATAATTTTTATAATTTATTAATTTATCAAATAAAAATAATTTTTTTCTAAATTTCAATTTATAATTTCTCAAAATCAATTTTTTTTATAATGATCTAACTTATTACACAAAATCACAAATTAATATTTAATAAGTTAAGTTTTTTTCCTCAAAATTTTCATTTTTTATGACTTGTTAGTTGTAAAAATTTATAATTCACACAAATTAATATTTCATAAGTTAATATTTCCTTCTCAAAATTCTTATTTTTTATAACTAACTTATTCTTCAATATTTTTCACTTATTTCTAACTTAATATTTTTTTGCTTCATTTATAAATAAATTAATAAGTTATTTTTTTTGCTTCAAATTTACACAATAATTAAGTTTAATTTCTAAACTTTAATAATTTTAAATATATTTATTTATAATGTTAATTACATAATAGTATAATTTTTAAAAAAATATATAAAAAAATTGGAACCAGCTGAACAGTCAGTTCATGAATTGGAACCGGCTGGTTCCAAATCAGTCTTGAATCGATATTTCCTCAGTTTCAGTTCGGTTCTATATTTCTGAAACTGTGGAGTCGGCGGTTTTGAGCTATAGTCGGAGGCTAAAGCTGACAATTTATGTATTATACATATAACCGTATCGTATCATTATTCGTATCGATTTAAATGTGTCATTTTGTATTGTATAATTGTGTAACACATTTATAAATATGTACATATGTATGTAATTACAAATAACTAAAGTTAATATATCATAAATATATGTTAATTTTTATAATGTATTAATAATTTATATGACACACACACACACACACATATATATATATATATGTACGGAAAATAAATTTTATTATTTTAATAAAATTTAAATATTTAATTATCTATACGATTATTACTAATACAAATTTTAGATAATTTGTGAATTTTTATTCATATATATGAATATAATTAAATATAATATAATATGTTATAAATTTATTCATATATAAACTTATACATATATTTAAAAATATTAATATATAATTGAATAATTAATTTTTAGATATTTAAATATTTTTAAATATGTCCAATCGTATTATAAATAAATTAAATATATTCGTATTGTATCGTGTTATTTAATTATTTCGTGTTCAAAATTATCAGCTCTAACGGAGCTATAAACACAGCATTAAAGAAAAGGTAAAATACAGAAAAAAAATATTTTTGTACAAAGAAAAAAAATGAGGGTATATACGGATTTAATATATATATATATATATATATATATATATATATATATATTTTTTTTTTCTCAATATAAAATGATATATCCAGAGCCCCTTAATTTTTCTCACCGCTTGTCATCGTCCTTAACGCAGAAATAGTAAATCAGAAGATTCTTCATTTTTTTTGTCGAATTTGTTTTCCTTTGTCCACTCACTGTCTCACTCAATTCACTTTCCTTGAAAATCTGATAATTTTCTTTTTCTTTTTGCTAAATTTTGGAACAAATGGATCCATGGGCAGTGCATGTGAAGAATTCGAGTAATAGCCCTTTTCTGGTTAGGAATTATTCGATGATTCCTGAGAAACCAAATTCCCGGAATTTCGGAAAAGTTGGGTCACTTGAGATCAGGATTTTGAAGCGGAAGCTCTCTTCTTTTTCTTCTAATTCTTCTTCCTCTTCTCATGGGTATCATTCTTTAGTCATCAGAGCCATGGCCAAGAAGAATAATAACGGTAAGTAGTTGCAATGGAATTTCTTTTGTTTCGTTTTTGTTAATTTTCGAAATCTCTGTCGCTAATTTTACATCCGCTGATGGTAATTTAATTCTTATACATGCTTTATGTGGATGAGGAAAGTAGATGATGAAATTATATTATTTTTTGAGACTACAATTACAGTTAATGAAACTGTAATTGTTTGACCAACTTAGGAATTAGTTAGGGGACTAATTGTGATTAGAGATATAATGGTGCTTTTTTCTCCTCCTACTAAGCTAGAGATAGTTTATTGTAATTGTGCACTATAAAATGTGGAAGATAGGTAGGTGGCTTGACTTTTTAGAAAGGTCTTCTATGACTACATACTGCTGCTTTTGACGAAAGATAAAGGATCTAGCTTTAATGTTTTTGTTTGTACTCAATTTCTAAGTTTGATGTTAAAGTTCACCTAGAAAATTTACTCAACATTTTCCAGGAATATATGGATCATAAACCTATTCCATTAAAGTTTTGACCTTCTTGCCTATAGAAAATGTGAATAAGATGTATAAAATTTTATACTTTCTCACTTTTTTTCTTTTCTTTTTTCCTTTTTTGATGACAATAGTTGAGGTGCAAACAGGAGCTACCCTTAATGATTGTCCACTTCTAGAACATGGAAAGTATAGAAAGAGTGATAACTGAAACATTGATATAACATACTTGAAAGCAATCTTGATTATTGAGATGAGGGTGAAAAGCAGAGGGAAAGTTTTAGTGTGATTTCATTGCTATTTGTGTGATTTATGTAATTTAATGCTGAAGAGTGTTTCAATCTTTGTCTCCATTGTTATTTTGTTAGATTGGAAAATAGCAGTGCAGCAAATTTTTGAGGTTTTTGAGTGGATTTGTGATCTGTAAGATTTTAGCTTAGCAGCTGGACTTGTATGTGTTGTGGTTTCAGAAGATGATGGGCCTTCTTTAGGTTGATACATTTCTGTTGCTCGTTGACTTTGATTATGGATTAGTTGAGGCTTTAAGTTTCAACTTGAATGCTGGTATGATTATCATCTTGAGCTTGCTAAGAATTTGCAGAAAGCATACTTCTCTCTCCTGTAATTACTGATTTTGAATGCTAGTTTTGGCTAAAGCATAAACATTGGACATAATTATTTAGAATTAAGTCTGACTTCAGTTCCCTGCAAATGCCTTTTGAATCTTAGAGATTTTAGATAAATAAGCACTCAAAAGTTGCATTGGATATTTGCATGAATTGATGTTGGGATTAATTATCTTGAGTTAGGTCTCTGCAGTAAATATTCTACAAAATAAAGTGAATATCTCTTAGAAAGTTATCTTTAGCTGCTGTGAGGAGACAAATTTTCTGATGGGTTGGTTCTTATGTTGCCCTACTTAGTTTCATCATTGCTAGGGATTTTTCATGAAGTGTAAGAAAATCCTTTCATGACTGGGACCTGGAATATTTGCTGTTCTTTTCCCCTCATTTTCAGATTTCATGCCTTGCAACAAAGTGATTGGTTTTAGAAAGCCTTTTTACCCAAGGAAATTTCTTCCTTGTAGCCTATAAAGGATATAGGTTTAGCTAGTACCTTCAACCCAAAGGAATCACATAGCCATCAACTTATACTTGTTTCATGTTGCAAGATGTCCAGAAATTTGCAAGTGCCCTTTCCTCATTTACGAGTTATATTATTTACTTGGCTATTCCAGTTAGTCCAATTCAATGTCCACTAACTTGTGCTTGAAATATTTCATTTATTTGATTGGCAATTAAATAGCTTAACCATTAAATGACAGTTACCAAAGTGTTATTCTAGTAGGAAAAAAATTGAATAAACATGAACCTACTAATCTCTAACCCAACTGAAAGTAAAATTAGGCCTATATTCTAATTTGCTGAACTTGAAATGTTCCATGTGTTAACATTGAATTCAAAGTATAGTATGAAATTGGTGTTGATTGGTTTTCATCCACCAGTTGTTCGTATCATAGGCTTTTTTTTTTTTTACCTTGGTGGTGACTTATTGGAAATGTTTCTTATCTGTGGTCAAAGTATCTAGGTATGACAAAGTTAATGGTTTCTCTAACACATGCAATCTCATGAAGTCCGTTTACTTTGTGGGACTATCTACAACTAAGGGGTGGTCTCTTATGTTAATTTTTCATAGGTAGTGCATATCTTTTAAGTTTTTGCATGACAAATCTCTTATCTCTCATATTGTAGGCCAAATAGAAAACTTGGTTGTCAATTAGATAGGAATTTTTTTTGCTTAATGTGGTTAAAACATCAAGACATTACAAAGTCAATGACTTCTCTTCTACAATTTCATGCTTGAGTTAATAGGGGATTATTCATGAGTAAGAGGTAGTCATTTGAATTTCTTATGCCCACTCTAGCTAGCAAATTTTTTAAGTCTTTCCATTGGAAACTTCTGTCTCTCATAATTCAGGCATTACACTTGTATATTTCACATCTTAGCAATTATTAAAATGTCCTCTTTAATGAAAAAAGTCATCCATAACTCTTGCAAATGCTCCTTGCTTGGCATTTTATGTTTCCATGAAGTTTCACTCTTTGAATGATTCATGTCATATATATTAGTGTATGTATGTATGTGTGTGTGTATATATTCATATTTTTTTCCTAACTAGTCATTTTATACATGTTCTTGTGATCCTTATTTTAGTCATTCTCACCAATTCTTGATTATATCATTCATGTGTAGTGATTTGAAAACAATGTATATTTCACATCTTAGCAATTATTAAAATGTCCTCTTTAATGAAAAGTCATTCATAGCTCTTGCAAATGCTCTTTACTTGGCATTTTATATTTCTATAAAATTTCACTATTTGAATGATTCATGTCATATATATGAGTGTTGTAATATCCGCTAATTTAGACACTGAGTCGCACGTGTCGCGAAATTGACGTTTTTGACCGATCGGAGTTTAAATTCGGATTTTTGATCGGAATTAATCAAGTAATGACTAAATTAAATGATATATGCCTAATTAAGTGATTATCAAGTTTAAAGAAGTTGATTTACGATAAAAGACTAATTAAATGATATATGCAAATTTTGATAAGTTTAATCAACTTCTTTAAACTTGATAATCACTTAATTAGGCATATATCATTTAATTTAGTCATTACTTGATTAATTCCGATCAAAAATCCGAATTTAAACTCTGATCGGTCAAATGCGTCAATTTCGCGACACGTGCGACTCGGTGTTTAAATTAGCGGATATTTCAAGTGTATATATGTGTGTGTGTGTGTGTATGCATATTTTTTTCCTAACCGGTCATTTATACATGTTCTTGTGATCCTCATTTTAGTCATATTCTCACCAATTCTTGATTATATCATTCATTTGTAGTGATTTTAAAACAATGTGCTATGTACCACAATCTCATGAATGATGAATTAAATAATTAGGCAACCAATCAATGGTCTTTTTATTTTTTGGCTTCTAAATGTATTATTGTCATCATACTCATTGTTCTCATCATCTCACAACAAATAGATGACTGCGAATGCTGTCTCATCCCATAACTTCTTTGGTAGGGCAATTCCTTGAACTATCTGCGGGGAACCTGGACCTTAGGACTCATTAGAGAGAGATCCCAACCTTTTAAATTTCTTGAAAATCTGCTTACCTTGATTCTTATTCTCTGCCTCTCTTTAAATATAGTTCTTTGTTACAGTTAATTTAGGAAAGCCACATTAAAGCTTTTAGAAAATCGAAATCATCCACCATTGATGTCTGTCTCAAGGAATACGAGGTCTTAGGACCCGAAGAAATTCGAAGAATCAATTCACAACATGGTGAAGGGAATATTGAAGGAGAATAATTAAAAGTAAGCATAGATGCTTACGGGAATGATGAGTGAGTTGAAAACAGGAATGGTGAGTGAACTAAAAACCTTGATTTCCTTGCTCTCTTCCATTAATCCTGTACTTCCAGCTCAAAATTAGTTAGCAAGCTTTATCCTCAAGCCCCGTACCACCAACTCAAAATCAGTCACCAGCTTCATTCTTAAATGCACCCATTAACCATAGGCCAATTATGGGAAATCAATCAAATCCTATTGTTGCTTTTTTTATCGACCTCACCACCCATCCTCAATAAGCCACAAGATGCAATAGTTACCAAATGGCCACTACATTTACTAAAATTGAGTTTCCCTGATTCGATGGAGAAGATTTGGAAGGTTGGTTGTTCAAATGTGAGAGATTCTATCAAATTGATGCAACTCTTCCGAATGCTAAGGTGAAATTGGCTGCTATTCACATGGAGGGTAAAGCCTTGCAATGACATCAATCCTAAATTAAGAATAGAGGCATAGTGGATGAACCGCCATGGGGGGAGTATGTGGAGGCCTTTAAAAATCGTTTTGGGGAAAATGTTTATGAAGACCCAATGGTAGACCTCAAGGGTCTGGTACAAATGGGCTTTCTTCAAGAATACCTAGAGGAATTCGATATACTCTCTCACATAGTCACCTTGAATGAGGAGTACTCATTGAGCGGTCTAAAGGACTAGTTATGCATTCCTTTGAGGATGCATGCCCCTAGAACCTTACAATAGGCTTATGCACTTGTTTGTATGCAAGAGTCATATCTTACCACCATAAAATTCCCAAAAACTTAAGTCACCTTGAATGAGGAGTACTCATTGAGCGGTCTAAAGGACTAGTTATGCATTCCTTTGAGGATGCATGCCCCTAGAACCTTACAATAGGCTTATGCACTTGTTTGTATGCAAGAGTCATATCTTACCACCATAAAATTCCCAAAAACTTACTCTAACGAACCCTTTCAGGCTATTGAATCAAAGGTGGACGATCCTTCCATTGTATCAACACTTCTAAATCATCCGATTGTCCATGTTGTTTTGGGCGTACCCCCAACAAGTTGGCTGGTTCCAGAATCAATTCTAAGTCAGCATTAAGTTGAGGAGGCAGAACAGATGAGGGAACAAGATCTCCTTTAGCACGCCTCAGTTGTGTGATACATAAAAAACAGGGTGAATAGTGGATGGTGGCAATTCTAGTCGATAAGCCTCTTTTCCAATTCGTTCCAGCACAGTAAATGGTCCATAAAATCGGGCTGCCAGCTTTTGGTTGGCATGGTGAGCTAGTGAACATTGCCGATAGGGTTGAAGCTTAAAAAATACTCGATCTCCCACAACAAATTCCTCATCCTAGAGGTGAGAATTAGCCTGTTTCTTCATTATTTGCTGTGCTCGCAACAAGTTCATTCGGAGATCATCTAAAATCATGTCCCTCTCTTGTAAGAGCTGGTCAATAGATGACATTGGTGTGGCGCCGACTGAATATCTCACAAGTGATGGGGGATCTCGGCCATATAAGGCCTTGAAGGGGGTGCAACCAATGGAAGAGTGATGAGCAGTATTGTACCAATACTCTGCCCAAGGCAGCCACTTAATCCATTGTCTTGGCTTGTTTGAAGCGTAGCAACGCAGATAAGTCTCCAAACATCTATTGACAACTTCGGACTGGCCGTCCGTTTGGGGATGGTATGTTGTAGTTCGCTTTAGAACAGTTTGCTGCAACTTGAATAACTCACTCCAAAAATGGCTCATAAACACCTTGTCTCTGTCCAAAATAATGGAACTAGAGAAACCATGTAAGTGAACAATCTCCCGGATAAACATGTCAGCCACCATTGGAGCATTGAAGGGATGTTTTAATGCCAATAAATGCCTATATTTAGTAAGGTGATACTACCACCAGAATGACAGAAAACCCACCAGCCTTTGGTAATCATTCGATGAAATCTATTGTTATTTCCTCCCACACTTATGCCCGTAAAGGAATGGGTTGTAACAGCCTGGCCGGAAAAATATTCAAGACTATTCCACTGACAAACTTCACAATTCGCCACCATTTGGGCTATATCCTATTTCATTCCCACCCAATACAGCTTGGCTGCAATACGTTTATAAGTTTTAGTTTTCTCGGAGTGGCCTTCAATAGGTGATGAATGGTATTCCTGAAAAATGAGGGAAAATAAATGTTGAAGTTTTGGGAATAACCAGCCTCCCTTTATAGAAAATCAAATCATTGTGGAGTGAGAATCCCACATGTGATACTCCCTCTCCTTGTAAATCAGCCTTGAGTTTCTTTAGAAATTCATCCATGGCTATATCATCTTGCAACTTTGGCCAATCTCTCAAATGTAAGTCACCATGTCTTGACAAAGCATCTGCCACAAGGTTAGAATTTCTAGTCTTATATTGAATCTCGAAATCATAACCCATCAACTTACTAGCCCATCTTTGGTATTCATGTCCCACTACCCATTGCTCAAGCAAATGTTTCAAGCTTTACTGGTCTGTTTTTACCACAAAACGCCTTCCTAGAAGATACGACCGCCATTTAAGGACTGCCAACACAATTGCTATCAACTCTTTTTCATACACGGACTTGAGTCAAGCTTACTTGCCTAAAACTTGACTGAAATAGGCAATGGGGCGATGATTCTGCATTAATACAGCCCCGAGGGCATATCTAGAAGCATCAGCTTCAATCTCAAAAGTCTTGGTAAAATTGGGCATAACTTAGACTGGAACTGAAGTCATACTTTTTTTAAGGGCCAAAAAAGCCCCTTCAACTTCATCTGACCATCGGAAACTGTCTTTCTTTAGCTGTTCTGTGAGAGGCCAAGCTATGTGGTCATAACCCTTGACAAATTTTCGTTAATAGCCTGTCAATCCAAGAAATCCTTGCAATTTAGTTATGTTTTTCGGTCGAGGCCAATCCAACATTGCCTGAATCTTTGATTGATCCACTGAAACCCCTTTCTTGTGAAATAATATGGCCTAAATATGCTCGTTGGGACTGCCCGAATTCGCACTTCATGTTAGCAAACAATTGGCATTTTCTCAACTGTTCCAGCACCAGTGTTACATGCTTAACATGTTCCACTTTGGATGCACTGTAAATTAAAATGTCATCGAAGAAGACTAGCACCAATTTCCTGAGATAAGGCCTAAAAACTTCATTCATAAGAGCTTGAAAAGTAGCTGGAGCATTGGTTAGCTCAAAAGGCATGACCAAAAATTCATAGTGACCCTTATGAGTACGGAAGGCCGTTTTATACTCATCACCTGACTTATTCCGAATCTGGTGGTAGTCGAACTTCAAATCCAATTTAGAAAAAATACAGGCTCTGTTAGGTTCATCAAGAAGCTCATCAATTACAGGAATTAGAAATCTATCCGGAATAGTCTCTTTATTCAATGTCCGATAGTCTACGCAAAAACGCCAACTTCTGTCTTTCTTTTTCACTAGACGAACAGGGCTTGAAAACAGACTGGTGCTGTGTTTGATGATTCTAGTTGCTAGCATCTCTTTGATTAGCTTCTCTATCTTAGACTTTTGAAAGTGAGGATAATGATAGGGGCGTGCATTAATCGGAGTACCCCCATCTTTCAGTACAATGGCATGCTCATGTCCTCTAATCGGTGGCAACCCTTGGGGAACCTGGAAAACATTCAAAAATTGTTGCAAGGTCACATGGAGCTCCTCGAGGGATGACCGAATTTCCCTTTCTGGCCTCGTAATTGAGCACAACTCCACCAAAATCCCCATCCCTTCTTTTTTGATAGTTTTCATGATATTTTCAGTGAAACCAAAGTCTTCCCTAATGAGGGATCCCCATGTAATGTCATTGTTCCAGTACCCATTTTGAACTTCATGAATTGACTTTCCCAATTAACAAACATTCCTCCCAAAGTTTCCAACCATTGAATCCTTAAAATGACATCAGTACTGCCTAACTGAATTGGAAGAAAATCTTCAACAATTTCTACCCCTTGCAAGTGCAGAATCACCCCTCTAAAGACCCCATCAATTTTTACATTGCCCCCATTCCCGAGAACCACATCATAAGCAGAAGTAGAGATGAAAGGAAGATTAATTTGTTCAATCAACTTACAGGTTATGAAGTTGTGTGTCGCTCCAAGGTC
Organism: Triadica sebifera; assembly: GCA_023653625.1. NCBI lineage: Eukaryota > Viridiplantae > Streptophyta > Magnoliopsida > Malpighiales > Euphorbiaceae > Triadica > Triadica sebifera. Next base: position 1,442,172 of record CM042899.1, on the reverse strand, counting down.
GATCAACACCGCCACTAGTTGCCTTTTGATTTTGCCTTTGACCTTCATAGTTCTAGGATTTGTGAGTCCAGTAACTGAATTTAAGGACACCTCTGCTGCTTGTGGTTTTTCTGCAATGTCAAGTTCGAATTCAATTTCAGATTCAACAACTTCCTCTTCGTCATGCACCGCCATGACCTCAAACTCTCCTTTCTTACAACAATAATTAGGAGAATATCGTTCATCACATCTATAACAGAGGCCTTTTTCCCTACGTTGTAAAGCTCTGAATCGGTGAGTTTCCATAATGATCTCGACGATTTGGTTGAAGAAGGATTGAAGGAAGTGCTCTTCACATCTTGTGGACTGGTTAGGGCACGTCCCATAACTGAAGGTGCAGGAGAGAATTTTTTAATGTGGCTTAATTTTTCCTCAACCTGTTGGGTTAACTCCATTGTATGGCCCCAGGCCTGTAGGGCCTAGAAGTCTTACTTCAAATTTGATTTCAGGTTTAAGCCCAGTGATAAATTTGCTGATGAAGACCTTTTCTGAGATTTCATCAAGTGGAGCAGCCATTGAAATAAAGTTCCTGCTATATTCCAAAACAGAGCCCTCTTGTTGCAGCTCCATCCACTGATTGTGGAGTGACCTTTCTTTTGTGGAGCGAAATTGCCTCAAAAGAAGTCCTTTCATCTCTGTCCAGGATAGAATGGGCCTCCGTTTATGCTTCCATTGATACCATAGTAAGGCATCTCCTTCAAAAGCAATCATGGCGGCTTCAATTTTCTTTTCGTCTGTGAATCGTTGCATGTTGAAGAACCGGTCTGCCTTTAACAACCACCCATCAGGATTGTCTCCATTGAAGATGGGTAACTCAAGCTTGTGGTACCTCCGATCCATTGTGGGATCGTGAAAGGTCATTGCAGAGGTAATCACCGGCATCGTTTCCCCTGATTTCTGCTCCAGCGAGTTTGTCTCCTTCTTTTTCCCTTTTCCTGATGAAGACACGATGCGAGTGGACTACTCATGTGTCTTCATAAGCTGCTCCAGCCTAGCATTCACGTCTGCCATGGAACTCAGCTGTAACGTGATGCTTTCCATCGAGCTCTTTAAGTTTCCCATCTCTTCCTCCATGACATCCATTCTAGCAGTAGCATTTGGACCGAAATCTTTCTTTGCCATTGTCACTGCTCTGATACCAATTGATAAACACAAAGTTAGATAACACAGTTAATACAGGCATATTCGAGAGTGCTTGAAATCTCTCCCTAGTCCCAAGGACATACAAAATTCATAGATATCCCCCATCCATAACAAATTACCAGCTATATAGAACATTGCCATTAACAAACATTAGCTAAAATCTCCTAACTGCACTTTATTTTCCCAACATAGAAAAAGGCCAAAGCCCAACTGAAGCAAAGAAACATAAGGAAGACCAATAATAAAGTGGCCTCCCTTCTTACGAGTGTAGGTGAAATGTATCAGGGGCCTTTCACATTACAGTGGCAAACGGATAAGAAATCATATGTGCACTGCACATGCTTGTAGGTACTTTCCATGGGAAATGCAGGGTCAACATTTTACTGCTGACTTTCTAGTGATGCCATTGGGAGGCTATGAAATGGTGCTAGGGGTTCACTGGTTGTCTACTCTTGGGGATATAATATGGAATTTCAACTAGCTCAATATGACTTTTTCTTTGGAGGGAAAACTTTATCAGCTTCAAGACATCATTTCCACCTCAATTAAGATGGTCTCAAATGAAGCCATGACTAAACTGCTGCAGCACTCTTCTCCACTAACTTATGTTATACGAATGCTAGAGAGTAAGTAAGCCAGCATTTCCCAACACTGCACAAACAACTGAGGTAACTGATCCTGCCGTTACTCAACTATTGTCTGAGTTTGCATCTTTGTTTGAGGAACCCAAAATTCTGCCACATGACTGTGGCAGTGTACAAGAAAGATTTCACTAGGCTGAAAAGGTATGCATATGGTATTATAAGGGATGAAGTGAATAAATGTTGTCGATTTAAGGATGGTCTGAGAGATGAGATTGGGGTGCATGTACTTTCCTTCCAGTTAGAGGACTTTTTAAAGTTGGTGTCTGTTGCCATTAGTGTTGAGAAAAGGATTCAATTGAAGAGATGAGAGGAGACATCCAGGAAGGACTTCAAGGGATCAACTTACATTGTCGCATAGATATCGAACAAGAAGGCTTGCACCAATTCTAGATCCTTCCATTCTAAAGGACAAGGTCAGGGCCGATGACAGTTAGGGTATATCAAACAGGCACCATCAATAGGAACAATTTTGGCAGCTGCCAGTAGTCAGCCCCAGATGCAGAAAGAAGCAACATTGGAGTGTGCATCATGTGGTCAAAAACACCGATGAGAGTTCTAGGGACCCTTAGGAGCGTGTTACAGGTGTGGGTCTTGATGCCTCTATAAGAGAGATTGTCCTTTACAAATGATTGAGGCTCCCACTAGATTAAGAGTTCAATTCCGACACAGACCAGGGGGATAAGGACATGCCAATTCAAGCATAGTTGGATCTAGACCAGTCGTATCAGAGATAGTGAAATGATCACAGAATTCTGTTAGCGGAGGGATCTAAACCTATAAATATTAGACCTTATAAATAGTCCCCTGTTAAAAAAACTGCGATTAAAATATGATAAAAAGTTGTTGAAAAGGAGTTATATAGCCTAGTGTGAACCCATTCTCATCCCCAATAGTGCTGGTTAAGAAGAAAGATAATAGTTGGAGAATATGCATTAATTACAGGGAATTAAACAACCAAACTATAAAGGATTAATACCCTATTCCTGTTATTGAAGAATTGTTAGATGAATTGCATGGGGCTATGGTGTTTACCTAAATAGACCTTATGTCAGGTTATCATCAAATTAGAATGTATCCAGATGACATTCCTAAAACATCATTTAGGTCCCATGATGGACATTATGAGTTTGTGGTAATGCTCTTTGGGCTTACCAATGCCCTTTCCAATTTCAGAGCCTTATGAATGAGATCTTCAGACCCTTCTTGAGGAGATTTGTCCTTGCATTTTTTGATGATATACTTATCTATAGCAAGGATATGCCAAGCCATGTGGAACACTTGAGATTGGTATTTCAAAAGTTGCAAGAGCACCATTTATTTTGCCAACATGAGTAAATGTCTATTTGGTGAACCAGCAGTAGAATATCTTGGACATATTATTAGTGGGAAGGGGGTATCTACCGATCCCAAGAAAGTAGAGGGTGTTACAACTTGGCCTGTCCCTAAGAATTTGAAGTAGCTTAGGGGTTTTTTAGGACTATCTGGCTCATATAGAAGGTTTATAAGAGATTATGGGATCTTGAGCATACCATTGACTGATTTACTGAAGAAAGATAGCTTTGTCTGGTCTGAAGCAGCAGAAACAACTTTTGTTGACCCCAAGAAAACCTTAATCACAGCTCCAGGCCATCCCCTGATAAGCTATTTGTAATTGAAACAGATGCTAGGGAGTTTGGGATTGGGGCAGTCCTTGTGTAAGAATCTCATCCAATGGCCTATATTAGTAAGGCTTTAGCTCCTAGACACGTTTTCTCTGTGTCTATGAAAAAGAATTGCTAGCTATGGTGTATGCAGTCAAGAAATGGGATCACTATGTAGCTCATAGGCACTTTCTGATTAAGACATATCATCATAGTTTGAAGTTCCTGCTGGAACAAAGGATAACCACTGCTCACCAATAAAAATATATAGCTAAGTTGTTTGGCAATGATTTTGAGATTTCTTACAAGAAAGGTAGTGATAACACAGCTGCTGATGCCCTTAGCAGGCTCCCATCTTCACAGTTAGCTGCCTTGTCTCTTTCCTCTCCAGCCAACAACTTGCTGCCTGAAATTGAGGTTAGATGGCAGCAGTATATCAATATTCAGGCTATGATTGAAGCTTTGTAGAATGGTAAAATGAAACAGGGTCCTTATGCTTGGGTGGATGGCTTGTTGAGGAGAAAGGGAAGGTTAGTAGTGGGGAATGATTCCAACTTAAAGCAAAAAATTGCAAATTATGCATAATCCAGCAGCTGGAGGCTACAATTAAAAGGATTAAGCTATTGTTTTATTGGAAGGGGTTGGAGAAAGATGTGAGGAATTATATTAGACAATGTCTCATTTGTCAAACCTACAAACCAGAGAATGTTAGTACACCTGGACTGCTACAATCACTGCCTATACCAGAAGGGATTTGGACTGATATTAGCATGGATTTTGCTGAAGGACTACCCAAGTCTCAAGGAAAAGATGTGATTTTAGTGGTGGTGGATCGATCAGCAAGAATGCTCATTTTATTGGCCTCAGTCATCCTTATTCTGTTGCCACAGTGGCTCAGTTATTCCTTAATCATGTGTTCAAGCTGCATGGGACCCCTTCTTCAATACTAAGTGATAGAGGCCCGATTTTCATCAGCTCATTTTGGGAGGAATTGTTCAAGTTGCAAGGTGTGGAATTACTTAGATCCTCTGCTTACCATCCCCAAATGGATGGGCAAACAGAAGCTGTCAACAGATGCTTGGAAACCTACCTGAGATGCATGACAGGAGATAACCCCTCTCAGCAGTACAAGTCCGACTTTAGCTGAGTGGTGGTATAACACCAACTTCCATTTAGCAATTCAGGCTACTCTTTTTGAAGTGGTCTACGGAATGCCTCCTCCCATTCATATACCTTGTTTCCTTGGAGACTCCAACATTGCTGCTGTGGATCAGTTCCTTCAAGACAAAGAATGGGCTTTGCAAATCATGAAATACCACTTAAACAGGGCACAACATAGAATGAAGCAACAAGTTGATCAACATAGAACAGACATAACATTTGAGATAGGTGATTAGGTCTACCTAAAGCTGCAGCCTTATAGACAGCTTACTGTTTCACAGAGAAGGAACCTTAAGCTCTCACCCTTGTATTATGGGCCCTATTGCATAGAAGATAAGATATGGGCAGTAGCAAATAAGCTCAAACTTCCTCCAGAAGCAGCAATTCACCCAGTATTCCATGTCTCTTAGCTTAAAAGATCTGTTCCTTCTTTTGTTGTTCCAACAGCTGCACTAACAGATCTGCCCAACTCACCACCCGTTCTTGTGGCCATTTTAGACAGAAAGCTAGTTAAGAGGGGCAACCACGCTGCTACCAAGATCTTGATCCAATGGTCTGATATATCCCCAGAAAAAGCCACTTGGGAGTTCTTGTATGATATTCAGCAGAGGTTTCCCAACATCAACCTTGTGGGCAAGGTTCTCTAAGGGGGAAGGATTGTTATGAATAGAATTAGCTTAATGTTGTTTTCTTTATATTGCTCGTCGTTTTAGTTTGTGCAGGGTCGTTTGTTATTTTCATATTTTTTGTTGCTTTAATTTCTTATTCTGTTATTGGGTTGCTGAGATATGTCCCCAGAAGAAGCCACTTGGGAGTTCTTGTATGATATTCAGCAGAGGTTCCCCAACATCAACCTTGTGGGCAAGGTTTTCTAAGGGGGAAGGATTGTTATGAGTAGAATTAGCTCAATGTCATTTTCCTTATATTGCTGCTTGTTTTACTCTGTGCAGGGTCGTTTGTTATTTTCATATTCTCTGTTGTTTTAATTCATTCTTCTGTTATTGGATTGCTGAGCTGGCATACGCTGCTAAACAATTTGTAACGGCTATGTCAGCATTCCTTCTCTCAATGCTGATCATGCTTTTTGGTATTGAATGAAAGATTTCTTCCTCTCTCTCTTAGATTCCTCTTCGCTCTCTCCTATTTCTGCTTCTGTGAAATCACCATTGATTCAACTTTTTGTTGGATCAAATAGTCACATCAAACCCTAAGATCCATGACAATTTTTTGCATCCAATGGGCATTTGCCTAGTTCAACAACAGTTCTGCTATTTTCCTCTCAGAAGCGTAATTCTGCCGTGACGAATACATTATGGTCAATTGGTCATTTGTATTAACTCCAATTTTGTGTTGCCCTCCATGAAGGGCTTGCTAGAATATTGTTTCCTTTTAGACAATCCCTCCTCTTTGGCCATGTTACTGGTGCAGGCACTATCAATTATCCATGTACATTGGCTGACATCTCTTATGACTTGAGAAGCCATGAACACCTTTATAGCTTTATCATCCCCTTGTTCATCAGTATGGTTAGCTTGCTGCTGATTAGTCATTTGATTTTGGCTCTGTGTAATCAGTTGTCTAATTTTGTTTAGCCCTGCAGAGCTTCTCAAAATGGCCAAAAATCTTGCCAAATCTACATTGCACCTTGGACTTATCCTTCACTAAATGATTATTTTTTTCTTTTTTTTTTTAAATTTACAAAAAAGAGCTACATTGTAACTTGCCCATCCTTCCTTCTTCCTTTGCTGTTACAACAGCTTTGTCTTTATCAGACAACTGGTCTGAACTGGACAGCTTACTTCTCCTATTTGCTTGGTTTGAAAGACCCCTTTATTAATATCTTCTTCTCTCAAACTAGACCTTTGTACTTGAGCTTGTAATTTACTGGTAACCTCAACAACAGACAACAGACTAAGATCACATGATTCTTCAGCTAAGTGCAGGATAGTGACACCATATATGTGCATGCATCTTGGGCTTTCGCTTAGTGTGTTTGAGGCTGGGGATTTGACTCTTAATGCCAAGACAGCCCTTCTACCTTCTTGTTACAACTTTGAAGTACTTCAAAAATTATCTAAGATAGACTAAAGCTAAAAATAATTACATTTGATCGAGAATTATCAGAAATGATCGGACAGTTTTCGTCAAGGAAATAATGTGCACATATACATTTAGTGAAAGATGACTATGGATTTTCAGCGTGTTAAAATTGTGACTTGACAATAGTTTTGTGATGATATATTCAGGAAATGGTGATCAATCTATTCCGGAAGGAGATGGTTCAAAAGGTAGTAATGCTCCTGATAGCGAAAAATCTAATGATAATGCTATTCACAAGTCCCATCATGTGAATCTGGACTGGAGAGAGTTCAGAGCTAAAATGGTTATTCAAGAGCAGGTGATCCGTTTCTTTGCTCATCTGGTTTTATAGTCTTTTCAGTTATCTCTTTATGAAAGTGTTGCTGTTCTCCATTATATTTAAGTTGCGCATTTTGAGCCTGGCGAGAGTTTGGATGCACATAGCCTTCTTATATTACATGGAGGGCGCTTATATAGTTTGAATTAGTGATTTTAAGGTCACATAAGAGCGATTTAACTGTTGTACCAATGCTAAGTCGGACAATTTTTGTATAACTTGAGGATGAGTAGGTTGAACTAGTCTTAAGGTCACATAGGAGCGACTTTGCTGGTGCACCAAGGCTAATTCTCAATGCATCCATTTCTAAATAACTTGAGGATATGAGTAGTGATATGTGAAATTTGTGCTCAAAAAGTTCTGTAGCTTACAGCGTATTGCTCTAACAGGCTGAGACTGCAGAAATTGATGCTGCCAATCAAGGTGGAATGACTCGAGATTCTAAACTTGGCCTGAAATGGGCCCACCCCATCTCTGTGCCTGAAACTGGCTGCGTTCTTGTTGCCACTGAAAAACTCGATGGAGTTCGCACTTTTGAGAGGACAGCAGTTCTCCTTCTCAGATCAGGAACTAGACATCCACAGGAAGGGCCATTTGGAGTTGTCATTAACCGGCCGCTGAACAAAAAGGTCAAACACATGAAGCCGACCAATACTGAACTTGCAACCACTTTTTCTGATTGTTCATTACATTTTGGTGGGCCACTTGAGGCAAGCATGTTTTTATTAAAAACAGGAGAGAAAGCAAAGCTTCCTGGGTTTGAAGAGGTGATCCCTGGGTTGTGCTTTGGTGCTAGAAGCAGTTTGGATGAAGCTGCAACACTTGTGAAGAAAGGAATGCTGAAGCCTCAAGATTTCAGTTTCTTTGTAGGTTATGCAGGTTGGCAGCTGGATCAATTGAGAGAGGAGATTGAATCCGACTATTGGTATGTAGCTTCATGTAGCTCAAATTTGATTTGTGAAGATTCATCAGATTCGTCATCAGAAGGTTTGTGGGAGGAGATTTTGCAGCAAATGGGTGGTCATTACTCAGAGCTAAGCAGAAAACCTAAGCAAGATCTGTAGGTAAATAATAAGTGTCAATAGAAAGTAAGGAGTCATCCTGGAAGTTAATATGCAGCCTAGGCATTGATAAAGCCCAATGTACAGAAACTCTCTCTCTCTTAGTTAGAACATCCTTCTTATTTAATAATAATAATAATAATAATAATAATAATAATAATAATAATAATAATAATAATAATATTATTATTATTATTATTATTATTATTATTTCTCATTTTTATCTAATGATCTTGGTAGTTATGTTACTTGTATTTAACAGTTCTCCTTATCTTATTGAAGAAAGTTTCCTCTTATGAAATGCACAAAATTTCTCTGGTGCAATGAGAAATTGGCCACAGGAAGATATAGATTAATAGACATATACTTGCGTAATATAATGGTCAATTCCCACAATAATTTGAAGAGAATATCCCGCATTTAACATTTTGTCAATCTTATTTGATATATAGATTGATTTCACCACCTTTGCATCAGATTCAAGAAAACAAGAATCAAAGGCCAAATACAAAGCTAAAAGAACTGTTTCTCTTAGGCCACAAGCTTCACACACCAAAACTGAAGAGGCTGAACATTTGCCCACTCTGCCCCGGACAATCCGAGCGGCGAGCATTGTGGTTATCATGTCCCTTTTTTTTGTTGACCCGATCTGCAAACTTGATCTAAAAAAGGCAGGACTTGCTATGAAAATGACTGGGGACGCAAGGGCTAAATGGCATGCACAAAAACATTCAAACATCAAACTCAAATCTGTTTATCACCCCGACTTTTCTTAAGTAAGATTTTTATAGTGAAAAATTTCATATTTAAATTTTAACTCATAACCTACATATACATTTTTAGTTTTTTCTTTTGTCAAAATTATTTTAATTATAAATAGTAAGTTTGAACAAACCTCTTGTAACTATGACTTTTATTAATAATTTAACTGTCCACCTAGCTAACGAATGTCAAATAGATAGATATTGGTTTGTTTTAGCAGAGTTGATCACAATTTTTTCATATTATTTTTTTGTTGTTGATCTCTCTCTCTCTCTCTCTCTCTCTCTCTCTCTCTCTCTCTCTCTATATATATATATATATATATATATATCGTTTTATTCCTAACAGTTAACTTAATTGCATTTTATAATCCATACATAAAAAAAATATTACCATCCATGTATACCTTTAACAAAAACTAAAATATCAACTTGAATTACCATTTAATATACCACAACATTAATTCATATTACAAGCGCAATAAAATCGAATAAAAACGTTTATATGCACAAACCTTAATAATGGAGTCCTAAAACTTGACACTCTCACGTCTACTACCTTTGGTGGACTTTTTCACCTTATGTTTCAGCCCCTAACATGAAATCAGAGGCTATATTAATATATAAATTCTCATATTCATCTAATTATGCCATAAACTAACCAAAGTCCTAACTTTTAAATGATTTAAAGCTTATAAACCTAATTCTCCCATTAATCTGAACTGAAACTATCAAAGATTAACAAAAACAACCTCTCTTACCTTTATTTCGACAAAAATAGACCACTTACTATGCTTCAGAACGTGTTCCAAAGCTCATTGTCACACACCTCGATTTTTATACCAAATTTCTTAGTTTATCTATTTCAGACGCATTTTTGGGTGGTTATTTCATGTTTAATCAATCAGTGTTGAGAAAGGAATGAGGGAAATATGTTTCTAAGGTTTCAAAGTGTGGTGGCTAGGGTTAGGAGTGATTTTACTTGATTTTCTGCCAAGATGCTGCCATATTTAAACCAACAAGTCTTTATGAGCGTGAACACTATTGTCACGGGTGTGAACACTAGCATGAACGATATAAACTTCATTTTTTCTTATTTTTTTCTTTGTTTTATGGTTTCTAATACGAATAGCCATGATATATTTCCCATATACCCTTAGTGTACTTTATTTAACATGTAAATTCCAGGCCCTAATTTGCAGGTGCTACACGATTGCTATGTTGAGACTATTATTGACATTTGAATAAATTATCCATATGATTATCTCATAGCAGGTCATTTAATGTACTTAGCTACACTTAGGAAGCATCCACATGTTAACTTCAAACATCTCATGTTTACAAATTATGAGATCTACTACTCGAATCAATCAAGGAGTATAACATGTGCAAGTCTGTCCAGATTAACAATGTTCCATCTTATTAATCCTATGACTAGGGATAACTTATAATTACACATGATAAAAATCTCAATATCATGATCTCATCATGATTTCCTTCATGTCATGCTATGTATCAAAGACAACTCATATATTAAATGAATATCAAATTAATGAAAATGTCTTTTTATTAATCAAATAAATTTGAACAATGAGTGCTAAAGGCGATTGCCTTTAGAGAACTTCTCTAACAACCTCCCACTTGCACTGAAGTCAATCGCCTTTGTATTTAATTCCATAAGCTAAGATATCATTTCTCATTCACAGTATGTCATCTACATACGACACAAGGAATACAACTACACTCTCACTAACCTTCATATATACACAAGGTTCATTTGGATTTTGCAAGAAACCAAATTATTTGATCGTCTCATCAAACCGAATATTCCAACTCCAGGATGCTTGCTTTAATCCATAAATGGATCTTTGAAGCTTGCATACTTTTTTTCCATCTTTGGATATGAAGCCTTTTGGTTGTGTCATGTACACATCCTTAATTAGATTTTCACTAAAGAAAGTCGTCTTCACATCTATTTGTCATATCTCATAATCATAATGAGCAGCATGGATTTAAGCATAGCTATTGGGCTAAAATTTTCAACATAATCAAGTCCTTGTTTTTGACGATAACCTTTAGCTACAAGTTTAGCTTTAGAGGTAACCACATTACCATCCATGTTAGTTTTCTTCTTAAAAACCCATTTTCACCCTATAGTTTTTATCCCTTCGGGTGGGTTACCTAAAGTCCATCTTGGTTTTCATACATGGAATTCATTTCTAACTTCATGGCTTGAAGCTATTTGTTTGATTCTAAACTATTCAAAACTTCTTCATAGGTTGTGTAGGCTTATTATTTTTTATGAGCAATACGTCATTATGTTCACTAATGAGAAATCTATATCTTTTTGGAACAATATGTATCCTACTTTTTCTATGAAGCTTTTGTGCTTTAGAATGTTGAGTTGTTATATCATCTGTATGAATAACATGGTCAAGTTCAGGCAGTTGATCAGCATCTGCTTGAGCATCTTGAACTTTTTCAAGTTCAATTTTGCTCCCACTATGTCCTTTTAGAAGAAATTCACTTTCTCAAAAGATAACATGTCTTGAAACAAACACCTTTTGTTCTAAGGGGTGGTAGAATTGATATCCATATGATGCTTTTAGATATCCCACAAATAGACATTGGTCACATTTAGCTTCTAGCTTATCTAACATTGTTTGCTTCACATAAGCACGACAACCCCAAACTCTCATGTAAAAAAGTGTGGGCTTCTTGTTATTCCATATCTCATATGGATTAATATCAATTGAATTTGAAGGGACTTCATTTAATATCTAAACAGAAGTCTCTAATACATAACCCCAAAAGAATTTAGGAAGTCCTGCAAAGCTCATCATAGACCTTACCATGTCTAATAGGGTTCGATTTCTCCTTTCATCCACACCATTATGTTATGGCTTGTAAGGTGGAGTCCATTGAGATAATATCCCATTATCCCTAAGATAATCTAAAAACTCTTGGCTCAAGTATTCACTTTCTCTATCTGATTGAAGTGTTTTAATACTTTTGTCAACTTATTTCTCTACTTCATTTCCGAATTCTTTGAACTTTTCAAAAGTTCCATATTTGTATTTCATAAGATACACGCACCCATATCATGAGTAGTCATCTATAAAAGTAATGAAGTAGATGAAACCACCTCTAGTGTGTGTGGACATTGGACCACATATATCCGAATGTATTAAGTCTAAAAGCCCATTAGCATGTTCATCCTTTCCTTTGACGGTTAATTTTGCCATATTGTCTAATAAGCAAGATTCACATATGTCATATGATTCATAACCAAATGGCCCCAAACTACCACTCTTGTGTAGCTTAACCATGTGTTTCTCACTTATATGACCAAGGCAACAACGCCATAAGTAAGATGATTTCAACATATCTTGTTTTTGCCTTTTATTATCATTGATGATTAAAATTAGACTTGACATATCTAATATGTATATTCTATTGCATAATGTAACGCTAGCATAAAGAATACCATTCAATATAATAAAACAACAATTCGTACTAAAAGCTAAATGGAAACCATCTTTATTTAAACTTGCACCATTGCTATATTTAGACTATCATTGACATTTGAATAGATTATCTAAATGATTGTCTCATAGCAGGTCATCCAATGTACTTAGCTATACTTAGCAAACATCCATATGCTAACTCTAAACATCTCATCTTTACAAATTATTAGATCTACTGCCTGATCCAATTAAGTAGTATAAAATGTGCTAATTTGTCTGTATTAATAATGTCACATCTTATTAATTCTATAACTAGGGATAACTTAGATACTAATATAATTACACATGATAAGAATCTCAATATCATGATCTCATTATAATTTTTTTCATGCTATGTTATGAATCAAGGACTTCATTAATGGATTGAAGATCACTACTATGAGTGCAATGAGTGCTAAAAGTGATTGCCTTTAGAGCACTTCTCTAACAATTGCTCTTTTTCCAATGTGCAGGTTTGACGCTCCCTTATTGAGCTACCTACTATTCCTTAGGCCCTGCATATCAATGCATATGTGTGAGCTACAATTGTTAAATAATACCTACACATTATTATTGGAAACAATATTAATTTTAAAGACAAAAACACTTGAAATAGATGGGGCATTCAAATGTCTTCTTCTTCAAAGACTCCAAGTAGGCCTTACAGTTTCTCTTCCAATGGCTATCCTTGCCACAATGGAAGCATGTCCCCTTTAGGGCAGCCTCCTTGGCCTTCTTTTTGGCCATACCTCCCTTAAGCTTCATGGACTTCTTCTTTTTCTCAAGCTTCTTCTTTTTAGAACTAGAAAATTCCACCAGTATTATAGCCTTACTATCCTTTTTGATAGATAGCTCAGCTGCTTTGAGCATTTTGATTAGCTTAGGAATAGTGGTTGAGATTTGGTTCATGATGCAGCAACCACCTAGAATCTAAGTCTAGACAACCTCCAAATCAATTTGATACAAATCTTAAGTTTTAAACAATTGCAAGATTAGACTTTTCACCCCCAAAACAGCAAGGAATTGGTAACAAAGAGTATGAAGAGATAATTGGATTCACGCTACAAATTAATTACCAACCTAATAAGTGAAAACAATCATTGGTATATCAATGGAGATCACACCTCCCACTTGAAGAACACTCAAGAACACTGAAATTTTGATCTTAATCACCAATCTGATTATCTTACACGCATAAGGAGATACCTCTACAAACCAAATCCTAGGTGCAAACATGAAGAAAAGACCAATCTGACCCTAATGACTTAAGGACAAACGAATGGGCTTAATTTTATAAGGCCTCCACACTTAAGACAAGTTAAAATAAGGCTGATCATTTGTCTTTAAATGAAATTATATTCCAATAATTAAAATAAAACAACCCACTAAAATTAATCTTAGGCCCAACTATGACATAACATAAGTCCACCTTAACATAGCATATTGCACATGAGTTGAACCTTGTAATATAGACTTCTTCTCTAGCCCATTAGGCTAGTTGTCTTCACCATCACATGCCCCAATGAGTGTCACAAGCTTTGGATCGCCAACTGATTCCATCTCTTCAAGCCTGACCCAAGCCTCTTCCTTGATATCTCTTGTCACTAAGCTCTGAATATACATTTGCAAGGTTGCCTTGAGCTTGTTTCTACTTGATCTTATGATTGGACCAAGTGGCATCACTAATCCATCTTCTCCATGGCATGTAAGATCATTTCTGTTGTCTTTTCTTGCATCATTCCCTCCCTCCTCAAAAGGATTCGTCCTCGAATCACCACCTGCATTATCAAAAGGAGAAAGGTCAGCAACATTAAAAGTTGCTGAAACACCATACTCACCGTGCAAGTCAATCTTATAGGCATTGTCATTGATCCTCTCAACCACTTGAAAAGGTCCATCGCCTCTTGGATCCAACTTGGATTTCCTTTGGTTAGGAAATCTCTCTTTCCTAAAATGCACTCATACCCAATCTCCAGGTTCAAATTTCACAACTTTACGTCCTTGATTGGCTTTTCGTGCATAACTTTTGTTCTTTTAACTCAATGTGCTGCTTTGCCTTCTCATGTATGGACTTAACCAAATCTCCCTTCTTTTGCCCATCTAAGTTAGAAATATCATTCACAGGTATAGGCAACAAATCCAAAGGGGTTAGCGGATTAAAACCATAGGCAATTTCAAATGGAGAATAACCTGTTGATGAATGAATGCTTCTCTTATATGCAAATTCTACTAATGGCAAACAATCTTCCCAAGTTTTTAAATTCTTTCCAACAACAGCACGTAATAATGATCCTAAAGTTCTATTAACCACTTCAGTTTGACCATCTGTTTGAGGATGACAAGTAGTAGAAAATAGCAACTTTGTTCCCAACTTTTCCCACAGCACACGCCAAAAATGACTCAAAAACTTAGAATCTTTATCAAAAACAATAGTTTTAGGAACACCATGCAAACACACAACATCCTTAAAGAACAAATCAGAAATATGTGTAGCGTCATCAGTTTTATGGAAAGCGATGAAATGTGCCATCTTGCTAAACCTATCAACTACAACAAAAATGCTATCTCTTCCCCTTTTAGTCCTGGGCAGTCCCAACATAAAATCCATAGAAATGTCAATCTAGGGCTGACTAGGGATGGGTAAAGGAGTATACAACCCATGAGGTTGAATTCTTGACTTGGCTTGCTTACATGCAACACACCTAGAGCAAATTTTCTCAACATCTTTCTTCATATTAGGCCAATAAAAATGCTCATGCAAGATGTCAAGTGTCTTAGCAATACCAAAATGACCCATCAAACCACCATTATGAGCCTCACGTACAACCAACTCACGCATTGAACAATTAGGCACACAAAGTTTATTTTCTCTAAATAAATAACCATCATGCCTATAAAACCTTTGAAACGCAGATTGTTCACATGCATTATAAATATTTGAAAAATCAGAATCAGAAGCATACAATTCCCTTATATATTCAAATCCCATCAATCGAGAACTCAAAGTAGTAATAAGAGTATATCTTCTAGATAATGCATCAGCAACCACATTTTCCTTACCTTGTTTGTATTGAATCACATAAGGAAAGGTCTCAATGAACTCTAACCATTGGGCATGTCATTTGTTCAACTTACCATGACCCTTGAGATGCTTTAAAGACTCATGATCACTATGAATCACAAACTCTTTAGGCCAAAGATAATGCTGCCAAGTCTCCAAAGCCCTCACCAATGCATACAACTCCTTATCATATGTGGAATAATTCAGTTGTGCACCACTCAACTTTTCACTAAAGAAAGCAATTGGACGCCTACCCTGCATCAAAACAGCACCAATACTTATCCCGGAGGCATCACATTCAATCTCAAAAATAGAATTAAAATCAGGCAAACTCAAAATAGGTGCAGAATAAAGTTTATCTTTGAAAGTATTAAATGCAAGTTCTTGCGCCTTGCCCCACTTAAACCCCACATCCTTTTAAATGATTTCAGTTAAAGGAGCAGCAATGACACTAAAATCCTTTACAAACCTCCTGTAAAAGCTAGCAAGGCCATGAAAGCTCCTAACATCACTCACATTCCTAGGGGTTGACCATTCTTGGATAGCTCTTATCTTCTCCTCATCAACCTCAATTCCATTGGCACTCACCTCTGGCCGGAGTGGAAATATCATGAAGATATTCTTCAATGACATGTATAATAGACTAATGAGCCTCAAGGACAAGAATAAATATTACTTGGACTACACATGACGTAGTCAATCTAGTGGGAGTTGACACATGTCCGTACTCTGAACCAAATGGGGTATAGAATGGTGAAAGAAATACTTGCACGGAATTTGTCTATGGAAAGGTTCATAGTCAAACCACTGACTTTCTAGTTAATTGGGGGTCATGATGTGTTGCTAGATACTGCTTATGACTTGCTTAAATTAATTATTAATTTAAGTGGCCAATATAACCAAGAACCTAATAGGTCACACGCATTGAAGATGTGAAGAATGAGTAAAATAGTCTTGAATGAGATCCAAAAATATAAGAGAATTATTTTAGGACGAACTGCGATGAGATCGCACGAAAAAATCATTCAGGGAGGTCACGCAGCCGTACGGGCCTGCGCGTGCTGTTGGCCTGGCCAGCAGCTTGCCTAATTGCCCTTAATTGGCCAATTAAGGCTTAAGGCTAATTAAGGCCAATTAAGGAAAAAAAAAAAAAAACCCCAAAATCCTTCCCCTTATCTTGTACACTTTATACCTAGAATATTCTTGGGATAAAAATATGTTTGAAAAGTTTAAAAGTCTGAAAATTGTTTTCCAAAATTAAGAAATTCAAAAAAGAAAAATAATAGTTATTTTCATATTCTCTCAAATTGAGCATACACCATTGCTAACACTTTGAGGTGTTTTCAACCATTTCTCTTATAGTTTCTTCTCATATTTTCTCGTAGATTAACATTAGAGACATCCTAAAGTGAATTTATTGTGATTTGCAACAGCTCAATAAGGTGAAAATTTGAAGAATAAATTAAGAAATTACAAGGTATAATTCTTACCACAATATAATTGTGAATAAAGTATACAGAGGTTGTCTTTTTATTGTACAAGGGAGAGTTTCCAATGGACTTGATAAAGCTGCCTTTTCGGGAATTTGATGCCATATTGGGCATGGATTGGCTAACATTGTATGGTGCAGTGGTGCAAGGAAAAATTTGTAATGCTGAAAATTGCAAAATATGGGGATGTGAAAGTGGAAGGTGAATTGTTCCCACAACTTCATGAGTTATTTCAATGATGAAGGTAAAAAAAAATGATGAGGAAGGGATGTGAAGCCTATCTAGCTCATGTTGTTGATACCAGAAAGGGAGGTCTAGAACTTTAGATATTGCCATAGTAAATGAATTCCCATATGTATTCCCTGAAGATATATCAAGATTACCACCTCACAAAGAGGTTGAGTTCTCTGTAGAGCTCACTCCAGACACAACACCTATATCAGTAGCGCCATACAAAATGGCACCAACCAAATTGAAAAAGCTTAAGGCTCAGCTGCAGGAATTGTTAGAGAATGGTATATTAGGCTTAGTGTATCTCCATGGGATTCACCAGTGTTATTTGTGAAAAAGAAAGATGGGTTCATGAGACTATGCATAGACTATAGACAACTGAACAAGGTAACAATTAAGAATAGATATTTGTTACCGTGGATTGATGACCTATTTGATCAGTTGAAGGGTACAGGTATGTTTTTGAAGATTGATTTGAGATCAGGGTATCACCAACTGAGAGTTGGGGTGGAAGATGTAGCCAAGATGACGTTCAAAACCAGATACGGGCATTATGAATTTGTGGTTATGCCTTTTGGGTTAACCAATGCCCCAATGGTCTTTATGGACTTAATTAACAGGGTGTTCATACCGTACTTAGAACAGTGCATAGTGGACTTTATTTATGACATTCTGGTGTACTTTAAGACACCTGAAGACTATGGTCAGCACCTGAGGATAGTGTTACAAACACTTAGAGAGCAAAAATTGTATGTCAAGTTCTCAAAATGTGAATTTTGGCTAGATGAGGTAGCTTCTCTGGGACACATTGTGTTTTCATATGGTATATGAATTGATCCTAGCAAGGTAGAAGCTATTATGAGTTGGAAGCCTCCCCGCAATGTGGTAGAGATTAGAAGTTTTCTTGGATTAGCTGGTTACTACAGAAGGTTTGTTAAAGGATTTTTCATGATTGCTTCTCCTTTAACTAGACTATTAAGAAAGGATGTGAGATATGAGCGGACCCAAAAATGCCAAGAGAGTTTTGAAAGTTTGAAAAATATGTTAATAGAGGCTTTAGTTTTGACACAGCTAGGTTCTGATAAGGAATATGTGATCTACAGTGATGCTTCTTACAATGGATTGGGGTGTGTACTCATCTAAGAAGGTAAGGCAGTGGCTTACGCATCCAGGCAGCTGAAAGTTCATGAGAAAAATTACCCCACAAAATTTAGAGTTAGCAGCCATTGTCTTTACATTGAAGATATGGCGTATTTCATTTATACATACCATAAGAGTCTGAAATACCTGCCTACACAGAGAGATCTCAATTTGAGACAAAAGTGGTGGTTAAAGCTAATAAAGGACTATAACTATGTTATTAATTATCACCCAAGCAAAGCCAATGTAGTGGCTGATGC
This sequence comes from Triadica sebifera, assembly GCA_023653625.1. NCBI lineage: Eukaryota > Viridiplantae > Streptophyta > Magnoliopsida > Malpighiales > Euphorbiaceae > Triadica > Triadica sebifera. The sequence continues at coordinate 1,423,619 of CM042899.1, read as the reverse complement.
ATTCAGCAGGAAGATGGTGGCTGAATTGTACCTCCGGCCGACAATTAATTAAGATATTTTTTATGCATAAAGACAGGATAGTAAACTTGTTGAGATAGCCGAGTCAGTCTCTAAAAGGGAGATATCATATTATATAGTTGAATCTGATGGTGGAATATACTATCAGGGTCGTTTATGCATGCCTAGTGTTGTTGGTTTGAGACAGAGGATACTACAGCATGCATATCTGACTAGGTATACTATGCATCCTGGAAGCAGGAAGATGTATCCTGACCTGAAGAGTAATTACTAATGGATAGGTATGAAATGAGATATCACAGAGTATACTATTCGATGTCTGACTTTTCAGCAGATCAAGGCAGAACATTAGGTACCATCGGGATTACTGCAGCCTATTACAATACCAGAATGAAAATGGGAATGGATTGCTATAGACTTTATGATTGGGTTACCAGTAACTTCTCAAAAATTTGATGTCGTATGGGTTATTGTGGATAGACTTATGAAGTCAGCTCATTTCTTGCCTATCATGAGGGATTTTCCTTTTAACAGACTAACACAACTTTATGTCAATGAGATAGAGTGACTTCATAAAGTGTCAGTCTCTATTTTTTCTGACAGGGACCTCAGGTTTACTTCTCAATTTTGAGGTAGTCTACAAAGAGTTTTAGGTACCAAGCTCAGTTTCAATATAGCTTTTCATCCTTAGACCGATGGTCAATCAGAGAGGGTCATACAGATCCTGAAGGATATGATAAGGAGTTGTGTGATTGAATTTGAAGGTAACTAGGATAAATATATTCCATTGATAGAATTTACTTATAACAACATTGATTAGTCTAGTATCAAGATGGCTTTATGATGCGAACCAAGACAACAAAAATGATCTTACATGCCATGGAGGAGATGGATTAGTGATGCCACGTGGTCCAATCATAAGATCAAGTAGAAACAAGCTCAAGGCAGCCTTGCAAATGTATATTCTGAGCTTAGTGACAAGAGATATCAAGGAAGAGGCTTGGGTCAGGCTTGAAGAGATGGAATCAGTTTGCGATCCAAAGCTTGTGACACTCATTGGGGCATGTGATGGTGAAGACAACTAGCCTAATGGGCTAGAGAAGAAGTCTATATTACAAGGTTCAACTCATGTGCAATATGCTATGTTAAGGTGGACTTATGTTATGTCATGGTTGGGCCTAAGATTAATTTTAGTGGGCTGTTTTATTTTAATTATTGGAATGTAATTTCATTTAAAGACACATGATCAGCCTTATTTGAACTTGTCTTAAGTGTGTAGGCCTTATAAAATTAAGCCCATTCGTTTGTCCTTAAGTCATTAGGGTCAGATTGGTCTTTTCTTCATGTTTGCAGCTAGGGTTTGGTTTGTAGAGGTATAAATACCTCCTTATGCGTGTAAGACAATCAGATTGGTGATTTAAGATCAAAATTTCAGTGTTCTTCAAGTGGGAGGTGTGATCTCCATTGATATACCAAGGATTGTTTTCACTTATCAGGTTGGTAATTAATTTGTGGCGTGAATCCAATTCTCTCTTCATACTCTTTGTTACCAATTCCTTGCTGTTTTGGGGGTGAAGAGTCTAATCTTGCAATTGTTTAAAACTTAAGATTTGTATCAAATTGATTTGGAGGTTGTCTAGACTTAGATTCTAGGTGGTTGCTGCATCATTTGGTATCAGAGCTTTGGTTCTAAATCAATTGTACTTATCTTTATTTTTCTAGTTTTAGTGATATTTGTTCAAGTTACAGCATAAAAAAATAATAAAAAAAATTTATCTATTTGTGGCTGAATTTGCCTATATTGCTGTCCATTGAAGTTTGGTTTATTTTTTTTTTTTGGGTACGAATTTTTGGTGTTTCAATTTTTTTTTGTTGTATATCAGATTACAAAAAAAACAAACAACAAAAAAAAATTCGTGCATATTGGCATTGATTGCCAAAAGTGGGACTGTTTGGATTCAATTGATTGCAGACATATATTAAATGAATTTCCTCTGAATATGTTTGCTCTATTCTGATTAAAATTGATAATTTGAGCAATTTTGAGTGGAGTTCGTAGTTGAAATTGATTGGTTTCATATTGAGGAATAAGTTGAGATTTCATTGCTTATTGCTGGAAATTGTGCAATTGGTGGATAATAGTTACTAATAGGCATACAATTAGCTTATTTGGCAGTAAGTTGGGAATGGTTTAGTGAGTTTTAGATTCTGGTTCGAATTCTTTTAGGGCAGTAGCACAGATGCACTTAATTTTTTCTAGTTTTGTCAATTTATTGCATTCTTTGTTTTATATTCTTGACTGCTGTCCTACTTGTTTCCATTACATTAGTTGAGTAATTTTGCATTCCATATTACTCAAATAACAATATTATATCTGCACACCTCATTCTTCATCCGTGTGTGCATATAGCATATACTTGTCATTCCTTGCTTTCATCTCATTAATTTTGCTTCTAGTTTTGTGATGTTTCCTTTCTTGCTTAGGAATTGTCTATTTTAATTTTCTGTTGGATATTGCTGCTCATTGTTATTGATCTGGTTGGTTGAAATTGATCCGGAAATATATCATAGTGAGTACACAAGAGCGGTAAAAGGCAGGAGTGGTTAGCTCAAAAGAGGGTAAAAGCCTTAATTGAGTGAAACACGAGCGAACATACACATTTTGAGTGAAACACATGAGGGAGTGTGTGAGGCCATTTATTTACATCATGTCTAAATCAAGCAACCAGGAAAGAAGTAGTGATGAAGGAAACAAAACTTTCTTCACATTGGAGGCTATGCAACAACAATTTGGAAGGCTTGAGATTCTGTTCCGAGACATGAATGATCGGTTTGACAAGTATGATAGGAGGTTACAAGGCCATGATCAAGCTCTACAGAATCTTAGAAGAGATACATCCTTGCAAAGTCGAATTGGAGGGAGAAGGGAAAGGTTAGTAACTCCACCTCAATCTGACTATGAAGAAGATTTTGATGACTTTGATGATGATAGGGATAGAAATCAGTTTGGAGGTAGAGGGGGCAGAAATGATAGAGGAAGGAATAGGAGAGAACATAGAGGCAGGGTAGAGGCGGATAGATTTGGGAATGTTGAGAATCGGATAGATCGTAATTTGGGGAGTATTAAAATGAAAATCCCTACTTTTCATGGTAGGAATGATGCTGATGCTTACTTGGAGTGGGAGAGAAAAGTGGAATTGGTGTTTGAATGTCATAACTATTCTGAGGAAAAAAAAAAGTAAAGTTGGCAGCCGTGGAATTCACTGACTATGCCTTGGTATGGTGGGACCAAATCATCCTCAATAGGCGTAGGAATGGGTAAAGGCCTATAAACACATGGGTGGGGATGAAGGCAGTCATGAGAAAGAGGTTTGTCCCTAGTTACTATTATAGGGAACTACATCAAAGGCTTCAAACTTTAAGGCAAGGGAATAAAAGTGTTGAGGACTATCATAAAGAAATGGAGATAGCTATGATGAGGGCTAATATTGTTGAAGATAGGGAGGCTACCATGGCACGTTTCTTGGCTGGTCTAAATAAAGAAATTGCAAATGTTATTGAGCTGCACCACTATGTAGAGTTAGAGGAGATGGTGAATATGGCTATGAAGGTGGAGAAGCAACTAAAGCAAAAGGGAACCAACAAACCAACCTATTTGGGTTCCACATCTAATTGGAGCTCAAAATGGCCAAAAAGGGAAGACAAAGCCAAAGACAATATAAGAGAAGAAAATGGTAAAGTAGAGCAAAAAGGCAACCCTAAAGCTAATGCTACTTCTTCTTCCAATACTGAAAAGCATAGAAACATAAAATGCTTTAAGTGCCTTGGCAATGGACATATTGCATCTCAATGCCCAAATAAAAAGGTTATGATATTGAAAGATAATGGTGTAATTGAATCCGAAAGTGATAAAGAATCTGATTCAATGCCTTCATTTGAAGATTGTAGTGATGATGATGAGGCTGAGCATGCTGTTGGTGGGGATTTAAATCTTGTGGTTAGGCGTGTACTAAATGTACAATTGAAAGAAGATGGGGTTGAACAAAGGGAAAATATCTTCCATTCCAGATGCTTGATAAATGGCAAAATTTGTAGTCTTATAATTGATGGAGGAAGTTGTACTAATGTTGCAAGTACTACTTTAGTTGATAAGTTGGGGCTGGATTGTTTGAAACATCCTAGGCCATATAGACTACAATGGCTTAATGATAGTGGAGAGATAAGGGTAAATAAACAAGTTTTAATTTCATTCTCCATTGGAAGATATTCTGACCGTGTACTTTGTGATGTAGTACCTATGCATGCAGGTCATGTGTTGCTTGGTAGGCCATGGCAATATGACAGAAAGGTGACACATGATGGGTATAGAAATAGACACTCATTCATGATGGGAGATCAACGTATCATTCTGGCTCCTATGACTCCTAGTGAAGTTTATGAAGATCAAATGAAGCTAAAAAGGAGCATGGAGGAAGAAATGCAAAAAGAAGCCGAAAAGTCCAAATTGAGAGAAAAGGAGCAAAAAGAAAATGGAAAGGCTGAGAGTTGCAAAATAAGAGAGATGAGAGGAAAAGAAAAAGGAGAGGCTAAAAAAGAGAGAAAAATGGGAGGAAAAGAGGCCCAAAAAGAAAAGCAAATAATTGGCCCAAAGGAGAGTGGTACAAAGAAAAACAATTTTTATGCAAAAGTAAGGGATATGAGAGTGGCTTTTGAGAAACAACAATCTTTACTTGTACTCATGTACAAGGAATCTTATTTTAATGAAGCTGACCTTAACCCTTCTTTGCCTAGTGTTGTTGTTTCTTTATTGCAGGAATATGAGAATGTATTCCCTGAAGAGTTACCACAAGGATTGCCACCAATAAGAGGAATTGAACATCAAATTGATTTCATACCAGGAGCACAAATTCCAAACCGACCAGCCTATAGGAGCAACCCCGAGGAGACAAAGGAACTTCAAAGGCCAGTGGAGGAGTTGTTAGCTAGGGGGCATATCCGTGAGAGTCTTAGTCCGTGTGCAGTGCCGGTGCTTTTGGTACCAAAAAAGGATGGGAGTTGGCGCATGTGTGTTGATTGTAGGGCTGTGAATCGCATAACAGTTAAGTATCGCCATCCAATACCCAGATTGGATGATATGTTAGACGAACTGCATGGCGCTTGTGTCTTTACTAAGATTGATTTGATGAGTGGATATCACCAAATTAGGATGAAAGTTGGTGATGAATGGAAAACAGCATTTAAAACAAAGCTTGGTTTATATGAGTGGCTCGTTATGCCTTTTGGTCTAACCAATGCCCCTAGCACTTTTATGAGATTGATGAATCATGTTTTGCGTTAGTTCATTGGAAAATTTGTTGTTGTTTATTTTGATGATATTTTGATTTATAGTAAATCTGTTGATGAGCATGTACATCATCTTAGGGCTGTTTTGGATACACTTAGGAGAGAAGAATTGTATGCTAAACTTAAAAAGTGCACATTTTGCATGAATAGAGTTATATTCTTAGGGTATGTGGTGAGTGCCAATGGAATTGAGGTTGATGAGGAGAAGATAAGGGCTATCCAAGAATGGCCAACCCCTAGGAATGTGAGTGATGTTAGGAGATTTCATGGCCTTGCTAGCTCTTACAGGAGGTTTGTAAAGGATTTTAGTGTCATTGTTGCTCCTTTAACTGAAATCATTAAAAAGGATGTGGGGTTTAAGTGGGGCGAGGCGCAAGAACTTGTATTTAATACTTTGAAAGATAAACTTTGTTCTGCACCTGTTTTGAGTTTGCCTGATTTTAATTCTACTTTTGAAATTGAATGTGATGCCTCCGGGATAGGTATTGGTGCTGTTTTGATGCAGGGTAGGCGTCCAATTGCTTTCTTTAGTGAAAAGTTGAGTGGTGCACAACTCAATTATTCCACGTATGACAAGGAGTTGTATGCATTGGTGAGGGCTTTGGAGACTTGGCAGCATTATCTTTGGCCTAAAGAGTTTGTGATTCATAGTGATCATGAGTCTTTAAAGCATCTCAAGGGTCAAGGTAAGTTGAACAAACGACATGCCAAATGGTTGGAGTTCATTGAGACCTTTCCTTATGTGATTCAATACAAACAAGGTAAGGAAAACGTGGTTGCTGATGCATTATCTAGAAGATATACTCTTATTACTACTTTGAGTTCTCGATTGATGGGATTTGAATATATAAGGGAATTGTATGCTTCTGATTCTGATTTTTCAAATGTCTATAATGCATGTGAACAATCTGCATTTCAAAGGTTTTATAGGCATGATGGTTATTTATTTAGAGAAAATAAACTGTGTGTGCCTAATTGTTCCATGCGTGAGTTGCTTGTGCGTGAGGCTCATAATGGTGGTTTGATGGGTCATTTTGGTATTGCTAAGACACTTGACATCTTGCATGAGCATTTTTATTGGCCTAATATGAAGAAACATGTTGAGAAAATTTGCTCTAGGTGTGTTGCATGTAAGCAAGCCAAGTCAAGAATTCAACCTCATGGGTTGTATACTCCTTTACCCATCCCTAGTCAGCCCTGGATTGACATTTCTATGGATTTTGTATTGGGACTGCCCAGGACTAAAAGGGGAAGAGATAGCATTTTTGTTGTAGTTGATAGGTTTAGCAAGATGGCACATTTCATTGCTTGCCATAAAACTGATGACGCTACACATATTTCTGATTTGTTCTTTAAGGATGTTGTGCGTTTGCATGGTGTTCCTAAAACTATTGTTTCTGATAGAGATTCTAAGTTTTTGAGTCATTTTTGGCGTGTGTTGTGGGAAAAGTTGGGAACAAAGTTGCTATTTTCTACTACTTGTCATCCTCAAACAGATGGTCAAACTGAAGTGGTTAATAGAACTTTAGGATCATTATTACGTGCTGTTGTTGGAAAGAATTTGAAAACTTGGGAAGATTGTTTTCCATTAGTAGAATTTGCATATAATAGAAGCATTCATTCATCAACAGGTTATTCTCCATTTGAAATTGTCTATGGTTTTAATCCGCTAACCCCTTTGGATTTGTTGCCTATACCTGTGAATGATATTTCTAACTTAGATGGACAAAAGAAGGCAGATTTGGTTAAGTCCATACATGAGAAGGCAAAGCAACACATTGAGTTAAAGAACAAAAGTTATGCACAAAAAGCCAACCAAGGACATAAAGTTGTGAAATTTGAACCTGGAGATTGGGTATGGGTGCATTTTAGGAAAGAGAGATTTCCTAACCAAAGGAAATCCAAGTTAGATCCAAGAGGGGATTGACCTTTTCAAGTGGTTGAGAGGATCAATGACAATGCCTATAAGATTGACTTGCCCGGTGAGTATGGTGTTTCAGCAACTTTTAATGTTGCTGACCTTTCTCCTTTTGATAATGCAGGTGGTGATTCGAGGACGAATCCTTTTGTGGAGGGAGGGAATGATGCGAACCAAGACAACAAAAATGATCTTACATGCCATGGAGGAGATGGATTAGTGATGCCACGTGGTCCAATCATAAGATCAAGTAGAAACAAGCTCAAGGCAGCCTAGCAAATGTATATTCAGAGCTTAGTGACAAGAGATATCAAGGAAGAGGCTTGGGTCAGGCTTGAAGAGATGGAATCAGTTTGCGATCCAAAGCTTGTGACACTCATTGGGGCATGTGATGGTGAAGACAACTAGCCTAATGGGCTAGAGAAGAAGTCTATATTACAAGGTTCAACTCATGTGCAATATGCTATGTTAAGGTGGACTTATGTTATGTCATGGTTGGGCCTAAGATTAATTTTAGTGGGCTGTTTTATTTTAATTATTGGAATGTAATTTCATTTAAAGACACATGATCAGCCTTATTTGAACTTGTCTTAAGTGTGTAGGCCTTATAAAATTAAGCCCATTCGTTTGTCCTTAAGTCATTAGGGTCAGATTGGTCTTTTCTTCATGTTTGCAGCTAGGGTTTGGTTTGTAGAGGTATAAATACCTCCTTATGCGTGTAAGACAATCAGATTGGTGATTTAAGATCAAAATTTCAGTGTTCTTGAGTGTTCTTTAAGTGGGATGTGTGATCTCCATTGATATACCAAGGATTGTTTTCACTTATCAGGTTGGTAATTAATTTGTGGCGTGAATCCAATTCTCTCTTCATACTCTTTGTTACCAATTCCTTGCTGTTTTGGGGGTGAAGAGTCTAATCTTGCAATTGTTTAAAACTTAAGATTTGTATCAAATTGATTTGGAGGTTGTCTAGACTTAGATTCTAGGTGGTTGCTGCATCACTTTATATGAGGTACTATATGACAGGAAGTGTCAAACACAAGGCCTTATGTTAGACAAAACTCAATGAGAGAAGACTAGTGGGGTCGGACTTAGTACAGAAAGATAGAGGAAAAGGTATGGGTTATTTAGGAAAGATTAAAGGCAGCTTCGGAAAGACAGAAGTCATATGATCTCAAGAGAAAATATGTCAAGTATGCAATGGGAGAGAAGGTTTTCTTTAAAGTCTCTCCATGGAAAAATGTTCTAAGATTTAGAAAGAAAGAAAAATTGAACCCAAGATTTATTGGGCCTTATGAGGTACTAGCAAGAGTGGGATCAGTTACTTACAGTTTTGAGCAAGATTCATGATGTATTTCACGTCTCCATCTTGAGGAGATACCGAGATAATTCTCATATTGTTTTAATAGAGGATATTGAGGTGAGACTGGATTTGACCTATAATGAAGAACCAGTTTAGATTCTAGCCAGGGAGTTCAAGGAACTCAGGAACAAACGAATACCATTAGTCAAAGTATTAGAGAAGTCATGCTACGGAAGATGCTACATGGGAAAGTGAAAAAATGATGAGAGTCCAGTATCCACAACTGTTCAGAGATAGTATATCAGGTAATTTCGACAAAATTTCTTTAATGGTGAGAGAAATGTAACACCCACAAATTAGGGCTTGGAAATTTTAAGTTAAATAAGTATATTAAGGGAATACTAGAAGTATATGTGAGGTTAAGAGTATTGAAAACCATAAATTAAAGAAAAGATAAGAAAAATGAAGTTTTCAGTGTTCACACCCTTGATAGAGTTTATTAGTTTCAGAAGCTTATAATCTTCATAACCGTGACACTATTGTTAATGCCCGTGAAGACTTGTGGGTTTAAATATAATAGTGTCGTATTTTTTTTTATAGAAACTCACATAAATTCCAATAAGAAAACTCTAAAACCCCATAAATGAATTTCTCTCATTCCCTTTCAATTTTAGTTGATTAAACACAAGATTTCCACCATAAATATAAAAACATATTAAAAATGAAGTTTTCCATCGTAGATATTGAAACTGGAACTAAGGAGAGTATAAAATATGTTTTGAAACTCTTGAATCAATCTGTTTTCATGAAAAGGAGGTAAGAATTCACGTCCCCATGTGTTCTTGGATTTGTTCAATTTGTTGTTAATGGAGAAATAAGATTTAAGGGTTCAAGATAGATTTACATGTTCATGAATGAAATGACAGTATAAAACATAATGTGGCCTCTGTTTTCATGCTAGGGATCAAAACTGACGGTGTAGAACCCCACCAAAACCAGTAAACGAGAGAGAATCAAGTTTTAGGGCTCTATTATTAAGGTTTGTGCATATAAACATCTCTATTCAATTTTATTGTGCTTGTGATATGAAATGTTGTTTTGGTATGTTCAATGACAATGTAAGTTGATATTTTATTTGTTGTTAATAGTGTAAATGGATGGTAATATTTTGAAATGCATGTTGAGATTGATATGGGGGAAGATGAATATGGAATGTTGTTATGTGTTGATAATTAAGGTATTAAGCCTAAAGTAAATGGTTAATTGTGATTAAATGGATATTTTTGATTGTGTCAAATGCTAAAATTATGTAAAGTGTTGATAGGTGTGGCTAACATTAGTTAGTTTTAGATCATATGCATGTTGTGTATGAAATTAGGTGAACTAGTGCTGAAATATAGTTTCTATATAATGAATCATGCCCATGAAAGGATTTCACGCTCGTGAATAAACCATTCACACCTGTGAATGACCTATTTCCAGAAATGAATAATGGATTTATATGAGGAGACTATTTGAGTATGATATGCATATACCTTTGATATGATTGAGTGAGATTTTATACAATATGATAACATAACTGAGAAACTTGATTATGCACACGGTGTTTTATATCACAGCATGTTATATGATGATCTTGTTAAATTATGAAATATGACATAATTGATGCTTATAACCAGAATATGAATAAAAATGTCAATTCTCTATACTAGAACTAGTTAGGATAGGTGATATGTCATTAAGATGGTTATGGTACTGTAGAAATATTTATGCATACAGTTGTTGTATTTGCTCATCAAGGTGGTTGAAAGTCATGTTAGAATGCTCCTAATTTGAGAAGCTCAGTGGTAGCATATTCGGATTAGGGACAAGGTAGTTTAAGCTCGTATTAAAGCGCTCTTGTACCCATATGCATGCATTTTTTGCTCATCAATGTGGCTTAAGTTCAAGTCAGAATGCTCCTAATTTGAAAAGCTCATTGGTAGCAATACAAATAAATACAGTAGTGAGTATGGTGGTTTAAACTCGAGTTATAGCGCTCATATTTTACAATCCGCATCCGGATAGTCTACATATAGAGTATTGGGCTATGAAACCATAAACCAATAATTACAGAAAGTTAAATACAGTTTACAGAAATCAGAAAATTTGAATACGTGATGATATGTAGATATGATAAATGACATGTAATGCTATTCTGATGATGAACATATTTATGCAACGTATGTTATGAGTGTTAAATATTATGCAAATTAGTATGATTAAACTATATTATGAATAATTGCATGTCTGATAATATGGCCAAACACACATATATGTTATTAAATATAAAATGTTATAACAATACGTCTATGCATGCTAGAATTTAAATGTTTATTTGTTCTATTAATCTTTCAGTAGCTTAGCATATAGATTTTTCTATACGCAGGTTTGGAGTTGTTAACGATGGAGTTGCGAGAAAAAAGAAAAACCAGTTAGAGTTGACCCGAGCTGAATCTATTATTTTGTTCATTCATTTTTTATTTATTTTTCTGCATATCATGGGATAGAAACCATTAATTCATGTGTTAATAAATGCATGTATTCAAAATTTTGAAATTTGAATTTGTACAGATTTTGTAATAAGGGTTTGTGTTGTCCACGAGTTAAAATTTTGAGAAGGATTGGTAGCTAGTTTTATTATCTTATTTTATTATATTATATGGTTATTAAAAAAATTTATTTTTGAAGGATGTAAAAAAATTTTAATGCAGTTAAATTCAGTTTTAGTCATGTAGCATTCGTTTATACAATGAGAATTTGTTCTGTGTGCATAAAGTGTTACAGAAAATTATAAGTGAACTCTTGTAAAGTTTAAATAAAACTTGATTTTGTGAGATGGACAAGATGTGAACATAGTATAGCAACATAAGTCATGGAACCATTTTTTATAGTCATGCTATGTTTCCCGTATTTATTGAAGGGCAAAGGAAGTATAAGTTTCCTACGTCATCTATGTATCATATTAGTCAATGCCATTAAATTTCATGAGTTGAGATTGGTTTTGTAAATAGTACGGACAGAATTTTACCGAATCGTTTAATAAATTAGACTTTATAGGTCAAGATAACTAATTAAACGGTTGTAAATGACTTTACTAATTGAATATCAAACTATTATTTGACTCGGCTATTATACAATAAAGCAAGGGCACTTACACGTAAAATATTAAATTTTGATATCATAGAAACCAAAATTTGTAAATACATTAAAAGACTTTTTTTGAGAAATATGAAAACCATGATGAATACACCACATGATTAAAGGACTGACAGAAAAATGGAAAGTATATATTAAAGCTAACTAGTAAAAAAATGTGAATAATGTATAACCAAGTCATGCAAAAAAAAATTACTTGTTTGAAAATTCCAAGTTAGTTATGTTCAATTTAACAGAATTAAAATCATAAAATTGACATGAAGATTTTGGTTTTCCTTTCCATACAAAATTTGAAAACAAATTTATGAAATTTATTTATTCCGAAAAAGAAGAAAATGTAAGGAAATTGCTAGGGATCATCCACTCCATACAAATATTTGCTTAAAAAAGGCCTAGGGTCCAAATGATACATTCCAACCCAGGAAGAAGATGACACCAATGACAGAAAAATATTTAGTCGCATCAAGAATTAGCATAATCTGAATTACACAACTAGGAGGAGCCGGATCTAGATATCCCATTAACAGTAACAGTCCAAGGAAGTGACCTAAATATCATAATATATAAGGCTATTACTACCAATGAAATAATATTTTGGAAATTAAAAAAAAAAATTTATACTGAGTCGGAGTACAAACGCAATTATAACAGAACTCCTAACGAGGGGCAACATACATCTGGGTTGTTGAATCATATTGAGGATAACCAGGTTGTAGCGATAACATTTTTCCACTCACCGGAGCAGCTCCATAAGCACCTGACTGTGGAACTGACTGATCATAACTTGGTTGAGTTGGTATTGGTTGAGCATAGCCCTGCTGGCCACTTGGTGGTGCACTATAAGTTGATCCAGGCCCACTGCCGTAAGCAGGATCTTGAGACCCTTGATACCCATAACCAGCATTGTTTGGGGCTGGCTGCTCCGGATAGGCTTGTTGTGAAGATGGGTATGAACCATAACCACCAGCTGGACCTTGCACATAGCCAGTTGCCTGCTGCCCACCAGGCTGACCATAAGATGGAACTGACTGGGTTCCATGTTGAGGATAGCTGGAGCCAGTAGCAGGCAGCGCCTGGTTGTACCCATCAGTAGCTGTAGATCCATCCGCAGGATATGGTTGCTGCCCGCTGGATGCATAAGGATAGTGCTGCTGAGGTAGCACATTAGGACCATAAGATTGACTGGACTGAATTGGACCTTGATATGGCACATCTCCCAGTTGACTAGGCCTAGATGGAGCATAAGATTGGGATGGTGGTCCCTGTGAAGGCATAGCATATGATGGTTGCTTTCCATACTGCTGCTGAGCCCCATAGCCTGGTTGAGTGTTGCCCTGTGGATATACTGGTGGAGTAGTTCCATGTCCATAAGGTTGCTGTGTTTGAGCATGATTATCATACTTTGGTTCATCATATCCATGTCCATAGCCTTGATGAGGTGTTGCCTGGGAATAAGGAGCTTGATGCCCATAATCAAGCCCATATGGCTGTCCATAATTATAATTTGCCTGTGACGGAGGATGGCCCATACTAGGGGTAGGTGAAGGGCCAGAAGCATGCCCAGAAATGGGGTGCAGGGCAGACACAGAATGATCAGATACATGGCCTCCTTGGCCACCGTAGTAATCATAGCCAGAACCATGTGGAACTACCCCCCCTTGCATGCTGGGAGGTCTTTGCTCCCAACCAGAACCAAAGTTACCTCTTGGGCCCATCTGTTGAGGATAACCACCATAACTTGGTGGTGGGTACTGAGAGGCTTGAGATGGATATGGTCCTCGGTGATTATAATCATAAGGAATTTGTGGTGACGAATGCGGACCTCGTTGACCCCAATGAGATGGACCAGTAGGTCCACGGGGCCGATAGGACTGCCGCTGGCTAAAACCACCAGAAAGAGGTGATGGCCTCAGAGTCTAATCCAAAGCAAATTACAACAACAAAGTTAGAAAGAAACAATTACCCAATAAAAAGGGTCAAGTACAAGGAGCAGGTTCAGGAATGGCATAGTAGCCGCTTAAAATCAACAATCATGGCCTTTTTCAAGCTAAAATGCAACAATCATGAAAAGCCTATAACTTGTGCAAGTGTACTATAAAAACTGAAAATTTAAAATAATAATAACAATGATAATAAAAATGACATAATCATGCATTACTCAATAGCACTACAGTTAGCAAAAGAAAAAAGGAGGAAAACAACACTGTACGATATAGAACAAGACATGCTAATATCTAACAGCATATATAGTTGAGCATTCCATCCTTCAGACCTTTCCAAAATTAACACCGAAGCAACACAAATTCATGATATTACTTCAATTGAAGGAAACAAATCTATTAAACAAAATCCAAGAACATTGAGATACAGTAACCTTAACAAGTGATACATGTTTGATTCTTTTTTTTTTTTTCCTTTTGAACTAACATCTATAACTTAAGAAACCTATGGGCCGGAAAAAGGTGTGAGAATGAAGAATAAACAGATATGGAAATGCCAAAAGAGAAGAAATGGAGCTTTAAAGGTCATACACATTCATAAATACATATATATACAAGCCCAATTAAGTATTTTGTCACATATGTTGACATTCTGAAAAATATTGCTTCCAACAATTGGCAATATTTACTTAGATTTTATTGAATAATTAGGGAATCACAGAAATGCTGTGATAAAATTATAAATGTAGCTTTCACCTGCATATATTCATTTGACTCAGATAATAATCCTGCTCAATTCAGATCAACATGAATTCCCAATACTAAAACATGTCAGAACTCGATTCCATTTATTGTCAATTGAAGAAAAGCTTGAAAGTGATATCTTACACACAGTTAATCAGAAAGTGAATGAATGTGTCTACTCTCATGCCAATTCAATACATGAAATTTGCATCAACTTACAAAAAAAATAAAGGGGAAAAACGAACTCTTCATAAAATTACACTGAGCTGCAAATCTTATTGAAAATTACGATCAAGTTGAACTCTGCACAACCATGATGATGAATAAAAAAATATGATCAAGTTGAATTATGCACTACCATGATGAATAAATAATAGAAACTCAGTCAGAAAATGAACATCCATGAACTAGAAATATTTAACATTTCATGAGCCTTCGAAGAATAAATTTATCAAATCTAATGGGAGACCAATACTTCAAAACATCTATACCATAGTCAAATGCCCATCCTAAATCAGCCATACAAGCTAACTCATCATCACGTCACAGTACTCCACATAGGAAGATCAGCATGTTAAAGAAAACAGAACATATTCCAGTACTGACCGCAACTTGATCATTGAGCCTTTATTACAATTTTCCCACAACCCAATATATCACTATATTCCTCATATGTTTCAGAACAGCAGTAAATATGAATTAATATGTATCAGTCTAACGACTGCACAAGTGATCACTTCATCAGGTATTATACTGCGTCCAAAAAATGTCTCATGCATAGATAGTGAGCTAAAGTGCACTAAGGTTAATACAATATAGTCTCACTAAATGATTTTTAACTTTCAAGTCTCAAAGCAATCTTACCAACTATTAACATCCAGCAATTGCGAGATTAAATGCCTGATACCTCTCTTCAGTGGATGAAAGTCAATGGTGGTTGTCTATTGCTACACCAAGAAAGCAATGCTGACCCCAGGGGAAAAGCAAAAAGCCAAATCTGCATTTTTAAAGTCAACCAATTCGAAATCGGCACCTTCATCACAAATAAATCATGGCAACCTATTTTTTGGATTTAATTACGATCTTCCTAACAGCATTCAAGTGATCTTGGATGGATCATTCATCAATACTTCAAATTCTCACTTATCATGTAATTAAACTCTCACTCCCATATAAAACTGCTACATAGCCTTTTGCCAAATGGACAAAAAACGCAGCTCATACACGAAAACAAAGACAGATGGTTACCTATATAATTGCATGTGGTTTTCCAAGAGAGATACAGACTGTCATCTCAATTGATCAAATGAAAAAGAAGCAAACCGGAACAACGGAGGCAATTGCTAGAACCCTATTCCAGAAACAAGAAAAAGTAGAAAACCTTTTCTCTAGATATATCTAACATCACATTTATGCATTTCCTGCCACAATTTTTCCTTCCGGAAATGATGTCAATCAAAGTGAGTAGCCACAGCAGTAATGACAATGTTTATGCAGTTGTTAAACAGTCTCATTCATATGTAACACAAATGATGACAGATATCTCAAGTTCTCATATCATTCACAAAACCCAGGTCAATGAGACACCGGTAATAAACAGAAGACCATAAAGTGCAAGGTGCTATACTTTCATAATGAGTTCCAAGATAAATGGCATATAAAGATTGTTGACAGTAGATGACAGCAAAGATCCTACACATATACATATAAAAGCACAACTCATTGCTAACATATGGAATTGCTATATGATAAGATGTCATATTTGCCACAATTTAAACTTCCCATTCATTCACTATCAGATTTCCAATAATAAAACTGGACACATCCAAAGCATACAGCTTTCTAGTTATAGATGATATCTATACAGATGGATCTTATATATCATAAAATGAAATAAAGTACCAGATATATAGGAATCCAAATCTGCTGAATCACTCATGTTATGCTTTTACAGGTCATAAAAAATCTCAAAATGGATACTGCTAGAATAATTATTCAACATAATACACCAACATGACAATTAATTGAACACAATTGGGAACTTCCTGAAAAAAATATACCAGCATGGCAGTAAACTGTAAAGTAGGACTACATTCTGCAAATATAGAAGAAAGGTAAAATAACAAACCTGATTCATAACATCCTTTATCATATCCCTTGCTATCTCAATTTGCTTTCTATCGCCCGTGACACGGACTGTCCTTTCTTTAGAAGCATCCCCCTCTGGAAGATGTTGAGGTATCAACTAAACAAAAACAAGACTGTTAGCCGCATTTACATTACTTTTTTTAACGTGCTGTAGCAGACTAGTGTCATGTCATGCCTATATGAAATACTTTTCAATGCAAGGCCAACAATATCAACTACCTGAATGCGCGCCCCTGATTTGGCTTGGAGAGCTTTAATTGTGTCCCCTCCTCTACCAATGATCAAACCAACCTGGAACCAGGAAGACAGAAGCATGTTAGAAAAACATATACACATAGCTATTTATAGAAATGTTCTGAACATCTATTCTCGGATTCAAAAGGTAAATGACAACCTTCTCATTTGGAACTTGCATCTCAAGCTGATCTCCCACACCACCTGTCTGTGCACTAGGAAGACCCCTGGCTACAAGGGACGGAGAACCACCAGCATCAGCCTGTAATACACATACAAAAGTTAGGAAATGCTGATAGCTTCATAATCTCTAGATCAAATTAGAACATGTTAGAAAAAGCACAAAAATGTAAAGCAAGAAAAATTATGTATCCCCAAGTACATGAATATAATTTAGCTACCTCAGCTATGACGGCATTTATGAGCTTCTCAGCTTTGTTTATGCTACTTGGAGTCCCTATTAGTTCAACAGGCCTTGTTGTGGAATGCATATCAGCATCAGCATCCCTGGTAATTTGAATTTTTGCTCCAGAATTATACTGCAGGTAACGTATAGTATCTCCTCCCTTGCCAATAAGAACCCCAACCTGCATCCACAGCATTTAAGCAATGTATCAGTCAAAAAGGGTTTCCCAAAAAAGAGATAAAAAATTAAAAAAAAATTCCATAAACAATATAACAAAATCGAATTAACGAAACAAAAACAAATAAAGTTATGCTTTAATGCACTCATTGTAATAGCAATATACCATTAAGTTATGCCTTAATGCACTCATTCAGCCACAAGTTCAGCCAATGATATTATAGCAACAGCAAATAAATAAATAAATAAATAAATAAAGTTCTGGAAGGAACAATAGAAAACATTTTCATGATGTATTTTGATTTAGTATTTCTGTAAGGAACAATAGGAAACATTTTAATAATGCACTTTGATTTAGTATGGGCATTTATTCCACAACAAAATACAGTTAAACTCATTCACTCCAATTATACTTCACATGACCCATTGGTTTAAGAAGCATTTTCACAGAACTGGATTATTATACTTTACAAGATGCTCTGGCATTGGAAGCACTTTTTAGAACTGGACTATTATACTTAGCATGATATATGTTGAGAAGCATTTTCACAGAACAGGATTGTTATTATTTACATGATGCATTGGCCTTGGAAGCATTTTCAAAAAACTTCATTATCGTACTTTCAATGAGGCATCAGCGTTGGAAACTTTTTCAGAAAGCTAGATTAGTAAAGGCAATCATTTATAAAGAAGATAGCTGCAGCAGGCAAAGTAAGTTACCACTATTTTGGTTTTCTGGTTATGATACTCAATTTTATATACATGTGCTACACAAGATCCTTCCTCTCTAAGGTTGAAATGAATATTTTTCCATAAAGTGAACACACCTTATCATTGAGAACATCCATTTTCCGTGATGTAGTTTGAGTATCAGATGCAGGTTCAGCTGCTCCCTCATAAAGTTTCTCAGTATCCTCTTTTTTCTCAGGATCATCAATCTTGGATCCCTCAACAGAAGTCTTTTGGGTATCAATTGTGTCATGATCATCTGCAGATGGTTCTTCTTTGCCCTTTTTTTCTGCAACTCCCTCAGATGGAGTGTGAGGGACATACTCTGCTTGCTCATTCTTAACACTTGGCTCTTTAGCATCCTCCTCAGCATGCTTGTCTAACTTCTCTCCATCAAAACCATTTTCACTTGCTGCAATGGGCAAAACCCAAGTATTACAACAGTTCCAAATCCAAAATCTTAAAGCAACGATATAATTATCATTACATAGACGGCAGACACAAATTGTTAAAATAACGAACAGTATAAAGAACAATTAAAATTAAAGAAAATTGAAAACTCTAAAATTAAGAGTATACTCTAGAAAACCATTTCGAAAGAACGGGCATTGCAATTACCTAACCCATCAGATTTTTGCTCATCAAGCTTCGGCCGCTTAGCTTCCAGTGAGCCACCATCCACCACGTCGTCGACTTTATTATCTGCATCGGGTTCGGCGCTAGAGTGAGCCGGTGGTTCGGCGTTAGGGTCTGTGGGTTCTGGCGCATCGGGCTCTAAATCTTCAAGCTTCCTCTTGTGATCCGAGGAAACGGGGCTAATTACAGCAGTGGGAGCCACAAGCTCTTCCTCCGCCATTTTCAGAAAACTCTAGATTTTAATCTAGCTCAGTTAATGAAAAGCAAAACAAAACAAAACAAAAAATTAGTGTTAGGGTTTTAAGTGTGAAAGTAGTGAAGAGGGGGTTATAGGCTTATAGCTACAGGGAAAGAGATTTCATTTATAGGAAATGGGAATCCTGTGAATAGAGTTGAAGGCATTTTCTTATATACACAAGATACAGACATATATGTAGAGAGAGAGAGAGAGAGAGACGAAAATGGTGTAGATATTTTTAGAGTTTGGACATTGGACATTCAAAAAAAGGGAATATGGGCCGCTCCCTTTCTTGGTCTTTTTCTAAAAATTTGAACTTAAATCAGTTTATTTAAATTGGTTTACTTCAAATCAATTAATCTGGCTTAAAAAAAAGAAAAAAATATTTCTAATGAATTAATCTCCAATTTTAATTTGATTAATTGCTAATTTCTAATCAATGGAAAAATATCATTATTTTTTTAATTTACTGTAAATGAAATCAATTCCTCATAATATAAGTGACGTAACTTAAAATGTACTCACAAGTACACGATGGTAAGCTCACTTTCAATATAACATCTGTAAATTTGGACCTAGAATTTATATATTAAAATAAGGTACATTAAAGGTATATGAAAAGTATATGTGAGACTATAAGTATTATAAACCATAAAATATATAAAAAGATAAGAAAATTTGAAGTTTCGAGTGTTCACACCCATGACAAAGTTAATCACGACTGTGAATATCGTGAATTTCAGTTTCAAAAGCTAAAGATTTTCACGAGCGTGATACTAGTGCTCACGCCCATGAAGATTTGCAAGTTTAAATATGGCAGTATCGTATTTTTTACAAAAATTCATGTAAAATCACTCATAACTCCAGCTGTCAATCCTCTCAAACTCCAGAACTCTTCATCATTTCTTGTAAATTTCGAGTAATTAAACAAGAAATACTTACCATAAAAAAGAGTAAGAATATATTTAAATAGGGGTTTTCACCATAATTATCAATATTGAGGTTTAGGAGTTATAGAATCTGTTCTGAAACCCTTGGATCAATCTGTTTTCCTGAAACAAAGGTAAGAAATCACGTTCCTTGATGTTCTTTGATTCGTTTCAATTTGTTGTTAATGGTGGAATAAGGTTTAAGGGTTAAAGATAGGTTTAAATGTTATTTATGGATGGAATATCAGTATAGAACATAATATGGTCTTTGTATTCATGTTAGAGACCAAAATTAACGGTGGAGAACCCCTCCAGAGACAATAGATAAGAGAGAATCGAGCTTTAGGGCTCCATTATTAAGGTTTGTACATATAATTATTTTTATTCGAAAATATTGCGCTTATGGTATGAATGATGATTTTGTAATGATTGTTGACATAAAATAATTGTTTTGGTATTACTCGTACCCATGATAACTGACTATTAGATGCTTGGATAGATGATGAAATTGATTTAATATCAATTAAGTATGAAAGGATGTCAATTTGGTTGATATGCAAGGCATTGAGCTTAATTTGATTGATGAAGTATGATTAAATGCACGTTAATAGTTGAATTTTGTTGTTGGAATATGTAAAGTGTTGATAGGTGTGACTAATATTGGTTAACTTCGGATCCTATGCATGTTTGTGCGTGAAATTGAGTGAAATCATTGTTGAAATATTGTTTGTGTGTAATGAATCACGCCCGTGAAGCCAAGTTTCACGTCTATGAAAGGAATTCACATCCGTGAATAAACAATTCACGCTTATGAATAAACCATTCATGCCCGTGAATGACCTGTTTCCAGAAATGAATAAATAGATTTATATGATGAGACTATTTGAGTACGACATGCATATACCATTTGTAACACCCTTATAATACTTATTATATATGTACGTTATGTGGGTAAATACGATTATAGCCGATTTATGCCAAAAAAAATTTTCCTTAATTTTAATGACCATAATATTATCAATACTTAATTAATCATTTTTACTTTCCCAAAAATTTCGGCAGCATAACGGCTATAAACTAACTCACCCACCTGTAAAGTAAACAGTGCACAGTCCATTTTTGGGCACAACAATTCACATATAATACAAAATATTTTACATTCATCTACAAATTATCTTTTCATTCTTCACACACATAATAATTTATAAATACCATTTTATCATAATATGTACAAAGTTCATTCTTACAACTCCATATCTATGCATATATATACATGTCATTATTAGTAATATCTTATTACTATTTTGTTCTTCCTTCTGCTCCCAAAATTCGCATATTTGCTCCTGTTTTTTCTGCTACTACCTGCACGTAGTCAAATAATTACGTGCTGATAATATGTTCAGTGGTAATTACTAATCTAAAAATTTCCACTAATTATATTTTCATGCAATTATATTTTTAATATATTATTCAATATTTCTCATTAATATATAATTCATTCTATCAATACTTTATTTTTAATTACTCCTAATTCACTATTTAATATTTTTATTTCTTATTTTTTAAAAACTTTCAATTCCTTTCATTTTAGTCAGTTTTTACTTTATTTCTTTAATTATTCATTATTTTTTCTTATTTATTTATTTATTTCAATTATCTATTTAATTAGCTTCAATTTCACTTTAATTTTTTTTTGAATTTCTATTTCTTTACAATTATGTCATTAACAACATATTATTTTTATTTTTGCCACTAATATTTTTATTTTTCATTTATTTATTTATTTATATTTATTTATTTGATTATTTATCTTGTATTTCTCACTTTCATTATTTTTCACTTATTTCATGTTTATCCTATTTTTCATTTTAATCACTTTTCTCATATTTTATTCATAATTATCACTTTAATCATTTCATTCACAATTGCCCCTAGTTTTAATCCGATAGAAAATATTCGGACCGAATACATGGGACGTGGACCCCAAGAGTCCACTACACTGAAAAGTAATTCGAAAGATCACCCGAGCACTATACTGTACACTGAATCACTGAGTTACAATCACTGAAGTAGATCATCATTGACCTACATAAGCAAGTCGTCATGACCCATACCGCGGTAATAGTATCCCTATGGCTAGCCAATTATATCCTGAGCTAGATTTAACCATCAGAAAAATAATTAAGGGCATTATTTTATTTTTTTAATTCAATTTCTATTAAACCATAAATTTCATTATTTTTACATTATTAATCACTTAATAATTTATTCTTTCATAACAATTTTATCATTACCAAATTTTTTTCACATTTTTCATTATAATATATCAATTAAGTTATAAACTCACTAAAT
Organism: Triadica sebifera; assembly: GCA_023653625.1. Classification (NCBI taxonomy): domain Eukaryota; kingdom Viridiplantae; phylum Streptophyta; class Magnoliopsida; order Malpighiales; family Euphorbiaceae; genus Triadica; species Triadica sebifera. Next base: position 1,401,306 of record CM042899.1, on the reverse strand, counting down.
ATATTTTATTCATTATTTTTCATTTTATACATAATATCATAAATAAATAGAAAAATATTCAATATTTAATTGAAAATTTTTCAATAAATTTCTACACACTTAAAATCATATCTTCTTACATTTTATGGCTAAATTTTTATTTAATTAGCAAAGAAAATATTAATTTTTTTTCCTATATTTAATTTTCATCATTAAAATTTTTCTTTCAATTTCTAATTATTCATTTCACTAATTAATACATTCATTATTCCATATATATCATAATATTACACTAAAATGTATTTATTCTTTAATATTCATTTTTCACATAATAAGGTCACATTTTACAATTTCCACTAATTAATTTTTTTAATTGAAATTTTAATCATTCTAATTCACTTTTCATAATCCATTGATTATGTTTTAAGCATTAATTAACAATTATATGCAAAACACACAATTTTCTAAATTTCCATAACCTTAAATCATACTTAATTAATGGAAATAATTATATTATGGAATCACTAACCTTAATTGCTTGTTTAGGTCTTCCTAAACTTCCTTTTCCTTTGCCTTTTTCTTGGAAGAACCTTCACCTTCTCTTGAACCTACCATGGACAAAAAAATTTCCTTCATTAATCTACCATTAATTTACTTCCTAAGCTCAAATAAACTTCATATTTATTATCTACATATCTTAAATTACCTATTTGAACCATTAAATTAATTTAAAACCATAAATTTTGCTTACCTCAAATTAATATCCTAAACTTTATCCTTTGATTTTCTTCCACTTTAGCCTCCCAAATGAAGATTAAAAATTTCTATTAGCTATTAGAGATGTTGAAATTAATTTTGGGTGGTTGATTTTGGTGTGAGAATTGAAGGAAAATGAAATTTTTTTGAAGAAAAGCAAGGAAGGCATGACACGGGTAAGAAAAGGGGAAAGAGGAAGGAGATGATGTATAATTATCTAGAGAAATCTGTTAATTTTGGTCCCTTTTATAGTGGTCTTAAATGGGTGGGCTTGGGCCAAACAAAGCCTAACCCATTTAGGCCCAATTATACATTATAAATTATTTTTCTCACTTTCCAAATTCAATTTCACCCAATTTTGATTCCAGAATTTATAAAATATTTTTATATGTCTTTACAAAAAATTTCAACTCAATCAGAGTTTGTTTTCTGTCCAGCTCATTTAAATCGGACAGATAATTCAATTTTTGGTGTTACCATAAAATTCCTTTTTCACTGTCAAATAATCCTAAATATTATTTAGAGTCTATCCATATCTTAAAATAAATTTTTGGATATTGTTTGCTATTTTTCATAGTCCGATCAAATTACGGCCAACCAACTATTTAATTAAACCGAGTCCATTTTTTTTTTAATTTTGACTTTTGAGGACTTATTTGACCTTATTTTTACTTCAAATTTTGCCCTCAGACTATTCATAACCTATATTTTCTGATAATCAAATAAAATATTTGTCATCCACGGATGTATTTTAAACCTCGGCCCCGGGTATACTGATCAATCTTGGAAACTACAGTTTGCGACTAACCTGATATTTGGGTCATTACAATTATCCCCTACTAATAAAAATTTCGTCCTCAAAATTTTACATGTATTAAACAACTGCGATACTGTTGCCTCATCGCAGATTCTGGCTCTCACGTGGTTTCTTCCATATTGTGGTGACTCCATAACACCTTCACTAGTGGAATTTGCTTGTTCCTGAGCTATTTAACCTCTTTGGCTAGGATCTTTAATGGTTTCTCTTCATAAGTCATATCAACCTGTATTTGAATTTCTTCTGGCTTGATCACATGACTTGGGTCTGACCTATACCTTTTTAGCATTGACACGTGGAACACATCATGAAATTTTTCCAACTCTTGAGGTAGCTTCAATCGATAAGATACGGTCCCACGCGCTGTATAATCTCATAAGGGCCTAAAAATCTCGGACTTAGTTTGCCCTTCTTGCCAAATTTCATAACTTTCTTCCAGGGTGATACTTTCAGAAACACTTGATCTTCGATCTGGAACTCTATATCTTTTCTTCTTAAATCTGCATATGACTTCTGTCGGTCCATGGTTTCTTTCAATCTATCATTGATTACCCGCACCTTCTCTTCGGTTTCTCGAACCAAGTCTGTTCCTATTAATTTCTTCTCACTCAATTCTGTCCAACATAAAAGGAGTTTTATATTTTCTCCCATACAGTGCTTCATACGACGCCATTTTGATGTTGGACTGATAGATGTTGTTGTAAGCAAACTCTGCTAATGGCAAATACTTTTCCCAATTACTTTCAAACTCGAGGACGCAACATCGCAACATATCCTCAAGTATCTGAATTACACGCTCCGATTGCCCATCAGTCTGAGGATGAAAAGCTGTACTGAAATGAAGTATTGTCTCCAATGCTTCCTGAAACTTTTTCCAGAACTAGAAGTAAATTTGGGATCCCTGTCTGAAATAATGGAGGATGGTACTCCATGGATATCTCATTGATGTAGATTTCTGCCATCTTGGTCAGTGGATAGTCCCTCCATACTGGTATGAAATGGGCTGATTTCGTGAGTCTATCAATGACTACCCAGATAGCATCATGCTTCTTTCCCGGCAGAGGCAATCCTATCACAAAATCCATGGTTACTCGATCTCATTTCCACTCTGGTATCGTAATAGGTTGAAGTAAATCCGATGGAACTTGATGCTCAGCTTTCACATGTTGTCATATCAAACATTTACTCACAAAATTTGTCACATCACATTTCATTCCTGGCCACCAATAGTGTACTTTCAAATCCTGATACATCATGTTACTACTAGGATGCATCGCATAGCTGCTATGATGAGCTTCTATGAGAATGTTCTTTCTCAATTCATTTTGATCTGGTACACATAACCTCCGGTTGAAATAAAGACTTCTATCTTCACCCAAAGAATAATTACCTTCATTGCCCTCATTTACTCTGTTCACCATGGAAATCAAACGATCGTCTAGCTTTTGTGCCGCTTTCACTTGTTGAAGAAAATCTGGTTTTACTTGCATTTTTGCTATTATCGCTCCATCTTGTGCCCTATCCAATCTGACATTCATCACTCGAAGGGCTGTCATAAATTTTCTACTAAGTGCATCAGCTACTACATTCGCATTTCCTGGATGATAGCCAATTAAACAGTCATAGTCTTTTATCAATTCAAGCCTTCAACTATGCCTCAAATTAAGTTCTTTCTGTGTGAGCAAATATTTCAGATTTTTATGATCGGTGTAAATGTAACATTTCTCACCATAAAGATAATGTCTCCATATCTTCAAGGCGAGTACAATTGCTGCAAGCTCAAGATCGTGAGTAGAATAGTTCTTCTCATGAGTCTTGAGTTGTCGGGAAGCATATGCAATCACCTTACCTTCTTGCATCAATACACAGCCTAACCCATTCTTGGAGACATCACTGTAAATCACAAAATCCTTACCAGATTCTAGTTGAGTTAACACAGGGGCTTCTGTCAACATGTTCTTAAGCTTCTCAAAGCTTCCTTGACATTTATCCGTCCATTCAAACTTAACGTGCTTCTGTAACAGTCGGGCGAGCGGCGCTGCTATGGTGGAAAAACCTTTTACAAATCTTCTATAATACCCAGCCAAATCTAAGAAACTTCTGACTTCTGTAACAGTCTTAGGTATTCTCCACTGTAAGATTGCTTCAATCTTCTTTGGATCCACCTTTATCCCTTCAGCTGAGATTACATGACCCAAGACTGATACTTCATTCAACCAGAAGTCACATTTACTAAATTTTGCATACAACTGCTTCTCTCTCAATATCTACAAGACAGCTCATAGGTGCTTGTCATGTTCTTCTAGCGTCTTCGAATACACTAAAATATCATCAATAAATACCACCACGAACTGGTCCAAATAAGGATGAAAGATCCTATTCATTAAATCCATGAAAGCTGCTGGGGCATTCGTAAGTCCAAATGGCATGACTAAAAACTCATATTGGTCATATCTTGTGCGAAAGGCAGTCTTGGGCACATCTGCTTCTTTTACTTTCAGCTGATGGTAGCCCGATCGTAAGTCAATCTTTGAAAATATATCTGCTCCCTTCAATTGATCAAATAAGTCTTCAATACGTGGAAGGGAATACTTATTCTTGATCATCACTTTATTCACCTGTCTGTAGTCAATGTATAATCTAAGAGACCCATCTTTCTTTTTTACAAAGAGTACCGGTGCCCCCCATGGTGAAATACTGGGTCCGATAAAGCCTTTATCGAGCAATTCCTGCAGCTGAATCTTTAACTCCTTGAGTTCTGTAGATGCTATCCTGTAGGGTGCAATCGAAATAGGTGTTGTACCTGGAGCTACATCAATAGTGAATTCGACTTCCTTGTCAGGTGGCAAGCCTGATAATTCATCGGGAAAGACATCTGGATAATCTCACTGTAGGCACATATGAAACCTTAAGATCTTCCTTTTCAGCTTCCATTGCAAAACACAAATAAGCAATGCACCCCTTTCTTATAAGTCTCTTAGCAGCAGTAACTGAGATCACATCTGATAAAAAGTTTGTTCTTTCACCCACAATAATGATTTCCCGATCATCAGAGTTTAAGTGCCACTCTCTTCCATTTACAATCTACCGTCGCTTGATAGGTGGACAACCAATCCATCCCCAATATCACATCAAACTCGTGGAATGGGAGTTCAATTAGGTTAGCTAGGAATTCATTACCTTGTGTACTAATGGGATAATTCCTATACACCTTGTTCACCACAACACTATTCCCTAAAGGATTGCTCACTAGGATGTCCTGGTCTAATTGTGAATCTTTTAACCCTTTCTTCCGTGCAATATCAGTATTGACATAGGAATGTGTGGAACCAGGATCAACAAGTGCATAAATAGAATCAGTCATGAGCATGGATTTACCTACTATCACATCAGGAGCATCTTCCTCTTCTCTGGCTCTCACTGCATATGTACGACCTGTAGCTCATCCCTGACCCTGGGATTGCTGTTCAAAAGGTTTAGATGTTGATGGGTTAAGAGCTGCTCCCCTACCTCAGCCTCTGGATGGTAAGGATCCAATGTCAGGTGCTGGTGATATAGCTGTAGAAGCTTGAGCCACTGGACAATCCCTGACTTGATGATCTTTTGAACCGCATTTGAAACAGGTGCCAGACAAATATCTGCACTCTCCTTGGTGAGCTTTACCACAATGGCTACAAGTCTGAATTGTACTTCCCACTCTGCCTCTAGGTGTACTGCCCACATAAGTGACTGAGGCATTGCCATGGAATAAATTTCCTTGTCCACACCCTGGTACAACTGATGTACGACTCTATGATGGAGCTGGTCCCCTAGGCTTCTTACTCTGAGAACCTGAACCGCTAAACTGTCCCGACTTCCTCTTCTGCTGAAACTGAGTTTGTCTGTTAGCCTCATCTGACTGGATACCTTCTACTTTAATTGCAGTTTCTACCAAGGCACGCAAATTTGAATGCTGCTGTGCACCCACTATTTGTCTGATCTTGTTATGGAGGCCCCTCTTAAATCTCTGACATAACTTCTCTTCTGTCAGTCGATAATCATCAAGGTAGGCATTAAGGCGCTCAAACTCGCGCTCATACTCTGCTACTGTCTTGTTTCCCTGTCTGAGTCTCCAAAAGGCATCTTGCATCTCTGCTTTATACTATGACCCTATATATTTCTTTTCAAACTGGGCCAAGAAGAAATCCCAATTCAACTGTTCACCTGGGGTATGCTTCTGTACTAAATCCCACCAGATGAATGCAGGATCCTGAAGTAATGCCACAGTACCTTCAAATTTCTCTTATGGCAGACTGTGAGTAATTTCAAATAATCTCTTTTATCTTGAACAATCATTCCTTAACTTGTACAGGGGTCAATGGATCACGCCCATAGAAATTTTTAGCTCCCAATCTCTTCAACTGCTCCAAAATCGGCTTCTTTTTAGGTGGAGCTGACGGTTGTACTTGGGCTGCTGGCTGTGGCTGTTGAGCTTGTTCAGCTTGCATTCTATGTTGAATATAATCAGCCATGAGATGAAGAAAATCCGACTGTGGCAGTGGAGGTGGTGCAACTAGTGGAGCGACATTCTGTTGGGAGGTTTTAGCTTGTCTAGTACAAACCGATGTTTCACTCTCACCGTCCCCATCACCTTGACATTGTTTGGATGCCATCATTCACTATAAAACAGGAAAGGAGCAAGCATACGTTAGACTTATTACACATTTCATCCATCCATTGGCAAGCATATATACATATAATCCATTCACTTAATTTCAACTCCGATCTTAGAACCGTCTAAACCATGCTCTGATACCACTAAAATTGTAATACCCTTATAACACTTATTCTATATGTACGTTACATGGGTAAATATGATTATAGCCGATGTATGCCAAAAAAATTTTTTTTCCTTAATTTTAATGACCATAATATTATCAATACTTAATTAATCTTTTTTACTTTCCCAAAAATTTCAGCAGCATAACGGCTATAAACTAACCCACCCACTTGCAAAGCAAACAATCTACAACACATTTTTTGGCACAACAATTCACATATAATACAAAATATTTTACATTCATCCACAAATCATCTTTTCATTTTTTACACACATAATAATTTACAAATATCATTTTTATCATAATATGTACAAAATTCATTCTTACAACTTCATATCTATGCATATATATACATGTCATTATTAGTGATATCTTATTACTATTTTATTCTTTCATATGCTCCCAAAATTCGCATACTTGCTCCTGTTTTTTCCGCTACTACCTGCACGCAATCAAATAACTATGTGTTGAGCATTAATATGCTCAGTGGTGATTACTAATCTAAAAATTTTCACTAATTATATTTTCATGCAATTATATTTTTAATATATTATTCAATTTTTCTCATTAATATATAATTCACTCTATCAATACTTTATTTTTAATTACTCTTAATTCACTATTTAATATTTTTATTTCTTTTTTTTTTAAACTTTCAATTCCTTTCATTTTAGTTAGTTTTTACTTTATTTCTTTAATTATCCATTATTTTCTTTCTTATTTATTTATTTATTTCAATTATCTATTTAATTAGCTTCAATTTCACTTTAATTGTTTTTTGAATTTCTATTTCTTTACAATTATGCCATTAACAACATATTATTTTTATTTTTGCCATTAATATTTTTATTTTTCATTTATTTATTTATTTATATTTATTTATTTGATTATTTATCTTGTATTTCTCACTTTCATTATTTTCACTTATTTCATGTTTATCCTATTTTTCATTTTAATCACTTTTCTCATATTTTATTCATAATTATTACTTTAATCATTTCATTTACAATTGCCCCTAGTTTCAATCCGATAAAAAATATTCGGACCGAATACATGGGACGTGGACCCCAAGAGTCCATTACACTGAAAAGTAGTCCCGAATGATCACCCGAGCACTATACTGTACACTGAATCACTGAATTACAATCACTGAAGTAGACTATCATTGGCCTACATAAGCAAGTCACTATGACCCGCACCGCGGTAATAGTGTCACTATGACTAGCCAATTATATCCCGAGCTAGATTTAACAATCAGAAAAATATCTAAGGGCATTATTTTATTTTTTCAATTCAATTTCTATTAAACCATAAATTTCATTATTTTTACATTATTAATCACTTAATAATTTATTCTTTCATAACAATTTTATCATTACCAAATTTTTTTCGCATTTTTCATTCTAATATATCAATTAAGTTTTTCACTAAATATATTTTATTCATTATTTTTCATTTCCTACATAATATCATAAATAAATAGAAAAATATTCAATATTTAATTGAAAATTTTTCAATAAATTTCTACACATTTAAAATCATATCCTCTTACATTTCATGGCTAAATTTTCATTTAATTAGCAAAGAAAATATTAATTTCTTTTTTTGCCTATATTTAATTTTCATCATTAAAATTTTTCTTTCAATTTCTAATTATTTATTTCACTAATTAATACATTCATTATTCCATATATATCATAATATTACACTAAAATGTATTTATTCTTTAATATTCATTTTTCACATAATAAGGTCACATTTTACAATTTCCACTAATTAATTTTTTTAATTGAAATTAATCATTCTAATTCACTTTTCATAATCCATTTATTATGTTTTAAGCATTAATTAACAATTATATGAAAAACACAAAATTTTCTAAATTTCCATAACCTTAAATCATACTTAATTAATGGAAATAATTAGATTATAGAATCACTAATCTTAATTGCTTGTTTAGGCCTTCCTAAACTTCCTTTTCCTTTGCCTTTTCCTTGGAAGAACCTTCACCTTCTCTTGAATCTACTATGGATAAAATTTTTCCTTCATTAATTTACTTTCTAAGCTCAAATAAATTTCATATTTATTATCTACATATCTCAAATACCATGGTCAGATTGAGGTGGAGTTGCTAACCTTTCCCTTCTCCCTCCAGTTCGACTTTGCATGGATGTATCTCTTCTAAGATTCTGTAGAGCTTGATCATAGCCTTCTAACCTCCTATCATACTTGTCAAACCGATCATTCATATCTCGGAGCAGAATCTCAAGCCTTCCAAATTGTTGTTGCATAGCCTCCAATGTGAATAAAGTTTTGTTTCCTTCATCACTACTTCTTTCCTGGTTGCTTGATTTAGACATGATGTAAATAAATGGCCTCACACACTCCCTCACGTGTTTCACTCAAAAGGTGTATGTTCGCTTGTGTTTCACTCAATTAAGGCTTTTACCCTCTTTCTTGCCTTTTACCGCTCTTGTGTCCTCACTATGATATATTTTCGAATCAATTTCAACCAACCAGATCAATAATAATGAGCAGCAATATCCAACAGCAAATTAAAATAGATAATTCCTAAGCAAGAAAGGAAACATCACAAAACTAGAAGCAAAATTAATGAGATGAAAGCAAGGAATGACAAGTATATGATATATGCACACACGGATGAAGAATGCGGTGTGCAGATATAATATTGATATTTGAGTAATATGGAATGCAAAATTACTCAACTAATGTAATGGAAACAAGTAGGACAACAATCAAGAATATAAAACAAAGAATGCAATAAATTGACAAAACTAGAAAAAATTAAGTGTATATGTGCTACTGCCCTAAAAGAATTCGAACCAGAACCTAAAATTCACTAAACCATTCCCAACTTACTGCCAAATAAGCTAATTGTATGCCTATTAGTAACTATTATCCACCAATTGCACAATTTCCATTAATAAGCAATGAAATCTTATGATTGGCTGCCTTGAGCTTGTTTCTACTTGATCTTATGATTGGACCAAGTGACATCACTAATCCATCTCCTCCATGGCATGTAAGATCATTTTTGTTGTCTTGGTTCGCATCACTAACGAAAACCTCTGATACCAAACTGATGCGGAACCCCAAAGACTGTGCCTTGAAACCCCTCAACAAGACAAGGTAAACAAACCTTAAGCTATGGTGATCATAGATTGAATCTGACCCAAAGCTAACCAATGTAGCAAAGAACCAAGATTATATGGTTTATTAAGAATAGCCACGCCACAAGCAATATTACTTGATAAGTAACTAATTCCTAAAGGTAATAAAGAGATGCAAATCTGCCTCACTTTAAAGAAAAATACTCAAATTCGTTTTTATTCATTTAAGAAGCCTATATGAGTATTTATAGCCGTCTTTGAATCCTTTATGGTAAAGGATAACTAAATCATATTCTAACTCAACTCCTAAAATTACAGTCATATTCTAACTCATATTCTAAAAAGTAGAGTCCTACTTGAATTAGGACACTAATTAAATCCTTCCAAAATAAGACAAGTGGTGGGTTGGACTTTATTTCTTTGGCCCACATGTCTATCACTAATTAAAGTCTAAGGTAATTTAAATTAGGCAGCCCACATACATAATTAAGCCCAATTACAAGTTAAGCCCGAAATCACATAAGTAGGCACATGGCTGGCACATGACTTGTAATCTTTAATTTTATGGACTTTGCCTTGTTTAGCCCATTGGACTAGTCCATGCAAGATGGTTCTTCACACACCCCAAGATAAGTAATGGGCCTTGGGTCTTCAATCAACTCCATCTCCTTTGTCATGCATGCATCTTTTGTGATCTCCTTAGTGACCAAACTTTGAATATAGCCTTGCATTGCTTGCCTTAGTTTGTTAGCCCTTGATCATGTGATAGCACCATTTGGCATGAGAATGATGTAGATCAAGGACATATAAGTCAATCTTCATAAAAGGAGAATGATGCACTAGTCATGCCAAGTGGTGTTATCACAAGATAAAGGGTATAGACAACAAATCTAAGTTGGAAATATCATTCAAAGGTATAGGCAACAAATCCAAAAGGGGTTAGATTAAAACCATACACAATTTCAAATGGAGAATAACCTGTTGATGAATGAATGCTTCTATTATATGCAAATTCTACTAATGACAAATAATCTTCCCAAGTTTTTAAATTCTTACCAACAACAGCACGTAATAATGATCATAAAGTTCTATTATCCACTTCAGTTTGACCATCTGTTTGAGGATGACAAGTAGTAAAAAATAGCAATTTTGTTCCCAACTTTCCCCACAACACACGTCAAAAATGACTCAAAAACTTAGAATCTCTATCAGAAACAATAGTTTTAGGAACACCATGCAAACGCACAACATCCTTAAAGAACAAATCAGAAATATGTGTAGCGTCATCAGTTTTATGGCAAGCGATGAAATGTGCCATCTTGCTAAACCTATCCACTACAACAAAAATGCTATCTCTTCCCCTTTTAGTCCTGGGTAGTCCCAACACAAAATCCATAGAGATCTCAATCCAGGGCTGACTAGGGATGGGTAAAGGAGTATACAACCTATGAGGTTGAATTCTTGACTTGGCTTGCTTACATGCAACACACCTAAAGCAAATTTTCTCAACATCTTTCTTCATATTAGGCCAATAAAAATGCTCATGCAAGATGTCAAGTGTCTTAGCAATACCAAAATGACCCATCAAACCACCATTATGAGCCTCACGCACAAGCAACTCACGCATTGAACAATTAGGCACACAAAGTTTATTTTCTCTAAATAAATAACCATCATGCCTATAAAACCTTTGAAACGCAGATTGTTCACATGCATTATAAACATTTGAAAAATTAGAATCAGAAGCATACAATTCCCTTATATATTCAAATCCCATCAATCAAGAACTCAAAGTATTAATAAGAGTATATCTTCTAGATAATGCATTAGCAACCACATTTTCCTTACCTTGTTTGTATTGAATCACATAAGGAAAGGTCTCAATGAACTCCAACCACTTGGCATGTCGTTTGTTCAACTTAAATTGACCCTTGAGATGCTTTAAAGACTCATGATCACTATGAATCACAAACTCTTTAGGCCAAAGATAATGCTGCCAAGTCTCCAAACCCCTCACCAATGCATACAACTCCTTGTCATACGTGGAATAATTGAGTTGTGCACCATTCAACTTTTCACTAAAGAAAGCAATTGGACGCCTACCCTGCATCAAAAAAGCACAAATACCTATCCCGGAGGCATCACATTCAATCTCAAAAGTAGAATTAAAATCAGGCAAACTCAAAACATGTGCAGAACAAAGTTTATCTTTCAAAGTATTAAATGCAAGTTCTTGCGCCTCGCCCCACTTAAACTCCACATCTTTTTTAATGATTTCAGTTAAAGGAGCAGCAATGACACTAAAATCCTTTACAAACCTCCTGTAAAAGCTAGCAAGGCCATGAAAGCTCCTAACATCACTCACATTCCTAGGGATTGGCCATTCTTGGATAGCCCTTATCTTCTCCTCATCAACCTCAATTCCCCTGACACTCACCACATACCCTAAGAATATAACTCTATTCATGCAAAATGTGCACTTTTTAAGTTTAGCATACAGTTCTTCTCTCCTAAGTGTATCTAAGACAACCGTAAGATAATGTACATGATCATTAACAGATTTACTATAAATCAAAATATTATCAAAATAAACAACAAAAAATTTTCCAATGAACTGATGCAAAACATGATTCATCAATCTCATAAAAGTGGTAGGGGCATTGGTTAGACCAAAAGGCATAACGAGCCACTCATATAAACCAAGCTTTGTTTTAAATGTTGTTTTCCATTCATCACCAACTTTCATCCTAATTTGGTGATATCCACTCATCAAATCAATCTTAGTAAAGACACATGCGCCATGCAGTTCGTCTAACATATCATCCAATCTGGGTATTGGATGACGATACTTAACTGTTATGCGATTCACAGCCCTACAATCAATACACATGCGCCAACTCCCATCCTTTTTTTTGGCACCAAAAGCAACGACACTGCACACGAACTAAGACTCTCACGGATATGCCTCCCTTGCTAACAACTCCTCCATTTACCTTTGAAGTTCCTTTGTCTCCTCGAGGTTGCTCCTATAGGCTGGGCAGTTTGGAATTTGAGCTCCTGGTATGAAATCAATTTGACGTTCAATTCCTCTTATTGGTGGCAATCCTTGTGGTAACTCTTCAGGGAATACATTCTCATATTCCTACAATAAAGAAACAACAACACTAGGCAAAGAAGGGTTAAGGCCAGCTTCATTAAAATAAGATTCCTTGTACATGAGTATAAGTAAACATTGTTGATTCTCAAAAGCCACTCTCATATCCCTTACTTTTGCATAAAAATTGTTTTTCTTTGTACCATCTCTTTTAGGTCAATTATTTGCTTTTCTTTTAGGGCCTCTTTTCCTCCCATTTTTCTCTCTTTCTCAGCCTCTCCTTTTTCTTTTCCTCTCATCTCTCTTATTTTGCAACTCTCGGCCTTTCCATTTTCTTTTTGCTCCTTTTCTCTCAATTTGGACCTTTCGGCTTATTTTTGCATTTCTTCCTCCATGCTCATTTTTAGCTTCATTTGATCTTCATAAACTTCACTCGGAGTCATAGGAGCCAAAATGATACGTTGATCTCCCATCATGAATGAGTATCTATTTATATACCCATCATGCGTCACCTTTCCATCATATTGCCATGGCCTACCAAGCAACACATGACCTGCATGCATAGGTTAGTATCACAAAGTACACGGTCAGAATATCTTCCAATGGAAAATGAAATTAAAACTTGTTTATTTATCCTTATCTCTCCGCAATCATTAAGCCATTGTAGTCTATATGGCCTAGGATGTTTCAAACAATCCAGCCCCAACTTATCAACTAAAGTAGTACTTGCAACATTAGTACTACTTCCTCCATCAATTAGAAGACTACAAATTTTGCCATTTATCAAGCATCTGGAATGGAAGATATTTTCCCTTTGTTCAATCCCATCTTCTTTCAATTGTGCATTTAGTACACGCTTAACCACAAGATTTAAATCCCCACCAATAACATGCTCGGCCTCATCATCATCACTACAATCTTCAAATGAAGGCATTGAATTAGATTCTTTATCACTTTCGGATTCAATTACACCATTATCTTTCAATATCATAACCTTTTTATTTGGGCATTGAGATGCAATATTTCCATTGCCAAGGCACTTAAAGCATTTTATGTTTCTATGCTTTTTAGTATTGGAAGAACTTCTTAGCTTTAGGGTTACCTTTTTGCTCTACTTTACCCTTTTCTTCTCTTACCTTGTCTTTTAGCTTTGTCTTCCCTTTTAGACCACTTTGAGCTCCAATTAGATGTGGAACCCAAATAGGTTGGTTTGTTGGTTCCCTTTTGCTTTAGTTGCTTCTCCACCTTCATAGCCATATTCACCATCTCCTCTAACTCTACATAGTGGTGCAGCTCAATAACATTTGCAATTTTCTTGTTTAGACCAGCCAAGAAATGTGCCATGGTAGCCTCCCTATCTTCATCAATATTAGCCCTCATCATAGCTATCTCCATTTCTTTATGATAGTCCTCAACACTTTTATTCCCTTGTCTCAAAGTTTGGAGCCTTTGATGTAGTTCCCTATAATAGTAACTAGGGACAAACCTCTTTCTCATGACTGCCTTCATCCCCACCCATGTGTTTATAGTGATATATGCACGGGAACCATACATGAAAGAAATGAATTACAATCTTTTGTCAATGGAGAGAAGCAATCTTATATCATTGAAATAGGCATAAAAGGAGTTCAAAAGCTTTTTCATATGATCCAATTCAATGTGGGGCATGTTCCAAGTCATAGAAGGCCACATTGGAGCATTTGTTGTCTTATTGGGCCTAAAATTCACAATCAAGCTTATGAGCCAATAATACACAAAGGGAAGCCTAAAGTGAAGATCAAGGGAGTCTTTCATGAAGATTCAATTCAAATGGGCTAAACAAGACAAAGTCCATAAAATTGAAGATTACAAGTCATGTGCAAATCATGTGCTAGGAGTCATGTGCAAATCATGTGCTAGGAATCATGTGCCAAACATGTGCAAGACATGTGCCATCCATGTGGAAGACATCATGTGCCAACCATGTGCTCAAGATCATGTGCCATGCATGTGCCTACTTATGAGATTTGGGCTTAACTTGTAATTGGGCTTAATTATGTATGTGGGCTGCCTAATTTAAATTACCTTAGACTTTAATTAGTGATAGACATGTGGGCCAAAGAAATAAAGCCCAACCCACCACTTGTCTTATTTTAGAAGGATTTAATTAGTGTCCTAATCCAAGTAGGACTCTACTTTTTAGAATTTGAGTTAGAATATGGCTGTACATTTAGGAGTTGAGTTAGAATAGGATTTAGTTATCCTTTACCATAAAGGATTCAAAGACTTAGGGCTATAAATACTCATCTAGGCTTCTTTTACAAGACATCAATGAATAAAAACGAATTTGAGTGTTTTTCTTTAAAGTGAGGCAGATTTGCATCTCTTTGTTACCTTTAGGAATTAGTTACTTATCAAGTGATATTGCTTGTGGCGTGGCTATTCTTATTAAATCTTATAATCTTGGTTCTTTGCTACATTGGTTAGCTTTGGGTCAGATTCAATCTATGATCACCATAACTTAAGGTTTGTTTACCTTGTCTTGTTGAGGGGTTTCAAGGCACGGTCTTTGGGGTTCCGCATCATATAGGCCTTTCCCCATTCGTACGCCTATTGAGGATGATTTGGTCCCACCATACCAAGGTATAGTCAGTGAATTCCACGGTTGCCAACTTTACTTTTTTCTTCTCAGAATAGTTATGACATTCAAACACCAATTCCACTTTTCTCTCCCACTCCAAGTAAGCATCAGCATCATTCATACCTTGAAAAGTAGGGATTTTCATTTTAATACTCCCCAAATTACGATCTATCCAATTCTTGACATTCCTAAATCTATCCGCCTCTACCTTGCCTCTATGTTCTCTCTTATTCCTTCCTCTATCATTTCTGCCCCCTCTACCTCCAAACTGATTTCTATCCCTATCATCATCAAACTCATCAAAATCTTTTTCATAGTTAGATTGAGGTGGAGTTGCTAACATTTCCCTTCTCCCTCCAATTCGACTTTGCAAGGATTTATCTCTTCTAAGATTATGTAGAGCTTGATCATGGCCTTCTAACCTCCTATCATACTTGTCAAACCGATCATTCATATCTCGTTGTAGAATCTCAAGCCTTCCAAATTGTTGTTGCATAGCCTCCAATGTGAAGAAAGTTTTGTTTCCTTCATCACTACTTCTTTTCTGGTTGCTTGATTTAGACATGATGTAAATAAATGGCCTCACACACTCCTTCACGTGTTTCACTCAAAAGGTGTATGTTCGCTTGTGTTTCACTCAATTAAGGCTTTTACCCTCTTTCTTGCCTTTTACCGCTCTTGTGTCCTCACTATGATATATTTTCGAATCAATTTCAACCAACCAGATCAATAATAATGAGCAGCAATATCTAACAGAAAATTAAAACAGACAATTCCTAAGAAAGAAAGGAAACATCACAAAACTAGAAGCAAAATTAATGAAATGAAAGCAAGGAATGACAAATATATGATATATGCACACACGGATGAAGAATGAGATGTGCAGATATAATATTGTTATTTGAGTAATATGGAATGCAAAATTACTCAACTAATGTAACACGTTGACAAAACTAGAAATAAGTAGGACAGCAGTCAAGAATCTAAAACAAAGAATGCAACACGTTGACAAAACTAGAAAAAATTAAGTGTATATGTGCTACTGCCCTAATAGAATTCGAACCAGAACCTAAAATTCACTAAACCATTCCCAACTTACTGCCAAATAAGCTAATTGTATGCCTATTAGTAACTATTATCCACCAATTGCATAATTTCCAGCAATAAGCAATGAAATCTCAACTTATACCTCAATATGAAACCAATCAATTTCAATTACGAACTCCACTCAAAATTGCTCAAATTATCAATTTTTATCAGAATAGAGCAAATATATTCAGAGGCAATTCATTTTATATATGTGTGTAATCAATTGAATCCAAACAGTCCCACTTTTGGCAATCAATGCCAATATGCACGAATTTTTTTTGTAATCTAATAAACAAAAAAAAAATTAAAAACACCAAAAATTCGTACAAAAAAAAAGAAATAAACTAAACTTCAATAGACTGATATAGACAAATTCAGTCGCAAATAGATAATTTTTTTTTTAAATTTTTTATACTGTAACTTCAACAAATATCACTAAAACCAGCAAAATAAAGATAAGTACAATTGATTTAGAACCAAAGCTCTGATACCAAATGATGCAGCAACTAGAATCTAAGTCTAGAC
Source organism: Triadica sebifera (assembly GCA_023653625.1). Lineage (NCBI taxonomy): Eukaryota > Viridiplantae > Streptophyta > Magnoliopsida > Malpighiales > Euphorbiaceae > Triadica > Triadica sebifera. The sequence goes on along the minus strand of CM042899.1, from coordinate 1,384,475 downwards.
AGCATCCAAATCAATTTGATACAAATCTTAAGTTTAACCAATTGCAAGATTAGACTCTTCACCCCCAAAACAACAAGGAATTGGTAACAAATTAATTACCAACCTGATAAGTGAAAACAATCCTTGGTATATCAATGGAGATCACACCTCCCCACTTGAATAACACTCAAGAACACTCAAATTTTGATCTTCACCAATCTGATTGTCTTACATGCATAAGGAGGTATTTATACCTCTACAAATCAAACTCTAGGTGCAAAAATGAAGAAAAGACCAATCTAACCCTAATTACTTAAGGACAAATGAATGGACTTAATTTTATAAGGCATACACACCTAAGACAAGTTAAAATAAGGCTGATAATATGTCTTTAAATGAAATCACATTCCAATAATTAAAATAAAACAGCCCACTAAATTTAATTTTAGGCCTAACCATGACATAACATAAGTCCACCTTAACATAGCGTATTGCACATGACTTGAACCTTGTAATATAGACTTCTTCTCTAGCCCAGTAGGCTAGTTGTCTTCACCATCACATGCCCCAATGAGTGTCACAAGCTTTGGATCGCCAACCGATTCCATCTCTTCAAGCTTGACCCAAGCCTCTTCCTTGATATCTCTTGTCACCAAGTTTTGAATATACATTTGCAAGGATGCCTTGAGCTTGTTTCTACTTGATATTATGATTGGACCAGGTGGCATCACTAATCCATCTCCTCCATGGCATGTAAGATCATTTATGTTGTCTTGGCTTGCATCATCATTGGAGTCTTGGCATTTTTGCAGCCTTCCATTCCAAATTTCTTAAGTAAGTCTTTGGCATATTTGGATTGGTTGATGAATATGCCCTCATTGCCTTGTTTTATTTGTAGATGAGGAAGAATATTAGCTCACCTATCATGCTCATTTCGAATTCCCTAGTCATACACTTAGCAAATTCTTGGCAAATCAATTCATTAGTAGACCCAAATATGATGTCATCAACATAAATTTTAACAATTAGAGTATCATGCTTATGCTTTTTAATGAATAATGTAGTGTCAACAATTCCCTTTGTAAAATTATTTTCTAAGAGAAAAGAACTTGATCTTTCATACCAAGCTCTTGGGGCTTGTTTCAAACCATAAAGCTTTTGAAAGTTTAAATACATGGTTAGGAAAATCATAGCTTTCAAAACCTGGTGGATGTTCTACATAAACTTCTTCTATAAAGCCATTTAAAAAGACATTTTTTACATCCATTTGAAAGAGTTTGAAATTCATATGGCATGCATATGCTAAAAGTATTCTTATGGCTTCTAATCTAGCTACAAGAGCATAGGTCTCATCATAATCTATTCCTTCTTCCTGATTATATCCTTTTGCAACCAACCTAACCTTATTCATAGTTATTGAACCTTGTTCATCTAGTTTATTTCTAAATATCCATTTGCTTCCAATGATTTGATGCTCCTTAGGTCTAGGTACTAAGGTTCATACCTTACTTCTCTCAAATTGGTTGAGTTTCTCTTGCATAGCAATCACCCAACTTTCATCATTAAGAGCCTCATCAATATTTTTAGGCTCAATTTGAGAAACAAAGGCAAGATCAGAAACTAAATGTTTCAGATGAGATCTAGTACTTACTCCCCTTGTAGGATCACCAATGATTTGCTCTTTGGGGTGATCTTTTGTCAATCTCCATTCCTTTGGTAGCTCTTGCCTGTTTCCCTCTTGAGCTGGAGGTAGAGTATCATCTTGATGTGAATTTTCTTGATCATTTTCTTCTCTTTCATTTTCAAGATCAAGTCTTTCCATGGTACCTACAACATCATCAAGAACACTACCTTTCACAAGATGAAGCTCACTAGATTCATAAAAAACAACATGCATAGATTCTTCAACAGTTAATGACTTTTTATTAAATACTCTATATGCTTTGCTAGTTGTAGAGTATCCTGAAAAGATACCCTCATCAGATTTAGAGGCAAATTTTCTAAGGTTGTCCTTGTTATTGAATATGAAACACTTGCATCCAAATACTCTAAAGTATGATATCATGGACTTTCTTCCATTCCATAGCTCAAATGAAGTTTTGTTTAAGAGAGGTCTTTTGAAAACTTGATTTGAAATATAACATGCAGTATTTGTGGCTTTGGCCCAAAAGTAAGTTGGTAAACTATACTCATTGAGCATTGTTCAAGCCATTTCAATTAAAGTTCAATTTTTCCTTTCGACTATCCATTTTGTTGAGGTGTCCTAGAAGATGAAAAATTCCGTGAAATGCCATGTTCAAGACAAAAATTTTAAAGTTTTCATTTTCAAATTCTTTGCTATGATCACTTCTTATTTTTAAAAGTACAATATCTTTTTTCATTTTGAACTCTTTTAGCAAAGTTTCTGAAAGTTTCAAAGGCATCACTCTTTTGAGCTAAGAAAATTACCCAAGTAAATCTAGAGTAGTCATCGACGATGACAAAGGCGTAGTGTTTACCTCCTAAGCTTGCAATTCTAGTAGGTCCAAAAAGATCTAGATGCAGGAGTTGTAGAGGTTTTGAGATACTTACAATGTTTTTAGATTTGAAGGATGACTTGTGTTGTTTTTCTCTTTGGCAAGCTTCACATGTATTGTCTTTTTGAAATTTGATTTTTGGCAGTCTCTTTACCAACACTCTTATGCTGAGGCTTTGAATTAAATCCATGTTTGCATGACCAAGTCTTCTATGCCACAGCCAAGATTCATCACTAGTAGTCACAAGACACTTAGAGGAATGGTTAGATATTTTGTGTAAGTCTATTATGTAGGTATTGACATCTCTATTTCCTTTAAATATCTCTTGGCTATTGATAGAGGTTGCAAGACATTTGTTGGAAGTAAAGATTACTTTGTTTCCTTTATCACATAATTGATTGACACTTAACAAGTTTTGTTTCAAGCCATCAACAAGCAAGACATCTTTAATGAAAGTAATACTATTAATACCAATAGAGCCAATGCCAATTACCTTACCCTTAACATTGTTTTCAAAGGTAACTTTACCTCCATCAATACTTTTGATTTCATTGAAAAGTTCTTTGAGACTTGTCATATGCCTTGAGCATCCATTGTCTACTAGCCAAACATTTTTCTTTATTGTAGACTCAGCATACCTATAGAATCACAATTCAAGTATGGTTTTTAGGTACCCAAATGAACTTGGGTCCTTGGGGGTTAGCACATGAAGGATCTCAATGAGCCTTCCTTATCCAGCAATGTTTATTTATGTGACCAAATTTCATACAATAATTACATTGTTTAGCTCTAAATATGCTTTTTAGTCTTACAATGCTTTTGAATGCCATATTTCTAATAGGTTGAGTTTGAGAGCAATGGCATGCACAAGCATTATGAATTGGTGCTTTTCTAGGTGCATGCTTCTTATACATAAAGGCATGATTAGCCTTTTGAGGTTTCCTTCTTAGGCTTACCAATCCTTGATCATCCCTCTTATGTATAGAAGATTTAGTGTATTTTGTGCACTTAGCCCTTGGGGCTGTTACAGCAAATGTGGAGATGTGAGCTTCACTTGACTTAACAAAAGTAGTCTTGTGAGAAGATGATGATTTACCCTTAAACCCTAGACCATGTCTAATTAAGGGTGGTCTTTGAGATACAATGAGAGTATCTAAACTCTTCTTTCCCTTGTGAAATTTTGAAACGGAGTTTCTAAGTTCCTCAACTTCTTTTTTCAAAATATTATTTTCTTTAAGTAAGGATTTAGTTGAGGGTCTTGAAGAGTACTCATCTAATGACTTTTGAAGAGATTCATTAGATGACTTAAAGTTCTCCTTTTCTAAAGCATCCATTTTGACTTTCAAATTAGAAATGTTATTCTTATAAGTATTGAATTTACTTCTATATTTCTCTAGTTCTAGATTCAATACTTCTGTTAGGCTTTGCTCATCATCATCTTCACTATTACTGTCATTATCACTACTATCATTATTGAAACAATATGAGTGAAGTGATCCTACCTTATCCGAGATGTGATCCTCTATAGCCATGAAGCATAGGTTAACCTCTTCACTTTCATTGTCATCTTTTTCACTTGAAGAGCTTTCGTCATCCCATGTGGCTTTGTGACCTTTCTCCCCATTGTCTTTTTGGTATTTGCTCTTGTGCTTCTTGAGCCTTTGACATTTCGTGATGTAGATCAAGGACATATAAGTCAATCTTCACAAAAGGAGAATGATGCACTAGTCATGCCAAGTGGTGCGATCACAAGATCAAGGGCTAACAAACTAAGGCAAGCAATGCAAGGCTATGTTCAAAGCTTGGTCACTAAGGAGATCACAAAAGATGCATGCATGACAAAGGAGATGGAGTTGATTGAAGACCCAAGGCCCATTACTTATCTTGGGGTGAGTGAAGAACCATCTTGTATGGACTAGTCCAATGGGCTAAACGAGGCAAAGTCCATAAAATTAAAGATTACAAGTCATGTGCAAATCATGTGCTAGGAGTCATGTGCCAAACATGTGCAAGACATGTGCCATCCATGTGGAAGACATCATGTTCCAACCATGTGCTCAAGATCATGTGCCATGCATGTGCCTATTTATGGGATTTGGGCTTAACTTGTAATTGGGCTTAATTATGTATGTGGGCTGCCTAATTTAAATTACCTTAAGCTTTAATTAGTGATAGACATGTGGGCCAAAGAAATAAAGCCCAACCCACCACTTGTCTTATTTTAGAAGGATTTAATTAGTGTCCTAATCCAAGTAGGACTCTACTTTTTAGAATTTGAGTTAGAATATGGCTGTACATTTAGGAGTTGAGTTAGAATAGGATTTAGTTATCCTTTACCATAAAGGATTCAAAGACTTAGGGCTATAAATACTCATCTAGGCTTCTTTTACAAGACATCAATGAATAAAAACGAATTTGAGTGTTTTTCTTTAAAGTGAGGCAGATTTGCATCTCTTTGTTACCTTTAGGAATTAGTTACTTATCAAGTGATATTGCTTGTGGCGTGGCTATTCTTATTAAATCTTATAATCTTGGTTCTTTGCTACATTGGTTAGCTTTGGGTCAGATTCAATCTATGATCACCATAGCTTAAGGTTTGTTTACCTTGTCTTGTTGAGGGGTTTCAAGGCACGGTCTTTGGGGTTCCGCATCATTTCGGTTTTATATGCCCTTTCTTTTCACATTCATAACACTTTACCTCCTCTTTACTTCATTGTGAGTCATTAGAAGTCTGTTTGAGGTTTCTTTGTCTGAATTTTCTAGAGTTGCTCATTCTCTTCTCAATAATTCTTTTCAGCCTTCTTGAAAGCATAGCAATGTCCTCATTTGCATCATCACTCTTTTTTTCATCATCTTTAACTTCCTATTGAGATTTTGAAGTATAGGCTTTTAGTGCTGGAATTATTTGGTATCATCATAAACTACTGCAATCCAACTTAAATAATTGGTTTTGAGGTTGAAAAGTACAACTTTTGAATTCAGGTACCTTAGTGATCATGTTGAGCATTGATTTGATCTTGAGAAATTGAACTTATCTATTAAATATACCTTGAGTTCTTACTGATTGGTGATAAATTAAGGTTGAATAAGGGTTAAATTGGCTACTCACTAGGAGGAAACCGGTTCTGATTTTTATTCCATACTGTCTAATTTTTTGTGCTCTTAAGTTTTCATTCTTTTAATTCTGTCCTTTTTGCATCTAATTACATTAGTTAAGTCTAATTTGCATTCTTAGATTTAAATTGAACAAAAATCAGTAGCGTACACCTATTTGCATTCGTGTATAGCTTTTGATATAATTAATTTCTTTCACATCAGTTTGCTTCTAGACTTTGTTCCATTCATTCTTGTTAGGATTCATTGTTAATTCTTAGCATAGATCACTTGCATATTGTTTGATTTTGTTTCTGGTTCTTACTTGTAATTTTGAGATTCAAAATTTGAGTGGTAAAAGGCAAGAGTGGTGAGCTTAAAAGAGGGTAAAAGCCATTATTTGTGTGAAACACGAGTGGTATATAGTCTGTTTTGAGAGAAACACGCGAGGGAGTGATTGTGAGGTCCTTTTACTTCATTATTACTTTCTTGAATTACTAAACCATGTCTAAGGAAAACGCAAGGGGAAGTAGTGAACGAGAGGACCAGCCCAAACTCATACCATTAGAGGCTGTTCAATCTGAATTCCAAAGGCTATTTTCCATGATTGAATCTTTTAATGAGAAGATGGAGAGACAAGATAGAAAAATTGAAGAGGTGAGATATCAAAGCACTTCAAATTCCAGAAAAACAAAAGAAGAGTCACAGACTCATGGGAAATGGAACATTCACAATTCTGGAATAGGGAGGTTTCGGCCTCAAGAGGAATATGAGGACTTTGATTCCTATGGTGATGAAGATGATACACATTCAACAAGGAGGAGAGGAGGAGATAAGCGTGATAGCAACATCAATTCCATCAAAATGAAAATTCCACCTTTTAAAGGGAGGAATGATGCTGAAGCATACCTAGAATGGGAGAGAAAAGTGGAGCTCATTTTTGAATGCCACAACTATAGTGAAGAGAAAAAAAATAAAACTTGCTGTTATTGAATTCACTGATTATGCTCTTGTTTGGTGGGATCAGATCATGATGACTAGAAGAAAGAATGGAGAAAGACCCATTAGAAGGTGGGAGGAGATGAAGAGGGTGATGAGAAAATGATTTGTGCCAGCCTATTACTATAGGGAGTTGCACCAAAAATTGCAACGCCTTACACAAGGATCCATGACCGTTGAAGATTACCATAAGGAGATGGAGATGGCAATGATGAGAGCCAATGTGGAGGAGGATCCAGAAGTCACCATGGCACGTTTCCTAGGGGGTTTGAACAAAGATATTGCTAATGTTGTTGAATTACAACACTATGTGGACTTTGAAGACATGGTCAATATGGCCATAAAAATTGAAAAGCAACTAAAAAGCAAGGGGGCAGCAAGGAGTTACACGAATTCCACATCCAAATGGAGTTCAAAATGGCCTAAAAGGGAAGAAAAGGGTAAAGAAAAGGTGACTGACCCGAAAGAGGTAAGGAAAGAAAAATGGGTAAGAGATGATGAAAAATAAAAAACACCTAATGCTGATGATAAACATAGTAAAATTAAATGTTTTAGATGTTTGGGAGTAGGGCATATTGCATCTCAATGTCCTAATAAGAAAACTATGTTATTAAAAGATAATGGTGTAATTGATAGTGAAAGTGAAGAAAGTAGTGATAGTGATGGTATGCCTTCCTTAGTGGATGCTAGTGATTGTGATGATGATGATGTGCAATATGGTAATGATGTGCATGTTGAATCTTTGGTTGTTAGGAGAGCCTTGAATATGCATATTAAAGATGAAACTAGTGATCAAAGAGAAAATATTTTTCACACACGTTGCATAGTCAATGGAAAGGCATGTAGTTTGATTATTGATGGAGGTAGTTGTACTAATGTGGCTAGTGCAACACTTGTTGAAAAGTTGGGTTTGAATTGTATTAGGCATCCTAATCCATATAAGTTGCAATGGTTGCATGAATGTGGTGAAATAAGGGTGAATAAACAAGTGATGCTTGCATTCTCTATTGGTAGATATAAGGATGAGGTGTTATGTGATGTTGTACCTATGCATGCTAGTCATGTTTTACTTGGAAGGCCTTGGCAATATGATAGACGTGTTATGCATGATGGGTATAGGAATCGGTATTCTTTTAGCTTGAATAACCAAAATTACATTCTTGCACCTTTATCTCCATTGGAAGTATATGAAGACCAAATGAAAATCCAAAAATCCATTATGGGGAATTCAGGTAGTGAGGCAAGTTCAAGTAAAAGAATTGAGAGAAAAGAGGCATTGAATGATAAAAATGAAAGAAATACAAATAAAGGCCCAATGGTGAGTGATGGAGCAAGAGAGAAAAGTAAGGGCGAGATTGTGAAGAGAGAAAAGAAAGTAAGCTTGTATGCAAGGGAGAAATACTTGAGAGGTGCTTTTCATGCACAAAGGAGTCTTATTGTACTTAGGTACAAGGAGAATCTTTTAATTTTGACTGACATTGACCCTTGTTTGCCTAGTGTTTTTGTGTCTTTGTTGCAGGAATTTGAGGATGTCTTCCCCGAAGAGATTCCTAAAGGCCTCCCTCCATTAAGAGGTATTGAACATCAAATTGACTTTGTTCCCGGGGCTGCCATACCAAATAGACCAGCCTATAGAACCAATCCCGAGGAGACAAAGGAGATACAAAGACAAGTTGAAGAGCTTTTAGAGAAGGGGCACGTGAAGGAAAGCTTGAGTCCATGTGCCGTTCCTGTGTTGTTAGTACCTAAAAAGGATGGATCTTGGAGGATGTGTGTGGATTGCCATTAATAAAATAACAGTAAAGTATAGACATCCTATTCCTAGACTTGATGATATGCTTGATGAATTTTGTGGGGCATGTTACTTTTCCAAAATTGATCTTAAAAGTGGTTATTTTCAAGTTAGGATGAAAGTAGGAGATGAATGGAAAACCGCGTTTAAAACTAAACAATGTTTATATGAGTGGTTGGTAATGCCTTTTGGTTTAACTAATGCACCTAGTACTTTCATGAGACTTATGAATCATGTTTTGAGACAACTTATTGGTAAGTTTGTTGTGGTTTATTTTGATGATATACTTATATACAGCAAATGTTTTGATGATCATATTATGCACGTTAGGGCTGTATTAGAAGTATTGAGAAAGGAGAAATTGTATGCCAACTTAAAGAAGTGCACGTTTGCTAGTGAAAAACTTGTATTTCTTGGATTTGTTGTTAGTGCTAAAGGAATTGAGGCAGATTTTGTGAAAGCTATGCATGAGAAAGCAAAACAACACTTGGAGAAGAAGAATGAGTCATATGCACGACAAGCTAACAAGGGGCGTAGAAAAATGGTGTTTGAACCAGGCGATTGGGTATGGGTGCATATGAGAAAAGAGAGATTTCCTCACCAAAGGAAGAATAAACTTGATCCTAGAGGAGATGGCCCATTTCGCATACTTGAAAGGATCAATGATAATGCTTACAAGATAGAACTTCCTGGTGAGTATGGTGTTTCTGCATCATTCAATGTTTCTGACCTTACTCCTTTTGACAATGTAGGAAGAGTAGATTCGAGGACGAATCCTTTTGAGGAGGGGGGGAATGATGTAGATCAAGGACATATAAGTCAATCTTCACAAAAGGGGAATGATGCACTAGTCATGCCAAGTGGTGCGATCACAAGATCAAGGGCTAACAAACTAAGGCAAGCAATGCAAGGCTATGTTCAAAGCTTGGTCACTAAGGAGATCACAAAAGATGCATGCATGACAAAGGATATGGAGTTGATTGAAGACCCAAGGCCCATTACTTATCTTGGGGTGAGTGAAGAACCATCTTGCATGGACTAGTCCAATGGGCTAAACGAGGCAAAGTCCATAAAATTAAAGATTACAAGTCATGTGCAAATCATGTGCTAGGAGTCATGTGCCAAACATGTGCAAGACATGTGCCATCCATGTGGAAGACATCATGTGCCAACCATGTGCTCAAGATCATGTGCCATGCATGTGCCTATTTATGGGATTTGGGCTTAACTTGTAATTGGGCTTAATTATGTATGTGGGCTGCCTAATTTAAATTACCTTAGGCTTTAATTAGTGATAGACATGTGGGCCAAAGAAATAAAGCCCAACCCACCACTTGTCTTATTTTAGAAGGATTTAATTAGTGTCCTAATCCAAGTAGGACTCTACTTTTTAGAATTTGAGTTAGAATATGGCTGTACATTTAGGAGTTGAGTTAGAATAGGATTTAGTTATCCTTTACCATAAAGGATTCAAAGACTTAGGGCTATAAATACTCATCTAGGCTTCTTTTACAAGACATCAATGAATAAAAACGAATTTGAGTGTTTTTCTTTAAAGTGAGGCAGATTTGCATCTCTTTGTTACCTTTAGGAATTAGTTACTTATCAAGTGATATTGCTTGTGGCATGGCTATTCTTATTAAATCTTATAATCTTGGTTCTTTGCTACATTGGTTAGCTTTGGGTCAGATTCAATCTATGATCACCATAGCTTAAGGTTTGTTTACCTTGTCTTGTTGAGGGGTTTCAAGGCACGGTCTTTGGGGTTCCGCATCATTTCGGTTTTATATGCCCTTTCTTTTCACATTCATAACACTTTACCTCCTCTTTACTTCATTGTGAGTCATTAGAAGTCTGTTTGAGGTTTCTTTGTCTGAATTTTCTAGAGTTGCTCATTCTCTTCTCAATAATTCTTTTCAGCCTTCTTGAAAGCATAGCAATGTCCTCATTTGCATCATCACTCTTTTTTTCATCATCTTTAACTTCCTATTGAGATTTTGAAGTATAGGCTTTTAGTGCTAGAGGCTTTCTTTTTTCTAGCTCTGCTTCAAGCTCTCTATATCTTTTCACTGCCATTTCATGTGTAAGAAGTTTGCCAATAAGCACATCGGTATTTATGATGCTCATGTCTTCATTTGCCTCTTCTATACCGACAACTCTTGAACAGTAATCTTTGAGAGGAAGACTTCTCAGAATGTTGTTATTTACATCTTCCAAGCTCAGGTGTTTCCCAAGCTTTCTCATGCTATTTATGATGGCTAGAAGACGGTTGGTCATGTCAGTAATTGACTTATTGGATTTCATCTTGAAGAGTTCATACTCTGAAGTAAGAAGTTGAATCTTCTTGGATTTAACTTTCTTTGTTCCTTCATGATAGTTTTCTAATGTTTTTCATATGCTGTAAGCAGTAGGGCAGTGTTGTATTATGCCAGATTCTACAATAGATAATGAGCTTGAGAGAATTGTCATTGCCTTCTTGTTTTTGAAGTTTGCTCTTCTTTGAGGCTCTGTCCAATCATCTCTTGACATGATTTCTTCTTCACCATCAACTACTCTTCTAGTTGGTGGTGTCCATTCTTTCTGAACACTATCCTAGACTTCAATTCCTTCACTATCCAGATATGTCTTCATCCGAAACTTCCAATGAGCATAATTTGCTCCATCAAAGTAAGGCTTGAGACTTTAGAATCCTTCATTGGCCATATCTTGGTCTTTGCTAGCGTTGTTTTAGGCTTCGATGCTACTCTGATACCAATTGTTGTCCATATATTGTACCAAGAAGGGGGGTTAAATTGGATATTAAAATTTCTTAACTTTTAAGTGCTGAAAGAAAAGTTAAGTTGAGTAGGGATCGGAAGATATCACACAAGAATTTTTATAGAGGTTCAGGTGTTAACAAACCCTACTCCTCTCCCCAATCTCAATAGGGAGTTTCATTAACACACTAAGTGTTACAATGGAGTTTTACAAGTTTACTCCCAACTATGGTATTTCTAACAATGGATCACACCTAACCCAGAAATTCCTTGTGTTTTAATGGCTCACACAATAAACCAATTCCTTGTGTTTTAAAGGCTCACACAAATAATCCTTACAAGTGTTCTACTCTTAACCCAATATACCCAAACTCACTCGAGTAGTAGATTACAAAGAGAAACACTCACAAATCTATAATGCTCAGAAAATAATGAGCAAAAAGATTTTTTACAGAGAATTAATGTTTGTTTTGAAAGTATTAAATGCACAAATGGCTACAACAAGATTTTGATTTGAAGTATTAGCTATTCTCTTGTTCTGGATTCATAAATTACTTGCATCTATACTTCCATGGTCAATTATACCAGTTTTGGTTGCATTTAATGCGAAAATAGCCATTGCACCAACTCTTAATTTCGCGGCTGACATGTTTCTCTTTCCTCTTTCATGGTCGTGAATAAGTGTGTCACGGTCGTGACTGTTCTTCTAAGTCATGACTTGACTGGTTACTTCGGTCGTGAAGCATTCTGGAAGGATTTGAAATGTTTGATCACGGGCGTGAACATCCTTCCTAGCTGTGGTCCAAGTAGTGACTTTGGTTGTGAAGCTCTCTGGAGGAATTTGACATGTTTTCTCACGGGCGTGACTAATATGATCATTAACTGTTGCTATGATCCTTCATGGCCGTGAACTTTAAATGTTGGATAGTTGGTGCTAAGTTTCATCACGGGCATGACATACAAGGTCACAGGCATGAACATGCTATTTCTTCATTTTTTGTCTTTTTAAGGTTAGTTTTCCATTCTCCATTCTTGCTATCATGTTCCATACATTGTTCAATAAACTTAGAAAACAAGTTTGTTAAATACATTATTGCTATTTTATTTGTTAGCATAAAAATGATGGAAATACCCCTCAAGGTTCAACAACATGGTTAACACTAAAAAAGAGGGTTAAGATCTCTAAGATATCCCTACAATGAGGGAGTTTCCATATGTTTTTCTCCTATGATTTATTGGGATTATCATCAAACAGAGATGTTGAGCTCTCCATAGAGCTCACACCATGCACAATGCCATTATCCGCAACACCTTATAGAATGGCACATTCAGAGATAAAAAGAGTTGAAAGCTCAATTGCAAGAGTTGCTATGCAAAGGTTTTATCAGGCCAAGTTATATCTTGAAGGTGCATGATTTTGTTTGTAAATAAGAAAAATGGGTCTATGAGGTTGTGCATAAAATACATGCAGCTAAATAAGGTGACTATTAAGAATTGATATATGTTGCCATAGATTGATGATCTCTTTGGTCAGTTAAAGGATGCATGAATGTTCTCTAAGATTGATTTTAGATCCAGTTATCACCAGTTGAAGATTAAGGAAAAGGATATAGTCAAGACAACCTTCAGAATTAGATATGGTCACTACGAGTTTTTGGTTATACCTTTTGGATTAACCAATGCCTCAATAACTTGTATGGAATTAATGAATTGGATCTTCAAGCCATTTTTGGATAAGTTCTTAATTGTTTTCATCGATAATATCTCGGTATATTCTAAGAACCAGGCAAAACATAAATCGACATTTGAAGATAATGTTACAAATCCTTAAACATCATAAGGTTTATACAAGCTCTCCAAATGTGAGTTTTGACTTGATGAAGTGACATTCCTTGAACACGTTGTTTTAGTAGATGACATCAGAATTGATTCCAACAAGGTTGAGGCAATCTTGAATTGGAAGCCTCCTTGTAATGTGACTGAGATTAAGAGTTTTCTTGGTTTGGCAAGATACTATAGGAGATTTGTGAAGGGTTTTTCTTTGATGGCTTCTCCTTCGACTAGACTTTTAAAAAGAATGTGAAATTTGAAAGAAATGACAAATGTCAAGCTAGTTTTGATAAGCTCAAGTGTATGTTGACGGAAGCTCCAGTTTTGACTCAACTAATTCCCAATAAGGAGTATGTCATCTATAGTGATGCTTCTAACAATATTGGGGTATGTCTTGATGCAAAAGGGAAAGGTCATTGCTTATACTTCCAAGCAATTGAAGTTGGATGAGAAGAATTATCCCACACATGATTTTGATTTTGCAACATTGTATTTGCTCTAAAGATATGGCATCACTACCTATATGAGGAAAAATATTTTATCTACACCAATCATAAGAGCTTGAAGCATAGCGCAACACAAAAGGAGCTCAACTTGAGAGAGAGACGATGGTTAAAGTTGATCAAGGACTATAACTATGTCATCAACTATCATTCAGGCAAGGCCAATGTTATGGCCGACACCTTGAGTAGAAAGACCATAACAGAGTTACAAATTTGACCTATGCTTAACTAGAAAATTAGAGATACACAGAGGCAAGATAGCAAGCTAGTTGAGATAGTTGAGTTGGTCTCTAAGGGGGAGAGACCCTAGTACATTGTTGAATCAAATGGTAGTTCGTATTATTAAGGTTGCTTATACATGTTTAATGTCACTGAGTTGAGACAAAGAATTCTAAAGGAAGTGCATGAAACTAGATTTGTCATATGCCTAGAAAGTAACAAGATGTACTAGGATCTGAAAGGAAGGTATTGGTGGATAGGTATAAAAAAAAGACATCACAGAGTTTATAACAAGATGTCTGGCATGTCAGTAAGTCAAGTTAGAACATTAGGTACTTTCAGGTTTGATGTGGCCAATCATAGTATCGAAATGGAAATGGAAGCGGATCATGATGGGTTTTGTAATTGGGTTTCCTTTGACATTGAGAAAGTTTGACATCATTTGGATCATAGTGGATATGTTAATAAAGTCAACACACTTTTTACCTATCAGGAGAGACTATCCTTTAAACAGGCTAGTATAACTATATATGAATGACATAGGACGACTACATGGAGTGTCAATCTCTATTATATCGGACAGGGATCCAAAGTTCATATCTTAGTTTTAGAGAAGTCTCCAGCATGATTTGGGTACCAAACTCAGTTTTAACACAACTTTTCACCCATAAATATTATGAAAAATACAGATTTTAGAAGACATGATGAGAAGTTGTGTTATCAAGTTTAAAGGTAGCTAGGAGAAATATCTACCATTGATGGAGTTTGCCAATAACGGCAGCTATCAATTTAGCATCCAGATGACTTCTTATGAGGCACTATATGTTAGGAAGGGTCGAACACTATTATGTTGATCTCAGTGAGTGGAAGTTAGTGGGGCCAGAGTTGGTGCAAGAGACAGAGAAAAAAGGGAAAATTATATAGGAAAGGTTAAAGGAAGTTTTAGATAGACATAAGTCATATACAGATCTCAAGAGAAGAGATATAAAGCATGAAGTAGGAGACATGGTGTTCCTTAAAGTTTCTTCATGGAAGAAGGTCCTAAAGTTCAAAAGGAAGGACAAGTTGAGCCCAAGTTTTATTAGACCGTATGAGATTTTAAAGCGGATTGGACTAGTTTCTTGAGTCACCATATGAATAACCCTATGAATTACAAAGGTCATACCTCATGGCTAGTTCTTCATGCCCGTGAAGAAATGTGCAATTTTTGGATAGAAGCTTTCACCATTAGATTCATGGCTTGGTTCATGAGTAAGGGTATTTATGAATGAAACTTCACGGTTGGGAACACATATTTCACACCCGTGAATTTTATTTAAAATGCTATGTGTTATTTTCTTCCATCATTCAATAGATGGCTATGCATATGTTTCTATAAAGGTATGATATGAATAGAAATCACATGATTTTATGAGTGCTCATACATATATGATATATGGTGAATTCCATATGTTCCAAATGTTCTAAGTTTATTGAATAAGGTATGAAATATGATGCAAGAATAGAACACTAACTTTGAAAGACAAAAAATGAAGAAATAGCATGTTCACGCCCATGACTGTTTATGTCACACTCGTGATGTAGCTTAGCGCCAACTATCCAATATTTAAAGTTCACGACCATGAAGAATCATACCAACCATGAATGATCATATCAGTCATGCCCATGAAAGATAGTCACGCCTGTGAGAAAACATGTCAAATTCCTCCAGAGAGCTTCACAGCCAGAGTCACCACTTGGACCACGGCTTGGAAGAATATTCATGCCTGTGAAAGAATAAAGTCACACTCATGATCAAACACTTCAATTCCTTCCAGAATGCTTCATGATTAGAGTCACCACTTGGACCACGGCTTGGAAGAACATTCACGATCGTGACAGAGGAAAGAGAAACATGTCAGGCGCAAAATTAAGAGTTGGTGCAATGACTATTTTTGCACTAAATGCATCCAAACGGCTATAATTCTCCAAGGAAGTATAAATGCAAGTCATTTATCCAGAACAAGAGACGAATCAAAATCTTGTTGTAGCCATTTGTGCATTAATTACTTTCAACAAAACATTATTTCTCTGTAAAAATCTTTTTGCTCATAATTTCTGAGCATTAAAGATTTGTGAGTGTTTCTCTTTGTAATCTACTACTTAAGTGAGTTTGGGTATATTGGGTTAAGAGTAGAACACTTGTAAGGGTTATTTGTGTGAGCCATAAAACACAAGAAATTGGTTATTTGTGTGAGCCATAAAACACAAGGAATTAGTTTATTGTGCGAGTCATTAAAACACAAGGGATTTCTGGGTTAGGTGTGATCCATTGATAGAAATACTATAGTTGGGAGTGAGCTTGTAAAACTCCACCGTAACACTTAGTGTGTTAGTGAAAACTCCCAATTGAGATTGGAGAGATGAGTAGAGTTTGTTAACACCCGAACCTCTATAAATTTCTTGTGTGATATCTTCCTATCCCTACTCTACTTAAAATTTTTATTCTGCACTTAAAAGTTAAGAATTTTTAGTATCCAATTCAACCCCCCTTCTTGGTTCATTATCTGGTACCCTTCAATATAATCAAGAATAAACTCAACTACTCTAAAGAATATTATAATGCACATGATTAAAAATACATTAAATTAGAAACTTTGATGTACCATGGATGATGAATTATTAAAATTTAAAATATTATATATAATTAAAAAGACTTAATAATATTATCGAAACTAAATACAATAAATATATGGGCAATCACTGGCCTAAAGATTTTACAAAAATGAATAATTACAAAACTATATATCTCTTAAAATATAAATATGTATATCTATAATTGTCCGTTCCCAACAAACAACTAAAACCAAAAAAAATACAAGATGTATCACCCCCCTTGAGAATATCCTTGATTCTAAACTTGGGTGTCCTCCTCTGTCGGTCAACTCCTAGGCTCCAAACCTGCATATAGAAAATACCCATATGCTAAGCAAATTAATACTTAGTGGTACATAATAACATACAAAGCACAAACATATATAAATAACATACATGATATTCTTACCGTCATGCTAATATATCTTACCTTAATTGTTTGCATATACAATGAATAATTTACCAAATGATGTAATGCTTTAAAGTTCTTATCCATGATACCTAAGTTTGAGCATGACTTAGTAACATAATCAACCATCAATCACACAAGTGTATAGTAAACTTAGAAATTATTAAAACTATTTAGTTATCTGTTTTACTCTTAACTAGACTAAATTGGATATGGAAAACTAAGGCTCTCACCTAAGCCCGTTAGGACATCTACCTGAGCCTCTCGTAATTCATGTCTAAGGAAAAATGAGTGTGCACATGTAATAACCAAAGGAAATCTCATATGAGCTTAAGCCATTGTCCTTCAAATAATCTTCAAAGTGACCAACCTAGGTCATCCGGTGCCGATCTTCCCTCATTGGCATGCCATATGTCATATCTACTAAATTGGGATCTAAGTCGCGTGTATCACCAAATTGACGTGTCGGTCCAATTAGAATCTAAATTCGAATTTTAATAGGAGAAAAGCTAAAATAATTATAAATAATTACAAAAAATTCTCACAAAATTACCAAATCGACATGTCGGTCTGACTAGAATCTAAATTCGAATTTTACTAGTAGAAAACCTAAAATAATTATAAATAATTACAAAAAATTCTCACAAAAGTATATAAAGGGTATAAAGATGTAGAATTACTATAAAGTATATGTTAAATTTGGAGGACTAATTGGGATATTTTCCAATTGACTACATAAATTGGACATAAATTCCATGTGATGGTCGACATTGCTAAAGAAGAAGAGATAAAAAATGCTAATTACCCTAAAATATCAAGTTTTGGTGGGAACCATATGAGACTTTTGGCTATCTTTCTTATTCTTCTTGTTTCTTGTTCCTTATCTCTTTTTCACCTTTATTTTCTACATTCCAACAACTTTAAACCATTCCCCCCAAACCTCCATAGATAAACTTTGGTTCTAGAGAGAGAAAGTGAAAAAGAGAGAGAGAGAAAAGCATGGAAAAAAATATATTTTCATGTATAATTGATCTAGGGGAAGCTAAAAGGAGTAAAAATAAGTGAAAAAGAAGCTTGAAAGAGGAGAGAGAAACTCTTTTTGGGCTGGCCATGGAAGATAAAGGGTGAAGGTAAAATCTTTTTCTTCATTTTACACTTTTCTCTAAAGGAAGATGAGGTTTTAACCTAATTTAGAGCTTGGTTTTGAAGAGAGAGATTTTAGGGTTTATAGAGAAAGAAAAAAGGGGTTAGAGATATATAATGGAAAAAAGATTTTTGATGAATTTCTTGCATGTTTTAGGTGCACAAGAAGAGAGAAAAGAAAAGAGAAAGGAGAAGGAGATATGAAAGACCAAAGAGAAAGGAAAAAAAAGGGTACATGTATACCCTACTACAATAGCCTATAAAATTGTTATATTTTTGTTTGATTTAAATATTTTGGATGTTAGTTTGTAATTAGGATGAATTTGGCTTGGTAACTTTGCATGAACTTGGGATTAAAACATGGTAATATGAGTTATATTGTGATGCGGAACCCCAAAGACCGTGCCTTCAAACCCCTCAACAAGACAAGGTAAAGAAACCTTAAGCTATAGTGATCATAGATTGAATCTGATCCAAAGCTAACCAATGTAGCAAAGAACCAAGATTATAAGGTTTATTAAGAATAGCCACGCCACAAGCAATATTACTTGATAAGTAACTAATTCCTAAAGGTAATAAAGAGATGCAAATCTGCCTTACTTTAAAGAAAAACACTCAAATTCGTTTTTATTCATTCATGATATGTACAAGAAGCCTAGATGAGTATTTATAGCCCTAAGTCTTTGAATCCTTTATGGTAAAGGATGACTAAATCATATTCTAACTCAACTCCTAAAATTACAGTCATATTCTAACTCATATTCTAAAAAGTAGAGTCTTACTTGAATTAGGATACTGATTAAATCCTTCTAAAATAAGATAAGTGGTGGGTTGGGCTTTATTTCTTTGACCCACATGTCTATCACTAATTAAAGTCTAAGGTAATTTAAATTAGGCAGCCCACATACATAATTAAGCCCAATTACAAGTTTAGCCCCAAATCACATAAGTAGGCACATGGTTGGCACATGATCTTGAGCACATGGTTGCGTATGATGTCTTGCACATGGTTGCACATGGTTGCATATGATGTCTTGCACATGAATGGCACATGTCTTGCACAGGTTTGGCACATGACTCCTAGCATATGATTTGCACATGACTTGTAATCTTCAAGATTATGGACTTTGCCTTGTTTAGCCCATTTGAATTGAATCTTCATAAAAGACTCCTTTTATCTTCACTTTAGGCTTACCTTTGTGTAGTGTTAGCCCATAAGCTTGATTGTGGATTTTAGGTCCAATATAGCAACAAATGCTCCAATGCTGCCTTATATGACTTGGAACACGCCCCACATTGAATTGTATCCTATGAAAAGGCTTTTGAACTCCTTTAAGTCCCATTTCAATGATATAACATTGCTTTACTCCATTGATAAATGACTGTTCATCATATCCTTCATTTATGGTTCCTGTGCATACATCATATTGTTTGTGTTGTTTTGCTGAAAATTATTAGGGAGCAGTCTGTATATAATATGTTATAAAATAAGTTCTGGAATTCAAATTAGTGTGTTATTGGTTGGGTTTGAAACTTAAGACATAGGCTAAAAGATGCATGAGAATACAAAACCTAATTTTTACCATAGCTATGTTAAATTGGGCATAAATATTTGACTAGCAAATTGTCCAAAACTTATTGGCATAATTTTTTAATGAGCAGTCAGCATTTAAATAAGTATATCTTTTCCTAAAGACTCAAAATTAAATGATTCAAGTTTCATATTAAAGATAAGATCATTGACTATAATTCTCTAGAAGACAAGTTCATCAAATTCAGATGGAAACATGGATAAAATTGAGGTGTAAAATAGGGCACAAATTCTACCTGGAACAGGGTAGACTGAAAAAAATGAAATTAAAAAATTTAAGTTATATTGGGTTAAATCTTATAATGTAAATTTTACTCAAATGAAGTATATGAGAAATCAAATGAGTTATTAAGTCCATAAAAATGATGTGGAAATAAAAATTATGGTTGAATATTGTATGATTGAGATAATAAAAGAGAGGAATACATGTTTATTTCCTTACAGTTGTGGATTAAATTTTGGAAATGAAATGAAATAATTATAATTATATATCACAAATTAGATTTTGTATTATAATTCATATGAATAATATGACATAGTAAATGTTTGATTATATGAGATGAATGACGACGATGTGATTATGCTATACGAAATATGTATAATGGTAACCTAAGAAAAAAGAATATACATAAAAGAGAATATGAGATAAAATAAGTTATGTGATTATGCTACTCATATACATATATTGATTTTAAGCTTGATGATGCCACAAAATGTTAAGTATATGGATGTTATGAATTATGCTATATAGTTGTGAGATAAGTATTACAAAGAATGCATGAAATTATGGGACAAAAAGAAAAGAAAGAAAAAAGAAACAATGAAATGTGATGATGGTAATGATATGAGACATGATATTAATTTTGAAACATATATGCCTATTACTCTAAACTAGGATTAGAATTAGGATAAATGACATGTCATTAAGGAGAAGAACGGTACCATAGAATATGAGATATATCCCTTAATCAATGTGGCATTAGCTTTGGGAGCGTCATTAACTTGAGAAGCTCGATTGAGTATATACAGATAAAAGACAAGGTGGTTTCAGCTCTAGGAGCACCCTTGATCCGGTAATTCTTATATGATGAAATATTACTCAGTCAATGTGGCTTTATCTTTGGGAGTGCCCTTGTCCAGAGAAGCTTGAATGAGCTAGATAGTGGATAGTGTGACTTAAGCTCTTGGAGCACTCTTGATCCATAACCCATGTGATGCGGAACCCCAAAGACCGTGCCTTGAAACCCCTCAACAAGACAAGGTAAACAAACCTTAAGCTATGGTGATCATAGATTGAATCTGACCCAAGGCTAACCAATGTAGCAAAGAACCAAGATTATAAGATTTAATAAGAATAGCCACGCCACAAGCAATATCACTTGATAAGTAACTAATTCCTAAAGGTAACAAAGAGATGCAAATCTGCCTCACTTTAAAGAAAAACACTCAAATTCGTTTTTATTCATTGATGTCTTGTAAAAGAAGCCTAGATGAGTATTTATAGTCCTAAGTCTTTGAATCCTTTATGGTAAAGGATAACTAAATCCTATTCTAACTCAACTCCTAAATGTACAGCCATATTCTAACTCAAATTCTAAAAAGTAGAGTCCTACTTGGATTAGGACACTAATTAAATCCTTCTAAAATAAGACAAGTGGTGGGTTGGGCTTTATTTCTTTGGCCCACATGTCTATCACTAATTAAAGCCTAAGGTAATTTAAATTAGGCAGCCCACATACATAATTAAGCCCAATTACAAGTTAAGCCCAAATCCCATAAATAGGCACATGCATGTCACATGATCTTGAGCACATGGTTGGCACATGATGTCTTCCACATGGATGGCACATGTCTTGCACATGTTTGGCACATGACTCCTAGCACATGATTTGCACATGACTTGTAATCTTTAATTTTATGGACTTTGCCTCGTTTAGCCCATTTGAATTGAATCTTCATGAAAGACTCCCTTGATCTTCACTTTAGGCTTCCCTTTGTGTATTATTGGCCCATAAGCTTGATTGTGAATTCTAGGCCCAATAAGACAACAAATGCTCCAATGTTGCCTTCTGTGACTTGGAACACACCCCACATTGAATTGGATCATATGAAAAGACTTTTGAACTCCTTTAATGCCCATTTCAATAATATAAGATTGCTCCACTTCATTGACGAAAGATTGTTGTTCATGTTCTTCATACATGGTTCCCGTGCATACATCACCATGTCCAGTTTAATTCAGTTTAGAGTGATATGGGCAAACCAGTAAAGTTTATATAAAAACATAATGCATGTTATATGTTATTATTATGTACAAAAATATTTATGATTTAACATGTTTATCAAAATTTATGTTGTTGGTTTACAATATGATAAAAATAATGTAGCTTGCCAAAAATGAAATGCATAGTTTGGAATAAAGAATAAGTTGAGAATAGCACTGCACATACATAAATATTAACAGTTTTGCATGAATTTTAGTATATGTACATACTATATAAATATTGCCTATAAATAGTGTGATATAGAGATATGACGGAAGCGGATGAAACAAAATGCTACAGGTAAGTAATGTTATATTATGATGACCTCATATATAATGCAATAGGGATGTGAACAGTAAATGTGTCACAATTATAGAATAAATATAAAGAATAAGGCTAGTATAAAATTATATATGTTATCCAAATGAAATAAAAAATGCATAGCTATATGTCAACATAATAATACATTATAATTTAAATGTTATTGAGTAAGAATGTTAGATGTCGATTAATACGGTGTATGATACAATAACATTAATCACAACAATCATAGGTGCATACAAGATAAAAATTAACAAAGATATAAATGGCTAGAGTCATTGCATATTTTATAAATGCTAAATCTAAATACAAATGATATGATTGTCATAGCATAGCCTATAGCTTATTGCCTAATGTATACACCACTAAGCATTTATGCTAAGCGTGAGAGTTGTTTATTTCTTTTGAGTAGGTTAGAGGTGACGGTAGAAGTTAAAAATTATATCGTAAATAAAGACAAAGACTAGTGAAAATCCAAGTCAGTGAAGCAATCATGAATCTCCAAATGTGGGTGATTATTATATTCACACATTTGGTTTGGATGATTGCATTTATATATATATATATATATATATATAATGTCGACATAAAATTTAGATAATGTTTTAATGCACTTAAATTTTATTATAAGAATGGTATAAGAGTTATTTTAAACATTTCTTTTAGTTTAAAATGTAAATGTATTTTTAAAAAAATTATTGTACAATTTCCATTAATAATTTAAATAAGCACCTCCTTTTGCTTAACTATATATACAGTTGGGTGAGGGGATGTTACACCATTTATCCTAGGTTCAAATCCTAGTTAGAGTATTAGGCATAACCGAGTTCACATACTCATCATAATCATATCATACATAAATTATGACTTCCATATCATAATTATACCATATCATATTTGTTTCCATACCATATATTCCATTTCATGCCAATTTATAATCATAACAACAGAGGTATACCACCTCAATTGAATCAATCTTGATTCACATGCCAAAACGTAAGAAAATGCAAGTTTAACAACTCCATACCCATCACCTACCTTTCACGGCTATGAAGAACCTTTTTATGGGTAGTTTACCCGTGATTTAACCTGTTAATCAGCTACTGGTTTCACAGCCATGATCAACCCTTCACAAATGTGAACTAGACCGTAAATCCAATCATAAAACTACCCGTGAACTGTTATGTTTTAGCCAAAAATACCATATCACAACATTTATGCCTGTGAACTACCTGTTCACTATCGAGAATCTAGAAATTTTCCATATTTCCAAATTAAAATAGAGTACAACAAATCACATGCAATATCTCTCTAAGATTGACCAATGTCAATCACCCTATCAACATTCCAGCATACTTTTCACATAAATCAACATGCCATTTACCATTTTAATCATCAACGTTGAACACTTAATGACATTTACTAACCTAGATCTATAAATCCACATAATAGTGTAATAAACCCCCAATATGCATTTCAACCCAAAATTATGCAATTTCACCATACCACAGCCTACTCAAACATTCATTAAAGCATACCAACATACAAATGCAACTAAGGACTTTGAATGTAGTTATATACATACCTTACACCTAAGATGGAGCCTAAACAAGAACTTTATGATCTTTAAGCTTTTCCTCTCCCTTGAGATGGATTTCTAGACTCCTTTCTAGCTCCTAGCAAAGCCAATAGAACTTTTATCTCACAAAACTCAGGTTTAGTCTCTTCCTCTTCTCTCTCACATTTCTTGTTTTGAAACTTGTTTCTTTGGGTGACAAAATAGAGATGGAAGATTTGTAATGATAGGGAAGATCTTGGATGGCATGTTAGGTTGGATTTTAGAGAGTGTGAAGTAGATATAGAGGGATGGCAGAAGGAAAAAAACATGTCTACTTCACCTACTACTAACTGACAAAGCTTCACAGCCATGACTTACCATTCACAAATGTGAATACCCTCATTCACAGTTGGGATAAACTGTCATAGTTGTGAATCAATACTATAACATTCATGACTATGACACCCCATGTCACGGGGTATATTATTTTATTATTTAATATATGTTCTCGTGTGTGTTTTTTGTAGTCTTTTCAAAATGAATTTTGTAGTCAAGACCAAATCGATGAAATTCGACATATGTGGTCAAAGTATTTTAAAGAAGAGTGCATGTGATTCTTGTATGCTTTTATAAATAATTTCAATTAATCGACATAATTTAATTTATTTTGTTTACAAAAATTGCAATTACAATCAAATTTATTAATTGCTCATATATGTTGATTAATTTGCATATATAGGTGCCTTGTGTTGCTATTTGTAGTTGGTTTTGTTTGTATTTAAGAGAATGGTTTGCATTGGGATTTTGAAGTATTGCGGTTTGTTACGGTTTGGGATGGTTTGTGGCATTTTGTGGTGTTTTGTAATGGTTTGTGATGGTTTGGGTTTGAGGTGTCTCATTATGTTTTATGGTTTTTTGTGGTGGTTTTTGGTGGTGCTTTGCATCGGTTTGTTGTGATTTCAGTGGTTGGTTATGGTTTATGGTGGTTTCTTGTGGATTGCAGTTGTTTCTTGTTAGTTGTGGCTTGTAGTGTTTTGTGGTGGTTTGGGATTACTTGTATTTTTTTGAAGTGTTTTGTGGCATTTTATGGTTGTTTGAGGTATTTGTGGTATGTTGCAGTGTTTTATGGTGGTTTGCAGTACTTTTTAGATAATTATGGTTTTGGTGGTGATATGTGGAGGTTTGGTGGTTGTAATTTTGGTTGTTGCTTGTGGTTTATGGAGGTTTATTGTGGTTAGTTATGGCTTATGGTGTTTTGTGGCATTAATTTGTTGATTTATTGCAGTTTTTTTTTTTGCTTTGGTATATATTTTGAAATTTTCAATTGTTGTTGTTGTTTTTGATCCACTGTTTTGTTCAATTGACTATAAGTGTCAGAATGTATGTATTAAGGGGTTTCAAGACACGGTCTTTGGGGTTTCGCATCATGTTCCTAGCCCAAAATTGGCGCCTATGGTGTAATTTTTTTTAAAAAAGAAAATCTATAAATGTTAGCTCCTTCATAGGAACTAACGCCTATGGTTATGTTATAAGAATTAGTTCTAACAACCAATGGATATAACTGTAGCACCTCCCCCCCCACCCGACCACCAACACGTGCCCGGTTGAGGGAGCGCTAATGTCCGTCTTCTTTACTTCTTCAAATCGCTATTATTATTATTATTGTATTACCTTTATATTTTTTTTTCAACACTCATGTATATATATGGATATAAACAAAAACCAGAGTACAATTTATTTACATAAGATAGTAATTTTAACATCAAAGTAATTCTTAACAAACTTTAAAAGTAAGTTTTACAAACTCTAACATTTCTTTAATATAAAAGCCAAATACAAAAATTTCAAAACTTGTAACCCACTTTCCCAAGGTTTAGCTACTTTATTTGAATGGGATCACCGCTTGCTTTATCCAACGCTTTCAGCTACCTTTCTATATCTGCATGGAAATTAAACTTCACGCTAAGCTCTAAGCTTAGTGGTGCATATAAATAAGACAATATACTATATCATGCAACAAACATATTAACAAATATCATTTTGTGCATTAAAATGTTTGCATGCATGACTATTAATATATTCCTATTTCATACAAGTATAAATGTCATGCTCATATAGACAATGTGATTTTCATTTATCTTTAATGGTAAATTATTCTGTTAATCTCTTTATCATTACATCTCAATCTCATATCATCATCGTTTTCTTATTCTTTTATTTTCTTATTTTCCAACATATCCTCATTATCTTGCCCACATCACTCTAAATTTTGGACTGACTGGATATGGGTTATGGATCAGGAGCGCTCCCAGAGCTTAAGCCACCCTGTCCACTATCTGGCTCATAAGAGCTTCTCAAATCAATGGCGCTCCCAGAGCTTAAGCCACATTGATTGAGTATAATTTCATCATTGATGAATAACCGGACCAAAGGCGCTCCCCAAGCTTAAGCCACCTTGTCCTCATTTATATGTGCTCATCAGAACTTCTCAAGTCAGTAGCGCTCCCAGAGCTTAAGCCACACTGACCGAGCATCTCGGACCAATGACGCTCCCAGAGCTTAAGCCACATTGGTTGAGGAATAGTACGGTACCGTTCGCCCCCTTAATGACATGTCATCTATCCTGATTCTAGTCCGCAGGTAGAGTAATGGGCTTCTTTATATTTTCGTATCAATCATAATTCTCATGTTTCAACACATCAATATTCTCATATTTATCAACATCTCAATTTTCTTGTTTTGCAAACATATAGTCATACTCATACATCTTTTCATTTATTTAACTAGGTACATCAATATTCTCATTTTTATCATCCGCATCAGATTTCATATATCATCCATGAAAATTCCCATATTTCATCCGTGACAATTCATTTTTCTATATCACAACATAACAAGTTCTCACATCAATATATATATATATATATATATATATATATATATATATATATATATATATATATATATATATATATATATTCATATCATTCTTATTTCACTGAATAGACAATGACTTTTATTTACTTACCTGAATTCTTCATTTGATAACCACATTCATAATTACAAATACAGAGCATTCACGGCCATGATTACTAATTTCACGCCCGTAATCCCAAGCCGTAAACGCTACTGGAATGAATCGCCCAAAAGCATTTACGGTCGTGATTACTCATTCACGCCCGTGAATAAGTTCACTTCCGTGATTCCAATCCGTGAACGCTTCTGGAATGAATAGTACCATTTCCACCCAGAAGTCACAATCGTGACACAATCAGTCACAACCATGAACCCTCAAGTTCACGCCCGTGATCCAATAGTCACACCTGTGACTTTCAGTAGGAAATCTGCATATTCACTTTTCATTCATTCTAACATTATCCAATTCATACCAAATTCTATTTCATGCATTTCTAAGGTTCTTTACTCAACTTATTACTTTCCAATACATGTAAATGCCTTGATCATACAAGATTTTCTAACATGCATCATTAATTCAATGTCACAGAAGGATCTCATTCATACATGTCTAATCCTATGGTTTCATGCCATAATCATCATCATTCTTGAAATGTATTTATCTAAAATCATGTTCAGCATGCATTATTTCAAACAAAAATAGGCTATTGCCTTAAGTTATGCACAAAACTTAATCTTTCTCCTTCACTCTTCTAGGTAGCTTTTTCTTTTCCTTTGCTCCTTAGAACTTGTTCCTTGTCACTTGGAACTCCTACAACATCATAAATCATTATTATCATCTGATTTTTCTCAAGACCCTAAACTCTCTTATTCTCTTTGAAAACCCTAATTTCTCTCTCCTTGCACATGAGTCTTGGATGAGCTCAAAATTCGAACTTCCTTTAAGAAAAGATGAAGAAGAAGAAGAAATGCTTCTTACCTTACACTTTTCTTCACTAAATCACCTCTTTGGAGATTTTCTCTCTCTACCAAACTTGATTTTTCTTCCTCTTTCTTGTTCTTTCCAGCTTCCTTAGGAGTTATGGGCCATGAAAATCACCTTGTCTTGCTCTTTCCTTTCTCTTCCCTTCCTTTCTCTAATTTTGTGAGCTATGGAGGAAAAATGTAGCTGGCGTGACTGGTAGAGGCAGAAAATGTAGAGAAGAAGAAGTAGAAAAAAAGTCTTAAATAGGGTACCCAAAAAGTCTTCATGTGGACCCACCATTTTGACCATCTTCTTCTAATTTTATACTTGATCAATATTAACCCTCTTTCTTTAATGTCATGGCCGGCCAACCCTATTAAAATGTCCCCAAAATTAATATGTTGATTAGCAATTAATCTCATTAATCCTTAAATTTTTGGCAAATTGCAAATTGACCCCAAAACTTATCAAATTTTACAATTTAGTCCTTTACCGTAAATCAACTTCTTTAAACTCTATAATCACTTAAATAGGTATTTATCATTTAATTTAGCCATTACTTAATCATTTTTTGTAAAAAAATCCGAATTTAGACTCCGATCGGTCAAATGCGTCAACTTCGCGACACGTGCGACTCGGGGCCTAAATTAGCGAATATTACATTCTCTTCCTCTTAAAATAATTTCGTCCTCGAAATTTACCTGTTCATTCGGGATTGAACAACTGGGGATACTGCTTCACTTCTTTTCTTTCCCACGTGGCTTCTTCAACTGTATGATTCCGCCACCAAACTTTAACTAGAGGGACTCTCTTGTTCCGAAGAACTTTCTCTTCATATGCTATTATAGCCACTGGTTCTTCCTCATAAGACATGTCTATCTGTACCTCTATTTCCTCAATCGGTATAATGTGGGTTGGGTCTGAACGATATCTTCTTAACATTGAAACGTGGAACACGTTATGATTTCTATTCTTTCCAAAATTTCATAAGGACCAATAAATCTTGGGCTTAACTTTCCCTTTTTACCGAACCTCAATACCTTTTTCCACGGCGAAACTTTAAGAAATACTTTGTCACTTACAACATATTCTATATCTCGCCTATTTAAATCGGCATATGATTTCTATCGATCTTGTGCTGCCTTTTGCCTTTCCTTGATCACTTTAACTTACTCTTCAGTCTGTTGAACTATTTCCGGCCCAATCAACTTTTTCTCATTCAACTCGGTCCAACCAACTGGTGTCCTACACTTTCTTCCATATAAAGCTTCATAAGGAGCCATGCCTATACTCGTTTGATGACTGTTGTTATAGGCAAACTCCATAAGAGGTAGATGTCGATCCCAACTTCCATCAAATTCAAGCACACAACATCTCATCATATCCTCTAGCAATTGTATAACTCGCTCTGATTGCCCATCCGTTTGCGGATGAAATGCCGTGCTAAAATTTAGTCGAGTTCCCAAAGCCTGCTGTAGACTCTTCCAGAACTGCGACGTAAAGCTGGGATCTCTGTCGAAGATAATAGTCACAGGTACTCCATGAAGTCTCATTATCTCATTCACATAAATCTCAGCCAGCTTGTTCAAAGTATAGTCCATTCGCACTGGTAGAAAATGTGCTGACTTTCTCAATCGATCAACTATCACCCACACTGCATCATGCTTTCTCTGAGTTACCGGTAAACTAGACAAAAAATCTATCGTGATCCTCTCCCACTTCCATTCTGGTATGGGAATCGGTTGTAGTAATCCTATGGGTAATTGATGCTCAGTTTTCACTTGTTGACAGATTAGACATTTAGCAACATATTTAGTGATATCCTTTTTCATCCCTGACCACCAGTATTGTGCTTTCAAATCTTAGTACATCTTATTCCCACCTGGGTGCATAGTATACACCGTTTCATGAGCTTCTTTTAAAATCTTTGACCTTAACTCTTCTATACTTGGCACACAAATCCGATTCTTGAAATACACAGTACCATCTTCTATTAAAGAAAATTATGACTTTTCTCCATTTTTCAAGGCCTCAATCATCTTCACTAGCTTCTCATCTTGTTTTTGGACATCTTTAATTCTCTGCATCAATGTGGATTCCATTCGCATCTCGGCTAAAGTCTTCCTGCTTAGTGCATATGCAACCATGTTAGCTTTTCCTGGATGGTAGTCTATCACACAATCATAGTCTTTAATCAATTCCAACCATCTTCGTTGCCTCAGGTTCAACTCTTTCTGTGAAGGAAGATACTTAAGACTGTTGTGGTATGTATAAATGTAGCATCTTTCTCCATATAGGTAATGTCTACAAATCTTAAGAGCAAAAACTATCATTGCAAGCTCTAAATCATGCTTCGGATAGTTAAGTTCATGAGGCTTAAGCTGTCTGGAGGCATATGCAATCACTTTTCCCTCTTGCATAAGAACACATCCTAGCCCATTGTGACTTGCATCACTATACACAACATAGTCTTTTCCTGGAGTAGGCTGAGTCAAAACTGGTGCTTCAGTCAACATTGCCTTCAATCGATCAAAGCTTGCTTGACACTTATCTGTCCATTCAAAACGGACCTCTTCTCATCTTGTTTTTGGACATCTTTAATTCTCTGCATCAATGTGGATTCCATTCGCATCTCGGCTAAAGTCTTCCTGCTTAGTGCATCTGCAACCACGTTAGCTTTTCTTGGATGGTAGTCTATCACACAATCATAGTCTTTAATCAATTCCAACCATCTTCGTTGCTTCAGGTTCAACTCTTTCTGTGAAGGAAGATACTTAAGACTGTTGTGGTATGTATAAATGTAGCATCTTTCTCCATATAGGTAATGTCTCCAAATCTTAAGAGCAAAAACTATCGCTGCAAGCTCTAAATCATGCGTCGGATAGTTAAGTTCATGAGGCTTAAGCTGTCTGCAATCACTTTTCCCTCTTGCATAAGAACACATCCTAGCCCATTGTGACTTGCATCACTATACACAACATAGTCTTTTCCTGGAGTAGGCTGAGTCAAAACTGGTGCTTCAGTCAACATTGCCTTCAATCGATCAAAGCTTGCTTGACACTTATCTGTCCATTCAAAACGGACCTCTTTTCGCAGCAGTCGTGTCAAAGGATTTGCTATAGATGAAAATCCTTTCACAAACCCCCTATAGTATCCGACTAATCCAAGAAAACTTCTCACTTCTGTCACATTTTGAGGTGATTTCCAATTAAGAATAGCCTCGATTTTACTAGGATCAACTCGATACCTTCTTCTGAAATTACATGACCTAGAAAACTAACTACTTCCAACCAAAACTCACACTTAGATAGTTTTGCATACAATTATTTCTCCCTCAAAGTCTGCAATACTTTTCTAAGATGTTGGTCATGCTCTACTCGATCTTTAAAATAGACAAGAATGTCATCAATGAATATAACTACAAATTGATCAATATATGGCCTGAACACTCGGTTCATCAGGTCCATAAAAACTGCCGGCGCATTCGTCAATCCAAATGGTATCACCAAGAACTCATAATGACCATAACGAGTCTTGAATGCCGTCTTAGATACATCTGACTCTTTGATCTTCAGTTGATGATACCCCGATCAAATATCTATCTTTGAAAATATACTTGCACCTTTCAGCTGATCAAATAAATCATCAATCCTAGGCAGTGGGTATTTATTCTTAACAGTAACCCTATTAAGCTGCCTGTAGTCAATGCAAAGACGTAAAGTACCGTCTTTCTTATTCACAAATAGTACTGGAGCACCCCATGGTGATACAATAAGTCGTATAAATCCTTTATCTAACATTTCTTGTAACTGTATCTTCAACTCCTTCAATTCTAAGGGTGCCATCCTATATGGTGTAATAGATATAGGAGCAGTGCCAGGTACTAATTCGATAGCAAACTCTATCTCTCGGTCAGGTGGTAGTCCTGGTAACTCCTCAGGAAACACATCAGAAAACTCACTAACAGTTGGGATGTCAGCCAACGTTGGACTTTTCTTTCGGGTATCTATCACATACGCTAGGTAAGTCTCACATCCCTTATTGATGAGTTTTCGAGCTTTCAATGCTAATATTACATTATCTGGATATCCTCTATACTCGCCCATCACTACTATCTCTTCTTGTTCTGAAACTTTAATTCTCATCTGTCTCTTTCCACAATCTATTATCACCCCATGGCAAGCTAGCCAATCCATTCCCAAGATCACATCGAACTCGCGGAATGGTAGCTCTATTAGATCTGCTGGAAATTGCCTGCCTTGAATTTCGACTGGGCAACCCCTAAACACTTTACTAACCCGCACACTGTGTCCCAACAGGTTAGTCACACAAATCTCATATTCTAGAGTCTCTGGTTTTAGACCCTCTCGACCCGATGGTGGTGTGCATATATATGAGTGTGAATATTTATTATTGTAATATTTTAATATTATTGTAATATTTTTTTCGAGTTTATTATTAGCAGAATATTTATTACTATATTTTTTTTTCATATCATTTAAATATGGAACTAGTGATGTAAATATTTTAATTTAAAAGAACTCATTCATTAAACCATAATATTTAGAAATATATTTACAATAATACCAAACATATAAATTACAAAATTCAATTCTTATAAATCTTATATGCCACAATTTTACATAAAGAGAAATTCTTAAAATTTAATTTTTACAATAAATTTCTAAAACATACAAAAAGGAAATAGACTGCTGCAATTTGATCTTAGGGTTTCCTTTGTCTTCGATCGCCCTAACGTAACAGCTACGTCTGTTTATCTGTAAGCTACTAGCGTAGTGGTACGCTTGGCAACTATCCAATCATTACATAAATATTTCTAAAATAGAATTTTAGAAACTACAATTAATTTATGAAACATGCCAAATATTCAATTAATAGTAAAACTATTTTTGTCATGTAAAAGTATATAATTCATCAATTATGACATTCCATTCATTAAAAATGCTTCAAATTTTAACAATACAAAATATACAATTTGAAATATAAATTTAATAATTTACTTTTTTTTCTATCATTTATTTGATAGCTCACGACATCATAGACCGGAACTAAACACTAGATACACGATTTCTACTCTCCGATAGTATACTCGGTGTCTGCATAACTATTTTATAACTTGGCATTTAACGTCTATATTTTCAATAATAACTCAGCACCTTTTTGGTGCCTACTTAATTTCAAACTCAGCACTATTTCTTATTACCTACGTAATTTTGAACTCAGTACTATTTCTTAGTGCCTATGTAATTTCAACTCATCACTATTTATTAGTACCTACTTTTCTACCCTTTATTGGCATGCTAACTTATCCTAATTTCTAGTTCTCAACTAGATGTTATAGGGCTTATATTTGTTACCTTTATTATTATTTACATAAATTATGTAGATAACATTAATATAAATTCCATATAAATGCAATAATTCCCATTAAATATTTTACAATCTCATACTTGCTCATTTAATCATTATAACTATAGAAAAAATCAATTAATATATTTTCTATCACAAAATTTCACAATCAACACATATTTACAAGCTGTCCTATTCTGGACGACATTTATTCCATATTTTTCCTGTATTTTTCATCTATTTTTAGATGGACTTTGGACAAGTGAGAAACTAACAAAATGTAGGTACATATCTTATCTTTATTTTCCAACTGGAATCACATTAAAAAGAAATTTGTAGCAAAAGTTATGAATTTTTTTTTTCTAAACTACGTTCACTGCAATCTGCCCAGTAATTTACTGGACATATTTCTAGTTCAAATTTTGAATCCATTTTTCACCTAATTCCAGGTATATTCAGGTCTAATAGTCTGAATGAAAGTTGAAGCCCTATGTCCTACTTTCCAACCCAATAAGAATCACTCAAAAAGTATTTCCAGAACTCAAGTTATGACCAGAAAAGTAGACATTGTTTATAAGATGAATATTCTAGCACATCAATTAATTCATACAATTTCCATTTTCATGCATCAACCTCATATTCTAGTTTTTATTTTCACATTCATGGTATCATTTAATCACAATTCATCCCTCAATAAAATATCCAGAATTTCATACACTATTTCACAAACATCACAACATCAAAATCAATATTTTTCTATATTGAATTTTTGCCAAATGTACATATCTCAAAATTTTGCTTCTCTTCACTTTTCTCTTCTTCCTGGCTAGCTTTCTCTTTGCCCTTTTTTATTTTGGTTCAAAAGTTGTTCACTTCTTTGTCCTAACAATAAATTTTACACTAATCAAATATTAATCACACTAATCCACTCTTAATCACCATTAACATAATAATAACCCTAAATTACTAGCTTTAATGGCAACTAACCCAAAACTCAAAGAAAAGAGAAGAAGAAAATTGAGAAGATGGAAAATCTAAAATCACCTTTGATGATCTTCAAAATTATCAAAGTCTTCTTTCTCTTTTTCTCTTCCTTTCTTCCTTCCTCTTCCTTGGTTTTGCTCACTTAACTTCACTTTTTTGATGATCTTGCCTTAATTCCACCTTTTTTCCATCTAATCTTAGCTTGATTGAAGAAAACAAAAGAAGAATAAATGGGGGAGAGGAAGGTCACAACAAAAGGAACGAAAAAGGGAGAAAAATGGGTTTGATTAAGATGAGGAAGAAGAAGAATAAAGGCAAAAAGTGAAAGTTGACTTTTATAGTTGGATTAGGTGGGTGGTTAGGATTAATTAGATAATTTTATCCCTTGTTGGTCCATTAATTTACATCACTCTTACTTTATTTTAATAAAAAAATATTCCTTTCCTTAGATAAAGAATATTCCATTTTTATCCCTTCTTAAAATATATGTGCTAAAAACACAGCAATTTCCATTTTCGTTCAACGAAAAAAATATTTCTTTTTCAAAATTTAATTTCGAACTTCAAAATTCTCAATTAATAATATCCAAAATATTTTTCTCATACCTTATTATTATTTTAATTTTTTTATGTTCGAATTTAGACTCCAATTGGTTCGGCGCGCCGGATTTCAGTCAACCGCGACTGTGGCCTAAATTATAGAGCATTACAATTTCCCCTCTTTAAAAAAATTTTCGTCCTCAAAATTTACCTTTTTAGCTGGAGTGGAATAATTGTGGATACTAAGCCTTCATCACCTCTTCATTTTCCCAAGTTGCCTCTTCTGAATTATGATTTTTCCACAGAAACTTTACCAATGGTACCTTCTTATTCCATAGCTCTTTCATTTCTCAAACTATAATTTCCACTGGCTCCTCGTCATAAGTTAGATTTGGCTGTATCTCTATAGGTTCTGTTGATATGATATGAGATGGATCCGAACGATATATTCTCAACATGGACACATGGAATACATTGTGAATCTTGTCTAAATTGGGTGATAGAGCTAATTTGTACGCCACAAGACCTATGGGTTCAAGTATCTCGTATGGTCCAATGAACCTAAGACTCAATTTTCCCTTCTTTCCAAATCAAAAAATTCTTTTCCAATGTGAGACTTTTAATAATACTTTGTCACCAACTGTATACTCAATATGCCTCATTTTCAAATTTCCATATGATTTCTATCTATCAGTAGCAGCTTTCAGCCTATCACTTGTTACTCTCACTTTTTTCTCTGTCTGCTGCACTAGATCTGGACCCACTACTTTATTTTCTCTAAGCTCAATCCAACATAGAGGTGTTCTACATTTCCTTCCAAATAAGGCTTCATATGGTGTCATACCGATACTGGTTTGGTAACTATTATTGTAGGCAAATCCTATCAATGGAAGATGTTTGTCCCAATTGCCTTCAAATTTTATCACACAACTCCTCAACATATCTTCCAATATCTGTATGACCCTCTCTGATTGCCCATCTGTTTGTGGATGGAAAACTGTGCTGAAATTGATTCGAGTATCCATGGCCTGATGCAAACATTTCTAGAATTATGAAGTGAACCTCGGGTCTCGATCTAAAACTGGCACACCATGTAAATGAATTATCTCATTAACATAGATCTCTGCCAAATGGTTAAGTGAATAATCCATCTTGATTGGTAGAAAGTAAGCTGATTTGGTGAGCCGGTCTACCATTACCCATACTGAATCATGCCTTTTTGTGTCAAAGGCAAACCAGAAACAAAATCCATCGTAACTCTTTCCCATTTCCACTCCGGAATTGAAATTGACAGCAATAATCCACTTGGCACTTGATGCTCAGCCTTCACTTGCTGACAAGTTAAACATCTGGTAGTATACTCTGGTAATATGTCTTCAAGTCATGACACATTTTGTTACCTCCCGGGTGCATTGCATAAATAACATTGTGAGCCTCCTTCAAAATCTCTTGTTTCAATTTTGGTATGTCTAGTATACATAACCTGCCCTTTTGCCTTAAACTCCCATTTGATTCGATAGTAAATCTTGGTTTTTCATCCTTTTTCACCATTTCAAAGATTTCCTTTAATTTCATGTCTTGCTTCTAATTGTCCTTTACTTGTTGAATCAATGTGGGTTGAATTCGCAATTTTGCCCAAATAATATATAAAGAACTTATTATTTCATTTTTTTTATTCTTGTTCACTTAATAAATTTAAGTTTTAACATTTACCTACCTGGGTTTTTCTACTCAAAGCGACAACGACCACATTGGCCTTACTCAGCTGATAATCAATGATACAATTGTAGTCATTGATTAATTCTAGCCATCGCCTTTGTCTCAAATTGAGTTCCTTTTGTGAAGGAAAATATTACCGACTTTTATGGTTTATATAGATATAACATTGCTCGCCATACAGGTAGTGTCACCATATTTTCAAAGCAAACACAATGGCTGGTAGTTCCAGATCATGTGTTGGATAATTTCTCTCATGAGGCTTCAGTTGTCTGGAAGCATAAGTGCTCACTTTGCCTTCTTTCATTAGTACACAACCTAAACCATTAACGGAAGCATCACTGTACACCACATAATCTTTTCTTGCAGTAGGTTGTGTCAACACTGGTGCCTCTATCAACATTTTCTTCAACTTATCAAAACTAATCTGACAC
This sequence comes from Triadica sebifera, assembly GCA_023653625.1. Taxonomy (NCBI): domain Eukaryota; kingdom Viridiplantae; phylum Streptophyta; class Magnoliopsida; order Malpighiales; family Euphorbiaceae; genus Triadica; species Triadica sebifera. Next base: position 1,347,945 of record CM042899.1, on the reverse strand, counting down.
CGGTTTGTCCACTCAAATCTAGTCTCCTTTCTAAGCAATTTTGTCAATGCTGAAGCTATCATTGAAAATCCTTTCACGAACCTCTAATAATAAGCAACCAAACCAAGAAAAATTCTCACCTCTACTACATTTTGAGGCGATTTCCAGTTGAGGATTGCCTCTACCTTGCTGGAGTCGACTCTGATCCCATCAACTGAGAAAATATGCCCTAGAAAGGCCACTTCATCTAACCAAAATGCACATTTTGACAACTTCGCATATAATTGATTCTCTCTCAAGGTATGGAAGACAATACAAAGATGTTGATCATGTTCTTCTCTGCTTTTAGAGTACACCAGGATATCATCTATGAATACCACCATGAACTGGTCCGAATAAGGCCTAAAGATTCTATTCATTAGATCCATAAACACTGCTGGGGCATTCGTCAGGCCAAAAGGCATTACTAAGAACTCGTAATGACCATATCGAATCCTAAATGTTATTTTTGAAATGTCTGATTCTCTAATTCTCAATTGGTGATAACTTGATCAGAGGTCAATTTTAGAAAATACCCTTACTCCTTTCAACTGATCAAACAAGTCATCTATTCTCGGCAAATGGTATCTATTCTTAATTGTCATCTTGTTCAACTGACGATAATCAATACATAAATGAAAGGTGTCATCCTTCTTTTTCACAAATAGAACCGGAGCACCCCAAGGTGAGACACTGGGTCTGATAAACCCTTTCTCTAATAACTCTTGCAACTACACTTTTAATTCCTTTAGCTCAGTAGATGTCATTCTGTAGGGAGTGATCGATATCGGGGTTGTGCCTGGCAAAACATCTATGGGAAACTCTATCTCCCTGATAGGTAGTAACCCTGGCAAGTCTTCAGGGAAGATATCTGGATATTCATATGTTGTAGGAATCTCCCTGAGATCTAGACTCCTTTTCTTGGTATCTACAACATGTGCCAAAAATTCTTCACATCCCTTTTTGATAAGCTTACGTGCCTTTGTAACATAAATGACATTAGTTAAGTATGGTTGGTTCTCGCCCAAGACAAATCACGTCATCCTACCCTGAATTCTTGAAAGTCACTCTCCTATACCGACAGTCCACCATTGCCTTATGTTGAGTTAACCAATCAATCCCCAATATTGTATCAAACTCACAGAATGGCAACTCTATTAGGTCAGCTGGGAATTCTACATTCTGAGCTTTGGTTGGACTGTTTTTATAGACTCGACTAACTTTCACTCCATGACCCAAAGGATTTCACTAATATATCATAATCTAATTCCTCTGCTACCATATTACCCTAATTAGGTGGTGACATGCATAAATATGAACGTGTGGAACCCGGATCTATCAGTGCAAATAAATCAGTATCATAAAGAGAAAATTTACTGATAATGACATCCGGGGCATCCTGCTCCTCACGAGCTCTCATGACATATACTCGGGCTAGGGTCGACTACCTTCTACTCTGTTCACTGATTCTGGTACACTCTGCCCAATCCTACCACTTCTAGACAGTTCTGTGAGATTGTATCAAACTCACAGAATTTAAATCTAGCTAAGTTAACAACTAGAAAGCAATTGTAAATGATAGATAATGATTACCTAACCAAAAGCTCTGATACCAAATTGATGCGGAACCCCAAAGACCGTGCCTTGAAACCCCTCAACAAGACAAGGTAAACAAACCTTAAGCTATGGTGATCATAGATTGAATCCGACCCAAAGCTAACCAATGTAGCAAAGAACCAAGATTATATGGATTATTAAGAATAGCCATGCCACAAGCAATATTACTTGATAAGTAACTAATTCCTAAAGGTAATAAAGAGATGCAAATTTGCCTCACTTTAAAGAAAAACACTCAAATTCTTTTTTATTCATTCATATCATGTACAAGAAGCCTAGATGAGTATTTATAGCCCTAAGTTTTTGAATCCTTTATGGTAAAGGATAACTAAATCATATTCTAACTCAACTCCTAAAATTACAGTCATATTCTAAAAAGTAGAGTCCTATTTGAATTAGGACACTAATTAAATCCTCCCAAAATAAGACAAGTGGTGGGTTGGGCTTTATTTCTTTGGCCCACACGTCTATCACTAATTAAAGTCAAAGGTAATTTAAATTAGGCAGTCCACATACATAATTAAGCCCAATTACAAGTTAAACCCCAAATCACATAAGTAGGCACATGCATGGCACATGATCTTGAGCACATGGTTGGCACATGATGTCTTCCACATGGATGGCACATGTCTTGCACATGTTTGGCATAGGACTCCTAGCACATGATTTGCACATGACTTACACATGACTTGTAATCTTCAAGGTTTATGGACTTTGCCTTGCTTAGCCCATTTGAATTTAATCTTCATGAAAGGCTCCTTTTTATCTTCACCTTAGGCTTGCCTTGGTGTATTATTGGCCCATAAGCTTGATTGTGAATTTTAGGCCCAATATAGCAACGAATGCTCCAATGCTGCCTTCTATGACTTAGAACACGCCCCACATTGAATTGGATCATATGAAAAGACTTTTGAACTCCTTTAAGGCTCATTTTAATGATATAAGATTGCTCCACTCCATTGACAAAAGATTGTCGTTCATATCCTTCAATTATGGTTCCCGTGCATATATCAACTTTGGACAAGTGATCAACTAACAAAATGTAGGAACATGTCTTATCTTTATTATCCAACTAGAATCAAATTAGAAAGAATTTTGTAGCAAAAGTTATGAATTTTCTTCTAAACTACATTCACTGTAATCTGTCCAGTATTTTACTGGATAGATTTCTAGTTCAAACTTTGAGTCTATTTTTCACCTAATTCCAGGTATATTCAGGTCTAATGGTCTGAATAAAAGTTGATGCCCTATGTCCTACTTTCCAACCCAATAAGAATCACTCAAAAAGTATTTCCAGAACTCAAGTTATAACCAGAAAAGTAGACACTGTTTATAAGATGAATATTCTAGCACATCAATTAATTCATACAATTTCCACTTTCATGCATCAATCTCATATTCTAGTTTTTATTTTCACATTCATGGTATCATTTAATCACCAATTCATCCCTCAATCAAATATCCAGAATTTCATCCAAAATTTCATTAATTCATACAATTTTTATTCTTTCTTAAAATATCTATGCCAAAAACACTGCAATTTCCAATTTCGTCCAGCTAAAAAAAAAAATTTTCTTCTGAATTTTAATTCCGAACTTCAAAATTCTCAATTAATAATATCAAAAATATTTTTCTCATACCTTATTGTTATTTTATTTTTTTTCATGTCCAAATTTAGACCCCACTCGGTTCGGCGCGCTGGATTTCGGTCAACTGCGACCGTAACTTAAATTATCGGGCATTACAATATCCGGCGTAGATAATAGTGCCATACCCGGCATAGGTAATAGTGTCATACCCGGTATAGATAATAGTTTCATACCCACCGGCGTTAATCATACCATTAATGGCTTTAATCATACTCCCCCCTGCTTGGCATGCTAAACTATCCTATGTCTAGTTCTAGTTAGGTGTTCTAGGGCTTACTCAATGTTATTAAAATTCATAGTTATTAAATTCATGAATTTCATGCATGTAAAGGTTCAATTAATCACACAATTAGTCAAGAAAAATAGTATTTGCATAATATAACAAGGTTCACATCATTTTGCTTTTTAAATTCCACAACTCATATGCTGTCTTATCACTGGTAGATTTCGTTCTCTATCTGTGACCTTAATTTTGGTCCTATTACAATCTAAATTTAGTTACAAGTTCTTCTTAACAAATTTAGTTCTAGATCTTAGCTTTAATATGAAAATTTAATCACTAAATTCTGAGTTATGTATCAAATTATATGATAAAATAAACACTAACTGATCACTAACAATTCTGCTTAGAATTTTCTGGACAGATTCTAAGTTCGAACTTTATAAATTTTTCTGAACCATTACATACATTTTCATATGTTATGGTCCAAATAAAAGTTATAGCCCTATGTCTTATGTTTCAAACCAAAGAAAGAACACACAAAGCTGAACTCCAGAACTCAAGTTATAACAGTATAAGTACTTACTGCTCATCAATTCCAGCAAATAACACACATAATTACAACCTTCAATTTTTACCAAAATTAATCCTAAGTTTAGAAAATACGCATCTCCAAGATTTCTATTACAAAATAATATTAATTTAGAATTATTAACATGCCAAACATTCAAATCATGCAACTTAAATATAAATCATAGGCTATTGCCTTAAGTTATGCACAAACCTCTACTTTTCCCTTTTCTTTCTCTTTACTTCTCTTTCTCTTTTCCTTTGCTCCTTTGAGCTAGCTCCTTGTCAATATGAGTTCCTAAAACATATAAGAAATTCATCAAAAATATTTCTTTCATCATATATCTTTAACCCCTAAAATCTCTCTCTTCAAGAACCATGCTCTAGACTACCTCATCCTTTAAAGAAACTTAAAGAAAAGATGATAATCAACACTTACCCAAGCTCTTACCTCCTATGGATAAAATTTAGGAGGTTTAACTCTCCTCTTCCCTTGCTTTTATTCCTCTCTTTTGCTCCCTTAAACTACTTTTTGCATGAGGACCCACTCTTCCATGGCTCTCTCCCTCTCTTTCTCACTTTTTCTTCTTAGCATCAAGCTTGGCCATGGAGGGAGATGAAGAAAATGTTAGAGGAGTGCACTAAAGGCAATCACCTTTAGCACTTATTGTACAAATTTATTTGATTAATAAAAGACTTTTTCATTAATTTGATGTCCATTTGATATATAAATTGATAAGTGATCTTAAATTAATTGATAAGTCCTTGATACATAACATATCATGAAGGAAATCATGATGAAATTATGATATTGAGATTCTTATCATGTGTAATTATGTCAGTATCAAAATTATCCCTAGTCATAGGATTAATGAGACGAGACATTATTAATTCGGACAGAATAGCAGTTGAACTTGCTAAGTAATTTTTTATCTTAAGCATCTTTTGAGGGGGAGACTTCTCAAAAGCATGTATTGCTAGATTATTTGTCACCATAAAAAAGGGAGAGATTGTTGAACCTTGAGGGATATTTCTGTCATTTTGATGCTAACAAATAAAATAGCAATAATGTATTTAACATTTTTTCTAAGTTTATTGAATGGGGTATGGAACATGATAGCAAGAATGGAGAATGGAAGACTAATCTTAAAAAGACAAAAAATGAAGAAATAACATGTTCATGCCCGTGACCTTATATGTACCGTCCGTGATGAAGCTTAGCGCCGACTATCTAGCATTTAAAGTTCACGACCATGAAGAATGATAGCAACCGTGAATGATCATATCAGTCACGACCGTAAAAGAAATTCACGTCCGTGAGAAGACATGACAAATTCTTCCAGAGAGCTTCACGGCTAGAGTCACTACTTGGACCACGGCTAGGAAGGATGTTCATGCCCGTGAAGATATAATGTCACGCCTATGATGAAACACTTCAAATCCTTCTAGAATGCTTCACGGCCAAAGTCACCACTCAAGTCATGGCTTGGAAGAACAGTCATGATCATGACACTCATACTCACGACCGTGAAAGAGGAAAGAGAAACATGTCAGGCGTGAAAATAAGAGTTGATGCAATGGCTATTTCCGCATTAAATGCAATCAAATGGCTATAATTTTCCATGGAAGTATAAATGCAAGTCATTTATAAATCCAAAACAAGAGAATAACCAATACTTCGAATCAAAATATTGTTGTAAGCCATCTGTGCATTTGATATTTTCAAAACAAACATTTATTCTTTGTGAAAATCTTTTTTCTCATCATTCTCTGAGCATTATATATTTGCAAGTGTTTCTCTCTGTAATCAACTACTCAAGTGAGTTTGGGTATTTTGGGGTTAAGAGTAGAACACTTGTAAGGGTTATTTGTGTGAGCCTTTAAAACACAAGGAATTGGTTTATTGTGTGAGCCATTAAAACACAAGGGATTTCTGGGTTAGGTGTGATCCATTGTTAGAAACACCACAGTTGGGAGTGAGCTTGTAAAACTCCATTTTAAGACTTAGTGTGTTAGTGAAACTCCCAATTGAGATTGGAGAGAGGAGTAGGGTTTGTTAACACCCGAACCTCTATAAAAATTCTTGTGTCATATCTTCCTATCTCTACTCAACTTAACTTTTCTTTTCGCACTTAAAATTTAAAATTTTTAATATCCAATTCAACCCCCCTTCTTGGTTCAATATCTGGGCAACAATTGGTATCAGAGCTAAGTCTAGCATCGAAGTCTAAACAACACTAGCAAAGATCAAGATATGTCCAATGAAGGATTTCAAAGTCTCAATCCTTACTTTGATGGAGCAAATTATGCTCATTGGATGTTTCGGATGGAGACATATCTGGATAGTGAAGGAATTGAAGTCTGGGATAGTGTTCGAAAAGAATGGACACCACCAAATAGAAGAAAAGTTGATGGTGAAGAAGAAATTTTGTCAAGAGATGATTGGACAGAGCCTCAAAGAAGAGCAAATATAAAAAACAAGAAGGCAACGACAATTCTCTCAAGCTCATTATCCATTGAAGAATGTGGCAGAATACAACACTGCCCAACTGCTTACAGCATGTGGAAAACATTGGAAAACTATCATGAAGGAACAAAGCAAGTTAAATCCAAGAAGATTCAACTTCTTACTTCAGAGTATGAGCTCTTCAAGATGAAATCCAACGAGTCAATTACTGACATGACCAACCGTCTTCTAGCCATCATAAATGGCATGAGAAAACTTGGGAAACACATGAGCTTAGAAGATATTAATAACAAAATCCTGAGAAGTCTTCCTCTCAAAGATTACGGTTCAAGAGTTGCCGGTATAGAAGAGGCAAATGAAGACATGAGCATCATGAATACTGGTGTGCTTATTGGCAAACTTCTTACACATGAAATGGCAGTGAAAAGAGATAGAGAGCTTGAAGTAGAGCCAGAAAAAAGAAAGCCTCTAGCACTAAAAGCCTCTACTTCAAAATCTCAAGAGGAAGTTGAAGATGATGAAGAAAAGAGTCATGATGCAAATGAGGACATTGCTATGCTCTTAAGAAGGCTGAAAAGAATTATTGAGAAGAGAATGAGCAACTCTAGAAAATTCAGGTAAAGAAACCTGAAACAGACTTATAATGATGCACAAAGAAGTAAAGAGGAGGTAAAATGCTATGAATGTGGTAAAAAAGGGCATATTAAACCGGAATGTCAAAGGCTCAAGAAGCACAAGAGCAAATACCAAAGAGACAATGGGGAGAAAGGTCACAAAGCCACATGGGATGACGAAAGCTCTTCAAGTGAAAAAGATGACAATGAAAGTGAAGAGGTCAACCTATGCTTCATGGCTATAGAGAATTACGTCTCAGATAAGGTAAGATCACTTTACTCATACTCTTTCAATAATGATAGTAGTGATAATGATAGTAATAGTGAAGATGATGATGATGAGCAAAGCCTAATAGAAGTATTGAATCTAGAACTAGAGAAATATAGAAGTAAATTCAATACTTATAAGAATAACATTTCTAATTTGAAAATCAAAATGGATGCTTTAGAAAAGGAGAACTTTAAGCTTAAATCATCTAATGAATCTCTTCAAAAGTCATTAGATGAATACTCTTCAAGACCTTCAACTAAATCCTTGCTTAAAGAAAACAATACTTTGAAAAATGAAGTTGAGGAACTTGGAAACTCCATTTCAAAATTTCACAAGGGAAAGGAGAGTTTAGATACTCTCATTGTGTCTCAAAGTTTAAGGGTACATCATCATCTTCTCACAAGACTACTTTTGTTAAATAAAGTGAACCTCACATCTCCACATTTGTTGTAACGGCCCCAAGGGCTAAATGCATAAAAAACACTAAATCTTCTATACATAAGAGGGATGTTCAAGGATTGGTAAGCCTAAGAAAGAAAACTCAAAAGGCTAATCATGCCTTTATGTATAAGAAACATGAATCTAGAAAAGCACCAATTCATCATGATTGTGCATGTCATTGCTCTCAAACTCAGTCTAATAGAAATATGGCATTCAAAAGCATTGAAAGACCAAAAAACATTTTTAGACCTAAACAATGTAATTATTGTATGAAATTTGGTCACATAAATAAACATTGCTAGATAAGGAAGGCTCATTGGGAACCTTCATGTGCTAACCCCCAAGGACCCACGCTCATTTGGGTACCTAAAAACCATACATGAATTGTGATTCTATAGATACGCCTTAAGTCCACAATAAACAAAAATGCTTGGCTAGTAGACAGTGGATGCTCACGGCATATGACAACAGACAAAAAATTTTTCAATGAAATCAAAAGTATTGATGGAGGTAAAGTTACCTTTGGAAACAATGCTAAGTGTAAGGTAATTGACATTGGCTCTATTGGTACTAATGGTACTAATTTCATTAAAGATGTCTTGCTTGTTGATGGCTTGAAACATAACTTGTTAAGTGTAAGTCAATTATGTGATAAAGGAAATAAAGCAATCTTTACTTCCAACGAATGTCTTGAACCTCTTTTAATGGCCAATAGATATTTAAAGGAAATAGATATGTCAATACCTACATAATAGACTTAAACAAAATATCTAACCATTCCTCTAAGTGTCTTGTGACTACCAGTGATGAATCTTGACTGTGGCATAGAAGGCTTGGTCATGCAAGCATGAATTTAATTCAAAGCCTCAACATAGAAGAGCTAGTAAAGGGACTGCCAAAAGTCAAATTTGAAAAAGACAAAACATGTGAACCTTGCCAAAGAAGAAAACAACACAAGTCATCCTTCAAATCCAAAAATATTGTAAGTACCTCAAAACCTCTACAACTCCTGCATCTAGATTTATTTGGACCTACTAGAATTGCAAGCTTAGGAGGTAAACACTATGCCTTTGTCATCGTAGATGATTACTCTAGATTTACTTGGGTAACTTTCTTAGCTCAAAAGAGTGATGCCTTTGAAACTTTCAGAATTTTGCTAAAAGAGTTTAAAATGAAAAAGGATATTGTATTTCAAAAATAAGAAGTGACCATGACAAAGAATTTGAAAATGAAAACTTTGAAAGCTTTTGTCTTGGACATGGAATTTCGCAGAATTTTTCATCTCCTATGACACCTCAACAAAATGGGATAGTCGAAAGGAAAAATTGAACTTTAATTGAAATGACTCGAACAATGCTCAATGAGTATGGTTTACCAACTTACTTCTGGGCCGAAGCCACAAATATTGCATGTTATATTCAAATCAAGTTTTCAAAAGACCTCTTTTAAACAAAACTTCATTTGAGCTATGAATGGAAGAAAGCCCTTGATATCATACTTTAGAGTATTTGGATGCAAGTGCTTCATATTGAATACCAATGACAACTTTGGAAATTTTGCCACTAAATCAGATGAGGGTATCTTTTTAGGATACTATACAACTTGCAAAGCATATAGAGTATTTAATAAAAAGTCATTAACTATTGAAGAATCTATGCATATTGTTTTTGATGAATCTAGTAGACTTGATCTTGTGAAAAGTAGTGTTCTTGATAATGTTGTAGGTACCATGGAAAGATTTGATCTTGAAAATGGAAGAGAAAAAAATGATCAAGAAGATTCACATTAAGATGATTCTCTACCTCAATCTCAAGAGGAAAATAGGCAAGAGCTCTCAAAGGAATGGAGATTGACAAGAGATCATCCCAAAGAGCAAATCATTGGTGATATCCTACAAAGGGAGTAAGTACTAGATCTCATCTCAAACATTTAGTTTCTGACCTTGCTTTTGTTTCTCAAATTGAGCCTAAAAATATTGATGAGGCTCTTAATGATGAAAGTTGGGTGATTTCCATGCAAGAGGAACTCAACCAATTTGAGAGAAGTAAGGTTTGGACTGATGCGGAACCCCAAAGACCGTGCCTTGAAACCCCTCAACAAGACAAGGTAAACAAACCTTAAGCTATGGTGATCATAGATTGAATCTGACCCAAAGTTAACTAATGTAGCAAAGAACCAAGATTATATGATTTATTAAGAATAGCCACGCCACAAGCAATATTACTTGATAAGTAACTAATTCCTAAAGGTAATAAAGAGATGCAAATATGCCTCACTTTAAAGAAAAATACTCAAATTCGTTTTTATTCATTCATGTTATGTACAAGAAGCCTAGATGAGTATTTATAACCCTAAGTCTTTGAATCCTTTATGGTAAAGGATAACTAAATCATATTCTAACTCAACTTCTAAAATTACAGTCATATTCTAACTCATATTCTAAAAAGTAGAGTCTTACTTGAATTAGGATACTAATTAAATTCTTCTAAAATAAGATAAGTGGCGGGTTGGGCTTTATTAATTTAGCCCACATGTCTATCACTAATTAAAGCCTAAGTAATTTAAATTAGGCAGCTCATATACATAATTAAGCCCAATTACAAGTTAAACCCAAATTCCATAAGTAGGCACATGCATGGCACATGATGTCTTCCACATGGATGGCACATGTCTTGCACATGTTTGGCACATGACTCCTAGCACATGACTTGTAATCTTCAAGGTTATGGACTTTGCCTTGTTTAGCCCATTTGAGTTGAATCTTCATAAAAGACTCCTTTTATCTTCACTTTAGGCTTGCCTTTGTGTAGTGTTAGCCCATAAGCTTGATTGTGGATTTTAGGCCCAATATAGCAACGAATGCTCCAATGTTGCCTTATATGACTTGGAACACGCCCCACATTGAATTGTATCATATGAAAAGGCTTTTGAACTCCTTTAAGGCCCATTTCAATGATATAATATTGCTTTACTCCACTGACAAATGACTGTTGTTCATATCCTTCATTTATGGTTCCTGTGCATACATCATAGACCTTAGTACCTAGACCCAAGGAGCATTAAATCATAAGAAGCAAATGAGTATTTAGAAATAAACTAGATGAACAAGGTTCAATAACTAGAAATAAGGCTAGGTTGGTTGCAAAAGGATATAATCAGGAAGAAGGAATAGATTATGATGAGACCTATGCTCCTTGATGTAGATCAAGGACATATAAGTCAATCTTCACAAAAGGAGAATGATGCACTAGTCATGCCAAGTGGTGCGATCATAAGATCAAGGGCTAACAAACTAAGGCAAGCAATGCAAGGCTATGTTCAAACCTTGGTCACTAAGGAGATCACAAAAGATGCATTCATGACAAAGGAGATAGAGTTGATTGAAGACCCAAGGCCCATTACTTATCTTGGGTTGTGTGAAGAACCATCTTGCATGGACTAGTCCAATGGGCCAAACAAGGCAAAGTCCATAAAATTAAAGATTACAAGTCATGTGCCAACCATGTGCTCAAGATCATGTGCCACGCATGTGCCTACTTATGGGATTTGGGCTTAACTTCTAATTGGACTTAATTATGTATGTGGGCTACCTAATTTAAATTATCTTAGGCTTTAGTTAGTGATAGACATGCGGGCCAAAGAAATAAAGCCCAACCCACCACTTATCTTATTTTAGAAGGATTTAATTAGTATCCTAATTCAAGTAGAACTCTACCTTTTTAGAATATGAGTTAGAATATGACTGTACTTTTAGGAATTGAGTTAGAATAGGATTTAGTTATCCTTTACCATAAAGGATTCAAAGACTTAGGGCTATAAATACTCATATAGGCTTCTTCTACAAGACATGAATGAATAAAAAAAAATTTGAATGTTTTTCTTTAAAGTGAGGCAGATTTGCATCTCTTATTACCTTTAGGAATTTGTTACTTATGAAGTAATATTGCTTGTGGCGTCCCTATTCTTAATAAACCATATAATCTTGGTTCTTTGCTATATTGGTTAGCTTTGGGTCGGATTCAATCTATGATCACCATAGCTTAAGGTTTGTTTACCTTATTTTGTTGAGGGGTTTCAAGGCACGGTCTTTGGTGTTCCGCATCAGTTTGGTATCAGAGCTTTTGGTTTGATAATAATTATCTATCCTTTCAAATTACTTTCTAGTTGTTAACTTAGTTAGATTTAAATTCTGCCATTAGAGGTACCTTAGGAAAAATTTCTTCCATAAAGAGTAAAATTGCAAGTTTGGGTTTCTTTTCAATTCTTTGATATGTTTGAGGTTTATTAAGCATTAGTTTAGTGTTATTTTCTATAAAAAAACAAAAAAAAAGGAAAAAGGAAAAAAAATCAGAATTTCGAATTTAGCACCAACATTGTGGAATTGTGCTATTTTGAGCTTCAAGTTGAAATCCTGTGATTATTGATTGCTGGAATTATTTGGTATCATCATAAACTACAACAATCCAACTTAAATAATTGGTTTTGAGGTTGAAAAGTACAACTTTTGAATTCAGATACCTTAGTGATCATATTGAGCATTGATTTGATCTTGAGGAATTGAGCTTATCTATTAAATATACCTTGAGTTCTTGCTAGCTGGTGATAAATTAAGGTTGAATACGGGTTTAATTAAGGGACAATCGGCTACTTACTAGGAGGAAACCGATTCTGAATTTTTTTTAATATTGTCTAATTCTTTGTGCTCTTAAGTTTTCATTCTTTTAATTCTGTCCTTTTTGCATCTAATTAACTTAGTTAAGTCTAATTTGCATTCTTGGATTTAATTTGAACAAAAATCAGTAGCGTACACCAATTTAAATTCGTGTATAGCTTTAAATATAAATTTCTTTCACATCAGTTTGCTTCTAGACTTTGTTCCATTCATTCTTATTAGGGTTCATTGTTAATTCTTAGCATAGATTACTTGCATATTGTTTGTTTTTGTTTCTGGTTCTTACTTGTAATTTTGAGATTCAAATTTTTAGTGGTAAAAGGCAAGAGTGGTGAGCTTAAAAGAGGGTAAAAGTCATTATTTGTATGAAACATGAGTGGTATATAGTCTGTTTTGAGAGAAACACGTGAGGGAGTGATTGTGAGGTCCTTTTACTTCATTATTACTTTCTTGAATTACTAACCATGTCAAAGGAAAACGCAAGGGGAAGTAGTGAACGAGAGGACCAGCTGAAACTCATACCATTAGAGGCTGTCCAATCTGAATTCCAAAGGCTATATTCCATGATTGAATATTTTAATGAGAAGATGGAGAGACAAGATCGAAAAATTGAAGAGGTAAGACAACAAAGCACTTCAAATTCTAGAAAAACAAGAGAAGAGTCACGGACTCATGGGAAATTGAACATTCACAATTCTGGAATAGGGAGGTTTCGGCCTCAAGAAGAAGATGAGGACTTTGATTCCTATGATGATGAAGATGATACCCATTCAATGAAGAGAAGAGGAGATAAGCGTGATAGCAAAATCAATTCCATCAAAATGAAAATTCCACCTTTTAAAAGGAGGAATGATGCTGAAGCATACCTGGAATGGGAGAGAAAAGTGGAGCTCATTTTTGAATGCCTCAACTATAGTGAAGAGAAAAAAATAAACTTGCTATTATTGAATTCACTGATTATGCTCTTGTTTGGTGGGATCAGATCATGATGACTAGAAGAAAGAATGGAGAAAGACCCATTAGAAGGTGGGAGGAGATGAAGAGGGTGATGAGAAACGATTTGTGCTAGCCTATTACTATAGGGACTTACACCAAAAATTGCAACGCCTTACACAAGGATCCATGATTGTTGAAGATTACCATAAGGAGATGGAGATGGCAATGATGAGAGCCAATGTGAAGGAGGATCCAGAAGTCACCATGGCATGTTTTCTAGGGGGTTTGAACAAAGATATTGCTAATGTTATTGAATTACAACACTATATGGACTTTGAAGACGTGGTCAATATGGCCATAAAAATTGAAAAGCAACTAAAAAGCAAGGGAGCAGCAAGGAGTTACAGGAATTCCACATCCAAATGGAGTTCAAAATGGCCTAAAAGGGAAGAAAAGGGTAAAGAAAAGGTGACTGACCCGAAAGAGGTAAGGAAAGAAAAATGGGTAAAAGATGATGGAAAATCAAAAACACCTAGTGCTAATGATAAACATAGTAAAATTAAATGTTTTAGATGTTTGGGTGTAGGGCATATTGCATCTCAATGTCCTAATAAGAAAACTATGTTATTAAAAGATAATGGTGTAATTGATAGTGAAAGTGAAGAAAGTAGTGATAGTGATGGTATGCCTTCCTTAGTGGATGCTAGTGATTGTGATGATGATGATGTGCAATATGGGAATGATGTGCATATTGAATCTTTGGTTGTTAGGATAGCCTTGAATATGCATGTTAAAGATGAAATTAGTGATCAAAGAGAAAATATTTTTCATACACGTTGCATAGTCAATGGAAAGGCATGTAGTTTGATTATTGATGGAGGTAGTTGTACTAATGTAACTAGTGCAACACTTGTTGAAAAGTTGGGTTTGAATTGTGTTAAACATCCTAATCCATATAAGTTGCAATGGTTGCGTGAATTTGGTGAAATAAGGGTGAATAAACAAGTGATGCTTGCATTCTTTATTGGAAGATATAAGGATGAGGTGTTATGTGATGTTGTACCTATGCATGCTAGTCATGTTTTACTTGGAAGGCCTTTGCAATATGATAGACGTGTGATGCATGATGGGTATAGGAATTGGTATTCTTTTAGCTTGAATAACCAAAATTACATTCTTGCACCTTTATCTCCATTAGAATTATATGAAGAACAAATGAAAATCCAAAAATCCATTATGGGGAATTCAGGTAGTGAGGCAAGTTCAAGTAAAAGAATTGAGAGAAAAGAAGCCTTGAATGATAAAAATGAAAGAAATACAAATAAAGGCCCAATGGTGAGTGATGGAGCAAGAGAGAAAAGTAAGGGTGAGATTGTGAAGTGAGAAAAGAAAGTAAGCCTGTATGCAAGGGAGAAAGACTTGAGAGGTACTTTTAATGCACAAAGGAGTCTTATTGTACTTAGTTACAAGGAGAATCTTTTAATTTTGACTAACATTGACCCTTGTTTGCCTAGTGTTTTTGTGTATTTGTTGTAGGAATTTGAGGATGTCTTCCCTGAAGAGATTCCTAAAGGCCTCCCTCCATTAAGAGGTATTGAACATCAAATTGACTTTGTTCCCGGGGCTGCCATACCAAATAGACCAGTCTATAGAACCAATCCTGAGGAGACAAAGGAGATACGAAGACAAGTTGAAGAGCTTTTAGAGAAGGGGCACATATAGGAAAGCTTGAGTCCATATGTTGTTCCTGTGTTCTTAGTGCTTAAAAATGATGGATCTTGGAGGATGTGTGTGGATTGTCGTGCCATTAATAAAATAACAGTAAAGTATACACATCCTATTCCTAGACTTGATGATATGCTTGATGAATTATGTGGGGCATGTTACTTTTCCAAAATTGATATTAAAAGTGGTTATTTTCAAGTTAGGATGAAAGTAGGAGATGAATGGAAAACCGTGTTTAAAACTAAACAAGGTTTATATGAGTGGTTGGTAATGCCTTTTGGTTTAACTAATGCACCTAGTACTTTCATGAGACTTATGAATCATGTTTTGAACAACTTATTGGTAAGTTTGTTGTGGTTTATTTTGTTGATATACTTATTGATGCGACTAGGCCAAGGTATTCCCAAAAAGTCACCCATCCTGGTACTGACCTTGCTCAAGAACGCTTAATCTGCCGCTTAAACACCTTGAGCCAAGCACTTTCCAGGAGGTCACCCATCATGGTACTCCCTCTGCTCAAGCACGCTTAACCAGAAAGAGTGCTTACCGTTCTGCCAAAAGCTTAAGCTGATAGTAGAGGCGCAACTCCATTCCTTTTTCCAGGATCAAACAAGGGCCGCCTGTCTCTTTCGACTTTGTGTGCCACATGGCCAAACCAGTTCCACACCCCCCCAGACCTGAGACGTATCACTTATATACAACAAATGTTTTGATGATCATATTATGATGTTAGGGCTGTTTTAGAAGTATTTAGAAAAGAGAAACTATATGCCAACTTAAAGAAGTGCACGTTTGCTAGTGAAAAACTTGAATTTCTTGGATTTGTTGTAAGTGCTAAAGGAATTGAGGTAGATGAGGAAAAAGTGAGAGCTATTAGAGATTGGCCAATGCCTACTAATGTTAGTGAGGTTAGGAGTTTTCATGGATTGGCTAGTTTTTATAAAAGGTTTGTTAAAGATTTTAGTTCCATTGCAGCACTTTTAAATGAGCTAGTTAAAAAGGATGTTAAATTTAAATGGACTGAATCACAGGAAAAGGCATTTAATTTGCTTAAGGATAAACTATGTAGTGCACCTATTTTGTCCTTGCCTGATTTTAATAAAACTTTTGAGCTTGAATGTGATGCCTCAGGAGTTGGCATAGGAGATGTTTTAATGCTGGAGGGGTGACCAATAGCATACTTTAGTGAGAAGTTTCATGGAGCTCAATTGAATTATTCCACCTATGATAGGGAATTATATGCTTTAGTGAGTGCCTTGGACATGTGGCAATATTATCTTCTTCCTAAATAGTTTGTCATACATACTGATCATGAGTCCTTAAAGCATTTGAAGGGACAAATGAAACTCAATAGGCGGTGGCATGGTAAGTGGATGGAATTTATAGAGACATTTCCATATGTGATAAAATACAAGCAAGGTCAAGATAATGTGGTGGTTGATGCACTTTCAAGAAGATATACTTTAATTTCTACTTTAAGTTCTAAATTGTTGGGATTTGAACAAATTAAAGAACTTTATGCCACTGATCTTGATTTTGCTAATGTATACGATGTATGTGAACAAGCTGCTTTTCAGAAATTTTATAGGCATGATGGATATTTATTTAGGGATGGTAAACTTTGTGTGCCTATATGTTCTATTAAGGGAGCTACTTGTGCGTGAAGCTCATAGTGGGGGTTTGATGGGGCATTTTGGTGTTAATAAGACTTTGGATATGTTGCATGAACACTTTTATTGGCCGCATATGCGTAAGGATGTTGAAAGAATTTGTGCTAAGTGTGTTGCATGTAAACAAGTTAAATCTAAAGTTATGCCTCATGGATTGTATACACCTTTACCTATTCCTATTGCACCTTGGATTGATATTTCAATGATTTTGTATTGGGATTGCCTAAGACTAGGAGAGGTAAAGATAGCATATTTGTTGTAGTTGATAGATTCAGTAAAATGACTCATTTTATTGCGTGTGCTAAAATGAATGATACAACAAATATAGCTGACTTGTTCTTTAGAAAGGTAGTACGTTTGCATGGTATTCCTAAATCAATTGTTTCTGATAGAGACGCTAAATTCCTTAGTCATTTATGGCGTGTTTTGTGGGGTAAACTTGGTACTAAATTGTTGTTTTCTATTACTTGTCATCCACAAACTGATGGACGAACCGAAGTGGTCAATAGGACTTTAGGTGCTCTATTGCGTGCTGTTGTGGGTAAAAATTTAAAATCATGGGAAGATTGTTTGCCATTGGTTGAGTTTGCTTACAATAGATGCATACATTCTTCTACTGGTTTTTCACCTTTTGAACTTGTGTATGGTTTTAATCCATTAACTCCATTGGATCTAACATCTTTTCCTTTTAATGAGTTAACTAATTTGGATGGTAAGAAAAAGACAGATTTTGTGAAAGCTATGCATGAGAAAGCAAAACAGCACTTGGAGAAGAAGAATAAGTCATATGCACGACAATCTAACAAGGGGCGTAGAAAAATGGTGTTTGAACCAGGCGATTGGGTGTAAGTGCATATGAGAAAAGAGAGATTTCCTCACCAAAGGAAGAATAAACTTGATCATAGAGGAGATGCCCCATTTCGCGTACTTGAAAGGATCAATGATAATGCTTACAAGATAGAACTTCCTAGTAAATATGGTGTTTCTGCATCATTCAATGTTTATGACCTTACTCCTTTTGATAATGTAGGAATAGTAGATTCGAGGATGAATCCTTTTGAGGAGGGGGGGGGAGAATGATATAGATCCTATATAAGTTAATATTCACAAAAGGAGAATGATGCACTAGTCATGCCAAGTGGTGTGATCACAAGATCAAGGGCTAACAAACTAAGGCAAGAAATGCGAGGCTATATTCAAAGCTTGGTCACTAAGGAGATCACAAAAGATGCATGCATGACAAAGGAGATGGAGTTGATTGAAGACCCAAGGCCCAGTACTTATCTTGGGTTGTGTGAAGAATCATCTTGCATGGACTAGTCCAATGGGCCAAACAAGGCAAAGTCCATAAAATTAAAGATTACTAGTGATGTGCCAACCATGTGCTCAAGATCATGTGCCAACTAATGGGATTTTGGCTTAACTTGTAATTGGGCTTAATTATATAGACATGTGGGCCAAAGAAATAAAGCCCAACCCACCACTTATCTTATTTTAGAAGGATTTAATTAGTATGCTAATTCAAGTAGGACTCTACCTTTTTAGAATATGAGTTAGAATATGAATGTACTTTTAGAAGTTGAGTTAGAATAGGATTTAGCTATCCTTTACCATAAAGGATTCAAAAACTTAAGGCTATAAATACTCATATAGGCTTCTTGTACAAGACATCAATGAATAAAAACGAATTTGAATGTATTTCTTTAAAGTGAGGCAGATTTGCATCTCTTTATTACCTTTAGGAATTAGTTACTTATCAAGTAATATTGCCTGTGACGTGGCTATTCTTAATAAACCATATAATCTTGGTTCTTTGCTACATTGGTTAGCTTTGGGTCGGATTCAATCTATGATCACCATAGCTTAAGGTTTGTTTACCTTGTCTTGTTGAGGGGTTTCAAGGCATAGTCTTTGGGGTTCCGCATCACTCCTGTAGCTAGATTAGAAGCCATAAGAATACTTTTAGCATATGCATGCCATATGAATTTCAAACTCTTTCAAATGGATGTAAAAAAGTGCCTTTTTAAATGGCTTTATAGAAGAAGAAATTTATGTAGAACAACCACCAGGTTTTGAAAGCCATGATTTGTCCAACCATGTATTCTAACTTTCAAAGGTTTTATATGGTTTGAAACAAGCCCCAAAAGCTTAGTATGAAAGACTAAGTTTTTTCTCTTAGAAAATAATTTTACAAAGGGGAATGTTGACACTACATTATTCATTAAAAAGCATAAGCATGATACTCTAATTGTTCAAATTTATGTTGATGATATCATATTTGGGTCTACTAATGAATTGCTTTGTCAAGAATTTGCTAAGTGTATGACTAGGGAATTCGAAATGAGCATGATGGGTGAGCTAAAATTCTTCCTCGGTCTACAAATAAAACAAGGCAATGAGGGCATATTCATCAACCAATCCAAATATGCCAAAGACTTACTTAAGAAATTTGGAATGGAAGAATGCAAGAATGCCAAGACTCCAATGAGCACATCAACAAATTGGACAAGGATAAAATGGGTAAGAGCATTAATGAAAAGCTCTGTAGAGGTATGATCGGATCACTTTTATATCTTACTGCCTCTAGACCCGACATAATGTATAGTGTATGCTTATGTGCTCGCTTTCAATCGTGTCCTAAAGAGTCTCATTTAAATGCGGTAAAAAGAAATTTAAAATATTTACATGGCTCATTGCATCTAGGTTTATGGTATCCTAGAAATTCATCCTTTCACATTATAGGATATTCAGATGCTGATTACGATAGAAGTCTTTTAGATAGAAAAGTACTTCAGGTACTTGTCACTTTATTGGAGAATGCTTAGTTTTTTGGTTTAGCAAGAAACAAGTTTCAATTGCTATTTCTACCGCTGAAGCGGAGTATGTGGCAGCAGGACGTTGTTATACACAAATCCTTTGGATGAAACAACAACTTATAGGTTATGGTCATAGTTGGACCATATACCTATTAGATGTGACAATACAAGTGCTATAAATCTATCTAAGAATCCCATTCAACACTCTAGAAGTAAGCATATTGACATAATACATCATTTTATTAGAGATCATGTTCAATATGGAGATGTTGTATTGGAATTTATAAGCACAGACAATCAATTGGAAGATATCTTCACTAAGTTTCTAAATGAGGAAAGATTTAATTTCATAAGAAGAGAGCTTGGTATGATAGATGGATTAACTTTATGATTGCCAAAAATTATCGAACCTTGATTGATAATCTTGTGTTTTTTTGTCTCATCTTTTTAGATATGAGGTAGCTAATTTGATGAAAATATATGTTACAGGGGATATAAGCTCCTTAGAAATACTTTAGTCTTGTTTTAGACTTAATTTTATTTAATGAGGAGGATTTTAGGCAATTCACGCCCGTGACATATATTCACGATCGTGATCAAAATCATCAAAAGCTCCAGTAGCTTTCACGACTTGCTTCACGACATGCTTCATGGCTGAAGGGAGTGAAGACTATGTTTCACGCCCATAACCTTTTTCTATCACCCCCGTGAAACCCTATGTTCACACCCGTGAAGCTTATTCACGATTGTGAACATTTCCACCAAAAATTTACAGAAACATTCACGCTTTGTGTCACGCTCTGTTTCACGATCACAAGTAGTGAAGATTGTACTTCATGCCCGTGACCTTTAATTTTCATGACCGTGAATAGTTTCACCTCTCTCTTCACGGGTAGAGCATCTCTTCAGCAAACCGTGAACACAACATTTCACGCCCGTGACTTAGTTTTCACGCTCGTTAAGATGTCGGCTATAAAACATTTTTGCCATTATTTCTCTCATTCCAACCCTCCAACTTCTCTCAACTTCTCTCATTTATCACCATTGAATATTATTTTGAAGATTCCGGCCCCCTAAAAACTCATTCCCTCTATAAATATCTTCAAAAACCTTCTCCATCATCAGAAATCATAACACCTTAGGTTCTACTCCAAAATTTCCATCAGATTTTTCACTCTTCAAAAGTTCATTTCTCAATCAAAAATGGAAACCGGCTCCTCCAAAGGTACCAGAAAGAAGTCTCATGCTCCAAGAAGGTACATAGACTACCTTCTAAACATTATTTTGGAGCACTATCATCCTAGATACTCGTTTCTCAAACAAAGGCCACTCCTTTCCTCTCGATCATTTGAGTGGCAAACCATCAGAACACTCAGCCTCGAGACAAGTATGACGGACAATTTCAAGCTTGTCATATGAAAGATTTCGTTGATATCCATCAATCGACACTAAGGGAACCAACTCTAAAATTCCTGAGCACCCTGCAAGTCTCTCCCACTGGCACAGTAAAATTCCAACTTTGCAAGCATTCGAACACCCTTGATGCCACAGAGTTTGGAGACATGTTCTAATACGTCTCAGGTCTAAGGGGTGTGGAACGGGTTTGGCCAGGTGGCACACAAAGTCGAAAGAGACTGGTGGCCCTTGTTTGATCCTGGATAAAGGAATAGAGTTGTGTCTCTGCTATCAGCTTAAGCTTTTGGCATAATGGTAAGCGCTCTTTCCAGTTAAACATGCTTGAGCAGGAGTAGTACCATGATGGGTGACCTCCTGGGAAGTGCTTGGCTCAAGGCGGTTAAGTGGCTGATTAAGCGTTCTTGAGCAGGGTCAGTACCACGATGGGTGACTTTTTGGGAATACCTTGGCCCAGTCGCATAATGTTCAACCTTCCCTCTCACAGTATCTTGAATGAGAGTGAGGTGGAGTTCTATGCTACTCAGGCATGGACTCACTTCCGGCTTGACTGTAGCTGGGACATCAGAAAGATGAAAAGCACCCACCTTCGATCCCCAGTGCACAAGTACTTGCATAGGTTTCTAACCTATAGCATTTTTGCCAGAGGAGACAGCAATGGATCGATTAGGAAGTCAGAGCTCTTTCTCCTGGAGATGGCCCGAAGAGGCCTAACAGTGGCTTTATCTCGATGGTTTGCAAACCATCTTTTGTCAGTTGCCACCAAGCCCTCCGGAGACATTCTGATTGATGGGTACATGACTCACCTTGCTATCAAGCTGGGGTACTTGAAGCTAGAGGAGCATCACTTCAACCTCATACCAGCACATCCTCGAGACCGACTAGACGTCGAGTCCTTTATTAAAATGGGAGCGGTTGTTCGTATTGTACATGAAAACAACATCTACTACCGCTTCACCAACACTGCTGGTGAGATTATTTGGGAGGACAATGACTCGGATGACTTCAAAGTTGGCCTCCAAGGAATCCAGCAGAGGAAGAGAGTTCGAGTTGAGATGACGCGTCCAGAGGTTGAGCAGGAAATTGGACAATCCTCTACCTCCACACCAAACTTGGCTCAGCAAGTGGCTGACCTCTTGGTACCACGGTTTGAGCAATTGCAGGCCTCGAAGGATGAGATGTTAAAAAACCTTAAGGATATCATGGAGTTGCGCATGGAGAGCCTTGAGGCGGAAGTAGCTTGTCTTAGAGATAGGATGTCCGACTAGACTATATGTTAGCTATGTTATTTTCTAGCTTGTTTGATGTTGGAATTTCAATTTCTTTTCAAATCGTTGTATCTGTCTTTTTATATTAATATAATTTCTTTTGTTTTCCATTATGTTTTATCTTTTTGTTATTCTTTTTGTTGATGACAAAAAAGGGAGAACCTAGCAATATATTTAAAGTTAAATGCAATACTTATTTGAATCAAATGAATATGCCAGTATGCAAATGAGCTCATATACCTTAAGTATACTTTGCATATATCTTGATGCAAGTTACATGAATGAATATGCACTTGATATACTTTGAATATACCTTAAATATACTTAGCAAATACTTAACTTGTTTTAAGGAAAAATTTTGGTATACATTGGATATACCTTGCATATAACTTGCATATACCTAAAACTAGGAAGTATATTTTGATGCTACACTTTATCATTCTTTACAATTCTTGCACTTTAGTAATTTTTTATCTTAAGCATCTTTTGAGGGGGAGACTTCTCAAAAGCACATATTGCTAGATTATTTGTCACCATCAAAAAGGGGGAGATTGTTGAACCTTGAGGGATATTTCCGTCATTTTGATGCTAACAAATAAAATAGCAATAATGTATTTAACATGTTTTCTAAGTTTATTGAATAGGGTATGGAACATGATAGCAAGAATGGAGAATGGAAGACTAATCTTAAAAAGACAAAAAATGAAGAAATAGCATGTTCACGCCCGTGACCTTATATGTCACGCCCGTGATGAAACTCAGTGCCAACTATTCAACATTTAAAGTTCATGGCCATGAAGAATGATAGCAACCGTGAATGATCATATCAGTCACGACCGTGAACGAAAGTCACCCGTGAGAAGACATGACAAATTCTTCCAGAGAGCTTCACAGGCAGAGTCACTACTTGGACCACGACTAGGAAGGATGTTCACGCCCGTGAAGATATAATGTCACGCCTATGATAAAACACTTCAAATCCTTCCAGAATGCTTCATGGCCAAAGTCACCACTCAAGTCACGACTTGGAAGAACAGTCACGACCATGACACTCATACTCACGACCGTAAAAGAGGAAAGAAAAACATGTCAGGCGTGAAAATAAGAGTTGGTGCAACGACTATTTCCGCATTAAATGCAATCAAACGGCTCTAATTCTCAATGGAAGTATAAATACAAGTATTAATCCAGAATAAGAGAATAGCTAATAATTCGAATCAAAATCTTGTTGTAAGCTATTTATGCATTTGATATTTTCAAAACAAATATTTATTCTCTGTGAAAATCTTTTTGCTCATCATTCTCTGAGCATTATAGATTTGTAAGTGTTTCTCTCTGTAATCAACTACTCAAGTGAGTTTGGGTATTTTGGAGTTAAGAGTAGAACACTTGTAAGGGTTATTTGTGTGAGCCTTTAAAACACAAGGAATTGGTTTATTGTGTGAGCCATTAAAACACAAGGGATTTCTAGGTTTGGTGTGATCCATAGTTAGAAACACCATAGTTGGGAGTGAGCTTGTAAAACTCCATTGTAACACTTAGTGTGTTAGTGAAACTCCCAATTGAGATTGGGGATAGGAATAGGGTTTGTTAACACCCGAACCTCTATAAAAATTCTTGTGTCATATCTTCCTATCCCTACTCAACTTAACTTTTCTTTCCGCACTTAAAATTTAAAATTTTTAATATCCAATTCAACCCCCCTTCTTGGTTCAATATCTGGGCAACAATGTGAATACATGCTAAGTGTAGCTCAACACATTGGATGACCAGCTATGAGACAATCATATGGATAATCTATTCAAATATCAATGATAGTCTCATCATAGCAATGGTGCAAGTATCTTTAAACTTGAGGTACTCAAGGATATATTGAATATTGATTCTGTATTTTGATACTATTCCTTATTGCCTCAGGGAGGTTGCTTATAGGGTGGTGATTGGATACAAATTGAGGTATTTGAAAGTAACTGGGTAACCAAAAAAAGATTCACCACTCCTGATAGAAGGAGTGTATACCCATGGCCTCTTGTCGTGGTTATTACTTGGGAATCTTTGGCCAACGGGTGAATTTGGCCTTAATTATGCCAATTATAGCCAATTGCTATTCATTCATTTTCTTTTTCTCCATTTATGAATTTTCATCTTTTATTTGAATTTGAGTCAAATAGAAAAGACCTCAAATGGCATAAAATAGACATAAAAAATATTTTTTATGAAAAGAATATTTTTAAGACATAACAAAATTCTCTCAAGAACACTTTCAAAGTTTGAATTTGTTCAAACCATTTCTTTTGATAGTTTCTTCTTTATTCTTCGCGTGGATTATCATTATAGACATCCCAGTGTGTATTTTTGTGGTTTGCTATAACCCAAGAAAGTGAGTTTGAATAACAAATAAGAAATTACAAGGTATAATTTCTAACATCTATATTTATATAAATTAGTTTTAATGACACAAGTATTGATGCAACAACCAACTAGAATCTAAGTCTAGACAACCTCCAAATCAATTTGATACAAATATTAAGTTTAACCAATTGAAAGATTAGACTCTTCACCCCTAAAACAGCAAGGAATTGGTAACAAAGAGTATGAAGAGAGAATTGGATTCACGCCACAAATTAATACCAACCTGATAAGTGAAAACAATCCTTGGTATATCAATAGAGATCACACCTCCCACTTGAAGAACACTTAAGAACACTCAAATTTTGATCTTAATCACCAATCTGATTGTCTTACACGCATAAGGAGGTATTTATACCTCTATAAACCAAACCCTAGGTGCAAAAATGAAGAAAAGATCAATCTAACCCTAATGACTTAAGGACAAATGGATGGGCTTAATTTTATAAGGCCTACACACCTAAGAAAAGTTAAAATAAGGCTGATCATGTGTCTTTAAATGAAATTATATTCCAATAATTAAAATAAAACAGCCCACTAAATTTAATCTTAGGCCCAACCATGACATAACATAAGTCCACCTTAACATAGCATATTGCACATGAGTTGAACCTTGTAATATTGACTTCTTCTCTAGCCCATTAGGCTAGTTGTCTTCACCATCACATGCCCCAATGAGTATCACAAGCTTTGGATCGCCAACCGATTCCATCTCTTCAAGCCTGACCCAAGCCTCTTCCTTGATATCTCTTGTCACTAAGCTCTGAATATACATTTCCAAGGCTGCCTTGAGCTTGTTTCTACTTGATCTTATGATTGGACCAAGTGGCATCACTAATCCATATCCTCCATGGCATGTAAGATCATTTATGTTGTCTTGGCTTGCATCATTCCCTCCCTCCTCAAAAGGATTTGTCCTCGAATCACCACCTGCATTATCAAAAGGAGAAAGGTCAGCAACATTAAAATTTGCTGAAACAACATACTCACCGGGCAAGTCAATCTTATAGGAATTGTCATTGATCATCTCAACGACTTGAAAAGGTCCATCGCCTCTTGGATCCAACTTGCATTTCCTTTGGTTAGGAAATCTCTCTTTCCTAAAATGCACCCATACCCAATCTCCTTGTTCAAATTTCACAACTTTACGTCTTTGATTGGCATTTTGTGCATAACTTTTGTTCTTTAACTCAATGTGCTGCTTTGGCTTCTCATGTATGGACTTAACCAAATCTACCTTATTTTGCCCATCTAAGTTAGAAATATCATTCAAAGGTATAGGCAACAAATCCAAAGGGGTTAGCGGATTAAAACCATAGACAATTTCAAATGGAGAATAACCTGTTGATGAATGAATGCTTCTATAATATGCAAATTATACTAATGGCAAACAATCTTCCAAAGTTTTCAAATTCTTTCCAACAACAGTACGTGATGTAGATCAAGGACATATAAGTCAATCTTCAAAAAAGGAGAATGATGCACTAGTCATGCCAAGTGGTGCTATCACAAGATCAAGGGCTAACAAACTAAGGCAAACAATGCAAGGCTATATTCAAAGCTTGGTCACTAAGGAGATCACAAAAGATGCATGCATGACAAAGGAGATGGAGTTGATTGAAGACCAAAGGCCCATTACTTATCTTGGGGTGTGTGAAGAACCATCTTGGATGGTCTAGTCCAATGGGCTAAACAAGGCAAAGTCCATAAAATTAAAGATTACAAGTCATGTGCCAACCATGTGCCTACTTATGTGATTTGGGGCTTAACTTGTAATTGGGCTTAATTATGTATGTGGGCTGCCTAATTTAAATTACCTTAGACTTTAATTATTGATAGACATGTGGGCCAAAGAAATAAAGCCCAACCCACCACTTGTCTTATTTTGGAAGGATTTAATTAGTGTCCTAATTCAAGTAGGACTCTACTTTTTAGAATATGAGTTAGAATATGACTGTAATTTTAGGAGTTGAGTTAGAATATGATTTAGGTATCCTTTACCATAAAGGATTCAAAGACTTAGGGCTATAAATACTCATCTAGGCTTCTTGTACATGACATGAATGAATAAAAATGAATTTGAGTGTTTTTCTTTAAAGTGAGGTAGATTTGCATCTTTTTATTACCTTTATGAATTAGTTACTTATCAAGTAATATTGCTTGTGGCGTGGCTATTCTTAATAAACCATATAATCTTGGTTCTTTGCTATATTGGTTAGCTTTGGGTCGGATTCAATCTATGATCACCATAGCTTAAGGTTTGTTTACCTTGTCTTGTTGAGGGGTTTCAAGGCACAGTCTTTGGGGTTCCACATCAGCACGTAATAATGATCCTAAAGTTCTATTAACCACTACAGTTTGACCATTTGTTTGAGGATGACAAGTAGTAGAAAATAACAACTTTCTTCCCAACTTTCCCCACAGCACACGCCAAAAATGACTCAAAAACTTAGAATCTCTATCAGAAACAATAGTTTTAGGAACACCATGCAAACGCACAACATCCTTAAAGAACATAAGTTTAAGGTTGAATGCGGGTTTAAATAAGGGACAATCAGCTACTTACTAGGAGGAAACCGATTCTGAAGTTTTTTCAATATTGTCTAATTCTTTGTGCTCTTAAGTTTTCATTCTTTTAATTCTGTCCTTTTTGCATCTAATTACCTTAGTTAAGTCTAATTTGCATTCTTGGATTTAATTTGAACAAAAATCAGTTAGCGTACACCTATTTAAATTCGTGTATAGCTTTAAATATAAATTTCTTTCACATCAGTTTGCTTCTAGACTTTGTTCCATTCATTCTTATTAGGGTTCATTGTTAATTCTTAGCATAGATCACTTGCATATTGTTTGTTTTTGTTTCTGGTTCTTACTTGTAATTTTGAGATTCAAATTTTGAGTGGTAAAAGGCAAGAGTGGTGAGCTTAAAAGAGGGTAAAAGCCATTATTTGTGTGAAACATGAGTGGTATATAGTCTGTTTTGAAAGAAACACGTGAGAGAGTGATTGTGAGGTCCTTTTACTTCATTATTACTTTCTTGAATTACTAACCATGTCAAAGGAAAACGCAAGGGGGAGTAGAGAACGAGAGGACCAGCTAAAAGTCATACCATTAGAGGCTGTCCAATCTGAATTCCAAAGGCTATTTTCCATGAATGAATATTTTAATTAGAAGATGGAGAAACAAGATCGAAAAATTGAAGAGGTGAGACAACAAAGTACTTCAAATTCCAAAAAAACAAGAGAAGAGTCACGGACTCATGGGAAATGGAACATTCACAATTCTGGAATAGGGAGGTTTCGGTCTCAAAAAGAAGATGAGGACTTTGATTCCTATGATGATGAAGATGATACCCATTCAACGAGGAGAGGAGATAAGCGTGATAGCAACATCAATTCCATCAAAATGAAAATTCCACCTTTTAAAGGGAGGAATGATGCTGAAGCATACCTAGAATGGTAGAGAAAAGTGGAGCTCATTTTTTAATGCCACAACTATAGTGAAGAGAAAAAAATAAAACTTGCTGTTATTGAATTCACTGAGTATTCTCTTATTTGGTGGGATCAGATCATGATCACTAGAAGAAAGAATGGAGAAAGACCCATTAGAAGGTGGGAGGAGATGGAGAGGGTGATGAGAAAACGATTTGTGCTAGCCTATTACTATAGGGAGTTGCACCAAAAATTGCAGCGCCTTACACAAGGATCCATGACCGTTGAAGATTACCATAAGGAGATGGAGATGGCAATAATGAGAGCTAATGTGGAGGAGGATCCAAAAGTCACCATGGCACGTTTCCTAGGGGGTTTGAACAAAGATATTGCTAATGTAATTACAACACTATGTGGACTTTGAAGACATGGTCAATATGGCCATAAAATTGAAAAGCAACTAAAAAGCAAGGGGGCAGCAAGGAGTTACAGGAATTCCACATCCAAATGGAGTTCAAAATGGCCTAAAAGGGAAGAAAAGGGTAAAGAAAAGGTGACTGACCCGAAAGAGGTAAGGAAAGAAAAATGGGTAAAAGATGATGGAAAATAAAAAACACCTAGTGCTAATGATAAACATAGTAAAATTAAATGTTTTAGATGTTTGGGTGTAGGGCATATTGCATCTCAATGTCCTAATAAGAAAACTATGTTATTAAAAGATAATGGTGTAATTGATAGTGAAAGTGAAGAAAGTAGTGATAGTGATGGTATGTCTTCCTTAGTGGATGCTAGTAATTATGGTGATGATGATGTGCAATATGGGAATGATGTGCATATTGAATCTTTGGTTGTTAGGAGAGCCTTGAATATGCATGTTAAAGATGAAACTAGTGATCAAAGAGAAAATATTTTTCATACACGTTACATAGTCAATGGAAAGACATGTAGTTTGATTATTGATGGAGGTAGTTGTACTAATGTAACTAGTGCAACACTTGTTGAAAAGTTGGGTTTGAATTGTATTAGACATCCTAATCCATATAAGTTGCAATGGTTGCATGAATGTGGTGAAATAAGGGTGAATAAACAAGTGATCCTTGCATTCTCTATTGGTAGATATAAGGATGAAGTGTTATGTGATGTTGTACCTATGCATGCTAGTCATGTTTTACTTGGAAGGCCTTTGCAATATGATAGACGTGTGATGCATGATGGGTATAGGAATCAGTATTCTTTTAGCTTGAATAACCAAAATGACATTCTTGCACCTTTATCTCCATTGGAAGTATATGAAGACCAAATGAAAATCCAAAAATCCATTATGGGGAATTCAGGTAGTGAGGCAAGATCAAGTAAAAGAATTGAGAGAAAAGAGGCCTTAAATGATAAAAATGAAAGAAATACAAATAAAGGCCCAATGGTGAGTGATGGAGCAAGAGAGAAAAGTAAGGGTGAGATTGTGAAGAGAGAAAAGAAAGTAAGCATGTATGCAAGGGAGAAAGACTTGAGAGGTGCTTTTAATGCACAAAGGAGTCTTATTGTACTTAGTTACAAGGAGAATCTTTTAATTTTGACTGACATTGACCATTGTTTGCTAGTGTTTTTGTGTCTTTGTTGCAGGAATTTGAGGATGTCTTCCCTGAAGAGATTCCTAAAGGCCTCCCTCCATTAAGAGGTATTGAACATCAAATTGACTTTGTTCCCGAGACTGCCATACCGAATAGACCAGTCTATAGAACCAATCCTGAGGAGACAAAGGAGATAAGAAGACAAGTTGAAGAGCTTTTAGAGAAGGGGCACGTGAAGGAGAGCTTGAGTCCATGTGTCGTTCCTGTGTTATTAGTGCCTAAAAAGGATAGATGTTGGAGGATGTGAGTGGATTGTAGTGCCATTAATAAAGTAACAGTAAAGTATAAACATCCTATTCCTAGACTTGATGATATACTTGATTAATTATGTGGGGCATGTTACTTTTCCAAAATTGATCATAAAAGTGGTTATTTTCAAGTTAGGATAAAAGTAGGAAATGAATGGAAAACCACGTTTAAAACTAAACAAGGTTTATATGAATGGTTGGTAATGCCTTTTGGTTTAACTAATGCACCTAGTACTTTCATGAGACTTATGAATCATGTTTTGAGACAACTTATTGGTAAGTTTGTTGTGGTTTAATTTGATAATATACTTATATACAACAAATGATTTGATGATCATATTATGCATGTTAGGGCTGTATTAGAAGTATTGAGAAAAGAGAAATTATATGCCAACTTAAAGAAGTGCACGTTTGCTAGTGAAAAACTTGTCTTCCTTGGATTTGTTGTTAGTGCTAAAGGAATTGAGGTAGATAAGGAAAAAGTGAAAGCTATTAGAGATTGGCCAATGCCTACTAACGTTAGTGAGGTTAGGAGTTTTCATGGATTGGCCAGTTTTTATAGAAGGTTTGTTAAAGATTTTAGTTCCATTGCAGCACCTTTAAATGAGTTAGTTAAATTGGATATTAAATTTAAATGGACTGAATCACAGGAAAAGGCATTTAATTTGCTTAAGGATAAACTATGTAGTGCACCTATTTTGTCCTTGCCTGATTTTAACAAAACTTTTGAGCTTGAATGTGATGCCTCAGGAGTTGGCATAGGAGCTGTTTTAATGCAGGAAGGGCGATCTATGCATACTTTAGTGAGAAGTTGCATGGAGCTCAATTGAATTATTCCACCTATGATAGGGAATTATATGCTTTAGTGAAAGCCTTGGACATGTGGCAACATTATCTTCTTCCTAAAGAGTTTGTCATACATACTGATCATGAGTCCTTAAAGAATTTGAAGGGACAAATGAAACTCAATAGGCGGCATGGTAAGTGGGTGGAATTTATTGAGACATTTCCATATGTGATAAAATACAAGCAAGGTGAAGATAATGTAGTGGCTGATGCACTTTCAAGAAGATATACTTTAATTTCTACTTTAAGTTCTAAATTGTTGGAATTTGAACAAATTAAAAAACTTTATGCCACTGATCTTGATTTTGCTAATGTGTATGATGCATGTGAACAAGCTGCTTTTCAGAAATTTTATAAGCATGAGGGAGATTTGTTTAGGGATGGGAAACTTTGTGTGCCTAAATGTTCATTAAGGGAGCCACTTGTGTGTGAAGCTCATAGTGGGGGTTTGATGGGGCATTTTGGTGTTAATAAGACTTTGGATATGTTGCATGAACACTTTTATTGGCCACATATGCGTAAGGATGTTGAAAGAATTTGTGTTAAGTGTGTTGCATGTAAACAAGCTAAATCTAAAGTTATGCCTCATGGATTGTATACACCTTTACTTATTCCTATTGCACCTTGGATTGATATTTCAATGGATTTTGTATTGGTTTTGCCTAAGACTAGGAGAGGTAAAGATAGCATATTTGCAGATTTTGTGAAAGCTATGCATGAGAAAGCAAAACAACACTTGGAGAAGAAGAATGAGTCACATGCACGACAATCTAACAAGGGGCGTAGAAAAATGGTGTTTGAACCAGGCGATTGGGTGTAAGTGCATATGAGAAAAGAGAGATTTTCTCACCAAAGGAAGAATAAACTTAATCCTAGAGAAGATGCCCCATTTCGTGTACTTGAAAGGATCAATGATAATGCTTACAAGATAGAACTTCCTGGTGAGTGGTGTTTCTGCATCATTCAATGTTTCTGACCTTACTCCTTTTGACAATGTAGGAATAGTAGATTCAAGGACGGATCCTTTTGAGGAGGGGGGAACGATGTAGATCAAGGACATATAAGTCAATCTTTACAAAAGGAGAATGATGCACTAGTCATGCCAAGTGGTGCTATCACAAGATCAAGGGCTAACAAACTAAGGCAAGCAATGCAAGGCTATATTCAAAGCTTGGTCACTAAGGAGATCACAAAAGATGCATGCATGACAAAGGAGATGGAGTTGATTGAAGACCCAAGGCCCATTACTTATCTTGGGGTGTGTGAAGAACCATCTTGCATGGACTAGTCCAATGGTTTAAACAAGGCAAAGTCTATAAAATTAAAGATTACAAGTCATGTGCCAACCATGTGCCTATTTATGTGATTTGGGGCTTAACTTGTAGTTGGGTTTAATTATGTATGTGGGCTGTCTAATTTAAATTACCTTAGACTTTAATTAGTGATAGACATGTGGGCGAAAGAAATAAAGCCCAACCCACCACTTGTCTTATTTTGGAAGGATTTAATTAGTGTCCTAATTCAAGTAGGACTCTACTTTTTAGAATATGAGTTAGAAAATGACTGTAATTTTAGGAGTTGAGTTAGAATATGATTTAGTTATCCTTTATCATAAAGGATTCAAAGACTTAGGGCTATAAATACTCATCTAGGCTTCTTGTACATGACATGAATGAATAAAAACAAATTTGAGTGTTTTTCTTTCAAGTGAGGCAGATTTGCATCTCTTTATTACCTTTAGGAATCAGTTACTTATCAAGTAATATTGCTTGTGGCGTGGCTATTCTTAATAAACCATATAATCTTGGTTCTTTGCTACATTGGTTAGCTTTGGGTCGGATTCAATATATGATCACCATAGCTTAAGATCTATTTACGTTGTCTTGTTGAGGGGTTTCAAGGCACGGTCTTTGGGGTTTCGCATCAGTTTGGTATCAGAGTTTTTGGTTAGGTAATAATTATCTATCCTTTACAATTGCTTTCTAGTTGTTAACGTAGCTAGATTTAAATTATGCTATTGGAGGTATCTTAGGAAAATTTTCTGCCATAAAGAGTAAAATTACATGTTTGGATTTCTTTTCAATTCATGATATGTTTGAGGATTATTAAGCATTAGTTTAGTGTTATTTGATAAATAAAAAAACAAAAGAAAAAGGTAAAAGAAAAAAAAATCAGAATTTCGAATTTAGCACCAAAATTGTGAAAAGTGTGCTATTTTGAGCTTCAAGTTGGAATCTTGTGATCATTGATTGCTGGAATTATTTGGTATCATCATAAACTACAACCATCCAACTTAAATAATTGGTTTTGAGGTTGAAAAGTACAACTTTTGAATTCAGATACCGTAGTGATCATATTGAGCATTGATTTGATCTTGAGGAATTGAGCTTATCAATTAAATAAATCTTGAGTTCTTGCTAGTTGGTGATAAATTAAGGTTGAATACAGGTTTAATTAAGGGACAATCAGTTACTTACTAGGTGGAAACCGATTCTGAATTTTTTTCAATATTGTCTAATTCTTTGTGCTCTTAAGTTTTCATTCTTTTAATTCTGTCCTTTTTTCATCTAATTACATTAGTTAAGTCTAATTTGCATTCTTAGATTTAATTTGAACAAAAATCACAAGCATGCACCTATTTAAATTCGTGTATAGCTTTAAATATAAATTTCTTTCACATCAGTTTGCTTCTAGACTTTGTTCCATTCATTCTTTTTAGGGTTCATTGTTAATTCTTAGCATATATCACTTGCATATTATT
Organism: Triadica sebifera; assembly: GCA_023653625.1. NCBI lineage: Eukaryota > Viridiplantae > Streptophyta > Magnoliopsida > Malpighiales > Euphorbiaceae > Triadica > Triadica sebifera. The sequence goes on along the minus strand of CM042899.1, from coordinate 1,314,255 downwards.
TGATTTTGTTTCTGGTTCTTACTTGTAATTTAGAGATTCAAATTTTGAGTGGTAAGAGGCAAGAGAGATGAGCTTAAAAGAGGGTAAAAGCCATTATTTGTGTGAAACAAAAGAGTGGTTATATTCTGTTTTGAGTGAAACACGTGAGGGAGTGATTGCGAGGACTTTTTATCTTCATTAACTCTTTCTTGCAGCTTAACCATGTCTAAGGGAAGTATGAGGAGCAGTAGTGGACATGAGGAACATGGGGACTATGTGCCAACATATATTGTTCAATCTTACATTCAAATATTGGAAAAATTATAGACAAGATGCAGAGACAAAATCAGCAAATTGAGGATTTGAGGCAGCAAAGTATCTTTGACAAAAGAAGATCAAGAGAGGGGTCTCGACCTCAAGGCATTAGGAGGTTTCAATCTCATGAAAAAAAAGAGTATTTTGAACATTATGATAATGATAGACAAAAAAGAGAAAGAAAGAAAGAAAGACAAAGCATCTTCGGTGAGTTCCTTCCAAAAAGAATTGGACAAGATGCATGCTAGGATTGATAGGTGGGGGCATGAAGAGAAAGAGAATGAAATAAAGAATCCTTATCCAAGAAGGTGTGAAATTCAAAAATCAAAATTTCATTATGAATGTGATTTTGTTCCTAAGTTTAAAATGGTGGATGATGGTAAGAATCAAATTCATGAGGATATTAATGATGCTCATACTAGTGAAGTTGAAATTGTTGGTGAGAGTATTGATTCTATTTCATTAGAAGTTAATGGTGTTAGTGTTATTGAGAGCATTGCAATTGAAAGTAAAAATATCATTCGAGATGAATTTGTAGCTAATGATAATGAATCCATAAAGGTGAGTGATGAACATGAATTGGATAAGCTTGAAGGAGTAACGATGAGTGAGATTGAGATGAAAGAAGGGGCTGTTTATGGAGAAGCCAAAGAGAGAATTGAGAGAGATGAGGTTTTGAGGGATAAAAGTAGTAGTAGTAACGAGCAAAGAGAGAAAATAGTGAATGTGTGTGAAAAGGAGAAAGAGATGAAAAATAAATTTTTTACTAACAATTTTAATTATCCTTTGCTTCGTGTTGTGCATTTTTCTTTTGATGTAGGCAAAGATTCGAGGGCGAATCTTCTTGAGAAAAGGGGGAATGATGTATGCACGGGACCATAATTGAAGGATATGAACGACAATCTTTTGTCAGTGGAGAGGAGCAATCTTATATCATTGAAATGGTCCTAAAAGGAGTTTAAAAGTCTTCTCATATAATCCAATTCAATGTGGGGCGTGTTCCAAGGCATAGAAGGCAGCATTACAACATTGGTTGCTATATTGGGCCAAAAATCCATAATCAAGTTTATTGGTTAATACTACGAAAAGGGAAGCCTAAAGTGAAGATCAAGGGAGTCTTCCTTGAAGATTGAATTCAAATGGGCTAAACAAGACAAAGTCCATAAACCTTGAAGAGTACAAGTCATGTGTAAATCATGTGCTAGGAGTCATATCCCAAACATGTGCAAGACATGTGTCATCCATGTGGAAGACATCATATGCCAACCATGTGCTCAAGATCATGTGCCATGCATGTGCCTACTTATGGGATTTGGGCTTAACTTGTAATTGGGCTTAATTATGTATGTGGGCTGCTTAATTTAATTATTATAAACTTTTTAATTAGTGATAGACATGTGGGCCAAAGAAATAAAGTCCAACTCACCACTTGTATTATTTTAGAAGGATTTAATTGGTATCCTAATTCAAGTAGGACTCTACTTTTTATAATATGAGTTAAAATATGACTGTACTTTTAGGAGTTGAGTTAGAATAGGATTTAGTTATCCTTTACCATAAAAGATTCAAAGACTTAGGGCTATAAATACTCATCTAGGCTTCTTGTACAAGACATGAATGAATAAAAACAAATTGGAGTGTTTTTCTTTAAAGTGAGGCAGATTTGCATCTATTTATTACCTTTAGGAATTAGTTACTTATCAAGTAATATTTCTTGTAGCGTGGCTATTCTTAATAAACCATATAATCTTGGTTTTTTGCTACATTGGTTAGCTTTGGGTCGGATTCAATATATGATCACCATAGCTTAAGGTTTTTTTTACTTTGTCTTGTTGAGGGGTTTCAAGGCACGGTCTTTGGGGTTCCGCATCATAATTAATGGGGCTATTTATGTTTTTCTTGTAATTTGATTATGAAAAAAATTATTTAGAAATATTGAGAATATGTTTATGCCTCTAGAAGTGTCCAATAATTAATTAAAAATTATTTTAATTAACTTTTCAAACAAACACAAAAATGAGACTGTTTGAGAATATCCGGTGTGGCTGTTTTATTTGATTTTTTTGTATATGTTTATTTTGTTTCCGACACCTTGAAATATTTTTTATGTGATTTAAAATATGTTATTTTGATATTAGATGCATAACAAAATTATTTTTTAAGCATTTGAAATTTTAAAAATTATAGATGTTGAATGAGTTATTTTGAGCGTCTAAGTGTGTTGGTTCGTTTGTCTTAGTAATTTTGGCTTGTGCCAAAAATATTTTGATGAACTTGAGCTGACCTAAAGATGATTAGAATAATGATTTGAAGTTCTGAAAAATTATAGAATTTGTGAAAATTAATTTTGAATTAATTTGAGTTGTGCAATTGTAATTCTAGTATGACTAGAAATTGGTATGTATATTAAAATTAAATTGTTTAATTTTAACATCATAATATTCTGATATTAAGGAGAATAATTTTGAATTAATTCTTGAAATATGGAATTTAATTTAATTTGATTAAATCTTAAATTCCACTTTAAAATGACATACAAAATTAAATTAACCAAAAGAACACAAATAGATAATTTGGTTTAAGCGTTGAATTGATTTACAAATTGAAATCCAAAATTATCATTTTTATTTTGTGCATTAGAGAATACATGTTAGGGGTGTATGAAAAGGCATGATGAATGATTATGGACTTAGGCCCAATGTAATTGAGCATGCATGGAATTGTTTTGTTTTATAGTAAATAGGGCCTGTGTGTCCCTACCTCTCTTTCTTTTCTATATATATTTCTCTTCTCATCTTACTGCCCTCAAATGTAAATTCAGGTTTTATATAATTTGAAATATGTAATTTATTACATAGGATTACGATAGAATGAAGATACAAAGGAGCAAGAAGCAAAGGAGGTGGTACCATAAACAATAAGACTTAGAAATAGGAATTTGATTTCTATTTTGGGTTGTAAATTCATGCATATACCTAGGTAAGACCGAGTCAAGTTGTCTTTGGCTCAAGAGATTGACTTTAATATGTCCATAATCATGTCATATAGTTAATGTAACTATCTTTATATATCCATGTGATGAATGTATGATATATAAAAATATAAAATAATAACTTGATGAGACTTAACAAAGAAATCCTTCGCTAAATAAACAATTAAATCATATGCCTTCCTTTAATATGGGGAGAAGCAGAGTTCTTCTAGAGTTAGGGTTGTTGAGTTGCCTCCAGCTCACTCTATAAGAATATGTTCAATCCATTGAAATTAGATTTTGCGATTAATGGGTTAGACTTAACAGATATTATTAACTTGTTAGATTTGCGCCGAGGTTAATGTGTATTGGAGGTGAAGCTAGGTTTGTATACATGAGATGTACACATATCAAGAGTTGATAGCCCAATGTATGTGCACACATCAATAAGTTGATAGCACAAGATTCGATAGTTGCATGAATAATGCAATTGGTATGGATTAGATACTTACCAACCAAACTAAGGATAGCTTATTGAGTTGCCTCCAGGTTATTCTTAGCTAGTTGGATATCGTGATGCAGCAACCACCTAGAATCTAAGTCTAGACAACCTCCAAATCAATTTGATACAAATCTTAAGTTTTAAACAATTGCAAGATTAGACTCTTCACCCCCAAAACAGCAAGGAGTTGGTAACAAAGAGTATGAAGAGAGAATTGGATTCACGCCACAAATTAATTACCAACCTGATAAGTGAAAACAATCCTTGGTATATCAATGGAGATCACACCTCCCACTTGAAGAACACTCAAGAACACTGAAATTTTGATCTTAAATCACCAATCTGATTGTCTTACACGCATAAGGAGGTATTTATACCTCTACAAACCAAACCCTAGCTGCAAACATGAAGAAAAGACCACTCTGACCCTAATGACTTAAGGACAAACGAATGGGCTTAATTTTATAAGGCCTACACACTTAAGACAAGTTCAAATAAGGCTGATCATGTGTCTTTAAATGAAATTACATTCCAATAATTAAAATAAAACAGCCCACTAAAATTAATCTTAGGCCCAACCATGACATAACATAAGTCCACCTTAACATAGCATATTGCACATGAGTTGAACCTTGTAATATAGACTTCTTCTCTAGCCCACTAGGCTAGTTGTCTTCACCATCACATGCCCCAATGAGTGTCACAAGCTTTGGATCACAAACTGATTCCATCTCTTCAAGCCTAACCCAAGCCTCTTCCTTGATATCTCTTGTCACTAAGCTCTGAATATACATTTGCAAGGCTGCCTTGAGCTTGTTTCTACTTGATCTTGTGATTGGACCACGTGGCATCACTAATCCATCTCCTCCATGGCATGTAAGATCATTTTTGTTGTCTTGGTTCGCATCATTCCCTCCCTCCACAAAAGGATTCGTCCTCGAATCACCTGCATTATCAAAATGAGAAAGGTCAGCAACATTAAAAGTTGCTGAAACACCATACTCACCGGGCAAGTCAATCTTATAGGCATTGTCATTGATCCTCTCAACCACTTGAAAAGGTCCATCGCCTCTTGGATCCAACTTGGATTTCCTTTGGTTAGGAAATCTCTCTTTCCTAAAATGCACCCATACCCAATCTCCAGGTTCAAATTTCACAACTTTACGTCCTTGGTTGGCTTTTTGTGCATAACTTTTGTTCTTTAACTCAATGTGCTGCTTTGCCTTCTCATGTATGGACTTAACCAAATCTGCCTTCTTTTGCCCATCTAAGTTAGAAATATCATTCACAGGTATAGGCAACAAATCCAAAGGGGTTAGCGGATTAAAACCATAGACAATTTCAAATGGAGAATAACCTGTTGATGAATGAATGCTTCTATTATATGCAAATTCTACTAATGGCAAACAATCTTCCCAAGTTTTCAAATTCTTTCCAACAACAGCACGTAATAATGATCCTAAAGTTCTATTAACCACTTCAGTTTGACCATCTGTTTGAGGATGACAAGTAGTAGAAAATAGCAACTTTGTTCCCAACTTTCCCCACAGTACACGCCAAAAATGACTCAAAAACTTAGAATCTCTATCAGAAACAATAGTTTTAGGAACACCATGCAACCGCACAACATCCTTAAAGAACAAATCAGAAATATGTGTAGCGTCATCAGTTTTATGGCAAGCGATGAAATGTGCCATCTTGCTAAACCTATCAACTACAACAAAAATGCTATCTCTTCCCCTTTTAGTCCTGGGCAGTCCCAACACAAAATCCATAGAAATGTCAATCCAGGGCTGACTAGGGATGGGTAAAGGAGTATACAACCCATGAGGTTGAATTCTTGACTTGGCTTGCTTACATGCAACACACCTAGAGCAAATTTTCTCAACATCTTTCTTCGTATTAGGCCAATAAAAATGCTCATGCAAGATGTCAAGTGTCTTAGCAATACCAAAATGACCCATCAAACCACCATTATGAGCCTCACGCACAAGCAACTCACGCATGGAACAATTAGGCACACAGTTTATTTTCTCTAAATAAATAGCCATCATGCCTATAAAACCTTTGAAATGCAAATTGTTCACATGCATTATAGACATTTGAAAAATCAGAATCAGAAGCATACAATTCCCATATATATTCAAATCCCATCAATCGAGAACTCAAAGTAGTAATAAGAGTATATCTTCTAGATAATGCATCAGCAACCACGTTTTCCTTACCTTGTTTGTATTGAATCACATAAGGAAAGGTCTCAATGAACTCCAACCATTTGGCATGTCATTTGTTCAACTTACCTTGACCCTTGAGATGCTTTAAAGACTCATGATCACTATGAATCACAAACTCTTTAGGCCAAAGATAATGCTGCCAAGTCTCCAAAGCCCTCACCAATGCATACAACTCCTTGTCATACGTGGAATAATTGAGTTGTGCACCACTCAACCTTTCACTAAAGAAAGCAATTGGACGCCTACCCTGCATCAAAACAGCACCAATACCTATCCCGGAGGCATCACATTCAATTTCAATAGTAGATTTAAAATCAGGCAAACTCAAAACAGGTGCAGAACAAAGTTTATCTTTCAAAGTGTTAAATGCAAGTTCTTGCGCCTCGCCCCACTTAAACCCCACATCTTTTTTTATGATTTCAGTTAAAGGAGCAGCAATGACACTAAAATCCTTTACAAACCTCCTGTAAAAGCTAGCAAGGCCATGAAAGCTCCTAACATCACTCACATTCCTAGGGGTTGGCCATTCTTGGATAGCCCTTATCTTCTCCTCATCAACCTCAATCCCATTGGCACTCACCACATACCCTAAGAATATAACTCTATTCATGCAAAATGTGCACTTTTTAAGTTTAGCATACAATCCTTCTCTCCTAAGTGTATCCAAAACAGCCCTAAGATGATGTACATGCTCATCAACAGATTTATTATAAATCAAAATATCATCAAAATAAACAACAAAAAATTTTCCAATGAACTGACGCAAAACATGATTCATCAATCTCATAAAAATGCTAGGGGCATTGGTTAGACCAAAAGGCATAACGAGCCACTCATATAAACCAAGCTTTGTTTTAAATGCTGTTTTCCATTCATCACCAACTTTCATCCTAATTTGGTGATATCCACTCATCAAATCAATCTTAGTAAAGACACATGCGCCATGCAATTCGTCTAACATATCATCCAATCTGGGTATTGGATGGCGATACTTAACTGTTATGCGATTCACAGCCCTACAATCAACACACATGCGCCAACTCCCATCCTTTTTTGGCACCAAAAGCACCGGCACTGCACATGGACTAAGACTCTCACGGATATGCCCCCTTGCTAACAACTCCTCCACTTGCCTTTGAAGTTCCTTTGTCTCCTCGGGGTTGCTCCTATAGGCTGGGCGGTTTGGAATTTGAGCTCCTGGGATGAAATCAATTTGATGTTCAATTCCTCTTATTGGTGGCAATCCTTGTGGTAACTCTTCAGGAAATACATTCTCATATTCCTGCAATAAAGAAACAACAACACTAGGCCAAGAAGGGTTAAGGTCAGCTTCATTAAAATAAGATTCCTTGTACATGAGTACAAGTAAACATTATTGATTCTCAAAAGCCACTCTCATATCCCTTACTTTTGCATAAAAATTGTTTTTCTTTGTACCACTCTCTTTTGGGCCAATTATTTGCTTTTCTTTTTGGGCCTCTTTTCCTCCCATTTTTCTCTCTTTTTTAGCTTCTCCTTTTTCTTTTCCTCTCATCTCTCTTATTTTGCAACTCTCAGCCTTTCCATTTTCTTTTTGCTCCTTTTTTCTCAATTTGAACTTTTTGGCTTCTTTTTGCATTTCTTCCTCCATGCTCCTTTTTAGCTTCATTTGATCTTCATAAACTTCACTAGGAGTCATAGGAGCCAGAATGATACGTTGATCTCCCATCATGAATGAGTGTCTATTTCTATACCCATCATGTGTCACCTTTCTGTCATATTGCCATGGCCTACCAAGCAACACATGACCTGCATGCATAGGTACTACATCACAAAGTACACGGTCAGAATATCTTCCAATGGAGAATGAAATTAAAACTTGTTTATTTACCCTTATCTCTCCACTATCATTAAGCCATTGTAGTCTATATGGCCTAGGATGTTTCAAACAATCCAGCCCCAACTTATCAACTAAAGTAGTACTTGCAACATTAGTACAACTTCCTCCATCAATTATAAGACTACAAATTTTGCCATTTATCAAGCATCTGGAATGGAAGATATTTTCCCTTTGTTCAACCCCATCTTCTTTCAATTGTACATTTAGTACACGCCTAACCACAAGATTTAAATCCCCACCAACAGCATGCTCAGCCTCATCATCATCACTACAATCTTCAAATGAAGGCATTGAATCAGATTCTTTATCACTTTCAGATTCAATTACACCATTATCTTTCAATATCATAACCTTTTTATTTGGGCATTGAGATGCAATATGTCCATTGCCAAGGCACTTAAAGCATTTTATGTTTCTATGCTTTTCAGTATTGGAAGAAGAAGTAGCATTAGCTTTAGGGTTGCCTTTTTGCTCTACTTTACCCTTTTCTTCTCTTTCATTGTCTTTGGCTTTGTCTTTCCTTTTTGGCCATTTTGAGCTCCAATTAGATGTGGAACCCAAATAGGTTGGTTTGTTGGTCCCTTTTTGCTTTAGTTGCTTCTCCACCTTCATAGCCATATTCACCATCTCCTCTAACTCTACATAGTGGTGTAGCTCAATAACATTTGCAATTTCCTTATTTAGACCAGCCAAGAAACGTGCCATGGTAGCCTCCCTATCTTCAACAATATTAGCCCTCATCATAGCTATCTCCATTTCTTTATGATAGTCCTCAACACTTTTATTCCCTTGCCTTAAAGTTTGGAGCCTTTGATGTAGTTCCCTATAATAGTAACTAGGGACAAACCTCTTTCTCATGACTGCCTTCATCCCCACCCATGTGTTTATAGGCCTTTCCCCATTCCTACGCCTATTGAGGATGATTTGGTCCCACCATACTAAGGCATAGTCAGTGAATTCCACGGCTGCCAACTTTACTTTTTTTTTCCTCAGAATAGTTATGACATTCAAACACCAATTCCATTTTTCTCTCCCACTCCAAGTAAGCATCAGCATCATTCCTACCTTGAAAAGTAGGAATTTTTATTTTAATACTCCCCAAATTATGATCTATCCGATTCTCAACATTCCCAAATCTATCCGCCTCTACCCTGCCTCTATGTTCTCTCCTATTCCTTCCTCTATCATTTCTGCCCCCTCTACCTCCAAACTGATTTCTATCCCTATCATCATCAAAGTCATCAAAATCTTCTTCATAGTCAGATTGAGTTGGAGTTACTAACCTTTCCCTTCTCCCTCCAATTCGACTTTGCAAGGATGTATCTCTTCTAAGATTCTGTAGAGCTTGATCATGGCTTTCTAACCTCCTATCATACTTCTCAAACCGATCATTCATGTCTCGGAGCAGAATCTCAAGCCTTCCAAATTGCTGTTGCATAGCCTCCAATGTTAAGAAAGTTTTGTTTCCTTCATCACTACTTCTTTCCTGGTTGCTTGATTTAGACATGATGTAAATAAATGGCCTCACACACTCCCTCACGTGTTTCACTCAAAATGTGTATGTTCGCTCGTGTTTCACTCAATTAAGGCTTTTACCCTCTTTTGAGCTAACCACTCCTGCCTTTTACCGCTCTTGTGTACTCACTATGATATATTTCCGGATCAATTTCAACCAACCAGATCAATAACAATGAGCAGCAATATCCAACAGAAAATTAAAATAGACAATTCCTAAGCAAGAAAGGAAACATCACAAAACTAGAAGCAAAATTAATGAGATGAAAGCAAGGAATGACAAGTATATGCTATATGCACACACGGATGAAGAATGAGGTGTGCAGATATAATATTGTTATTTGAGTAATATGGAATGCAAAATTACTCAACTAATGTAATGGAAACAAGTAGGACAGCAGTCAAGAATATAAAACAAAGAATGCAAAAAATTGACAAAACTAGAAAAAAATTAAGTACATATGTGCTATTGCCCTAAAAGAATTCGAACCAGAACCTAAAACTCACTAAACCATTCCCAACTTACTTCCAAATAAACTAATTGTATGCCTATTAGTAACTATTATCCACCAATTGCACAATTTCCAGCAATAAGCAATGAAACCTCAACTTATACCTCAATATGAAACCAATCAATTTCAATGACGAACTCCACTCAAAATTGCTCAAATTATCAATTTTAATCAGAATAGAGCAAATATATTCACAGGCAATTCATTTTATATATGTGTGCAATCAATTGAATCCAAACAGTCCCAATTTTTAATGCAGTAACCACCTAGAATCTAAGTCTAGACAACCTCCAAATCAATTTGATACAAATCTTAAGTTTTAAACAACTGCTAGGTTAAACTCTTCACCCCCAAAACAGCAAGGAATTGGTAACAAAGAGTATGAAGAGAGAATTGGATTCACACCACAAATTAATTACCAACCTGATAAGTGAAAACAATCCTTGGTATATCAATGGAGATCACACCTCCCACTTGAAAAATACTCAAGAACACTGAAATTTTGATCTTAATCACCAATCTGCTTGTCTTACACGCATAAGGAGGTATTTATACCTCTACAAACCAAACCCTAGCTGCAAACATGAAGAAAAGACCAATCTGACCCTAATGACTTAAGGACAAACGAATGGGCTTAATTTTATAAGGCCTACACACTTAAGACAAGTTCAAATAAGGTTGATCATGTTTCTTTAAATGAAATTACATTCCAATAATTAAAATAAAACAGCCCACTAAAATTAATCTTAGGCCCAACCATGACATAACATAAGTCCACCTTAACATACCATATTGCACATGAGTTGAACCTTGTAATATAGACTGCTTCTCTAGCCCATTAGGCTAGTTGTCTTCACCATCACATGCCCCAATGAGTGTCACAAGCTTTGGATCGCAAACTGATTCCATCTCTTCAAGCCTGACCCAAGCCTCTTCCTTGATATCTCTTGTCACTAAGCTCTGAATATACATTTGCAAGGCTGCCTTGAGCTTGTTTCTACTTGATCTTATGATTGGACCACGTGGCATCACTAATCCATCTCCTCCATTGCATGTAAGATCATTTTTGTTGTCTTGGTTCGCATCATTCCCTCCCTCCACAAAAGGATTCGTCCTCGAATCACCTGCATTATCAAAATGAGAAAGGTCAGCAACATTAAAAGTTGCTGAAACACCATACTCACCGGGCAAGTCAATCTTATAGGCATTGTCATTGATCCTCTCAACCACTTGAAAAGGTCCATCGTCTCTTGGATCCAACTTGGATTTCCTTTGGTTAGGAAATCTCTCTTTCCTAAAATGCACCCATACCCAATCTCCAGGTTCAAATTTCACAACTTTACGTCCTTGGTTGGCTTTTTGTACATAACTTTTGTTCTTTAACTCAATGTGCTGCTTTGCCTTCTCATGTATGGACTTAACCAAATCTGCCTTCTTTTGTCCATCTAAGTTAGAAATATCATTCACAGGTATAGGCAACAAATCCAAAGGGGTTAGCGGATTAAAACCATAGACAATTTCAAATGGAGAATAACCTGTTGATGAATGAATGCTTCTATTATATGCAAATTCTATTAATGGCAAACAATCTTTCCAAGTTTTCAAATTCTTTCCAACAACAGCACGTAATAACGATCCTAAAGTTCTATTAACCACTTCAGTTTGACCATCTGTTTGAGGATGACAAGTAGTAGAAAATAGCAACTTTGTTCTCAACTTTCCCCACAGCACACGCCAAAAATGACTCAAAAACTTAGAATCTCTATCAGAAACAATAGTTTTAGGAACACCATGCAAACGCACAACATCCTTAAAGAACAAATCAGAAATATGTGTAGCATCATCAGTTTTATGGCAAGCGATGAAATGTGCCATCTTGCTAAACCTATCAACTACAACAAAAATGCTATCTCTTCCCCTTTTAGTCCTGGGCAGTCCCAACACAAAATCCATAGAAATGTCATTCCAGGGCTGACTAGGGATGGGTAAAGGAGTATACAACCCATGAGGTTGAATTCTTGACTTGGCTTGCTTACATGCAACACACCTAGAGCAAATTTTCTCAACATCTTTCTTCATATTAGGCCAATAAAAATGCTCATGCAAGATGTCAAGTGTCTTAGCAATACCAAAATGACTCATCAAACCACCATTATGAGCCTCACGCACAAGCAACTCACGCATGGAACAATTAGGCACACAGTTTATTTTCTCTAAATAAATAGCCATCATGCCTATAAAACCTTTGAAATGCAGATTGTTCACATGCATTATAAACATTTGAAAAATCAGAATCAGAAGCATACAATTCCCTTATATATTCAAATCCCATCAATCGAGAACTCAAAGTAGTAATAAGAGTATATCTTCTAGATAATGCATCAGCAACCACATTTTCCTTACCTTGTTTGTATTGAATCACATAAGGAAAGGTCTCAATGAACTCCAACCATTTGGCATGTCGTTTGTTCAACTTACCTTGACCCTTGAGATGCTTTAAAGACTCATGATCACTATGAATCACAAACTCTTTAGGCCAAAGATAATGCTGCCAAGTCTCCAAAGCCCTCACCAATGCATACAACTCCTTGTCATACGTGGAATAATTGATTTGTGCACCACTCAACTTTTCACTAAAGAAAGCAGTTGGTCGCCTACCCTGCATCAAAACAGCACCAATACCTATCCCGGAGGCATCACATTCAATCTCAAAAGTAGAATTAAAATTAGGCAAACTCAGAACAGGTGCAGAACAGAGTTTATCTTTCAAAGTATTAAATGCAAGTTCTTGCGCCTCGCCCCACTTAAACCCCACATCCCTTTTAATGATTTCAGTTAAAGGAGCAGCAATGACACTAAAATCCTTTACAAACCTCCTGTAAAAGCTAGCAAGGCCATGAAAGCTCCTAACATCACTAACATTCCTAGGGGCTGGCCATTCTTGGATAGCCCTTATCTTCTCCTCATCAACCTCAATTCCATTGGCACTCACCACATACCCTAAGAATATAACTCTATTCATGCAAAATGTGCACTTTTTAAGTTTAGCATACAATTCTTCTCTCCTAAGTGTATCCAAAACAGCCCTAAGATGATGTACATGTTCATCAACAGATTTACTATAAATCAAAATATCATCAAAATAAACAACAACAAATTTTCCAATAAACTGACGCAAAACATTATTCATCAATCTCATAAAAGTGCTAGGGGCATTGGTTAGACCAAAAGGCATAACGAGCCACTCATATAAACCAAGCTTTGTGTTAAATGCTGTTTTCCATTCATCACCAACTTTCATCCTAATTTGGTGATTTCCACTCATCAAATCAATCTTAGTAAAGACACATGCGCCAAGCAGTTCGTCTAACATACCATCCAATCTGGGTATTGGATGGCGATACTTAACTGTTATGCGGTTCACAGCCCTACAATCAACACACATGCGCCAACTCCCATCCTTTTTTGGCACCAAAAGCACCGGCACTGCACAAGGGCTAAGACTCTCACGGATATGCCCCCTTGCTAACAACTCCTCCACTTGCCTTTGAAGTTCCTTTGTCTCCTCGGGGTTGCTCCTATAGGCGGGTCGGTTTGGAATTTGAGCTCCTGGTATGAAATCAATTTGATGTTCAATTCCTCTTATTGGTGGCAATCCTTGTGGTAACTCTTCAGGAAATACATTCTCATATTCCTGCAATAAAGAAACAACAACACTAGGCAAAAAAGGGTTAAGGTCAGCTTCATTAAAATAAGATTACTTGTACATGAGTACAAGTAAACATTGTTGATTCTCAAAAGCCACTCTCATATCCCTTACTTTTGCATAAAAATTGTTTTTCTTTGTACCACTCTCCTTTTGGCCAATTATTTGCTTTTCTTTTTGGGCCTCTTTTCCTCCCATTTTTCTCTCTTTTTTAGCCTCTCCTTTTTCTTTTCCTCTCATCTCTCTTATTTTGAAACTCTCAGCCTTTCCATTTTCTTTTTGCTCCTTTTCTCTCAATTTGGACTTTTCGGCTTCTTTTTGCATTTCTTCCTCCATGCTCCTTTTTAGCTTCATTTGATCTTCATAAACTTCACTAGGAGTCATAGGAGCCAGAATGATACGTTGATCTCCCATCATGAATGAGTGTCTATTTCTATACCCATCATGTGTCACCTTTCTGTCATATTGCCATGGCCTACCAAGCAACACATGACCTGCATGCATAGGTACTACATCACAAAGTACACGGTCAGAATATATTCCAATGGAGAATGAAATTAAAACTTGTTTATTTACCCTTATCTCTCCACAATCATTAAGCCATTGTAGTCTATATGGCCTAGGATGTTTCAAACAATCTAGCCCCAACTTATCAACTAAAGTAGTACTTGCAACATTAGTACAACTTCCTCCGTCAATTATAAGACTACAAATTTTGCCATTTATCAAGCATCTGGAATGGAAGATATTTTCCCTTTGTTCAACCCCATCCTCTTTCAATTGTACATTTAGTACACGCCTAACCACAAGATTTAAATCCCCGCCAACAGCAAGCTCGGCCTCATCATCATCACTACAATCTTCAAATGAAGGCATTGAATCAGATTCTTTATCACTTTCAGATTCAATTACACCATTATCTTTCAATATCATAACCTTTTTATTTGGGCATTGAGATGCAATATGTCCATTGCCAAGGCACTTAAAGCATTTTATGTTTCTATGCTTTTCAGTATTGGAAGAAGAAGTAGCATTAGCTTTAGGGTTACCTTTTTGCTCTACTTTACCCTTTTCTTCTCTTACCTTGTCTTTGGCTTTGTCTTCCCTTTTTGGCCATTTTGAGCTCCAATTAGATGTCGAACCCAAATAGGTTGGTTTGTTGGTTCCCTTTTGCTTTAGTTGCTTCTCCACCTTCATAGCCATATTCACCATCTCCTCTAACTCTACATAGTGGTGTAGCTCAATAACATTTGCAATTTCTTTATTTAGACCAGCCAAGAAACGTGCCATGGTAGCCTTCCTATCTTCAGCAATATTAGCCCTCATCATAGCTATCTCCATTTCTTTATGATAGTCCTCAACACTTTTATTCCCTTGCCTTAAAGTTTGGAGCCTTTGATGTAGTTCCCTATAATATTATCTAGGGACAAACCTCTTTCTCATGACTGCCTTCATCCCCACCCATGTGTTTATAGACCTTTCCCCATTCCTACGCCTATTGAGGATGATTTGGTCCCACCATACCAAGGTAGTCAGTGAATTCCACGGCTGCCAACTTAACTTTTTTTTCCTCAGAATAGTTATGACATTCAAACACCAATTCCACTTTTCTCTCCCACTCCAAGTAAGCATCAGCATCATTCCTACCTTGAAAAGTAGGGATTTTCATTTTAATACTCCCCAAATTACGATCTATCCGATTCTCAACATTCCCAAATCTATCCGCCTCTACCCTGCCTCTATGTTCTCTCCTATTCCTTCCTCTATCATTTCTGCCCCCTCTACCTCCAAACTGATTTCTATCCCTATCATCATCAAAGTCATCAAAATCTTCTTCATAGTCAGATTGAGGTGGAGTTACTAACCTTTCCCTTCTCCCTCCAATTCGACTTTGCAAGGATGTATCTCTTCTAAGATTCCGTAGAGCTTGATCATGGCCTTCTAACCTCCTATCATACTTGTCAAACCGATCATTCATGTCTCGGAGCAGAATCTCAAGCCTTCCAAATTGTTGTTGCATAGCCTCCAATGTGAAGAAAGTTTTGTTTCCGTCATCACTACTTCTTTCCTGGTTGCTTGATTTAGACATGATGTAAATATATGGCCTCACACACTCCCTCACGTGTTTCACTCAAAATGTGTATGTTCGCTCGTGTTTCACTCAATTAAGGCTTTTACCCTCTTTTGAGCTAACCACTCCTGCCTTTTACCGCTCTTGTGTACTCACTATGATATATTTCCGGATCAATTTCAACCAACCAGATCAATAACAATGAGCAGCAATATCCAACAGAAAATTAAAATAGACAATTCCTAAGCAAGAAAGGAAACATCACAAAACTAGAAGCAAAATTAATGAGATGAAAGCAAGGAATGACAAGTATATGCTATATGCACACACGGATGAAGAATGAGGTGTGCAGATATAATATTGTTATTTGAGTAATATGGAATGCAAAATTACTCAACAAATGTAATGGAAACAAGTAGTACAGCAGTTAAGAATATAAAACAAGGAATGCAATAAATTGACAAAACTATAAAAAATTAAGTGCATATGTGCTACTGCCCTAAAAGAATTTGAACCAGAACCTAAAACTCACTAAACCATTCCCAACTTACTGCCAAATAAGCTAATTGTATGCCTAATTAGTAACTATTATCCACCAATTGCACAATTTCCAGCAATAAGCAATGAAATCTCAACTTATACCTCAATATGAAACCAATCAATTTCAATTACGAACTCCACTCAAAATTGCTCAAATTATCAATTTTAATCAGAATATATTCAGAGGCAATTCATTTTATATATGTGTGCAATCAATTGAATCCAAACAGTCCCACTTTTGGCAACCAATGCCACTATGCACGATTTTTTTTTTGTTGTTTTTTTTGTAATCTGATATACAACAAAAAAAAAATTGAAACACCAAAAATTCGTACACCAGAAAAAAAAAAAGAAATAAACCAAACTTCAATAGACAGCAATATAGGCAAATTCAGGCACAAATAGATAAATTTTTTTTTTTGGTTTTTTTTATGCTGTAACTTGAACAAATATCACTAAAACCAGAAAAATAAAGATAAGTACAATTGATTTAGAACCAAAGCTCTGATACCAAATGATGCAACAACCACCTAGAATCTAAGTCTAGACAACCTCCAAATCAATTTGATACAAATCTTAAGTTTCAAACAATTGCTAGGTTAAACTCTTCACCCCCAAAACAGCAAGGAATTGGTAACAAAGAGTATGAAGAGAGAATTGGATTCACACCACAAATTAATTACCAACCTGATAAGTGAAAACAATCCTTGGTATATCAATGGAGATCACACCTCCCACTTGAAGAACACTCAAGAACACTGAAATTTTGATCTTAATCACCAATCTGCTTGTCTTACATGCATAAGGAGGTATTTATACCTCTACAAACCAAACCCTAGCTGCAAACATGAAGAAAAGACCAATATGACCCTAATGACTTAAGGACAAACGAATGGGCTTAATTTTATAAGGCCTACACACTTAAGACAAGTTAAAATAAGGCTGATCATGTTTCTTTAAATGAAATTACATTCCAATAATTAAAATAAAACAGCCCACTAAAATTAATCTTAGGCCCAACCATGACATAACATAAGTCCACCTTAATATAGCATATTGCACATGAGTTGAACCTTGTAATATAGACTGCTTCTCTAGCCCATTAGGCTAGTTGTCTTCACCATCACATGCCCCATTGAGTGTCACAAGCTTTGGATCGCAAACTGATTCCATCTCTTCAAGCCTGACCCAAGCCTCTTCCTTGATATCTCTTGTCACTAAGCTCTGAATATACATTTGCAAGGCTGCCTTGAGCTTATTTCTACTTGATCTTATGATTGGACCACGTGGCATCACTAATCCATCTCCTCCATGGCATGTAAGATCATTTTTGTTGTCTTGGTTCGCATCACTTTTGGCAATCAATGCCAATATGCACGAATTTTTTTTTGTTGTTTTTTTTTGTTTTTTTTTTCTAATCTGATATTCAACAAAAAAAAATTGAAACACCAAAAATTCGTACCCAAAAAAAAAGAAATAAACCAAACTTCAATAGACAGCAATATAGGCAAATTCAGCCACAAATGGATAAACTTTTTTTTTTATTTTTTTTATGCTGTAACTTGAACAAATATCACTAAAACCAGAAAAATAAAGATAAGTACAATTGATTTAGAACCAAAGCTCTGATACCAAATGATGCAGCAACCACCTAGAATCTAAGTCTAGACAACCTCCAAATCAATTTGATACAAATCTTAAGTTTTAAACAATTGCAAGATTAGACTCTTCACCCCCAAAACAGCAAGGAGTTGGTAACAAAGAGTATGAAGAGAGAATTGGATTCACGCCACAAATTAATTACCAACCTGATAAGTGAAAACAATCCTTGGTATATCAATGGAGATCACACCTCCCACTTGAAGAACACTCAAGAACACTGAAATTTTGATCTTAAATCACCAATCTGATTGTCTTACACGCATAAGGAGGTATTTATACCTCTACAAACCAAACCCTAGCAGCAAACATGAAGAAAAAACCAATCTGACCCTAATGACTTAAGGACAAACGAATGGGCTTAATTTTATAAGGCCTACACACTTAAGACAAGTTCAAATAAGGCTGATCATGTGTCTTTAAATGAAATTACATTCCAATAATTGAAATAAAACAGCCCACTAAAATTAATCTTAGGCCCAACCATGACATAACATAAGTCCACCTTAACATAGCATATTGCACATGAGTTGAACCTTGTAATATAGACTTCTTCTCTAGCCCACTAGGCTAGTTTTCTTCACCATCACATGTCCCAATGAGTGTCACAAGCTTTGGATCACAAACTGATTCCATCTCTTCAAGCCTGACCCAAGCCTCTTCCTTGATATCTCTTGTCACTAAGCTCTGAATCTACATTTGCAAGGCTGCCTTGAGCTTGTTTCTACTTGATCTTGTGATTGGACCACGTGGCATCACTAATCCATCTCCTCCATGGCATGTAAGATCATTTTTGTTGTCTTGGTTCGCATCATATCGACCCACTAGGAGAACTTCCATATAAGTTCTCTCGGGTTCATAGTAAGGGCTATGGATTTGTAATAAAATAGTGGGAGTCCTAATGCGATTTATCAAAGACCTAATAAACATGCATTTTATGTACATTCTAACATGTTCTATTTTACATCTAGGTTGCTAGAATCATCATCATGACAAGTGTGAATTTGCAATCACTAATGGAATCAAATAAGTTGACTGGGCCGAATTTTTTGGATTGGCTAAGGAATCTGAGAATAGATCTTAAATACAAAAAGATTGGCTATGTCCTAGATGAGGCACTTCCTAATCCCCCTGCTGCTAATGCTTTTGAAGATGTTCAGAAGGCATATGAAAAGCATCTCGATGATAATGAAATGGCAAGTTGCAATATGCTTGCTACTATGTCAACTGAGTTGCAAAAGCAGCATGAATAAGAGATCTTTTTGATGAGCAAACATGTTTTGAAAGGTTCGAAACTTTGAGGTTGCTCTTCCATAATAAGATGGTTGAGGGGACATCTCCAGTGCAATATGCATTGAAGATGAATGGCTATATTGAGATGTTGGCAACCTTGGGATTTGTGATGGACCATGAATTAAGTATTGACTTAAATCTAACCAGTTTGTCTGATAGTTATTCAGATTTTGTGCTTAACTATAGGATGAACCAAATCTCTACCACTATTCCTGAGCTGATTAACTTGCTTAAAACACCTGAGCCATCTGTCAATAAGGACAGTAAGGCTGTGATACTGGTGGACTCTTTAAGTTCTAAAAGGAAGAACCTTAAGAAGAAAAGGAAGTCCATTAAGCTTAAAGGAGGCATGACCAAGAAAAAAGCCAAGGAGATTGCTCCAAAGGGGACATGCTTCCATTATGGCAAGGATGACCATTGGAAGAGAAACTCCAAGGCTTACTTGGAGTCCTTGAAGAAGAAGGCATTTGATGTCCCATCTAGTTCAGGTATTTTTGTCATTGGAATTAATATTGTTTCCGATAATAATATATGGGTATTAGATATCGGTTGTGGCTCACACATATGCACTGATATGCAGGGCCTAAGAAACAGCAGGCAGCTCAATAAGGGAGAGTCAGACCTACGCATTGGAAATGGAGCAAGGGTTGTTGTATTAGCTATAGGAACATATGTATTGACCCTCCCTAATGGGCTTATATTAAATTTGGATAATTGCTATTATGTACCAACTTTGACTAAAAAAATTATTTCTGTTTCAAGTATAAATAAAGATGGTTTCCTTTTAGCTTTTAGTAACAATTGTTGTTCTATTATGTTGAATGAAATTTTTTATGCTAGTGGTACATTATGCAATGGAATATACATAATATATATGTCAAATCCAATTTTAAACATCAATGATAATAAAAGGCAAAAACAAGATATGTTGAAATCATCTTACTTATGGCATTGTCGCCTTGGTCATATAAGTGAGAAACGCATGGCTATTCTACACAAAAGTGATAGTTTGGGGTCATTTGATTATGAATTATATGACACATGTGAATCTTGCTTATTAGGCAAGATGACTAAATTATCCTTTTTAAGGGAAAGGGTGAACGTGCTAAGGGACTTTTAGACTTAATACATTCAGATGTATGTATTCCAATGTCTACACACGCCAGAGGTGGTTTCATCTACTTCATTACTTTTATCAATGACTCTTCACGATATGGGTACGTGTATCTTATGAAATACAAATATGAAGCTTTTGAAAAGTTCAAAGAATTCAAAAATGAAGTAGAGAAACAACTTGGCAAAAGTATTAAAACACTTCAATCAGATCGATGAGGTGAATACTTGAGCCAAGAGTTTCTATATTATCTTAGGAATAATGGGATTTTATCTTAATGGACTCCACATTACACGCCACAACACAATGGTCTGGCTAAAAGACGAAACCGAACCTGGTTAAACATGATAAGTTATATGATGAGTTTTGCGAAACTGCCAAAATCCTTTTGGGGTTATGCACTAGAGACCGCTATTTATATATTAAATGGAGTTTCTATGAAGTTAGTTGATGTTACTCCATATGAGATATGGTATAACAAAAGACCCACATTTTCTTACATGAGAATTTGGGGTTGTCCTGCTTATGTGAAGACTACAATGTTTGATAAGCTAAAAGCTAAGTCTGATTGATGTATGTTTGTGGGATATCCAAAAGCATCATATGGATATCAATTTTACCACCCCTTGGAACAAAAAGTTTTTATTTCAAAACATGCTATCTTTTTAGAGAGAGAATTCCTTTTAAAAGAAGATAGTGGGAGCAAAATTGAACTTAAAAAAGTTCAAGATGCTCAAACAGATGCTGATCAACTGCCTGAACCCGAGCTTATTACTCATGTGGCATTGATACAATAGCTCAACCTTCTGAAGCATATAAGCTTCATAGGTCAAGTAGGATACGTACTATTTTAGAGAGATATGGATTTCTCATTAGTGAACAGAACGATGTATTACTCATACAAAACAATGAGCCTACAACCTATGAAGAAGTTCTGAATAGTTCAGAATCTGACAAATGGCTTCAAACCATGAAGTCAGAAATGGATTCCATGTATGAAGACCAAGTATAGACCTTGGTTGACCCACCCGAAGTCATAAAGCCTATGTGCAAGTGGGTTTTCAAAAAGAAAAATGACATGGATGGTAATGTGATTACCTATAAAGCTAGACTTGTTGCTAAAGGTTATCGTCAAAGACTAGGAATTGACTATTATGAAACTTTTAGCCCAGTAGCTATGCTTAAATCCATAAGGGTACTCCTAGCCATTGCTACTCATTATAATTATGAGATATGGTGAATGGATGTGAAGACAACTTTTCTTAATGGAAATCTAACTGAGGATGTGTACATGACACAACCAAAAGGCTTCATATCCAAAATTGGCAAAAAGGTATGTAAGCTTCAAAGATCCATTTTTGGATTAATGCAAGCATCCAAGAGTTGGAATATTCGGTTTGATGAGACAATCAAACAGTTTGGTTTCTTACAAAATCCGAATGAATCTTGTGTTTACAAGAAGGTTAGTGGGAGTGGAATCGTAATTCTTGTGTTATATTCTTAGTAGGAAATGATGTCTCAGCCTTACAATCAGTCAAAATTTGGTTATCCAAGAATTTCTCTATGAAAGACCTTGGAGAAGCAGTCTATATTTTGGGGATAAAGATCTATAGATATAGATCTAAAAGATTGCTTGGTCTTTCACAGTCGACATACATAGATAAGATGCTAAAGAGGTTTAGCATGGAGCAGTCCAAGAGGGATATATTCCCATGACCCATGGGATTACTCTCTCAAAGTCTTTGTGTCCAAAGACACAAGATGAGAGGACACACATGAGTTTGATTCCATATGCTTCAGCTATAGGATCAATCATGTATCTATGATATGTACAAGACTCGATGTATCATATGCTCTAAGTGTCACGAGCAGATACCAATTGGACCCAAGTGAAGGTCATTGGGTGGCTGTCAAGAATATCCCTAAGTACTTTAGAAGGACTATGGATGTATTCTTGGTATATCGAGATGGAGATCTTATTGTGAGCGGGTATACCGATGTCAGCTTCCAATCTGACAAGGATGACTCAAATTCTTAGTCAGGTTATACATTCACACTAAATGATGGAGCAGTTAGTTCGAAGAGTTCCAAATAGAAAATGACTACTGATTCCACAACCAAAGTAGAGTACCTTGCAGCTTCCGAAGCAGCAAAGGAAACAGTTTGGATAAAGAAATTCATCATAGAACTTGGAGTGGTTCCCAGCATTATTGATCTAATACAATTGTATTGTGATAATAATGGAGTCATTGCATAAGCAATGGAGTCACGGTCTCATCAAAGATCCAAACATGTACTCAGAAGATACCATTTGATTAGAGAAATCATTGGTAGGAATGATGTAAAGATAGAAAGAGTGTCCACTGATCAAAATATTGTCGATCCTTTAACTAAGCCAATTCCCCAAAAGAAATATGATTCTCATGTACTCGCCTATGGAATTAAATACAAAGACGATTGGCTTTAGTGCAAGTGGGAGCTTGTTACAGGAGTTCTCTAAAGGCAATCACTTTTAGCACTTATTATACAAATTTATTTGATTAATAAAAGGCTTTTTTATTAATTTGATATTCATTTGATTATGAATTGATAAGTGGTCTTAAATCAATTAATGAAGTCCTTGATACATAACATAGCATGAAGGAAATCATGATGATATCATGATATTGAGATTCTTATCATGTGTAATTATGTTAGTATTAAAATTATCCCTAGTCATAGGATTAATGAGATGGGAAATTATTAATCCGGACAAACTACCATATGTTACACTCCTTGATTAGATCGAGTAGTAGATCTCATAATCTATAAATATGAGATGTTTAGAGTTAACATGTGGATGCTTGCTAAACGTAGCTAAGTACATTGGATGACCAGCTATGAGACAATCATATGGATAATCTATTCAAATGTCAATGATAGTCTCATCATAGCAATGGTGCAAGTATCCTTAAACTTGAGGTACTCAAAGATATCTTGAATATTGATTATGTATTTTGACACTATTTTTTGTTGCCTCAGGGAGATTGCTCATAGAGTGGTGATTGGATACAACTTGAGGTATTCGAAGGTAATTGGGTATCCAACAAAGGATTCACCACTCCTGATAGAAGGAGTGTATACCTATGACCTCTTGTCGTTGTCATTACTTGAGAATCTCTAGCCAGAGTGGAAATGCCATAAAGATAGTCTGCAATGACATATCTAATAGAGTAATAAGCCTCAGGGACAAGAACTAACATTACTTGAACTAGACGTCATATAGTCAATCTACTGGGAGTTGACACATGTCCATACTCTGAACCAAGTGGGGTATAGAATGGTGAAAGGAATATTTGCATGGAAATTGTCTATGGAAAGGTTCGTAGTCAAACTACTGACTTTTTGGTCAATTGGGGGTCATGATGTGTTGCTAGATACCGCTCATGACTTGCTTAAATTAATTGTTAATTTAAATGACCAACATAACCGGAAACCTAATAGGTCACACGCATTGAAGATATGGAGAATGAGTAAAATGGTCTTGGATAGCATCCAAAATATGAGAGAATTATTTCAGAATGAATCGCAATGAAATCGCATGGAAAAAATCATTTGGAAGGGTCCCGGGCCCGAGCGGACTAGGCAGACTGCTAGCCTGCCCAGTGGTAGCCCGCAGCAGGCCCAGCACATTCCTGCCTCCCTCCCATTGGCCAACGGGTGAATTTGGCTTTAATTAGGCCAGTTATGGCCAATTACTATTAATTCATTTCCCTTTTCTCCATTTTTAACTTTTCATATTTTCTTTGAATTTGATTCAAATAGAAAAGATATCGAATAGTAGAAAATAGACATAAAAAATATTTTTAAGACAACAAAATTATCTCAATAGCACTTTCAAAGCTAACACTTTGAATTTGTTCAAACCATTTCTTTTTATAGTTTCTTCTTCATTCTTCGCTTGGATTATCATTAGAGACATCATAGGGTAGATTGTTGTGATTTGCTACAACCAAACAAAGTTTTAATAACAAATAAAAAATTACAAGGTATAATTTCTAACCTCTATGTTTATATAAATTAGTTTTAATAGCGCAAGTATGATCTTTCGTTTCGGGTTTTGAAAATTTTATTTTCCCTACGTTTATGAGTTTGATTCATTCTTCAAAATCCAACAGGAAACACGTGGGCTGATTTGAGGAGATTAGAGAATTCTATATGTTAAGTGATAAGGAAGAAGGAGAGGCAAGTAAGAGGAATAAGACAAATTTAATCAATAATGAGACACCTAAGCCCATAAATATCTAGATATTTTAGCTAATTAATGTGTTCATCTCCCTTGGTGTATGGTGTTTCAAAGGGAAATGTGGGAGACAATTAAGAGATAGAAAATTCCCGATCAAGAGTGATAATAAAGAAAGGACAAACAATTAAGAGCAAAGTGACAAAATTAATTAATTAATAGAGACACCTAAGCCATAATCTAGATATTTTTATTAATATCTAATTCATGCACATCACTTGGCTAATTGTTGCATACTACTTGGTTAATCCAACCACCATATGTATTTAATATCCCAATTCATGCATTTAATTGGTAATTATCGTCATTAATCCTCCAAATTTTGGTAAATTGCAAATTGGTCCCTAAACTTTTTAAAATTTGCAATTTAGTCCCTTACCGTAATTTAACATCTTTAAACAATTTATTAAATATTTTCCATAATTATTTTCTATTATTTTAATTTTTTTCCAGTCAAAATCCTAATTTAGACTTCGGTCAAACCAATGCATTAATTTAATGAAACACGAGACTCAAGCCTAAATTTGCAGATATGACAATTTACTTCAAGTGCTAAAAGAATTGAAAGTTCTATATAGTCACTCATCAAACATATTGAGATGTGTATATTTACAAAAATACATATTAATTGGACTTAAAATCCATGACAATCAAATTTAGATGCAAGATTTTCTATCTATAATATTGAAGGGACTTTTGTTTACAAAGTTATGTCAAATAATAATTGATTAGTGTTCTAATTTTAGAAGGTTTATTCTAAAGTTCTTAAAACAAGTTGACTAGAAGAAGTGGAGAAATAAATAGAAGAAATGTTTTGTTAGTGAAAATGTTCTTCCACCCTCTACAAAAAGGTACTTTCACCCTCTTTTTTCACTGTAATTATTAATTTAAATGTTCATTTAGCAATTGAAGCAAGATTAGCATATTGGTGCATTATCAACGAAAATGCCCAATTAAGATGTGTGCTTCCCAAAATTACGTACTATTTTATTTAATTATACTAATTTAAATTTTGATATTTTCTCTTTATTTAATTATGTATGTGGGTTTTTATTAACACTGAAATATAATATGAGTAATAGAGCTCATTTTTAAGGTTTAGTTGCAGAGTGGTATATAGCAAATGAATCTATAACATGTTCTTCTAAATATGCTGAAGGTGACGAAGATATTGACTTTGCTCCTCTAGAACAAATGAATCTACATGTTATTCCATATATTTTGAAGAAGAAACAAGGCTCACTTCCCTTATGAGTAATGATCAAGATATTGACTTTTCTCCTTCAGAATATGCTCCATTGTCGATTAATCAAGGTTGTTTCATTGGAAAAGTTGTCAATTAGTCATTGACAACAGTTGATTTTATGACATATTTAAATCATGTTTAAACATAAACATGCAATTTTAAAATAAAAGACAACACGTATCTAAAAACTCAATCCAACCGACCAATGTAATAAAATGAAACATGTTTGGGCTTACAATAGCCCTTTGTTTAATTAAAATCAAATACATAATTAAAAGGTTTATACAAAACCATAACCCATATCCCATGACATATACAAAAAGAATCATAAAAATGTCATGTATGAAAACCAATCAAAGATTGGGTTTGCTCTGACTGAACTATGTATGGACACCACTTATTGACCCATCAACTTTGGTGCTCATAACCTGAATTTAAGCCACCTTCTCCTAATATCAATATCAATATATATCCTATAGTACTATAATCCTCTCAATAGATTAGAGAAATGGACATTTATATCATATCCCTTTTCTTTTAATTTCATTAACACATATATGTTATCTAGCATTTAACCCCATTTAAGCATCATCAAATTACTAATACATAAATACCATAATACATCGCTCACATGCTATCATCCAAATATACTTCCATCCCATAACATGTGCTTAAACATAACCATCACATAGCAACCCTAAATAAAACTGCATGCTATGCACATACTGTGCTTCACGGGCATGAATACCCATCCACAACCATGAAGGTGCCTTACTCACGAATCAACATGTGAAAACTACTACATGTAAAATACACATCATTCATGGCCATGACATATTCTTTGCGGGCATTAACCTATGGTTCATAACTTCATGACAGTGAAACAAACTATGAAAATCTAGGTTTAAACATGAAAACTGGTGATGCGAACCAAGACAACAAAAATGATCTTACATGCCATGGAGGAGATGGATTAGTGATGCCACGTGGTCCAATCACAAGATCAAGTAGAAACAAGCTCAAGGCAGCCTTGCAAATGTATATTCAGAGCTTTGGTTCTAAATCAATTGTACTTATCTTTATTTTTCTGGTTTTAGTGATATTTGTTCAAGTTACAGCATAAAAAAAAATAAAAAAAAAGTTTATCCATTTGTGGCTGAATTTGCCTATATTGCTGTCTATTGAAGTTTGGTTTATTTCTTTTTTTTTTGGGTACGAATTTTTGGTGTTTCAATTTTTTTTTTTTGTTGAATATCAGATTAGAAAAAAAAAACAAAAAAAAAACAACAAAAAAAAATTCGTGCATATTGGCATTGATTGCCAAAAGTGGGACTGTTTGGATTCAATTGATTGCACACATATATAAAATGAATTGCCTCTGAATATATTTGCTCTATTCTGATTAAAATTGATAATTTGAGCAATTTTGAGTGGAGTTCGTAATTGAAATTGATTAGTTTCATATTGAGGTATAAGTTGAGGTTTCATTGCTTATTGCTGGAAATTGTGCAATTGGTGGATAATAGTTACTAATAGGCATACAATTAGTTTATTTGGAAGTAAGTTGGGATTGGTTTAGTGAGTTTTAGGTTCTGGTTCGAATTCTTTTAGGGCAATAGCACATATGTACTTAATTTTTTTCTAGTTTTGTCAATTTTTTGCATTCTTTGTTTTATATTCTTGACTGCTGTCCTACTTGTTTCCATTACATTAGTTGAGTAATTTTGCATTCCATATTACTCAAATAACAATATTATATCTGCACACCTCATTCTTCATCCGTGTGTGCATATAGCATATACTTGTCATTCCTTGCTTTCATCTCATTAATTTTGCTTCTAGTTTTGTGATGTTTCCTTTCTTGCTTAGGAATTGTCTATTTTAATTTTCTGTTGGATATTGCTGCTCATTGTTATTGATCTGGTTGGTTGAAATTGATCCGGAAATATATCATAGTGAGTACACAAGAGCGGTAAAAGGCAGGAGTGGTTAGCTCAAAAGAGGGTAAAAGCCTTAATTGAGTGAAACACGAGCGAACATACACATTTTGAGTGAAACACGTGAGGGAGTGTGTGAGGCCATTTATTTACATCATGTCTAAATCAAGCAACCAGGAAAGAAGTAGTGATGAAGGAAACAAAACTTTCTTCACATTGGAGGCTATGCAACAGCAATTTGGAAGGCTTGAGATTCTGCTCCGAGACATGAATGATCGGTTTGACAAGTATGATAGGAGGTTAGAAGGCCATGATCAAGCTCTACAGAATCTTAGAAGAGATACATCCTTGCAAAGTCGAATTGGAGGGAGAAGGGAAAGGTTAGTAACTCCACCTCAATCTGACTATGAAGAAGATTTTGATGACTTTGATGATGATAGGGATAGAAATCAGTTTGGAGGTAGAGGGGGCAGAAATGATAGAGGAAGGAATAGGAGAGAACATAGAGGCAGGGTAGAGGCAGATAGATTTGGGAATGTTGAGAATCGGATAGATCGTAATTTGGGGAGTATTAAAATGAAAATCCCTACTTTTCAAGGTAGGAATGATGCTGATGCTTACTTGGAGTGGGAGAGAAAAGTGGAATTGGTGTTTGAATGTCATAACTATTCTGAGGAAAAAAAAGTAAAGTTGGCAGCCGTGGAATTCACTGACTATGCCTTGGTATGGTGGGACCAAATCATCCTCAATAGGCGTAGGAATGGGGAAAGGCCTATAAACACATGGGTGGGGATGAAGGCAGTCATGAGAAAGAGGTTTGTCCCAAGTTACTATTATAGGGAACTACATCAAAGGCTCCAAACTTTGAGGCAAGGGAATAAAAGTGTTGAGGACTATCATAAAGAAATGGAGATAGCTATGATGAGGGCTAATATTGATGAAGATAGGGAGGCTACTATGGCGCGGTCTAAATAAGGAAATTGCAAATGTTATTGAGCTGCACCACTATGTAGAGTTAGAGGAGATGGTGAATATGGCTATGAAGGTGGAGAAGCAACTAAAGCAAAAGGGGACCAACAAACCAACCTATTTGGGTTCCACATCTAATTGGAGCTCAAAATGGCCAAAAGGGGAAGACAAAGCCAAAGACAATGTAAGAGAAGAAAAGGGTAAAGTAGAGCAAAAAGGCAACCCTAAAGCTAATGCTACTTCTTCTTCCAATACTGAAAAGCATAGAAACATAAAATGCTTTAAGTGCCTTGGCAATGGACATATTGCATCTCAATGCCCAAATAAAAAGGTTATGATATTGAAAGATAATGGTGTAATTGAATCTGAAAGTGATAAAGAATCTGATTCAATGCCTTCATTTGAAGATTGTAGTGATGATGATGAGGCTGAGCATGCTGTTGGTGGGGATTTAAATCTTGTGGTTAGGCGTGTACTAAATGTACAATTGAAAGAAGATGGGGTTGAACAAAGGGAAAATATCTTCCATTCCAGATGCTTGATAAATGGCAAAATTTGTAGTCTTATAATTGATGGAGGAAGTTGTACTAATGTTGCAAGTACTACTTTAGTTGATAAGTTGGGGCTGGATTGTTTGAAACATCCTAGGCCATATAGACTACAATGGCTTAATGATAGTGGAGAGATAAGGGTAAATAAACAAGTTTTAATTTCATTCTCCATTGGAAGATATTCTGACCGTGTACTTTGTGATGTAGTACCTATGCATGCAGGTCATGTGTTGCTTGGTAGGCCATGGCAATATGACAGAAAGGTGACACATGATGGGTATAGAAATAGACACTCATTCATGATGGGAGATCAACGTATCATTTTGGCTCCTATGACTCCTAGTGAAGTTTATGAAGATCAAATGAAGCTAAAAAGGAGCATGGAGGAAGAAATGCAAAAAGAAGCCGAAAAGTCCAAATTGAGAAAAAAGGAGCAAAAAGAAAATGGAAAGGCTGAGAGTTGCAAAATAAGAGTGATGAGAGGAAAAGAAAAAGGAGAGGCTAAAAAAGAGAGAAAAATGGGAGGAAAAGAGGCCCAAAAAGAAAAGCAAATAATTGGCCCAAAGGAGAGTGGTACAAAGAAAAACAATTTTTATGCAAAAGTAAGGGATATGAGAGTGGCTTTTGAGAATCAACAATGTTTACTTGTACTCATGTACAAGGAATCTTATTTTAATGAAGCTGACCTTAACCCTTCTTTGCCTAGTGTTGTTGTTTCTTTATTGCAGGAATATGAGAATGTATTTCCTGAAGAGTTACCACAAGGATTGCCACCAATAAGAGGAATTGAACATCAAATTGATTTCATCCCAGGAGCTCAAATTCCAAACCGCCCAGCCTATAGGAGCAACCCCGAGGAGACAAAGGAACTTCAAAGGCAAGTGGAGGAGTTGTTAGCAAGGGGGCATATCCGTGAGAGTCTTAGTCCATGTGCAGTGCCGGTGCTTTTGGTGCCAAAAAAGGATGGGAGTTGGCGCATGTGTGTTGATTGTAAGGCTGTGAATCGCATAACAGTTAAGTATCGCCATCCAATACCCAGATTGGATGATATGTTAGACGAACTGCATGGCGCATGTGTCTTTACTAAGATTGATTTGATGAGTGGATATCACCAAATTAGGATGAAAGTTGGTGATGAATGGAAAACAGCATTTAAAACAAAGCTTGGTTTATATGAGTGGCTCGTTATGCCTTTTGGTCTAACCAATGCCCCTAGCACTTTTATGAGATTGATGAATCATGTTTTGCGTCAGTTCATTGGAAAATTTGTTGTTGTTTATTTTGATGATATTTTGATTTATAGTAAATCTGTTGATGAGCATGTACATCATCTTAGGGCTGTTTTGGATACACTTAGGAGAGAAGAATTGTATGCTAAACTTAAAAAGTGCACATTTTGCATGAATAGAGTTATATTCTTAGGGTATGTGGTGAGTGCCAATGGGATTGAGGTTGATGAGGAGAAGATAAGGGCTATCCAAGAATGGCCAACCCCTAGGAATGTGAGTGATGTTAGGAGCTTTCATGGCCTTGCTAGCTTTTACAGGAGGTTTGTAAAGGATTTTAGTGTCATTGCTGCTCCTTTAACTGAAATCATAAAAAAAGATGTGGGGTTTAAGTGGGGCGGGGCGCAAGAACTTGCATTTAACACTTTGAAAGATAAACTTTGTTCTGCACATGTTTTGAGTTTGCCTGATTTTAAATCTACTTTTGAAATTGAATGTGATGCCTCCGGGATAGGTATTGGTGCTGTTTTGATGCAGGGTAGGCGTCCAATTGCTTTCTTTAGTGAAAAGTTGAGTGGTGCACAACTCAATTATTCCACGTATGACAAGGAGTTGTATGCATTGGTGAGGGCTTTGGAGACTTGGCAGCATTATCTTTGGCCTAAAGAGTTTGTGATTCATAGTGATCATGAGTCTTTAAAGCATCTCAAGGGTCAAGGTAAGTTGAACAAACGACATGCCAAATGGTTGGAGTTCATTGAGACCTTTCCTTATGTGATTCAATACAAACAAGGTAAGGAAAACGTGGTTGCTGATGCATTATCTAGAAGATATACTCTTATTACTACTTTGAGTTCTCGATTGATGGGATTTGAATATATAAGGGAATTGTATGCTTCTGATTCTGATTTTTCAAATGTCTATAATGCATGTGAACAATCTGCATTTCAAAGGTTTTATAGGCATGATGGCTATTTATTTAGAGAAAATAAACTGTGT
This sequence comes from Triadica sebifera, assembly GCA_023653625.1. Taxonomy (NCBI): domain Eukaryota; kingdom Viridiplantae; phylum Streptophyta; class Magnoliopsida; order Malpighiales; family Euphorbiaceae; genus Triadica; species Triadica sebifera. Next base: position 1,282,755 of record CM042899.1, on the reverse strand, counting down.
GTGCCTAATTGTTCCATGCGTGAGTTGCTTGTGCGTGAGGCTCATAATGGTGGTTTGATGGGTCATTTTGGTATTGCTAAGACACTTGACATCTTGCATGAGCATTTTTATTGGCCTAATATGAAGAAAGATGTTGAGAAAATATGCTCTAGGTGTGTTGCATGTAAGCAAGCCAAGTCAAGAATTCAACCTCATGGGTTGTATACTCCTTTACCCATCCCTAGTCAGCCCAGGATTGACATTTCTATGGATTTTGTGTTGGGACTGCCCAGGACTAAAAGGGGAAGAGATAGCATTTTTGTTGTAGTTGATAGGTTTAGCAAGATGGCACATTTCATCGCTTGCCATAAAACTGATGACGCTACACATATTTCTGATTTGTTCTTTAAGGATGTTGTGCGATTGCATGGTGTTCCTAAAACTATTGTTTCTGATAGAGATTCTAAGTTTTTGAGTCATTTTTGGCGTCTGCTGTGGGGAAAGTTGGGAACAAAGTTGCTATTTTCTACTACTTGTCATCCTCAAACAGATGGTCAAACTGAAGTGGTTAATAGAACTTTAGGATCATTATTACGTGCTGTTGTTGGAAAGAATTTGAAAACTTGGGAAGATTGTTTGCCATTAGTAGAATTTGCATATAATAGAAGCATTCATTCATCAACAGGTTATTCTCCATTTGAAATTGTCTATGGTTTTAATCCGCTAACCCCTTTGGATTTTTTGCCTATACCTGTGAATGATATTTCTAACTTAGATGGGCAAAAGAAGGCAGATTTGGTTAAGTCCATACATGAGAAGGCAAAACAGCACATTGAGTTAAAGAACAAAAGTTATGCACAAAAAGCCAACCAAGGACGTAAAGTTGTGAAATTTAAACCTGGAGATTGGGTATGGGTGCATTTTAGGAAAGAGAGATTTCCTAACCAAAGGAAATCCAAGTTGGATCCAAGAGGCGATGGACCTTTTCAAGTGGTTGAGAGGATCAATGACAATGCCTATAAGATTGACTTGCCCGGTGAGTATGGTGTTTCAGCAACTTTTAATGTTGCTGACCTTTCTCCTTTTGATAATGCAGGTAGTGATTCGAGGACGAATCCTTTTGTGGAGGGAGGGAATGATGCGAACCAAGACAACAAAAATGATCTTACATGCCATGGAGGAGATGGATTAGTGATGCCACGTGGTCCAATCACAAGATCAAGTAGAAACAAGCTCAAGGCAGCCTTGCAAATGTATATTCAGAGCTTAGTGACAAGAGATATCAAGGAAGAGGCTTGGGTCAGGCTTGAAGAGATGGAATCAATTTGTGATCCAAAGCTTGTGACACTCATTGGGGCATGTGATGGTGAACACAACTAGCCTAGTGGGCTAGAGAAGAAGTCTATATTACAAGGTTCAACTCATGTGCAATATGCTATGTTAAGGTGGACTTATGTTATGTCATGGTTGGGCCTAAGATTAATTTTAGTGGGCTGTTTTATTTTAATTATTGGAATGTAATTTCATTTAAAGACACATGATCAGCCTTATTTGAACTTGTCTTAAGTGTGTAGGCCTTATAAAATTAAGCCCATTCGTTTGTCCTTAAGTCATTAGGGTCAGAGTGGTCTTTTCTTCACGTTTGCAGCTAGGGTTTGGTTTTTAGAGGTATAAATACCTCCTTATGCGTGTAAGACAATCAGATTGGTGATTTTAAGATCAAAATTTCAGTGTTCTTGAGTGTTCTTCAAGTGGGAGGTGTGATCTCCATTGATATACCAAGGATTGTTTTCACTTATCAGGTTGGTAATTAATTTGTGGCGTGAATCCAATTCTCTCTTCATACTCTTTGTTACCAACTCCTTGCTGTTTTGGGGGTGAAGAGTCTAATCTTGCAATTGTTTAAAACTTAAGATTTGTATCAAATTGATTTGGAGGTTGTCTAGACTTAGATTCTAGGTGGTTGCTGCATCATTAATGATAAGAATGTGAACTCCTAACTTCGCCCCAAAAGCGCGCTCTTAGGGGAAGGTTTGAACCCTGCCTTATAAACCAGTCCAGGAGTTCCCCCGCAACCGATGTGGGATGCATCATCCCCACCCCCTTAAGACCTCGACTGCCTCAGTCGGCGATCGGTCGCAACCCTAAGGGACACCGGGAACACGGGCTGGCTCTGATACCAAATGATGCAGCAACCACCTAGAATCTAAGTCTAGACAATCTCCAAATCAATTTGATACAAATCTTAAGTTTGAAGGTGACTGCCTCGGTCGGCGATCTGTCACGGGCTCCTAACTTCGCCCCAAAAGCGCGCTCAAAGGGGAAGGTTTGAACTCAGCCTTATAAACCAGTCCAGGAGTTCCTCCGCAACCGATGTGGGACGCACCATCCCCACCCCCTTAAGACCCCGACTGCCTCGGTCGGCGATCTGTCGTAACCCGAAGGGACACCGGTGTACAGGGCTGGCTCTGATACCAAATGATAAGAATGTGAACTCCTAACTTCGCCCCAAAAGCGCGCTCTTAGGGGAAGGTTTGAACCCTGCCTTATAAACCAGTCCAGGAGTTCCCCCGCAACCGATGTGGGACGCATCAACTGGGGTCTCAATGTTCACAACCCTAACTAAAATGTTCACAGATGTGAACTCTTTCATTAATGGCTTCCCAAGTCGTGAAGAGCTACTGTCCATTCCAGACACATGTTTTACGGGTATGACTCCATAATCACGGATGTGAAACCTGCTTTTGTTCTTGCATTCAAAATTGTGAATCCTTTGTCACATGTATGAATTTGAGAATTTTCATTGCAAAATACAAGCCAAAATAGAGTAACCCATAGAAAACATTCAAAAGCTATAAGATTGACCAATGTCAATCTCTCTTATCAATAATTTAGTTTATATAACATACCAACCATATATTTTAACAACATTTAATCCATTTACAGGACAAATCATACCACAAATACCATTTTTTACTCATTACTACCATAACAAGCATTATAACTCATTATAACCCTTAAATCACATAAAAAATAAAGCCATTTTAACATATGTCATGACTTAGCATCTTCATAATGCATTTACAATAATTTCACATGCCAAAATGCAATAAAAATGAATTTAAATGCCAATATGTACTAACCCCAACAAAATGGAGCCTTAAGTAACTTCAAGCTCGTTTCCCCTTTTGTGATTCATTTCCTTGTTCACAAGTAGATCTTAAGAACACAAACATATTCTTATCATATCCATATAATACAAATAAGCTCAACTAACCCTAAAATTAAGTTCTACCTCCACATTACAAGAACTCTTCTCTACCCTTTAAATACCAAGCTTTCCAAACTTTTAACAATTGAAGATTAGGCCAAAAGAGGATGAAGATGGACCAAAAGTCTTGGGTGAGTCAGAGGAAGATTGTGGGCAGTAGGGAGTTGTTAAAGTAAGATATGGAGTAGAGGAGAGAAAAAAGTGCAGCTGCTCATATGGCCAACTAACTTGCATTTATGAGCGTGAACCAACCTTCACGGGTGTGAATCGCCATTAACGACTATGACTAAACTATTAAGGGGTATGAATGTCCTCTCCACTCTTAAAGACAAAAAATAATCTTGCCACATTCAAAATTTTGTCATTTTAAACCCTGACATGACTTTCATAAGCATGAACCTATAGTCACGGACATGAAAATCTCTTTTTCCACAAAAACTTAAACTTTTAAAAATAGCCTATGCCCATCCTCTATCTCTCTCTCTAAACCACATAACTTATATGCCCTAATTTACATGTGTTACATATTTAATGATTCTAGATACCACTGGAATCGCAAAAATAATTAGGATATGATTTGATTCTTTAGAAAATATTTAGGGATCAAATTTGATTATGTTATATTTATGATTTGATAGGATTATGTTGTTGATTTTCTATCCTTTTTAGTTAATGATTTTGTTGTATAAATAAGTGATGTTGATGAATGAAAATTTTCGGCTTATTCCCTTTCATTTCAACCATCTTGTTTATATTTTATACCAACAAATTGGTATTAGAGCTTCAAATCTTAAGGGGTCTATTAAATTTGAAGCCCCAAAAAACTTACAACCACCATAATACCCATTATAACCTTCATTTTCTATATACAAACAAAAAAACCCAAAACCAAGCTAAGATGGAATCAGAAACCTCCTCTTTCACTTCTATTTCACCATCAATATTTGATGGAACAAACTATCAAATGTGAGTTGTTAAAATGGAAGCCTATCTTGATGTTAATGACTTATTAAAAGTTGTTGAGTATGACTATAAAGTTCCTCCTTTGGCAAACAATCCAACCATTGCACAAATAAAGAATTTTAAATAACATAGGTTAAGAAAATCCAAAACCATATTATTTTTGTTCACAATTGTTTCTTTTATCATTTTCAACAGAATAGTGACAATGAAAATAGCTAAAGAAATCTTGGATTTCTTAAGGCAAAAATATGAGGGAAGTAAAGGATTAAAGGAATGCAAGTATTGAATACGATTCGAGAAAAAATAAAAAAACATTAAAGATTATGTAAACAAGCTTCTCAGCTTTGCCAATAAGGTAAGGCAATTATGATTTTTCTAAATTTAGAATTGTTCAAAAGATTTTTGTAACAATTCCTAAAAAATTTGAAGCTACAATTACTTATTTAGAGAACTCAAGAGATTTGTCAAATATCACCTTAGTAGAATTGTTGATTGCACTGCAAGCTCAGGAACATAAGACTTATGAGACAAGAAGGTTTTGTTGAAGGAGCTTTGTTGGACAAATTTCAAAACAATGATGGTGGTAAAAACAAAAAAAAAGAAAGATAAGAAGAACAACAACAAGGTAAGAACTTAACCAACTTCAATGACAACAATAACAACATCAACAAAACTTCTCATGATTCCCCTCTATGCCATTATTGTAAAAAATCCAGTCATCCACAAAAGAAATGTTGGTGGAGACCTAATGCAAAGTGTAACAAGTATGGTCAATTAGGACATTTAGAGGGGATTTGTAAGTCTCAACAACAACAAAGGAAAGCAAAAGCTACCATTGAACAACCTAAAGAGGAGAAGTTAATTGTAGTATCTTGCTTTACCACTGCAAGCCTCATATAAAGTTGGCTAATTAATAGTGGTTGAACACATGTGTCATGTTGGTTAATTTGTTAAATAATATGCAATCACGCATCGACACCGGAGGAACATAACCGTGAGAAGGTTAGAGACCATGTTAGTGAGCATAATAAAGGTTTGTACAAACTCTTATAGTAACGACCAAATACATATTTAATTCAATTATAATATTAAATATATCTTGTGTGATAATACAAAATGTTCTATGAAATTATTTTTTGCATGGAGAATTGATTATACGAGTTGAAATGAATTTATGAAATGAAATGAAAGGATTCTTGATATTTTTTTCATAATTTTAGCCCATATATTACCCTAGACATGAACTAGGGTTTTGTTGGCACGCCAGTAGGGTAGTTGCTTTGCAACCATGTGGTTATCTTTGATCATATGAGATTGTATATTTCTAGTCCTATGGGTTTTCTTAGACCATGTACTTATTATTTCCGGTCTTGTCGTTATCTTAGCCTGTCTGATACATTTTTAGGTTATGTGGTTATCTTTGACCTAGTGAATGGCATCTTTAATATCTAATACCCATTGATTCCATAAAAGAAAGTCTATAATGTCATAATATATGGGCATGACAAGGAATTTTAATTGATATTTAGATGTAATGTGTTATGAAATTGCCATAAAAATTTTGGTATTATTGATAAGATGATTTTGTTTTCATTATTTTAATAAGAGACGATTGTTTTGGAAATGGGCTTTTCTATTTAAAACGAAATTTTGTATTTCAAAAGAAAATATTTATTTATGATTGTTCCATGCTGCAATATTTTTTTTATTGAAATAAATTATAGTTCCAAGGTTATATTTTTAAATGACTGTTACTATAAGATTTACACCCATTACAAAAAAAAATGAAAATAGCAACCATCAAATGTGCTCACTAAGTGGTCACTAAAACAGTTTAGTGGCCGCTTAGTGACCATAAAATATGGTCTCAAAAAAATCTCGTCGCTAACCTATTTTACCGACCACATTAGAAGTGTGGTCATAAATTGCCACCACAATATATTGTGGTCACTAAAATTAGCTACCACAACTGCGGTCTCTATTTTGTGACCACATTTTTGGTCATAAAATTCTCTTCTTGTAGTTGGTAATAATAAAAAGAAAAGAGCACAATGGACCAAATAGTGACTACTTAATGTGGTTTCTAGATTGTGGTCACAATTTAAAGACCACTTATTGTGGTTTCATTTAATGACCACTTATGCGGTCGCAGTTTAGAGACCACTTCTTGTGATCACAGTTTGGTGACCATACTTGTGGTCACAGATTAGGAACTCGCAAATAGGGACCACTATTTGCACTCACAAGTTAGCAACCACTATTGTGGTTACAATTTAGCAACCACGATTAAGGTCACAGATTAAGGATTTGCAAAATATAGACCACTCATGCAGTCACAAATTAGCGACCACATCTATGGTCACAATGTAGCGACTACTTATGTGGTCTCTGAATAGCGACCAATTATTATATGTGGTCACAAAGTGGTTATTATTATTATTATTATTATTATTATTATTATTATTAATGATAATTATTATTAAATTATTATTAATAATAATAATTTATATTAGTAATTAACAAATTTATAATTATTAATAAATAATTAAGTAATTATTATTTAAATGTAAAATCTATAATCCTTTAAAATATTAAAAGTGCAAATACAATGAAATATTTAAAATATATTATATGTATGTCTATCATAAAAATAATAAACATAAAATAGAATCTCAAGAATGAGGATTTGGTGGCGGCTGAGTGCGAACCCTGCTAGGACCATCTGGTAGCGGCCGATTGTCGCGAATCCTCTCTATCCTCTAACATCTGCATCTGCATTGTCATGCGGAACATCATCTCATTAGAGCTATGAACAGTACTACATAGATCATGTACCTCATCCTGTAAGTGAGAGTGTGATTCCTCAGGCTCCCTAATATGTTGATGAACTGCCTCAAGGAGGGGTGCAGAGGATGTAGAGGCTTCGGATGTAGAGCTGGATGATTTATTTTGGCATGTTCCATACATGTATCTGCTCTATGATGAAGCCTCAATCTCTTTCAAGAATATTCCATTCTCATTGTCTTGTGTCAGATCAATTTGATTTCAAAATTCATCCTAGGATGCTATAGAAATTAGCTCCTAAAACAAAATATCAAATAAGCAGTTATCTTAATTAAACTATAAGTTAGGTTTTTCGATAACTTACCCCAACTTGTCTTGCATGCTGATCAACGTACTCCTTTGACTCGTCTGAAGCTCTCCTCATATGGGTTTCATTGAAGAGTCAAACTTTACTAGGTGGGGCACCTTCCTTCATCTCCTGAAATTAACAAATTAGATATTAGATAAGGAGAAATTGTGATAATTTATTAAACATAAAAAAAATAAGGATCCTTACAATTCGTCTAGTGTGCTCAGCTATTGATATAGACCGATATGTGTGTCGTGATGGCCTCGATCCGATACCACCAGTCTCACTTTGACGATTTCTCAACTGACGCTCTCTCTGTTGGGTTTTGAAGAATGAATCATATTCATAAACGCAGCGAAAAAATAAAATTTTCAAAACTCAAAACAAAAGATCTTACTTGTACCATTAAAACTAATTTATATAAATATAAATGTTAAAAATTATACCTTGTAATTTCTTATTTGTTCTTTAAATCTTCACTTTGTTGGGTTGTAGCAAACCATAACAATCCATACTATGATGTCTCTAATGATAATCCACGCGAAGAATGAAGAAGAAACTATCAAGAGAAATGGTATACCCCACTTAAATTAATAATTAAGTTAAGCAGGTCATGAGCGGTATCTAGCAACACATCATGAACCCCAATTGACCGGAAAGTCAGTGGTTTGACTACGAACCTTTCCATAGACAATTTCCGTGCAATTATTTCTTTCACCATTCTATACCCACTTGGTTCAGAGTATGGACATGTGTCAACTCCCACTAGACTGACTACATCACGTCTAGTTCAAGTAATGTTAGTTCTTGTCCTCGAGGCTCATTACTCTATTAGATATGTCATTGAAGACTATCATTATGACATTTCCACTCCGGCCAGAGATTCTCAAGTAATGACCATGACAAGAGGCCATAGGTATACACTCCTTCTGTCAAGAGTGGTTAATCCTTTGTTGGTTACCCAATTATCTTCGAATACCTCAAGCTGTATCTAATCGCCACCCTATGAGCTACCTCTCTGAGGCAACAAGGAATAGTATCAAAATACATGATCAATATTCAAGATATCCTTAAGTGCCTCAAGTCTAAGGATACTTGCACCATTGCTATGATGAGACTATCATTGACATTTGAATAGATTATCCATATGATTGTCTCATAGTTGGTCATCCAATGTACTTAGCTACACTTAGCAAGCATCCACATGTTAACTCTGAACATCTCATGTTTATAGATTATGAGATCTACTACTCGATCCAATGAAGGAGTGCAACATGTGCTAGTCTGTCTGGATTAATTATGTCCCGTCTCTTTAATCCTATGACTAGAGATAATTTTGATACTAACATAATTACACATGATAAGAATATAAATATCATGATCTCATCATGATTTCCTTCATGCTATGTTATGCATCAAGGACTTCATTAATTGATTTAAGATCACTTATCAATTCATATATCAAATGAACATCAAATTAATGAAAAAGCCTTTTATTAATCAAATAAATATGTACAATAAGTGCTAAAGGTGATTGCCTTTAGAGCACTCCGCTAACACTCTCATCGACTGGAATGAGGCATCAGTCCACTTATGTTGCCAACTATGCCACACTTTATCTGACACAAATGGTGGCTTTCCTCTAACTCTCCAGCGGTAGAGCATATCTGAGTATCTCTTACTTGCGAGTTGCTCCCATAATGCCTTAACCACTCCATTCCAACCATCCTCCCATTCATAGTATTTCTACAAAAAAAAAAAAGTAGCCAATAAAAGTTTGTGAAAATATATAAAAAATTTTAAAAAAAAATCGATGGAGTCCCCCCTAAAAAGTGGATAATCTAAAAATTTCCTGCAAGACATTTCAATATGCATTCACAATTCTCAATTAATTATACTAATTCACATAAACTCACAATCACATTATTTGAAAATTCTCAATTTGTATAACTTAAAAAGCATTTTGCAACCATTAATTTGAAATTGTCTCTCATTTTCAATCATATCAACATTCAAGCAATTTTAAATACAATTATGATGCAATTTCACTTTTAATTGAACTTTTACAACAATTTAAACATAAAAATTTCATCAACCTTTAGATTTATTTACCTGAAATTCACTCCAATACAGATCTTGTACATCCCGTGGCACCGCTTTCCACCTGTATCCCACTAGATCTAGTCTCTCCTGAAAGATGTGAGAGATCCGAGCAGACATATCATGGGACTCAACAAACCTGTAGTTATATAAATGCACAAGTATCAGAGACCAACACAAAGCACAATTAACATATAAAACAAACAAGTATGAAAATGTCGCACCTCCCATCATGTAATCGTAGTCTCTTACGAATGCCCAAGTAACTGCTCCCTACAATGGTGTCTGAACCGGGTGTGTTAGGGGTATGTGGTTGCGACTCAATCCCTGCTTGTGAAGATGTATAAGGTACCCTTGTGGATGGTACCCGAGAGCTGGATGGACTCGATGAATATGGATCAACTAATGTGGATGGGTTTGTGCCAGCTGATATGAATGAGTCTGTACCAACTAATGTGGAGGTGCCAAATGTCTCTATGCCAGCTACTGTAGAGGTGGCTCTGGATGGTGATGATGTAGAAGCAGCAAATGTGGATGAAATATGACCCCTAGTAGTGGCTTGTCCTCAGTCCCCCTTCGTAGGGCCATCTCCAGCACGACCTCGACCCCTCATATACTAAATTAAAACAAAAAGTTGAATCATGTTAATGACAGTTAACAGATATACCACAATTTACTTAGCTAGAACAACCTCTATTCACTATCATTTTCTATCATATCATTTATGTCATCATAATCTGAATCAGATGAACTTTCTGTTAATAATTCCAGTTATTCATATTCATCTTTTTCTTCATCATCATCATCATCGATAATGTATTCTGGGTCACCTATTGGATCATTCAATGTCTTGTGTTGATCCTCTTCAATAATTTCAATATTATGGATGTCAGTTGTCTCCTCTTAAAATGGAAGAGGTTATTGGATATGTGTACTATGGGAATAGCTTTTTGGCATCTCAACAACTCCTTTTGGTTTGATTTTTGAAATGACCCACTAGTCACTTTTGTCCCTTCATAAGCTTGGATACAAACAGTAATACACTCGAGCTGTTTGCATTGCTAAGACAAAGGGTTTGTACATGTTGTATCATCTTTTATGGTTGACCTCAATAATGTTGTAATGCTCGTGAACCTTTGTACCCACATCAGGAGTTGGATCAAACCAATCGAACATGAATAAAACTGTTAGCTTAATTGGCCAGTTAGGATATTCTAGCTGTACTACTTCCCTTAATTGACTGTACTAATCATTCGCGTTATGGCTATAGTTCTGACCCTTTATGCAAACCCCACTGTTCATTGACATTGTGCTTGTACCACGCTCGACTGTGTGAAACTGATATCCGTTGACAAAATTGCCATTGTATGTTGTAACAGTTCCCAATGGACCTTTTGTGAGATCTTTGAGGAAGTCATTATGAATACTAGAATTTGGATCATGTGCCTGAAACAATATCATATTGTGTTTACACATTTTTAAAATATGAATATTAAATGACATGTATGAGAAAGAAAGGCTCACATAGGCTTTGAACCATATAGCAAAGTCCACCTCAAGTTTAGCATCAACTTTGCATTAGTAATGTTCGGATTAAGGTGTTGCAACATATCAGTGTAAATCCTACCATTTCATTGAGTTGTGAATATCTAATTAATATATAATATATTGAGTTGTTAATAGTATCATATAGAGGAGACATTTGACTCAGAAGAATACCAACCTTACATATGGTTCAACTTCTTCACAGTTAAGCAAAATATAGGAATGAGCAGCCTTGTATTCTTGAGAAGTCATATGTCTATTTTTGGAATGACCAAGTGGCCTACCACTGTATTTGAAAATGGATAGGTTTAAAGGATTTTTTGAGGGAATATAATCCCCACCATTTTCATAATTTTGAGGCACGACCCTTATTTTTGTTTCCTTGTGATCCTTAAAATAGTATGAACAAAATGTTGATGCTTTCTCAACTAGATATGCATTGCATATTGAACTTTCTACATGTGCCTTGTTCTTGACATTGAGCTTTAATTTTTGATGATACCTTTATAGTGATAGGCCGAATAAGATATATGCACTGATGAAATGTTATGACTTCAAATGATGACTTAGAAGGTAGGTTTTACCAACCTTGCAAATGGATACATCCATCGAAACTGTACTGGCCCAGCAATGCATGCCTCATGAGGCAAGTGGACTGGAAGATGTTCCATAGAATCGAAAAAACTTAAAGGGAATATTCTCTCCAACTTACATAAAATAATTGGGATGTCTGATTCAAGTTTGGGCATGTCTTCATTTGTAATTACTGATATATGCACGGGAACCATGCATTGAAGGCAAGAAAGACAATCTTTTGTCAATGAAGTGGAGCAATCTTATATCATTGAAATGGGTTTAAAAGGAGTTCAAAAGCCCATTAATATGATCAAAATGCTTATGGGGCGTGTTCCAAACCATATGAGGCAGAAATGGATCTTTGAGAGCAACAATGGGCCTAAAATTTACAATCAAGCTTATGGGCCAATACTACATAAAGGGAAGCCTAAAGTGAAGATCAAAGGAGTCTTTCATAAAGATTAAATTCAAATGGGCTAAACAAGGCAAAGTCCATAAACCTTGAAGATTAGTCATGTGTAAATCATGCGCTAACCATGTGCCTACTTATGTGATTTGGGGCTTAACTTGTAATTGGGCTTAATTATGTATGTGGGCTGCCTTATTTAAATTACCTTAGGCTTTAATTAGTGATGGACATGAGGAACATGGTGATTATGTGCCAACGGATGTTGTTCAATCTTACATTCAAATATTGGAGGTAAAGATTGGAAAAATTATAGACAAAATCAGCAAATTGAAGATTTGAGGCAGCAAAATATCTTTGACACAAGAAGATCAAGAGAGGGGTGTTGACCTCAAGGCATTAGGAGGTTTCAATCTCATGAAGAGAAAGAGTATTTTGAACATTATGATAATGATAGACAAAGAAGAGAAAGAAAGTACGCCTGTATGCAAGAGAGAAAGACTTGAGAGGTGCTTTTAATGCACAAAGGAGTCTTATTGTACTTAGGTACAAGGAGAATCTTTTAATTTTGACTGACATTGACCTTTGTTTGCCTAGTGTTTTTGTGTCTTTATGGCAAGAATTTGAGGATGTCTTCCCTGAAGAGATTCCTGAAGGCCTTCCTCCATTAAGAGGTATTGAACATCAAATTGACTTTGTTCCCGGGGCTGCCATACCAAATAGACCAGCCTATATAACCAATCCTGAGGAGACAAAGGAGATACAATGACAAGTTGAAGAGCTTTTAGAGAAGGGGCACGTGAAGGAAAGCTTGAGTCCATGTGTCGTTCCTGCATTGTTAGTGCCTAAAAAGGATGGATCTTGGAAGATGTGTGTGGATTGTCGTGCCATTAATAAAATAATAGTAAAGTATAGACATCTTATTCCTAGACTTGATGATATGCTTGATGAATTATGTGGGGCATGTTAGTTTTCCAAAATTGATCTTAAAAGTGGTTATTTTCAAGTTAGGATGAAAGTAGGAGATGAATGGAAAATCGCGTTTAAAACTAAACAAGGTTTATATGAGTGGTTGTTAATGCCTTTTGGTTTAACTAATGCACCTAGAACTTTCATGAGACTTATGAATCATGTTTTGAGACAACTTATTGGTAAGTTTGTTGTGGTTTATTTTGATGATATACTTATATACAACAAATGTTTTGATGATCATATTATGCATGTTAGGGCTGTATTAGAAGTATTGAGAAAAGAGAAATTATATGCCAACTTAAAGAAGTGCACGTTTGCTAGTGAAAAACTTGTATTTCTTGGATTTGTTGTTAATGCTAAAGGAATTGAGGTAGATGAGGAAAAAGTGAAAGCTATTAGAGATTGGCCAATGCCTACTAATGTTAGTGAAGTTAGGAGTCCACATTCTTATCATTTGGTATCAGAGCCAGCCCTGTACATCGGTGTCCTTTCGGGTTACGACAAATCGCCGATCGAGGTAGTCGAGGTCTTAAGGGGGTGGGGATGATGCATCCCACATCGGTTGTAGAGGAAATCCTGGACTGGTTTATAAGGCTGGGTTCAAACCTTCCCCTTTGAGCGTGCTTTTGGGGCGAAATTAGGAGTCCACATTCTTATCATTTGGTATCAAAGCACCTCAAATTCCAAAAAAACAAGAGAAGAGTCATGGACTCATAGGAAATGGAACATTCACAATTCTAGAATAGGGAGGTTTCGGCCTCAAGAAGAAGATGAGGACTTTGATTCCTATGATGATGAAGATGATACCCATTCAATGAGGAGAGGATGAGATAAACGTGATAGCAACATCAATTCCATCAAAATGAAAATTCCACCTTTTAAAGGGAGGAATGATGCTGAAGCATACCTAGAATGGGAGAGAAAAGTGGAGCTCATTTTTGAATGCCACAACTATAGTGAAGAGAAAAAAAAAATAAAACTTGCTATTATTGAATTCACTTGATTATGCTCTTGTTTGGTGGGATCAGATCATGATGACTAGAAGAAAGAAAGACAAAGCATCTTCGGTGAGTGCCTTTCAAAAAGAAATGAACAAAATGCGTGCTAGGATTGATAGGTAGGGGCATGAAGAGAAAGAGAATGAAATAAAGAATCCTTATCCAAGAAGGTGTGAAATTCATAAATCAAAATTTCATTATGAATGTGATTTTGTTCCTAAGTTTAAAATGGTGGATGATGGTAAGAATCAAATTCATGAGGATATTAATGATGCTCATACTAGTGAAGTTAAAATTGTAGGTGAGAGTATTGATTCTATTTCACTAGAAGTTAATGGTGTTAGTGTTATTGAGCACATTGCAATTGAAAGTAAAAATATCATTTGAGATGAATTTGTAGCTAATGATAGTGAATCCATGGAGGTAAGTGATGAACATGAATTGGATGAGCTTAAGGGAGTAAAAGAGAGTGAGATTGAGATGAAAGAAAGAGTTGTTTATGGAGAAGCTGATGAGAGAATTGAGAGAGATGAGGTTTTGAGGGATGAAAGTGTTAGTAATAAGCAAAGAGGAAAAATAGTGAATTTGTGTGAAAAGGAGAAAGAGGTGAAAAGTGAATTTTTTACTAACAATTTTAATTATCCTTTGCTTCGTGTTGTGCATTTTTCTTTGGACGTAGGTAAAGATTCGAGGACGAATCTTCTTAAGGAAAGGGGGAATGCAAGGCAAGAAAGACAATCTTTTATCAATGGAGTGGAGCAATCTTATATCATTGAAATGGGTTTAAAAGGAGTTCAAAAGCCCATTAATATGATCAAAATGCTTATGGGGCGTGTTCCAAACCATATGAGGCAGAAATGGATCTTTGAGACCAACAATTGGCCTAAAATTCACAATCAAGCTTATGGGACAATACTAAAAAAAGGGAAGCCTAAAGTGAAGATCAAAGGAGTCTTTCATGAAGATTAAATTCAAATGGTCTAAACAAGGCAAAGTCCATAAACCTTGAAGATTACAAGTCATGTGCAAATCATGTGCTAACCATGTGCCTACTTATGTGATTTGGGGCTTAACTTGTAATTGGGCTTAATTATGTATGTGGCCTGACTTATTTAAATTACCTTAGGCTTTAATTAGTGATAGACATGTGGGCCAAAGAAATAAAGCCCAACCCACCACTTGTCTTATTTTAGAAGGATTTAATTAGTGTCCTAATTCAAGTAGGACTCTACTTTGTAGAATATGAGTTAGAATATGACTGTACTTTTAGGAGTTGAGTTAGAATATGATTTAGTTATCCTTTACCATAAAGGATTCAAAGACTTAGGACTATAAATACTCATATAGGCTTCTTGTACAAGACATGAATGAATAAAAATGAATTTGAGTGTTTTTCTTTAAAGTGAGGCAGATTTGCATCTCTTTATTACTTTTAGGAATTAGTTACTTATCAAGTGATATTGCTTGTGACATGACTATTCTTAATAATACTTATAATCTTGGTTCTTTGCTACATTCGTTAGTTTTGGGTCGGATTTAATATTTGATCACCATAACTTAAGGTTTGTTTACCTTGTCTTGTTGAGGGGTTTCAAGGCACGGTCTTTGGGGTTTTGCATCAATTACCGTCACAGTTAGACTTTTAAAGAACAAGCTAAGCTCAGTGATAGCCTTTCACACATTAGCAGGTAGTAATTCCTGAAATGCAATAGGCATCAATCTCTGCATGAAGACATGACAATCGTGACTTTTCATGCAAAATAGCCTCAATCTGACAATACAAAGAAAGGAATAATCAATAATGTAAGGTAATTAATTATATTCTTTTTATAGTATATTAAGCAAATCTTTTTATATATGAACCTGAATTTCGTTTTCTTTCAAAGATTTTCACATATGTGCTGGGTAGCAATGTCTAGTTTGGCATTCATTGTTGAAAGATTAGCCTATATCCTTGTGTCCACATATTGCTTTCTTATATTCCCAATAACACCATCTACAACATAATTTTGAATTAAACATTTTTGTTTGTGAAGTAGCATCATATTTTAGAAAGCCTAAATTTTATCTTCTATGGGTGAATTCTAACTAACTTTCCTTGCACTATTTCAACAATAGAAATCAAAATTATACGAATTGACCATAAATCTGCATTCACTATGAATACAATATTGCAATTTTTTTTGTACAATTTATCATAAGATTGTAATAAAAATTCATAATAAATAAGGATTTTTTTGGAAATAAATAACAAGAGGTATTTTTGGAGGTGAAGACAAAATTACCATAATGGATAGAAAATTGCTTGTTAATTTGATGTAGAAGTTGAATTTGAGATAAATCTACTATTTGTGAATCAAATTGATGCTTCAACTTTTTTATTTTATTTTATTTTCATGATACAGTAATTGGGGATATATATATATATATGAAAATGGAACTAGGTTGCTACAAAATAATTAAGATCTAGGTATATGAAAAATTGGAGTTGGATGGTAATATATTGTAGGTATAAAATCTACAAACCCATTTTATACATACACAAAAATTTATACATAAAAAATGTTCAATCAGCTGTAAAATATCTTACATCAGAGTTTGAATATTCAGCTCTCATTAAGAGCTTCAATCAGAGTAAAGAAGTTTGCTTCAAAAATAACTTGATCTATCAATAATCTGTGAGTGCAAATATATAGCTTCCCCCATAGCACATAATGATATCCTCTCTCCAATCAAACACATGACTTTCCAACTTTGATGCAGCAACCACCTAGAATCTAAGTCTAGACAACCTCCAAATCAATTTGATATAAATCTTAAGTTTTAAACAATTGCAAGATTAGATTCTTCACCCCCAAAACAGCAAAGAATTGGTAACAAAGAGTATGAAGAGAGAATTGGATTCATGCCACAAATTAATTACCAACCTGATAAGTGAAAATAATCCTTGGTATATCAATGGAGATCACACCTCCCACTTGAAAAACACTCAAGAACACTCAAATTTTGATCTTAATCACCAATCTGATTGTCTTACACGCATAAGGAGGTATTTATACCTTTACAAACCAAACCCTAGGTGCAAACATGAAGAAAAGACCAATCTGACCCTAATGACTTAAGGACAAACGAATGGGCTTAATTTTATAAGGCCTACACACTTAAGACAAGTTAAAATAAGGCTGATTATGTGTCTTTAAATGAAATTATATTCCAATAATTAAAATAAAACAGCCCACTAAAATTAATCTTAGGCCCAACCATGACATAACATAAGTCCACCTTAACATAGCATATTGCATATGAGTTGAACCTTGTAATATAGACTTCTTCTCTAGCCCATTAGACTAGTTGTCTTCACCATCACATGCCCCAATAAGTGTCACAAGCTTTGGATTCCAACTGATTCCATCTCTTCAAGCTTGACCCAAGCCTCTTCCTTGATATCTCTTGTCACTAAGCTCTGAATATACATTTGCAAGGCTGCCTTGAGCTTGTTTCTACTTGATCTTATGATTGGACCAAGTGGCATCACTAATCCATCTCCTCCATGGCATGTAAGATCATTTTTGTTGTCTTGGTTTGAATCATTCCCTCCCTCCACAAAAGGATTCGTCCTCGAATCACCACCTGCATTATCAAAAGGAGAAAGGTCAGCAACATTAAAAGTTGCTGAAACACCATACTCACCGGGCAAGTCAATCTTATAGGTGATGTAGATCAAGGACATATAAGTCAATCTTCACAAAAGGAGAATGATGCACTAGTCATGCCAAGTGGTGCGATCACAAGATCAAGGGCTAACAAACTAAGGCAAGCAATGCAAGGCTATGTTCAAAGCTTGGTCACTAAGGAGATCACAAAAGATGCATGCATGACAAAGGAGATGGAGTTGATTGAAGACCCAAAGCCCATTACTTATCTTGGGGTGAGTGAAGAACCATCTTGCATGGACTAGTCCAATGGGCTAAACGAGGCAAAGTCCATAAAATTAAAGATTACAAGTCATGTGCAAATCATGTGCTAGGAGTCATGTGCCAAACATGTGCAAGACATGTGCCATCCATGTGGAAGACATCATGTGCCAACCATGTGCTCAAGATCATGTGCCATGCATGTGCCTATTTATGGGATTTGGGCTTAACTTGTAATTGGGCTTAATTATGTATGTGGGCTGCCTAATTTAAATTACCTTAGGCTTTAATTAGTGATAGACATGTGGGCCAAAGAAATAAAGCTCAACCCACCACTTGTCTTATTTTAGAAGGATTTAATTAGTGTCCTAATCCAAGTAGGACTCTACTTTTTAGAATTTGAGTTAGAATATGGCTGTACATTTAGGAGTTGAGTTAGAATAGGATTTAGTTATCCTTTACCATAAAGGATTCAAAGACTTAGGGCTATAAATACTCATCTAGGCTTCTTTTACAAGACATCAATGAATAAAAACGAATTTGAGTGTTTTTCTTTAAAGTGAGGCAGATTTGCATCTCTTTGTTACCTTTAGGAATTAGTTACTTATCAAGTGATATTGCTTGTGGCGTGGCTATTCTTATTAAATCTTATAATCTTGGTTCTTTGCTACATTGGTTAGCTTTGGGTCAGATTCAATCTATGAACACCATAGCTTAAGGTTTGTTTACCTTGTCTTGTTGAGGGGTTTCAAGGCACGGTCTTTGGGGTTCCGCATCAATAGGCATTGTCATTGATCCTCTCAACCACTTGAAAAAGTCCATCGCCTCTTGGATCCAACTTGGATTTCCTTTGGTTAGGAAATCTCTCTTTCCTAAAATGCACCCATACCCAATCTCCAGGTTCAAATTTCACAACTTTACGTCATTGATTGGCTTTTTGTGCATAACTTTTGTTCTTTAACTCAATGTGCTACTTTGCCTTCTCATGTATGGACTTAACCAAATCTGCCTTCTTTTGCCCATCTAAGTTAAAAATATCATTCACAGGTATAGGCAACAAATCCAAAGGGGTTAGCGGATTAAAACCATAGACAATTTCAAATGGAGAATAACCTGTTGATGAATGAATGCTTCTATTATATGCAAATTCTACTAATGGCAAACAATCTTCCCAAGTTTTCAAATTCTTTCCAACAACAACACGTAATAATGATCCTAAAGTTCTATTAACCACTTTAGTTTGACCATCTGTTTGAGGATGACAAGTAGTAGAAAATAGCAACTTTGTTCCCAACATTCCCCACAGCACACGCCAAAAATGACTCAAAAACTTAGAATCTCTATCAGAAACAATAGTTTTAGGAACACCATGCAAATGCACAACATCCTTAAAGAACAAATCAAAAATATGTGTAGCGTCATCAGTTTTTTGGCAAGCGATGAAATGTGCCATCTTGACTACAACAAAAATGCTATCTCTTCCCCTTTTAGTCCTGGGCAGTCCCAACACAAAATCCATAGAAATGTCAATCCAGGGCTGACTAGGGATGGGTAAAGGAGTATACAACCCATGAGGTTGAATTCTTGACTTGGCTTGCTTACATGCAACACACCTAGAGCAAATTTTCTCAACATCTTTCTTCATATTAGACCAATAAAAATGCTCATGCAAGATGTCAAGTGCCTTAGCAATACCAAAATGACCCATCAAACCACCGTTATGAGCCTCACGTACAAGCAACTCACGCATTGAACAATTAGGCACAAAGTTTATTTTCTCTAAATAAATAACCATCATGCCTATAAAACCTTTGAAACGCAGATAGTTCACATGCATTATAAAACATTTGAAAAATCAGAATCAGAAGCATACAATTCCCTTATATATTCAAATCCCATCAATCGAGAACTCAAAGTAGTAATAAGAGTATATCTTCTAGATAACGCATCAGCAACCACATTTTCCTTACCTTGTTTGTATTGAATCACATAAGGAAAGGTCTCAATGAACTCTAACCATTTGGCATGTCATTTGTTCAACTTACCTTGACCCTTGAGATGCTTTAAAGACTCATGATCACTATGAATCACAAACTCTTTAGGCCAAAGATAATGCTGCCAAGTCTCCAAAGCCTTCACCAATGCATACAACTCTTTGTCATACGTGGAATAATTGAGTTGTGCACCACTCAAATTTTCACTATAGAAAGCAATTGGACGCCTACCCTGCATCAAAACAACGCCAATACCTATCCCAGAGGCATCACATTCAATCTCAAAAGTAGAATTAAAATCAGGCAAACTCAAAACAGGTGTAGAAAAAGTTTATCTTTCAAAGTATTAAATGCAAGTTCTTGCGCCTCGTCCCACTTAAACCCCACATTCTTTTTAATGATTTCAGTTAAAGGAGCAGCAATCATACTAAAATCTTTTACAAACCTCCTGTAAAAGCTAGCAAGGCCATGAAAGCTCCTAACATCACTCACATTCCTAGGGGTTGGCCATTCTTGGATAGCCCTTATCTTCTCCTCATCAACCTCAATTCCATTGGCAATCACTACATACCCTAAGAATATAACTCTATTCATGCAAAATGTGCACTTTTTAAGTTTAGGATACAATTCTTCTCTCCTAAGTGTATCCAAAACTGCCCTAAGATGATGTACATGTTCATCAACAGATTTACTATAAATCAAAATATCATCAAAATAAACAACAACAAATTTTCAAATGAACTGACGCAAAACAAGATTCATCAATCTCATAAAAGTGCTAGGGGGCATTGGTTAGACCAAAAGGCATAACGAGCCACTCATATAAACCAAGCTTTGTTTTAAATGTTGTTTTCCATTCATCACCAACTTTCATCCTAATTTGGTGATATCCACTCATCAAATCAATCTTAGTAAAGACACATGTGCCATGCAGTTCGTCTAACATATCATCCAATATGGGTATTGGATGGCGATACTTAACTGTTATGCGATTCACAGCCCTACAATCAACACACATGCGCCAACTCCCATCCATTTTTGGCACCAAAAGCACTGGCACTGCACACGGACTAAGACTTTCACGGATATGCCCCCTTGCTAACAACTCCTCCACTTGCCTTTGAAGTTCCTTTGTCTCCTCGGGGTTGCTCCTATAGGCTGAGCGGTTTGCAATTTGAGCTCCTGGTATGAAATCAATTTGATGTTCAATTCCTCTTATTGGTGGCAATCCTTGTGGTAACTCTTCAGGGAATACTTTCTCATATTCCTGCAATAAAGAAACAACAACACTAGGCAAAGAAGGGTTAAAGTCAGCTTCATTAAAATAAGATTCCTTGTACATGAGTACAAGTAAACGTTGTTGATTCTCAAAAGTCACTCTCATATCCCTTACTTTTGCATAAAAATTGTTTTTCTTTGTACCACTATCATTTGGGCCAATTATTTGCTTTTCTTTTTGGGTCTCTTTTTTTCTCCCATTTTTCTCTCTTTTTTAGCCTATCCTTTTTCTTTTCCTCTCATCTCTCTTATTTTGCAACTATTGGCCTTTCCATTTTCTTTTTGCTCCTTTTCTCTCAATTTGGACCTTCCGGCTTCTTTTTGCATTTCTTCCTCCATGCTCCTTTTTAGCTTCATTTGATCTTCATAAACTTCACTAGGAGTCATAGGAGCCAGAATGATACGTTGATCTCCCATCATGAATGAGTGTCTATTTCTATACCCATCATGCATCACCTTTCTGTCATATTGCCATGGCCTAGCAAGCAACACATGACCTGCATGCATAGGTAATACATCACAAAGTACACGGTCAGAATATCTTCCAATGGAGAATGAAATTAAAACTTGTTTATTTACCCTTATCTCTCCGCAATCATTAAGCCATTGTAGTCTATATGGCCTAGGATGTTTCAAACAATCTAGCCCCAATTTATCAACTAAAGTAGTACTCTCAACATTAATACAACTTCCTCCATCAATTATAAGACTACAAATTTTGCCATTTATCAAGCATCTGGAATGGAAGATATTTTCCCTTTGTTCAACCCCATCTTCTTTCAATTGTGCATTTAGTACACGCCTAACCACAAGATTTAAATCCCCGCCAATAGCATGCTCGGCCTCATCATCATCACTACAATCTTCAAATGAAGGCATTGAATCAGATTCTTTATCACTTTCGGATTCAATTACACCATTATCTTTCAATATCATAACCTTTTTATTTGGGCATTGAGATGCAATATGTCCATTGCCAAGGCACTTAAAGCATTTTATGTTTCTATGCTTTTCAGTATTGGAAGAAGAAGTAGCATTAGCTTTAGGGTTACCTTTTTGCTCTACTTTACCCTTTTCTTCTCTTACCTTGTCTTTGGCTTTGTCTTCCCTTTTAGGGAATTTTGAGCTCCAATTAGATGTGGAACCCAAATAGGTTGGTTTGTTGGTTCCCTTTTGCTTTAGTTGCTTCTCCACCTTCATAGCCGTATTCACCATCTCCTCTAACTCTACATAGTGGTGCAACTCAATAACATTTGCAATTTCCTTATTTAGACCAGCCAAGAAACGTGCCATGGTAGCCTCCCTATCTTCATCAAATTAGCCTTCATCATAGCTATCTCCATTTCTTTATGATAGTCTTCAACACTTTTATTCCCTTGCCTCAAAGTTTGGAGCCTTTGATGTAGTTCTCTATAATAGTAACTAGGGACAAACCTTTTTCTCATTACTGCCTTCATCCCCACCCATGTGTTTATAGGCCTTTCCCCATTCCTACGCCTATTGAGGATGATTTGGTCCCACCATACCAAGGCATAGTCAGTGAATTCCACGGCTGCC
Organism: Triadica sebifera; assembly: GCA_023653625.1. Taxonomy (NCBI): domain Eukaryota; kingdom Viridiplantae; phylum Streptophyta; class Magnoliopsida; order Malpighiales; family Euphorbiaceae; genus Triadica; species Triadica sebifera. The sequence goes on along the minus strand of CM042899.1, from coordinate 1,260,069 downwards.
AACTTTACTTTTTTTTTCCTCAGAATAGTTATGACATTCAAACACCAATTCCACTTTTCTCTCCCACTCCAAGTAAGCATCAGCATCATTCCTACCTTGAAAAGTAGGGATTTTCATTTTAATACTCCCCAAATTACGATCTATCCGATTCTCAACGTTCCCAAATATATCCGCCTCTACCCTGCCTCTATGTTCTCTCCTATTCCTTCCTCTATCATTTCTGCCCCCTCTACCTCCAAACTGATTTCTATCCCTATCATCATCAAACTCATCAAAATCTTCTTCATAGTCAGATTGAGGTGGAGTTGCTAACCTTTCCCTTCTCCCTCCAATTCGACTTTGCAAGGATGTATCTATTCTAAGATTCTGTAGAGCTTGATCATGGCCTTCTAACCTCCTATCATACTTGTCAAACCGATCATTCATATCTCAGAGCAGAATCTCAAGCCTTCCAAATTGTTGTTGCATAACCTCCAATGTGAAGAATGTTTTGTTTCCTTCATCACTACTTCTTTCCTGGTTGCTTGATTTAGACATGATGTAAATAAATGGCCTCACACACTCCCTCACGTGTTTCACTCAAAAGGTGTATGTTCGCTCGTGTTTCACTCAATTAAGGCTTTTACCCTCTTTTGAGCTAACCACTCTTGCCTTTTACTGCTCTTGTGTCCTCACTATGATATATTTCCTGATTAATTTCAACCAACCATATCAATAATAATGAGCAGCAATATCCAACAGAAAATTAAAATAGACAATTCCTAAGCAAGAAAGGAAACATCACAAAACTAGAAGCAAAATTAATGAGATGAAAGCAAGGAATGACAAGTATATGATATATGCACACACGGATGAAGAATGAGGTGTGCAGATATAATATTATTAGTTGAGTAATTTGCTTATCATTTGGTATCAGAGTCAGTCCTGTACACCGGTGTCCCTTCGGGTTACGACAGATCGCCGACCGAGGCAGTCGGGGTCTTAAGAGGGTGGGGATGATGCGTCCCACATTGGTTGCGGAGGAACTCCTGGATTGGTTTATAAAGCTGGGTTCAAACCTTTCCCTTTGAGTGCGCTTTTGGGGCGAAGTTAGGAGTCCACATTCTTATCAAACTTGGAGATAAATCTGCATTCACTTCAACTTAGCTTCAAGAATCCCAAATTCATAAACATCAAACAAACCTCAAAAATAAAAGAAACCCATAAAATAAAGAATCAGATTTTCTACAAAGGGAAAGACCTATAGAACCCCAATCACCCTTCCTTTCTTCCTTTTTCATCAATTGAAATTCAAGCTTCCTTAAAGAGTTTCTCTCCTTTGGAAGTCCTCTCCTTCTCATTCCCCATTCATGCCTGAAGCATTATGCCTCCATTCTCTTCATTTTCCTTTTTTTTTTCCTTTATATGATTTGCATTTCAAATGGTAAATTTTCTTAATCCAAACTTTCACATTTTTAGATTTTCAGAAAATTCAAACTAACAGAAAATTCAAACTTTCAGATTTTCAATTTTTACTGTGAATAATTAAAAAAATAAAATTCATAGAAAAAAAAACTATAAACAATTCAAAAAAAAGCTGACCTTCACCGGAGTACCAATAGTGGTGCAGAAGAACAGAGATGACTGGCGTGGAGGAGAAGAAAGGACAACCAACAGGAAGGAGAAGTAAAACAGGGGACAACCGGAGCAGTGGAGTGGGATGCAGCAGAGGAGTAGTAGACGCGAATAGTGAAGGAAAGGAACACACGACCGACCATAGGACGAGACAGACCAAAGGAGCAGTGGAGCCAACTGATGAATCGCTAGATCTGGGTGTCGACACTGCAAAGAATGGATACTATGCGACAAGGAAAAAAATTTCTGAGCAATGTGAGAGGTGGAGCCTTTTTTGTTTGAATACTATATGATTTTTCATAGAAACTTCAGTTTCTTCATAAGAAGAATATCTATATTGGAATTTATAATTTTAAATTATAATGATGTGTAAATATACTTATAAATTGATCTCACTAAATTTTTAATTAGTCTTTTTACCTTAAACAAAAACTCACACCAAAATTGAAAAATAAAATTAGTAAAAAAAAGATTGACACTGTAACTGATCTTAATGTCAATCAAACTGATTAAATTGAAAAAAATTGGTTTAATTTAATTGGTTCTATATTTAATTAAAGGAGAAGACTAATTGAAAAATAAAGGAAAGGGATTTAATTGAAAATTTTGAAAAAAAAAAAAGAATTTAGCTGAAGATAAATTAAAGAGGAAAATTGAAAATTGAAAAGGAATTTAATTAAAAATATTAAATTAAAAAAAGAAAGGATTAAAGATTGAAGTTTAAAAAGAAAAGAAAGAGAGTTAATTAAAAATATATTAAAGAAGAAATTAAAAAAAAGGAAATAAATTTTACTTAATAAAATTATTTAAAGAAGGTAATTGATAAAAAATGAAAGAAATTTAATATAATAAATTGAAAAACAAATAAAGAAAAATCAGTGAAGTGGAAAAAATTTAGAGAATGACCTTGAAAAATAAAAACAAAATAATTTAAAGGAAAAAAATTAGAGATGAAAATTAAAAACATAAAATGAATTTAATTGACGAAAATTAAATCATTTCAATTTTTTGAGTTTCTTTTGCTAAATTAATTGAATCGCTTCAAACTGATAATCAAATGAAATTAGCTATATACAAATTGATTTATTAACTTTTTAACAAGTTAAATCGATTAAATCCAACTTTGCTAACCCCTAATCCCTTTATGTGATTGCTTTTCATTAAGAAATTTTAATTTTTTTTTTCAAATTTCAACACAAGAAGAAAGAGTTTGGTTATTGATTACAATTAAAAAAGTGATTAAAATTGCTAATTAACAGGACCTATAATTTATTATCTAATTTATACATAGTTTGCATAAAAATATTAAGAATAAAAATGACCTGTGAATATTGTGTGAGATTAATAATTAATTATAACAAATGGGTTAAATTACTAAAATACACAATTATTTGAAAAAAAATCCAAACTAAGCAATCATCATAATTGAGTACTTTTAGTTGCCACACTCGACTAACATAATAGAATAGTCCATCTGCCAAGTGATTGAATCACCGCCATTATACTAACTTACAACTAAAATTTCATACTTTTTGCTGATACATAATACATTTATGATATAAGAGTATGTTCTAATCAAAATATTTATAATTTTTATTTATACTTTTAATAGTTCAGTATTAATTTAAAACTTCAATTGAATTTTAATATATTAAATTTGATACATTAATTATTTTATTAATACAATGGTAAATGAAGTCTTAGTTTAGAGGCCATAAATAAATTTGGTTTCTAAATTGTGACCACACAAAAATATGGTCACTAAATTGAGACCACTCAAAGATGTGGTCACTAAATAGTTACCACATAATATGTGGTCGCTGAATCTATGAACAATCAAAAAATAGTGACCACGAACAATGTGGTTGCAACTTTAGTGACCACAAATAAATATACTCACTAAATAGCGACCACAAATCAATTTGGTCACTAAATAGAGACCATATTATCTGTGCTCACTGAATTATCTATCATAAAATTTGGTGCCAACTACTAGCGCCATGCGTAGCAACCAAAATTCGTAGTAATTGTATGTCGTCGCAATGTGGTAGTAAAGTGGTCACTGTGTGGTCTTTATTTTAATAAATTAATATTGATCTTTTTTTTTATCACAATGTAGTTGTAAATTGGTCTTTATTTAGTGACCATATTTATGTGGTCACTAATTGTGGTCACTATTTTGCTATTTTTTTGTAGTGACCACAAAGCTAAAACTCAGCATGAGAATTATTTTTCTCTCATGGAGATAGTAAGCAAGAAACATATACCAATGAATAAGTTTAGAGAGTTGTAGATCCAAATATTCTACTAGATGAGCACAATAGTAATAGAAATAGTGATAGTCATGTCATGCTCATAAATGAAAATTTTCTTTTTATGCATTAGATATATTTTAAAATAAATACATGTATGTAAATAAATTTATATACTAGATTACAGTTTGTAAATGCGCAGTTTACATATATTTAAAAAGGATTATTTACTTTCATTTTGAGTTATAAGTGGATCTACATATATTGTATATCTATAAGTCCTGCGCAGGCACATTAGTTGGTTAGTTAGAGATACCACTTTATTTGATTGAGGTACAAAAGTGTAAGAGAGTGTTCTAATATGACTCATGATCAAGACCTATTTAATGATATTAACACAACATATATCTCCAAAGTTAGAATTGGAAATGGAGCATATGTTGCTGTAAAAGGCAAAGGGATTATGGCAATTGAAGGTTGCTCAACATTGAAACTAATTTATGATGTTTTATTTGTTCATTAAATTGATCAAAATCTTTTCATTATTGATTAGTTGTTGGAAAAGGGTTACAAAGTTCTTGTTTAGGATAAATCCTGCATGATCAGAAATGCAAAAGCTAGAGAATTGTTCAAGATTCAATTGAAACACAAAATTTTTGCTTTAAATTTGATAGAAGAAGAGCAAGTTGTAATGCACAAGGAAGAAAGACAACACAATCCTTTGGCATAAGAGGTTGGAGAATTTTCATTATGATGCTCTGATATGTATAAAAAAGAATAATCTTGTAGAGGGGCTACCTGAATTAGAACAAGATATACATGTATGCATTGCATGTCAATATGGCAAGTAAACAAGGCTGCCTTTTCAAAAAGGTAAAGCTTGGAGAGCAACACATAAGCTACAATTGGTGCACACATATATGGAAGGACCACAAAAATCACCATATTTGAATGGCAATAAGTATTATATTGCTTTCATTTATAATTACACAAGAATGTGTTGGATTTATTTTATGAAACAAAAACTTAGGTTGCTAACATCTTTTATAAGTTTAAAAATTGGGTGGAAACTCAAAGTGGAATAAAGATGTAGATGATATGGTTAGATAATGGAACTAAACATACATCTCAAAAGTTCAATAAATTTTATGAATATGCAAGTGTTGAACAAAGCTCCTCCTAAAAAGACACCATTCGAAGATTGGTATGACTTTAAACCCAAATTGCTAAATTTGAAAAATTTTAGCTCTTTATGCTTTCTTATATCCCTCAAGTTAATAGGATATAGCTTGATAACAAAGGCTTATAGGATTTACTTACCATAAAGCAATAAAGTAATTGTGAGTATAGATGTAAAATTCTTTGAATCTGAAAATTAGAGTTGGGAAAATGAAAAACAACTTGACTTTCAGGAGGAGAATGATGATGATGTAGATAATCAACCTATTTGAGGAACCAAATCACTCTCTAACATTTATCAGAGATGCAATGTAGCCTTAATGGAACCCGCAAGATATAGTGAGGGTGTAACCGATAAAAAATGGATCTATGCAATGAAAGAGGAGCTCAACATGATTGAGAAAAATCAAACATAGGAGTTGGTGGACAAACTTGAACACAATTAGGCTATAGAAGTCAAATGGGTTTTTAAGAACAAGATCAATCTTTCTGGTTCTATAAATAAGTATAAAGCAATGCTCACTGTTAAGGGATATGCACAAAATTTTGGAGATATTTCTCTAAAACCTTTACTCCTATTGCTGGGTTGGACACCATTAGGATGTTGATGCTTGTTAAACAAAAGGGCTAGATTAAATTGGATGTAAAGTTAGCCTTCTTAAATAGTTACTTAACGGAGGAAATTTTTGTAATGCAACTTGAAGGATTTGTTGTTCAAGGACAAAAGGAAAAGGTATATCGATTGAAAAAGACCTTGTATGGTTTAAAATATGCCCCAATATTATGGTATAGCAGAATTGATGCACATTTAATAAATTTAGGCTCTGAAAAGAGTCTAAGTGAATTTACTTTATATATTAAAAAGGTTGATGAAGAAATATTAGTGGTATCTCTATACGTTGATGATTTGCTTGTCATATGGAGCAATAAGGAGCTTATTGACAGGTTAAGCTTTTGAAATGATAGATCTTAAAAGAATGTCATTTTTCCTTGGCATCCAAGTGCAACAAAACCAAAGTGGAATCTTTGTAACTCCATCCAAATATGTAAAGGAGATGTTAAAAAAATTCAAGATCGAGGATCATAAGCTAACTGTAACTCCAATGAATCAAAAGGAAAAATTCAATAAAGAAGATGGAGCTGAAAAAAGTTGATGAAGGGATATACATAAGCTTAATTGGTTATCTAATCTACTTAACAACCATTAGGATAGACATCATGCATGATGTAAGTTTATTATCAAGATACAAATATTGTGCTAGTGAAATTCACTTTTAAACAACAAAAAAGATTCTCAGATATGTCAAGGGCACAATTGATTTTGGAATAAGATTCCAACATGTTAAAAATTTCAGCCTTCATGGCTATTTTTCAATTTTGGTTATGGAATTTTTTCATCGTGTTAAGAAAAAAAAGATCATAGCACAATTAACAACAAAGGCAGAATATGTGGCAGCTGCATTAGTTGCAAATCAAGCTTTGTAGCTCAAAAAACTTATGGCTGATTTGTACATGGAGCAAAAAGAGAGTACTTATATTTTTATGGATAATCAAGCATCAATTTCAATAGCCAACAATTTAGTATTTCATAGAAGAAGAAAACAGTTCAAGATAAAACTTTATTTTCTGAGGGAAGTACAAAAGCTAGAAGAGGTGCATCAAATTCATTCCAAGAATGAAGACCGTAGTGTTGATATTCTAACAAAAGTTATTCCTAAAGAAATATTTAAGTTTTTCAGACAGATACTTGAAGTATGCCACATCAGAGTGAAGGAGCAGTGTTGATTTAAAGACTCTAAATAGTGCTAGAATATAAAAAAATAATTAGGATATGGTTTTGATTCTTTAGCAAATTTTTAGGGATCAATTGTGTAACACCCCCTAACCATACCAGCGCATAGCCAGATAAAATGATGTTACATTTGATAGAGAGATGCTTTAAAGGCAATCACCTTAGGCAATTAATGTACTCATTTATTATTAATAAAAGCATTTTCATTATATGGTATTCTTTGCATATGAATTGATATAGATCTTAGACCATTTAATGAAAGTCCTTGGTATGTAACACGACATAAAGAAAATCATGATGAGATCATGAAGATGGGATTCCTATCATATGGAATTATGCTTATACCTAAATTATCTCTAGTCATAGGAATAATAAGAAAGAACATTGTTAATCCAAATAGACTAGCACATGTGATACTCCTTGACTAAGTGAAACAGTTGATCTCATAAGTTAAAGACATGAGATGTATAGAGTTAATATGTGGATGCTTGCTGAGTAGCTAAGTACATTGGATGATCTGCTATGAGACATTTACATGGATATTTATTCAATGTCAATGATAGCCTTATAATAGCAATGTTGCAAGTATCCTTAGACTTGAGATGATCAAGGTTATCTTAGATATAGAATTTTATACTTTGACTCTATAACTTGATGCCTCTAAGAGGTTGCTCATAGAGTTGTGATTGGGTATAGCATGAGGTATTCGAAGGTAGTTGAGTAGTCAATAGAGGATTCACTACTCCTAATAGAAGGAGAGTATAACTATGGCCTCTTGTAGAGATCATTACTCATATATCCTTGGCCAAGGTGGACATGTCTTGAAGAAGATCTTCAAGGACATCTCTAATAGAGTAATGAGTCTCATAGACAAGAACTAATATCATTTGGAATAGATGTGACATAGTCAGTCTAGTGAGAGTTGACACACAATCCATGCTCTGAACCAAATGAGGTATATAGTTTGGTGAAAAGATGAATTGCATGATAATTGCCTATATAAGGGTTAAAAGTCAAAACATTGACTTTCTAGTTAATTGTGTTAGAGGGGTGCTCTAAAGGCAATCACCTTTAGCACTTATTGTACAAATTTATTTGATTAATAAAAGGCTTTTTAATTAATTTGATGTTCATTTGATATATGAATTGATAAGTAATCTTAAATCAATTAATGAAGTCCTTGATACATAACATAACATGAAGGAAATCATGATGAGATCATATGTAATTATGTTAGTATCAAAACTATCCCTAGTCATAGGATTAATGAGACGGAATATTATTAATCCGAATAGACTAGCACATGTTACACTCCTTGATTGGATCGAGCAGTAGATCTCATAATCTATAAACATGAGATGTTGAGGGTTAACATGTAGCTTGCTAAATGTAGCTAAGTACATTGGATGACCAGCTACGAGACAATCATATAGATAATCTATTCAAATATCAATGATAGTTTCATCATAGCAATGGTGCAATTATCCTTAGGCTTGAGGTACTCAAGGATATCTTGAATATTGATTTTGTATTTTGATAATATTCCTTGTTGCCTCAGGGATGTTGCTTATAGGGTGGTGATTGGATACAACTTGAGGTATTCAAAGGTAATTCGGTAACCAACAAAGGATTCACCACTCCTGATAGAAGGAGTGTATACCCATGGCCTCTTGTCATGGTCATTACTCAGGAATCTCTAGCCAGAGTGGAAATGTCATAAAGATAGTCTTCAATGATATATCTAATAGAGTAATGAGCCTCAAGGACAATAACTAATATTAGTTACTAGACGTGACGTAGTCAGTCTAGTGGGAGTTGATTGGGCCCAATTTTTTGGATTGGCTAAGGAATCTGAGAATAGTTCTCAAATCTGAAAAGATTGGCTATGCCTAGATGAGGCACTCCCTAATCCCCATGTTGCTAATGCTTCTGAAGATGTTCAGAAGGCATATCAAAAGCCTTTCGATGATAGTGAGATGACAAGCTGCATTATGCTTGCTACTATTCAGCTGAGTTGCAAAAGTAGCATGAGACTATGAATGCTAATTCCATGGTATACCATCTAAGAGAGTTTTTTGATAAGCAAACACGTTCCGAAAAGGTTCGAAACTTCAAGGTTGCTCTTCTGCACTAAGATGGTTGAGGGGATTTCTCCAGTGCAATATTCATTGAAGATGAATGACTACATTGAGAGGTTGGCCACCTTGGGATTTGTCATGGACCATGAATTCATTATTGACTTAATTCTAACTGGTTTGTCTGATAGTTCTTCACATTTTTTACTTAACTATAGGATAAACCAAATCTCTACCACTATTCCTGAGCTGATTAACTTGCTCAAAACATCTGAGCCATCAGTCAAAAAGGACAGTAAGGCTGTGATGCTGGTGGACTCTTCAAGTTCTAAAAATAAGAACCTAAAGAAGAAGAAGAAGAAGTCCATAAAGCCTAAGGGAGGTGCGGCCAAGAAGAAGCCAAGGAGATTGCTCCAAAGGGGACATGCTTCCATTGTGGCAAGGATGGCCATTGGAAGAGAAACTGCAAGGCTTACTTGGAGTCCTTGAAGAAGAAGGCATCTGATGCCACATCTACTTCAGGTATTTTTTTTCATTGAAATTAATACTATTTCCAATATTAATATATGGGTATTAGATATCGGTTGTGGCTCACACATATGCACTGATATGCAGGGCCTAAGGAATAGTAGACAGCTTAATAAGGGAAAGTCAGACCTACGTGTTGGAAATGGAGCAAGGGTTGATGCATTAGCTATAGGAACATATGTATTGACCCTCCCTAGTGGACTTATATTAAATTTGGATAATTACAATTATGTACCTACTTTGACTAAAAACATTATTTCTGTTTCAAGTCTAAATAAAGATGGTTTCCTTTTAGCTTTTAGTAACAATTGTTGTTCTATTATGTTGAATGAAATTCTTTATGCTAGTGGTACACTATGCAATGGAATATACATATTAGATATGTCAAATTCAATTTTAAACATCAATGATAATAAAAGGCAAAAATAAGATATGTTGAAATCATCTTACTTATGGCATTGTCGCCTTGGTCATATAAGTGAGAAACGCATGGCTAAGCTACACAAAAGTGGTAGTTTAGGGTCATTTGATTATGAATCATATGACACATGTGAATTTTGCTTATTAGGCAAGATGACTAAATTACTCTTTATGGGAAAGGGTGAATGTGCTAATGGACTTTTAGACTTAATACATTCAGATGTATGTGGTGCAATGTCTACACACGCCATAGGTGGTTTCATCTACTTCATTACTTTCATCGATGACTACTCGCGATATGGGTACGTGTATCTTATGATATACAAATCTAAAGCTTTTGAAAAGTTCAAAAAATTCAGAAATGAAGTAGAGAAACAACTTGGCAAAAGTATAAAAACACTTCGATCAGATTGAGGAGGTGAATACTTGAGCCCTAAGAGTTTCTAGATTATCTTAAGGATGATGGGATTTTATCTCAATGGACTCCACCTTACACGCCACAACACAATGGTGTGGTTGAAAGAAAAAACTGAACCTTGTTAGACATGGTAAGGTCTGTGATGAGTTTTACAGAAACCGCCATTTATATATTAAATGGAGTTCCTTCGAAGTTAACTGATGTTACTCCATATGAGATATGGTATAACAAAAGGCCCGCATTTTCTTCCATGAGAATTTGGGGTTGTCCTGCTTATGTGGACCAGACAATGTTAGATAAGCTAGAAGCTAAGTCTGATCGATGTCTGTTTGTGGAATATCCAAAAGCATCATATGGATATCAATTTTACCACCCTTTGCAACAAAAGGTTTCTGTTTCAAGAAATGTTATCTTTTTAGAGAGATAATTCGTTTTAAAAGGAGATAGAGGGAGCAAAATTGAACTTAAGGAAGTTCAAGATGCTCAAACAGATGCTGATCAACTACCTGAACCTGAGCTTGTTACTCATGCAGATGATATATCAGCTTAACCTTCTGAAACACAAGAGCTTCGAAGGTCAATTAGGATACATACTATTCCAAAGAGATATGGATTTCTCATTAGTGAATAGAATGACATATTGCTCATAGAAAATGATGAGCCTACAACCTATAAAGAAGTTTTGAATAGTTCGGAATCTGACAAATGCTTCAAGCCATGAAGTCAAAAATGGATTCCATGTATGAAAACCAAGTATGGACTTTGGTTGACCCACCTGAAGGGATAAAGCATATAGGGTGCAAATGGGTTTTTAAAAAAAAAATTGACATGGGTGGTATTGTGATTACTTATCAAGCTAGACTTGTTGCTAAAGGTTATCGTGAAAGATAAGGAATTGACTATGATGAAACTTTTAACCTAGTAGCTATGCTTAAATCCATAAGGATGCTTTTAGCCATTGTTGCTCATTATGATTATGAAATATGGCAAATGGATGTGAAGACAACTTTCCTTCATGGAAATCTGACTGAGGGTGTGTACATGACACAACCAGAAGGCTTCATATCCAAAGATGGCAAAAAGGTATGTAAGCTTCAAAGATCCAATTATGAATTAAAGCAAACATCTAGGAGTTGGAATATTCGGTTTGATGAGACAATCAAATAGTTTGGTTTCTTACAAAATCCGGATGAACCTTGTGTCTACAAGAAGGTTAGTGGGAATACAGTCGTATTTCTTGTGTTATATGTAGATGACATATTGTTAATGGGAAATGATGTCTCAGCCTTACAATCAATCAAAATTTAGTTATCCAAGAATTTCTCTATGAAAGACCTTGGAGAAGCGGTCTATATTTTGGGGATAAAGATCTATAGAGATAAATCTAAAAGATTGTTTGGTCTTTCACATTCTACATACATAGATAAGATGCTAAAGAGGTTTAGCATGGAGCAGTCCAAGAGGGGATATATTCCCATGACCCATGGGATTACTCTCTCAAAGTCTTTGTGTCCAAAGACACAAGATGAGAGGACAACTATAAGATCAATCATGTACGTTATGGCATGTACAAGATTCGATGTATCATATGCTCTGAGTATCACGAGCAGATACCAATCGGACCCTAGTGACCATCATTGGGTGACGGTCAAGAATATCCTAAGTACTTAAGAAGGACTAAGGATGTATTATTGGTATATGGAGATGGAGATCTTATTGTGAGCAGGTATACCGATGCCAGCCTCCAATCTGACAAGGATGACTCAAAATCTCAGTCAGGTTATATATTCACACTAAATGGTGGAGCAGTTAGTTGGAAGAGTTCCAAACAGGAAACGACTGATGATTCCATAACTGAAGCAGAGTACGTTGCAGCTTTTAAAGCAGCAAATGAAGCAATTTGGATAAAGAAATTCATCACAGAACTTGGAGTGGTTCCTAGCATTATTGATCCAATAAAATTATATTGTGATAATAATGGAGCCATTGCACAAATAAAAGAGCCACGGTCTCATCAGAGATCAAAACATGTACTTAGAAGATACCACTTGATTAGAGAAATCATTGGTAGGAATGTTGTAAAGATAGAAAAAGTCCCCACTGATCAGAATATTGCTGATCCTTTAACTAAGCCACTTCCCCAAAAGAAATATGACTCTCATGTACTCGCCTATGGAATTAAACACAAAGGCAATTGGCTTTAATGCAAGTGGGAGCTTGTTAGAGGAGTGTTCTAAAGGCAATCACCTTTAGCCCTTATTGTACAAATTTATTTGATTAATAAAAGGCTTTTCATTAATTTGATGCTCATTTGATATGTGAATTGATAAGTGATCTTAAATCAATTAATGAAGTCCTTGATACATAACATAGTATGAAGGAAATCATGATGAGATCATATGATATTGAGATTCTTATCATGTGTAATTATATTAGTATCAAAATTATCCCTAGTCATAGGATTAATGAGATGGGACATTATTAATCCGGATAGACTAGCACATGTTACACCCCTTGATTGGATCGATGAGTAGATTTCATAATCTATAAACATGAGATGTTTAGAGTTAACATGTGAATGCTTGTTAAGTGTAGCTAAGTAATTGGATGACCAGCTATCAAACAATCATATGGATAATCTATTCAAATGTCAATGATAGTCTCATCATAGCAATGGTGCAAGTATCCTTAGACTTGAAGTACTCAAGGATATCTTGAATATTGATTTTGTATTTTGATACTATTCCTTGTTGCCTTAGGGAGGTTGCTCATAGGGTGGTGATTGGATACAGCTTAAGGTTCGTAGTCAAATCACTGACTTTCCGATTAATTGGGGGTCATGATGTGTTACTAGATACTGCTCATGACTTGCTTAAATTAATTGTTAATTTAAGTGGCTAACATAACCGGGAACCTAATGGGTCACACGTATTTAAGATATAGAGAATGAGTTAAATGGTCTTGGATATGATCCAAAATATGAGAAAATTATTTCGGGATGGATCGCGACGAGATCACACGGGAAAAATTGTTCGGGAGGGTTACGGGCCCGTATGGGCCTGTGCGGGCTAGGCAGGCTGCTGGCTAGCCTAACTAGCCAACTGGGTTGTCCAACAGTAGCCCGCAGCAGGCCCAGCACGCTGCTACCTCCCTCCCGTTGGCCAACAACAGAATTTGGCCAATTACTATTCATTCATTTTCCTTTTCTCCATTTTTAACTTATCATCTTTTCTTTGAATTTGATTTAAATAGAAAATACATCAAATGACAGAAAATAGACATGAAAATATTTTTTGTGAAAAAAATATTTTTTAGACACAACAAAATTCTCTCAAGAACACTTTCAAAGCCACTTTAAATTTGTTCAAACCATTTCTTTTGACAGTTTCTTTTGACGGTTTCTTTTTCATTCTTCACGTGGATTATCATTAGAGACATCCTATTGTGAATTGTTGTGGTTTGCTACAATCCAACAAAGTGAACATTTGAAGAACAAATAAGAAATTACAAGGTATAATTTATAATTTCTATGTTTATATAAATTAGTTTTAATGATACAAGTACGATCTTTTGTTTCGGATTTACCCAAAAAATTGGGTGACCATGATATGTTGCTAGATACCGCTTATGATCTACTAAGTTAAGAAAAATTGATTGGAAATCAATTATGGATCAAAAGTATATGACTCATAGAATCCTAATTAGATTAGGATTCCTTCCAAGGCTTGAGTTACTAACTGCTCTACTCTATAAGTAAGGTCCATTGGTCTAGCGGCTCTCTTAACCAATTTATTGTTCTCAGTACTTGTTCTGATACATGCGCTAGAGAAAAATAAATTCTGACGCCGAATTTTAGTTCAGTGGTGCAATAACTTATAGTAAACCCCATTTTGCAAGAACATATAAAAATAAAAATTAATGAAGTTCTTTTTCCATGAAATAAAATCATAAATATAATTTTATGCTTATGTATAGAAATAGTCATAAAATATTTTCAGTAAATGGATGTGACAACAAAACTTTTCGAAACTAATTTCATTAGTGCACTTAATGTAAGCACATAATCAAAAATAAAAATTACATCCATTTACTAAATAAAATGCTTCATCCAGCCTATATACTAAGATGTCATAGCCCTACTCTTAGGAAAACAAGGGATACCGTTAATCGACGGAAATATCAGAGTCCAAGATAACCACATGACCAAAGTCAAAGATAACTACATGACCTAAAATAATATGTATGGACTAGAGTCAATCCAAATTAACTACAAGATCGGTAAATAAATAATGTCTATAGTCCAAGATAACCACATGAGTCATACAATATATCTCATGACTAGGATAACAACAGGTCATGAAGTTTCTACTCTGTTAACATGCTAATTATTCCCTAGCTCATTGTCTAGGCTAATATATGAGTTTAACATCATACATACAATATTAAAACATTTATTTCGCTAACATAATTTCTATGCCAAAATATTTTATTTCTATCATAATCAATTTTTCATAAAAACTTTTCATGCCAAAAAGCATATGAAAAATCAATTTAAATCACTACTAGACTGTATTATAAGTTAATGCATAAACCTGTTCTATACTTTTCCTGCATATGTTGGCCCTTTTCCTTTATCCAGTATGAGCACTTATATTAATGGTGCACCTAATAAAATATACATAATCAAATATCATGCATCCAGAGAAAAAAATAATAATAATACTAATTCTTTTAATAATTGAACTACTATCCCTTTTAATTAATACTCAGTGTCTCTCAAGTCAATTTATGTTTTTGTATTTTCATTTAATTTGAATTTTACATGGTTAACATATTACCCCGAGTCTCAATAGTGTGGCATATTTATCAAGATATGTCCATTTTTCATCTTATCCCATACAAATTATTTTTTGTCTCAATTTCTTTTGTTCGTCTTTTAAACTCTAGATCCACCATTTTATTGTCAAAATTTCAAGTTAGGCCCATTTCAGGTCATGACCCAATAACAATATCTCAACCACATTTTAGAATTTATTATTATTATTATTATTATTATTATTATTATTATTATTATTATTATTATTATTATTATTATTATTATTATTATTATTATTATTATTATTATTATCAAATTTTTAGGTCCTTTAAGACCCACGACCCACTACCAAAATTGCTCATATTTAATTATTTTCTTTCGATTAAATATGATTTTGTCCCTTCTCAATTCTTGCATTCATTCTGTAATTTCCATTTTGGTCCAATTATATGCACAACTCACATTATAATCCTTTAGATCACTTGGGTTTTCAATCTTTGTGAGTCACTAACATTGTAAATCCCTCAATTAAACCCATACAATACTCTAAATTTTCATTTGGTTTTCTTCAAGATTTTGGATCTATAATTTTAACTCCCCATCAAAGGCTTAACATCACTAAACTCTACATCTTCTTCCCTAGAGCTTTGATCAAAACATACAAAAATACAACTACATATTTCAGGCAACTCTCCCCTTTCAACCTCCAAAACTCCTTTTTTTACAATAAGCAAAATAACAAAATATAAAGGAACAAGAAAGGCGCTAGGCTTGCATTGTTGGATAAGGAAAGCTCATTGGGAACCTTCAAGCGCTAATCCCGAAGGACCCAAGTTCGTTTGGGTACCTAAAAACCAAACTTGAATTATGGTTTTATAGGTATGCCTCATGTGCACTATAAAGGAAAATGCTTGACTTGTAAATAGTAGATGCTTTAGGCATATGAGTTGAAATAAAGAACTCTTCCATCACATCAAAAGAATTGATGGGGGCAAGGTAACCTTTAGGAACAATGCTAAAGGTAAGGTAATTGGCATTGGCTCTATTGGTATTAATAATACAACTTTTGTTGAAGATGTTTTGCATGTTGATGGTTTGAAACATAATTTGTTAAGTGTAAGTCAATTATGTGATAAGGGAAACCAAGTTATATTTACCTTAAATGAATGTCTTATAACCTCTTTAAGTGGCCAAGAGATATTCAAAGGAGATAGAGATGCTAATACTTACATAATAGACTTACACAAAATATCTAACCTTTTCTCTAAGTGTCTTATGTCTATTAGTGATGAATCTTGACTATGGCGTAGAAGGCTTGGTCATGCAAGCATGGAATTAATTCAAAGCTTTAGCAAAGGAGAGCTAATGAGTGGACTTCCAAAAGTCAAATTTGAAAAAGATAAGACATGTGAACCTTACCAAATAGGAAAACAATAAAAGTCATCCTTCAAATCCAAAAATGTAGTAAGTACCTTTAAACCTCTACAACTTTTGCATTTAGATCTTTTTGGACCTACTAGAGTTGCTAGTTTAGGAGGTAAACACTATGTTTTTGTCATTATTGATGATTACTCTAAATTCACTTAGGTAATTTTCTTAACTCAAAAGAGTGATGCTTTTGAATCTTTCAAAAATTTTGCTAAAAGAGTTCAAAATGAAAAAGGCTATTTTATTTCCAAAATAAGAATCGATTATGGCAAAGAATTTAAAAATGAAAATTTTGGAAACTTTTGTTTATAATATGGTTTTTCACATGATTTTTCAACTCCTAGGACACCTCAACAAAATGGGGTAGTAAAAAGGAAAAATCAAACTTTAATTGAAATGGCTCAAACAATGCTTAATGAGTATGGTTTACCAACCTACTTTTTGGCCAAAACCACTAATACTATGTGTTATATTTCAAATCAAGTTTTCAAAAGACCACTTTTAAACAAAACTTCTTTTGAGCTGTGGAATGGAAGAAAACCCATGATATCTTACTTTAGAGTATTTTGATGCAAGTGTTTTATATTAAACACCAAGGATAACTTTGGCAAATTTGTCTCTATATCTGATGTGTTGGGTTTTGAAGAATGAATCAGATTCATAAATGCAGCGGAAAAATAAAATTTTCAAAACCCGAAACAAAATATCATACTTGAGCCATTAAAACTAATTTATATAAACATAGAGGTTATAAATTATACCTTGCAATTTCTTATTTGTTATTCAAATCCTCACTTTGTTGGATTGTAGCAAACCACAACAATCCACACTAGGATGTCTCTAATGATAATCCACACAAAGAATGAAGAAGAAACTATCAAAAGAAAATGGTTTGAACAAATTCAAAGTGCTAGGAAAGTGTTCTTGAGAGAACTTTGTTGTCTTAAAAATAATTTTTTCACAAAAAATATTTTCATGTCTATTTTCTACCATTTGATGTCTTTTCTATTTGAATCAAATTCAAAGAAAAAATGAAAAGTCAAAAATGGAGAAAAGGGAAATGAATGAATAGTAATTGGTCATAATTGGCCTAATTAAGGCCAAATTCACCTGTTGGCCAACGGGGTGGAGGCAGCAGCGTGCTAGGCCTGCTGTGGGCTACCGCTGGGTAGGCCAGCAGCTTGCCTAACATTTTTTCCCTTACGATCTTATCGCGATCTATCCTGAAATAATTTTCTCATATTTTAGATCATATCCAAGACCATTTTACTCATTCTCCATATCTTCAATGCGTGTGACCCATTAGGTTTCCGGTTATGTTGGCCACTTAAATTAACAATTAATTTAAGCAAGTCATGAGTAGTATCTAACAACACATCATTACCCTCAATTGACCGAAAAGTCAGTGGTTTGACTACGAACCTTTCCATAGACAATTCCCATGCAGTTATTCCATTCACCATTCTATACCCCACTAGACTGACTACATCACGTCTAGTCCAAGTAATGTTAGTTCTTGTCACTGAGACTCGTTATTCTATTAGATATTTCATTGAAGACTATATTTATGATATTTCCACTCCGCCCAGAGATTCTCAAGTAATGACCACGATAAGAGGCCATGGGTATACACTCCTTCCATCAAGAGTGGTGAATCCTTTGTTGGTTACCCAATTCCCTTCGAATACCTCAAGTTGTATCCAAATACCATGTTATGAGCAACTTCCCTGAGGCAACAAGGAATAGTATTAAAATACAGAATCAATATTCAAGATATCCTTGAGTACCTCAAGTTTAAGGATACTCACACCATTGCTATGATGAGACTATCATTGACATTTGAATAAATTATCCATATGATTGTCTCGTAGCTGATCATCCAATGTACTTAGCTACACGTAGCAAGCATCCACATGTTAACTCTAAACACCTCATGTTTATAGATTATGAGATCTACTACTCGATCCAATCAAGAAGTGTAACATGTGCTAGTCTGTCCGGATTAATAATGTCTCATCTCATTAATCCTATGACTAGAGATAATTTTGATACTAACATAATTACACATGATAAGAATCTCAATATCATGATGTCATCATGATTTCCTTCATGCTATGTTATGTATCAAGAACTTCATTAATTGATTTAAGATCACTTATCAATTCATATATCAAATGAACATCAAATTAATGAAAAAGCCTTTTATTAATCAAATAAATTTGTACAATAAGTGCTAAAGGTGATTGCCTTTAGAGAACTCCTCTAACACAATGAAGGTATCTTCTTAGTATACTCTACAACTAGAAAAGCTTATAAAGTCTTTAATAAAAGGTCTTTAGTTGTTGAAGAGTCTATGCAAGTTGTTTAAGATGAATATAGTAAGCTTCATCTTGTGAACGGTAGTGTTCTTGATGATATTGTAGGAACAATGGAGAAGCTTGATCTTGATCATGAGAAAGATGATGATGATATGATGATCAAGAGAAACAACAACAAGATGTCTCTCTACCTCAAGCTCAAGAGCAAGACAACCAAGAGCTTCCAAAGGAATGGAAAATGATAAAGAATCACCCCAAAGAATGAATCATTAGTGATCCTAGTAAGGGTTTAAGTACTTAATTTCATCTCAAACTGTTAGATTCTAACCTTGCTTTTGTCTTTAAAATTGAGCCTAAAAATATTGATGAGACTCTTAATGATGAAAGTTAGGTGATTGCTATGCAAGAGGAACTCAACCAATTTAAGAGAAGTAAGGTATGGACCTTAGTTCCTAGACCCAAAGACCATCAAATCATTGGTAGTAAATGGGTATTTAGAAATAAGTTAGATGAACAAGGTTCAATATCCAGGAATAAAGCTAGGTTAGTTGCAAATGTTTATAATCAAGAAAAAGGTATAGACTATGATGAAACCTATGGTCTGGTAGCTAGATTAGAAGCCATAAGAATACTTTTAGCATTTGCATGCCATATGAACTTTAAAATTTTTCAAATGGATGTCAAAAGTGCATTCTTAAATGGTTTTATAGAAAAGGAAGTATATGTAGAACAACCTTTGAGTTTTGAAAGCCATAACTTGCTTAATCATGTTTTTAAACTTTCAAAAGCCTTGTATGGATTAAAACAAACTCCAAGAGCTTGGTATGAAAGACTAAGTTCTTTTCTTTTAGAAAATAATTTTTCAAAAGGACATGTTGATACAACCTTGTTTATTAAAAAGCATAAGCATGACATTTTAATTATTCAAATTTATGTTGATAATATCATATTTTGGTCTACTTATGAATTGCTTTGCCAATAATTTGCTAAGTGTATGACTAGGGAATTTGAAATGAGCATGATGGGCGAACTTAAGTTCTTCCTTGGTCTACAAATCAGGCAAAGCAATGAGTGCATATTCATTAATCAATCCAAGTACACCAAAGAGTTAATCAAGAAATTTAGAATGGAAGGATGCAAAAAAGATAAGATTCCTATGAGCACGTCAACAAAATTGGACAAAGATGAGAAGGGGAAGAGCATAAATGAAACGCTCTATAGAGGTAGGATCGGATCACTTTTATACTTTACTGCCTCTAGGCCCAATATAATGTATAATGTATGCTTTTGTGCTAGATTTCAATATTGTCCTAAGGAATCACATTTGAATGTTGTAAAAAGGATTTTAAAATACTTAAATGGCACATTACATCTAGGCTTATGGTATCCTAGAAATTCATCTGTCCATATCATAGGATATTGGAATGCAGATTATACCGGTAGTCTTTTGGATAGGAAGAGTACCTCAAACACTTATCACTTTATAGGTGAATGCCTAGTTTCTTGGTTTAGCAAGAAATAAGTTTCAGTTGCCTTATCTACCGCTAAAGCAAAATATGGGGTAGCAGGCACTCAAATCCTGTGGGTGAGACAACAACTTAAGGATTATGGTCATAGTTTGGATCATATACCCATCAAATGTGACAATACTAGTACCATCAACCTATCTAAATATCCCATTCAACACTCTAGAAGTAATCATATTGATATTACATCTCATGTTCAATATGGAGATATTGTATTAGATTTATTGATACAAATAATCAATTGGCAAATATTTTTACCAAACCTCCTAATGAAGAAAGTTTTTGTTTTATAAGAAGAGAGCTTGGTATGCTTGATGGATCGACATTGTCTTAATTAATTATTTTTATGCCAATTGTATGTCATGTGAACCTTGAATTTTAATTTCTTCATATGATGCATTTTACATGATTGATTTTATGGTATGAAGTGGTTAACATGATAGAAATATGTGTTTTAAGGTATAAAAACTTTTTAAAAATCTTCTAGTCTTGTTTTAGACTTAGTTTTATTTTTTTAAGATTAGAGGTGTGGTTCACGCCCATGTCATATATTCACAGCTGTGAACAAAGACTGCAAAAAGTTCTAGATCCATTCACGACTTGCCTCACGGGAAGAGGTAGTGAAGACTAAGCTTCACACTCGTTACTATATTTGTCACACCTGAGAAAAGTCTTCTTCACGCCCGTGACTATTTATTTTCACGACCGTGACTCGTTTCATTTTTCTTTTCATGGCTAGAGCGCCCCTTCAACAAACCGTGACCCCAATGATTCATCCCCATGACTAGTTATTCACGGTTGTGAGGCTATCGGCTATAAAATGAATTTTTCTGTCTTTTCTAATTTCCATCTCTCCAAATTCTAGCATTTAAACACACCCATTCAATATTTTTCACAAAATTCAGCCTCTTCACTTATTTTTCCCTCCCTAAAACTCTCTCAAACCCCTTTTTATTAAAGAATCGCAAGTTTCTCAAGGGTTTCAATTTTGTTTTGCTAATTTCTTCACTTTTTTTGTTCAAGCTATAAAAAAAATGGAATCTGTTTCCTCCAAGGGCACTAGGAAACTCAACGTCATTCGGGACCATTGCCATCCGCGTTATGCCGTTCTTAAGAAAAGACCTCTGCTCTCATCAAATTCCTTTGAGTGGAGTTTTATCAAGACTCTTGGTATTGAAGTGAGCATGATTGAACAACTACAAGCATGTCATCTCCGAGAGTTTGTGGACATCTATTGTCCAATGCTAAGGGAACCCACTCTCGAGTTCCTTAGCACATTGCAGGTCTCACCCACTGGAACCGTTAAATTCCAGCTATGCAAGCATACTTGCACTCTTTTTGCAGTGAAATTTGGCACCATTTTCAAGCTCCCTTCTAATGGCATCCTCAGTGAAAGTGAGGTAGAATTCTATGCTCATCCATCTTGGACACATTTTGGCTTAGAATGTAGCTGGGATGTAAAAAAGATGAAGAGCACCCATCTTTGGTCTCTTGTGCACAAGTATCTGCACAGGTTTCTCACCTATAGTATATTTGCTCATGGTGATAGCAACGGTGCTATCAGAAAAGTCGGAGCTCTTTTTGTTGGAAATGGCACGTAAATGACTATCTGTAGCCCTAACACACCTTGCCATTGAGCGAGATTATTTGAACCTCGATGAACATATCTACACTCTCATTCCAGCACATGTACGAGACCGATTTGATGTCGAGTCATTTATAAAAATGGGAGCAGCTGTCTATATTCTTCATGAAGGAAACATTTACTACCATTTCACCATTGTAGCTGGTGAAATTGATTAGGAGGATAATGACTCTGAAGCTTTCAAAGCTGGCCTCTAGTGTGTCCAGCAATGAAAGTGAGCCCGTAATGAGACATTGACACTGGCGGCGACTGAGGATGTTGGTCAGACATCGGCCTCTTCCACATCCACTTTGGCATAGCAGATTGCTGATCTTCTAGCACCTTATTTTGACATGATGCAAGCTTCCATTGATGAGAGGTTACAGAACCTAAAAGACTTTATGGAGTCTCGTATGGAATGCCTCGAGGCTAAGGTAGCATGCCTTAGGATGATTTGTTAGGCATTAAGCCTACTTAGACTCCTAGTTATCTTGTTGTAGCTTTACCTTTGTTGTAATAGGACTTTATCTTTTATGAATTTTAACTTTCATGTAATTCTTATCCTTTAATTTTTAATACAATTATCTTATTGACATTTCAATCTTTTTGATGGTGACAAAGGGGGAGAAAAGAGCATATATGTGTTCAATATATGATGACACGAATATGCAATATGCAATGTGTGGTTTAATAATGAAATATGCAAATTTTATTCCAATTAGAGAAACAAGCATATATGTGTTCAATATGTGTTCAATATATGATGGCATGAATATGCAATGTGTAATGTGTGGTTATATAATGAAATATGCAATTTTTATTTCAATTGATGATATGCATAAGTTATACCTCTCATCAACCTCACATATACCTTGCAACTTGAACTTATTTGAACTCATTTTATTTAATGCATACGATATACTTAACATATATCTCACATATACTTTGAATACACTTGGTTACATTTCCAATACTTCTAGAGTGTGTCATGATCAGAGTCACCACTTGGATCACCGCTTGGAAGAACATTCACGCCAGTGAATGGGAACATTCATCCCTGTGACACATATAGTCACGCCCGTGAACGAAGACAAAGGAACATGTCAGACACGATTTAAAAGTTGGTTCAATGACTATTTTTGCAATAAATGTATCCAAACGACTATAATTCACAGAGGGAGTATAAATGCAAGTCATTTATGAATCCCATGAAAGAGGACAAGATATAGAAGAACAACAACAATTATTTTTCATATTTAATCTTATTGTAGCCTTGCGAATTAATTATTTTTTCAACAATCCACTACTTTTTATGAAAACCTAATTGCTCATAACTTCTGAGCATTGTAGGTTGGTGAGTGTTTCTTGTTCTAATCAATTACTCAAAAGTGAGCTTGTGTATATTGGGTTAAGAGTAAAACACTTTTAAGGGTTTCTTATGTGAGCCATAAAACACAAGAAATTGGTTATTGTGTGAGGCATAAGACACAAGGAATTGGTTTTTATGTCAGCAATTAAAAAACACAAAGGAATTTTTGGGTTAGGTGTTAGCCATTGAGAGAAATACCACAGTTGGGAATGAGCTTGAAAAACTTCATTGTAACACTTAAGTGTGTTAGTGAAATACCCAATTGAGATTAGGGAGAGAAGTAGGGTTTGTTAATACCCGAAACTCTATAAATCTTGTGTGTGATATATCTCCTTCCTTTCTCTATTTTATTTATTCTGCACCTTCAATTAAGCAAATTTTTATTTGCTAACCAATTCAACCCCCTTCTTGGTTCATTTTCTGGGAAACAACAACAACAACAATAACAATAATAATAATAATAATAATAATAATAATAATAACCAAATTTGATGCGACTAGGCCAAGATATTCCTAGAAAGTCACCCATCCTAGTACCAACCCTGCTCAAGAACGTTTAATCGGCCGCTTAACCGTCTTGAGCCAAGCACTTCCTAGGAGGTCACCCATCATGGTACTCCCCCTGCTCAAGCACGCTTAACCAAAAAGAGCGCTTACCGTTCTGCCAAAAGCTTAAGCTGATAACAGTGGTTCAACCCTATTCCTTTATCTAGGATCAAACAAGGGCTACCAGTCTCTTTCGACTTTGTGTGCCACTTGGCCAAACCCGTTCCACACCCCCCAGAGCCGAGACGTATCACTCCCTCCCTCTTTGAGGAGGTTCGTCCTCGAACCTGGCACACGGCAGTGGGATCCGTACTCGACTTCAGGCTATAATACCAAATGATGCGACTGGGCCAAGGTATTCCCAGAAAGTCACCCATCCTGGTACTGAACCTACTCAAGAATGTTTAATCGGTCGCTTAACAACCTTGAGCCAAGCACTTCCTAGGAGGCCACCCATCATGGTACTCCCCCAACTCAAGCACGCTTAACCGGAAAGAGCACTTACTGTTCTGCCAAAAGCTTAATACCAAACTGATGCGAAACCCCAAAGACCGTACCTTGAAACCCCTCAACAAGACAAGGTAAACAAACCTTAAGCTATGGTGATCATAGATTGAATCCGACCCAAAGCTAACCAATGTAGCAAAGAACCAAGATTATATGGTTTATTAAGAATAGCCATGCCACAAGCAATATTACTTGATAAGTAACTAATTCCTAAAGATAACAAAGAGATGCAAATCTGTCTCACTTTAAAGAAAAACACTCAAATTCGTTTTTATTCATTCATTCATTCATTGATATCTTGTACAAGAAGCCTATATGAGTATTTATAGCCCTAAGTCTTTGAATCCTTTATGGTAAAGGATAATTAAATCCTATTCTATCTCAACTCCTAAAAGTAGAGTCATATTCTAACTCATATTCTAAAAAGTAGAGTTCTACTTGAATTATGATACTAATTAAATCCTTCTAAAATAAGACAAGTGGTGGGTTGGACTTTATTTCTTTGGCCCACACGTCTATCACTAATTAAAACCTAAGGTAATTAAAATAGACAGCCCACATACATAATTAAGCCCAAATCCCATAACTAGGCACATGCATGGCACATGTTCTTAAGCACATGGTTGGCACATGATGTCTTCCACATGGATGGCACATGACTTGCACATGACTTGTAATCTTCAAGGTTTATGGACTTTGTCTTGTTTAGCCCATTTGAATTCAATCTTCATGAAAGACTCCCTTGATCTTCACTTTAGGCTTCCCTTTCTGTAGTATTAACCCATAAGCTTGATTGTGAATTTTAGGCCCATTGTTGCTCTCAAAGATCCATTTCTGCCTCATATGGTTTGGAACACGCCCCATAAGTATTTGATCATATTAATGGGCTTTTGAACTCCTTTTAAACCCATTTCAATGATATAAGATTGCTCTACTCCATTGATAAAAGATTGTCTTTCTTGCCTTCCATGCATGGTTCCCGTGCATACATCAAAATTGTGGTCATCCATCGTATGGGCCATGTGTAGCATGGGAGAGAGAATTTGATTTTATTTTTTTATATTATTATTATTATTATTATTATTATTATTATTATTGTTGTTGTTGTTGTTGTTGTTGTTGTTGTTATTGTTATTTTTTAATTTATTTCACACATAATTATTAATTCTTCAATTTTTAAGTCTGACATAATTTAATCTCTTGTAATTAAATACATCAATGTTCATGAAATAATTTATTTGATGCACTGGTACTTCAGTTTTGCAATTGAGGCACTAGAGCAAATATTGTGTTTTTTCGATATTTTCACAAAATTGTACCTTAAATTTTATGTCTTTGATTTCGTCCCCTAAACATTAGATTTTTTGAATGAAATTACATTGGCAAGTTCGTCTCAAGATTCTCTATATCTTAGTGTCATCTGTTCATGATTTGCTGGTAGAGTAAAAATCACATATATTACTGTCAGACCCCATTTTTCTTGGGTTTCGTGAAAAAAAATTAGCATTCCATAACCACAATAAATTTCTCACATACAATGGTTTGAATTTATACTCCAATTGTATCGGCTCTATTTCCATCATGAATACATTCGGTTTTCTTTTAGTTTGACGCATTCGGTCACAAAAAGCACTTTTCGGCTGGTGCCTAAACTGACGAAGTTGATAGTAATTATCTTATATATCTAGATATGATGAATGGATATATTATGCATGCCAAAAAACCATGATGAGACCTAAATTAAAAAAAATCCCTCATAAATTATATTAAGGCCAATGTCTTCCATTAATATGGTAAAATCAAAGTTCTTTTAGAGTTTGGATTATTGGGCACACCTAAGCCCACTCTACAAGAATATGTTTAAACCATTGAAATATGATTTGATGATTAATGAGTTGGTTTGAACTAGTTGATGTAGATCAAAAACATATAAGTCAATCTTCACAAAAGGAGAATGATGCACTAGTCATGCCAAGTGGTGCGATCACAAGATCAAGGGCTAACAAACTAAGGCAAGCAATGCAAGGCTATGTTCAAAGCTTGGTCACTAAGGAGATCACAAAAGATGCATGCATGACAAAGGAGATGGAGTTGATTGAAGACCCAAGGCCCATTACTTATCTTGGGGTGAGTGAAGAACCATCTTGCATGGACTAGTCCAATGGGCTAAACGAGGCAAAGTCCATAAAATTAAAGATTACAAGTCATGTGCAAATCATGTGCTAGGAGTCATGTGCCAAACATGTGCAAGACATGTGCCATCCATGTGGAAGACATCATGTGCCAACCATGTGCTCAAGATCATGTGCCATGCATGTGCCTATTTATGGGATTTGGGCTTAACTTGTAATTGGGCTTAATTATGTATGTGGGCTGCCTAATTTAAATTAACTTAGGCTTTAATTAGTGATAGACATGTGGGCCAAAGAAATAAAGCCCAACCCACCACTTGTCTTATTTTAGAAGGATTTAATTAGTGTCCTAATCCAAGTAGGACTCTACTTTTTAGAATTTGAGTTAGAATATGGCTGTACATTTAGGAGTTGAGTTAGAATATGATTTAGTTATCCTTTACCATAAAGGATTCAAAGACTTAGGGCTATAAATACTCATCTAGGCTTCTTTTACAAGACATCAATGAATAAAAACGAATTTGAGTGTTTTTCTTTAAAGTGAGGCAGATTTGCATCTCTTTGTTACCTTTAGGAATTAGTTACTTATCAAGTGATATTGCTTGTGGCGTGACTATTCTTATTAAATCTTATAATCTTGGTTCTTTGCTACATTGGTTAGCTTTGGGTCAGATTCAATCTATGATCACCATAGCTTAAGGTTTGTTTACCTTGTCTTGTTGAGGGGTTTCAAGGCACGGTCTTTGGGGTTCCGCATCACTAGTTACATTGGCTTGTTGGGCACACTCAAGGTCAATGTGAATTAGAGGCAATGTTGGGCCAATGTACATGAGATGTGCATGCATCAAGACTAGATATCCCAATGATTCAGTAGTTGCATAAATGAATGCAATTGGTATGAGCTACCTACCAATTGACCTAAAGTAGCTTATTGGGCACACCCAAGGTCATTCTTAGTGATGTTGGATAATGATCCACTAGGAGAGCTTCCAATAGGTTCTCTCAGATTCATAGGGAGGGTTATGAGTTAGTAATAAAATTGTGAGAATAATAATGCACGTTGATTTAAGACCTAATAATTATGCATGTAATACATACTCTAACATGATCTTTCTTTACATCTAGATTACTAGAATCTTCTAATCAAAAGTGAACCTATGCTTAATTCTCGAATCCAACAAATTGACTGCCTTGAACTTCCTTGATTGGCTAAGGAGTGAATTATTCTTAAAGCCGAAAAGCTAGCCTATGTTTTGGAAGAGTTGTTTCCCTTCCCTACTGCTAGTGATGCATCTATTATGAATAGTTGGCATACAAGAAGCAAATGGATGACAGTGAGTTGGCAAGTTGAATTATGCTCACCTCTATGTCTCCTAAGCTTCAAAAAAACATGAGACTACAAATGTAAATACCATAGTCTATCATCTAAATGAGTTTTTGATGAGCAAGCTCGAACCGAACAATATGAGATATGTAAGTTGCTCTTCCACTCCAAGATAATTGAGGGGATATTTCCAATGCAACATCCATTTAAGATGGAGAAGAAAGCCATTGAGGCACTCTAAAAAGAGACTTGCTTCCATTATGGCAACAGTTGTCATTGGAAGAAGAACTGCAAAGCTTATCTGGAGTATATAAAGGAGGAAAAGGATAAGACATTGGATGCACCTTCTACTTCAGGTATTTATGTTATTGAGGTTAATACTGTTTCTGTTGAACCTTGAGGGGTATTTCCGTCATTTTGATGCTAACAAATAAAATAGCAATAATGTATTTAACATACTTATTTTCTAAGTTTATTGAAAAGGGTATGGAACATGATGCAAGAATGGAGAATGGAAGACTAACCTTAAAAAGAAAAAAATTAAAGAAATAACATGTTTACGCCTGTGACCTTTTATGTCAAGTTCGTGATAAAGCTTAGCGCCAACTACCCAATATTTAAAGTTCACGGCTGTGAAAGATCATAACAACGGTGAATGATCATATCAATCACGCCCATGACAAAACATGTCAAATTTCTCCAGAGAGCTTCACGGCCAGAGTCACCACTTGGACCACGGTTTGGAAGGATGTTCACGCCTGTTAAAGAATAATGTCATGCCCGTGATCAAACACTTCAAATCCTTCCAAAATGCTTCACGACCAAGTCACCACTCAAGTCACAGCTTGGAAGAACAATCATGACCATGAAAGAGGAAAGAGAAACATGTCAGGCCGAAATTAAGAGTTGGTGCAACGGCTATTTTCGCATTAAATGCAACCAAACGGCTATAATTTGCAATGAAAGTATAAATGCAAGTCATTTAAGAATCCACAACAAGAGAATAGCAAATATTTCGAATCAAAATCTTATTGTAGCCATTTGTGCATTTACTACTTTCAAATAAACATTAATTCTCTGTAAAGAATCTTTTTTCTCATTATTTTCTGAGCATTATAGATTTGTGAGTGTTTCTCTTTGTAATCTACTACTCA
Organism: Triadica sebifera; assembly: GCA_023653625.1. Classification (NCBI taxonomy): domain Eukaryota; kingdom Viridiplantae; phylum Streptophyta; class Magnoliopsida; order Malpighiales; family Euphorbiaceae; genus Triadica; species Triadica sebifera. The sequence continues at coordinate 1,231,047 of CM042899.1, read as the reverse complement.
AGTGAGTTTGGGTATATTGGATTAAGAGTAGAATACTTGTAAGGGTTATTTGTGTGAGCCTTTAAAACACAAAGAATTGGTTTATTGTGTGAGCCATTAAAACACAAGTGATTTCTAGGTTAGGTGTAATCCATTGTTAGAAACACCATAGTTAGGAGTGAGCTTGTAACACTTAGTGTGTTAGTGAAACTCCCAATTGAGATTGAGGAGAGGAGTAGGGTTTGTTAACACCCGAACCTCTATAAAAATTCATGTGTGATATCTTTCTATCCCTACTTTACTTAACTTTTTTTTCTGCACTTAAAAGTTAAGAATTTTTAATATCCAATTCAACCCCCCCTTCTTGGTTCAATTTCTCGGCAATAATTGGTATCAGAGCGTAGTCTAGCATCGAAGCCTAAACAACGCTAGCAAAGATCAAGAAATGGCCAATGAAGGATTCCAAAGTCTCAAGCCTTACTTTGATGGAGCAAATTATGCTCATTGGAAGTTTCAGATGGAGACATATGTGGATAGTGAAGGAATTGAAGTCTGGGATACTGTTCGGAAAGAATGGACGCCACCAACTAGAAGAGGAGTTGATGGTGAAGAAGAAATCATGTCAAGAGATGATTGGATAGAGCCTCAAAGAAGAGCAAATTCCAAAAACAAGAAGAAGGCAATGACAATTCTCTCAAGGTCATTATCCATTGAAGAATGTGGTAGGATACAACACTGCCCAACTGCATATAGCACGTGAAAAACATTGAAAATCTATCATGAAGGAACAAAGCAAGTTAAATCCAAGAAGATTCAACTTCTTACTTTAGAGTATGAACTCTTCAAGATGAAATCCAATGAGTCAATAACTGACATGAAAAACTGTCATCTAGCCATCATAAATGGCGTGAGAAAGCTTGAGAAACACCTGTGCTTGGAAGATGTAAATAACAAAATTCTGAGAAGTCTTCATCTCAAAGATTTCGGTTCAAGAGTTGCTGGTATAGAAGAGGCAAATGAAGACATAAGCATCATGAATACCGATGTGCTTATTGGCAAACTTCTTACACATGAAATGGCAGTGAAAAGAGATACTTAGAATAAAATAGGATAAACATGTTGGCATGTCAAATAGGGACAATGAGGCTTTATAGCTTGTTATATTTAGGCCTAGTGGTCCTGTCAGTGATGAGAACGTATATTGTCCGGTTATACATATATTTATTATTCAAGCCTGAAAAGGGCTAATTTACGCGACTACAAGGTCACAAATGACCATAAAGTCACGACCTTTATGTGTCTCCTTAAAGTCTGCTCTTGGCAATGTAATGTTGGGCAACTAAGAAAAATGAAATGATTTGTTATTGTTTCTAAATATTGAATATCAGCAAATATAATATGGATTATTGAAATAATTATTGTTTTATATTTATCGAAAATTTTATGTATGATAAAAAAGTTATTATTGTGATTATTAACTATTACCAAAAAGCATGCACCACTGAGCTGAAACTTAGTGCGAGGGTTTTTTTTTTCTCTATCGCATGTTGCATGTCAAATATTTTTTAGGTGCAAAATTGTTGATACAGTCATAGATCAGTTGCGCCCACATCAGAATAGTGTAGTAGATAAAGCCACCCATTTGGGTTGATGTTTTTGTACTTTTGTATGTATATAACATTTGTAAAATATGCATTACATATAGTATGTAGGCTATATATTTTGAAATTTAAATTTTCTACATTCTATAAATATTATAAATAAGTTTATGTTTATTTAGAAAATGCTTTAATTTTAGAATTTAAATGAATTGTGAGGATAAATAATATATGAGAAATATAAAAATTGAACAGGTACATAGAGATAGACAGGTTGTGATCTCATCATACCCGATTGTTATCAGAAGGGCAAAAGAGTGTTGCACACTTTTCCCAACATATATCAAAATTAAAATATAATTAATATAGTTAGTGGAGGCGAGCCACATTATTATTATTATTATTATTATTATTATTATTATTATTATTATTATTATTATTATTATTATTATTATTATTAATCTTTGGTTCTCTTATATTTATTTTATTTTATATTTTTCTTTAATTTTTTCTCCAATTATATAATCCATTAAATACTCTATTTATTGACTATTTTAATTTCTCCAATTTTATTCTAGATTTCCAATTTCTCTTAATTATACCCAAATTAAAATTCCTATTTTTATTTCTCTTTTTTCTTTTTTTCAATTTTAGACTCAAATTGTATCGACACAATTTTAATTATGAACGATCACAGTTTTCAGTCAATCCAATGCATTCTATCACGAAATACACATGTCGGTTGAGGTCCAAACTATCAGATGTGACAACCATGAAGGAAAAAAGCAAGTCAAGTGTAAGACCACATCTTATGCAATTAAGTATCACCTATCCCAGTATCAAGTAATCACACATAACAGAGTGGAAAGGCAAAATACCCTGTTAACATTAGTAGGAAATGTTTTTCATATCCTGTAATATCATTCAATAACTTTGCAAGTCAACTTTGAGGCTTTCGCCACAATACGATATATCACATATATTAAAACATAAACTTTGAACATAAATATTTACGAGTTGCTTTCATTTATACATTTTTAAAATCCATTCCAAAATGATTATACATATTCCAACACGTAAATACAAAATGCATATGACATATTTTCATGCTCGTGTGGAATGCAAGGAGAGAGAGAGTGATGAGGCTCGGCTAGTGACATGTGCTCCATGTCTTCTATACGCTACTCAAAATGAGCTATCACTTTTCTTTACCTGAAAAATGATGCAAATTGATGAGTTGCGGATCAATGAGAATAATCATCCAAGGAGCTCTAAAGTACCAAACAACCCATAGTAATAAATCACAAATCCAATACATACCATGTATTTCATTCCATTCATCAATATCATATAAGTATCAATAAAGTTGAAACATATAATCATTACTCTTTATGTATGCAAATGCTTTACTTATTTTATTTTGTTATGACCAAGTTAAACTGACATTGGCCCGGGTTTCCATGTGAACATTTGCATTTGCTAGCTAGCTTGATCATTTGTTTCATTTGCATATTTGTTGGGCCATAGGCATTTTCTTTTGCTTTACAATATCGATTAACTAGTCACAATGCCTTTTAAGTCCATATGAATATGCACTTGTACTTAAGTATTCATCAACCATTGCATCTTATCACATGTAACATACATATACCGCATATATACCTCATATGCCACGCATATAACTCGCATATACTATACATATACCATGTATATATATCACATATGTCAAACATATACCTCAAATATCACAAGTATACCACTTATGTGTAGCACAATGTCACAAATTATCCATCATCATATTATCAGGGGAAAATTATGACAATCATATGAATCACATAGCAAGCAACATTCATATGCATTAAAGAATTCAATCGATAATTAGACTCACCATTCTCCTTTGATTCCGACCCTTACTTATTGTCTATCCGCTCCTTATAGGTCTCCAATATGTTGTGAGTCTAATATAAAAATATAATAAATTAACTCATGATTAGGGAGACTTAATGGGGCTTAAACAAATTAATATGCATTGTTCATATCAATAGTTAAGATTTTTCCTATGAGACAGTGTGACCTTATGAGACTGTTTAGCCTATAAAGTTTTCTATACTTGACCAATTAATAGGATTCTTGTTCCTCATTAAAATTAACATATAATTATGTAACATATTAAAATTTTAGACAAATTGGATCATTGTACAATTTTTGGTGGAATTTCTAAATGTATTCTGTTTTCTGCCTTATTTTCTGCCTTTAGGCAGTTTCAGGGTACCAATTTTGGTTCATCATAAATTATAATATATAAGTCATATTTCAATGAAACTTTACAGAAACTTATATGGGTTCAAATTTAACATTTTTTATGTTTACCACTTTTATCAATTATGTCTCTAAGGTCTTCAAATTATAAGAAACAGTTCACTGGTCCAGAATAGAATTGGCTTTCGGACTAGTATGACTTCCAAAGGTCATAACTTAGTCTATAAATAACATATTAAGCTGAACTTAGAACCCCAATTTACCTAATACATATACCTATAAATCTCATATTTTGATAATTTAGATAATATATTTTTAAGGAGCTCAAAATAGCTACACAATTTTCTAGAACTGCCCAGGTCACTAAGCAGTCAGCTCAACTATGGAACAGTCATGGTTCCATTCATAATAACTCAAAATCCACAAGACATATGATTCTAAAATTTGGTATACATCTAGATACATAACACATATATCTACAACTGTTATATTTTTAGATACTTCAAATAATGACTTTATCATATTTAAAACTAACAAACACAATGGCTAACTCACTTAGGGTCCACATGCAGACCAGTTTCAGTAGAGAGAGGATATCTCATTCTATACACCACCTCTTGAAAAAGTGTTTACATATCCATAAAGATAAGTCTTAAAGGAACAACCCATGTGTTTTAATATTTTCCAGATTCGATCTCTAAGATCATCAAAACCATGGCACAAAACACTGCCTATTTATGAACTCTAAACATCATAATCAAGCTTAACACAAAAATAAATGTTTACTCACCTATAATCTCCCTTGGCTAACCTTGTTGCTGTGATTTTTGGAGTGAAAGAGGAAATAAATGGTGGCTGGAACTTCAAAAGAAATGGAGGGAATGAAGAAAAGAAGAAGAAGATAATGAAAGGAAATGAATATGATGGCAGCTTAATAAGTTAAAAGCCACCACCATCTTATCTTCCTTTTCTTTGTTTCATCTGTCCCCTTTTCCCTTTTTTTTCTAACTTTAATTTTTATTTTTATTTTTTATTTATTTTTATTTTTTTAATTATTCTTATTATTATTACACAAATCAACACAATATGCAATTTAATCTTAATCTAGTCATTTTGCATACTTTAATTTGGTCACCTTATTTCTTTTATTTCTAATACTTTTTATCCTCATTTAGATTATAAATACACATGTGCAACTCAATACAATTGCAATGTACTAGGACACATAGCTAGTGCATGTCATGGACTTGTTCCTATAAAAATATACATGGAATGCACGTGTTCAATTGAATTATATGCAAGATGCATATGTTAAAATAAAATGCATGTAATAATCCATTGTGAGATGTCGAGGATGTTACATCAAATCCAAGAAGATTCAACTTCTTGTGACTGAATATGAATTCAAGATGAAGCCAAATGAGTCCATAATTGACATAATGAATTACCTTCTTGCCATTTTTAATGGCTTGAAGAAACTTAGGAAGCACTATGATCTTGTGGACATCAACAACAAGATCTTAAAAAGAGGCATGAAGGATGCCAATGAGGACTTAAGCAATATTCCAACTGATGAGCTTATTGGCAAGCTCCTCATTCACAAAATTACTTTAGCAAGGAAGAACGAGCTTAAAGGAGAAGAGGAGAAGAGGAAATCCCTAACATTGAAAGCAATAACCTCCAAGTCTTAAGAGGAAGATTTCATAAGTGATGAAGAGAAGAGTGAGGAAGAAGATGACGAGACAACCATATAGTCAAGAAAGATCAAGAGACTCATCAAGAACAAATATGACACAGTAAAGAATGACAAACAAAAAGCCTTAAAGTTCACTCTAAATGACATCCAATAAGAGTAGGGAAAAGGTGAAATGTTGTGAGTGTGGGAAAAAAAGGCACATCAAGTTTGAATGTCCAAAGCTCAAAAGGTACAATAAGAGGCCTAATAAAGAAGATGGAGACAAGGGTCCCAAAGCTACATAGGTTGATGACACCTTATGTCATATCTGCTAATGTGGACATCGACCAACGCATGCATTTCAAAACCAATAGTGCCTTACCAACCAAAAATTGAGTACGTTTACGATTGAAATGGTACCGATATGATCAAAATCCAAATTGGCACTTAGAAGTTATAAAATAAAATATAGACTTGCAATGTTAAGTTATCAAGCGAAACTATCATATCCGCTAATTTAGGCTCTAAGTCACGCGTATCATAAAATTGACACATCAAATTGACTGGTGTCTAAATTTAGAATTTGATAGAAATTGATAAATAATGTAAATAATTAATGAAAGTGATATTATGTGTCTAATGGGTGAAAAAGAGATGGATTATCATAATGGACTTAAATGCGAAAGATAGAAAGTTTTAGGGTGAAAGTGTAAAATTGGCAAAATTGAGAGGCCAAAATGAAAATTTACCAAATTAATCAAAATGAGGGAAGATTTTTAACCCTTATGTGCCTCCTATAATGGGAGAAATATCTCCCCATATTCATCCATTAATCCCACTTATAAGGTGAAAAATCTAAGGTTAAGTCAAATTGTGGCATCTTTAGAATTCTCTTCATTCGTGACCTTTGTTCTTCTTTTCCTCCTCATTTTTCTACCCAAAAATTCAGTCCACACATTCTCAACAATTCCTCCATAACCATATTCTTTCAAGCTTCATTTTTAGAGAGAAAAAGTGAGAAAAGTGAGAGATAGACCAAGAAAGAGTGATTTTATGCATAAAGAAGCATGAAGACTTAAAAGAAAAGGAAGAAAGAATAGGAGAAAAGGCATAAGGAAGAGAAAATAAACCTATAGGGTGGCTGGCCATGGATGGTGCTTAGAGGAAGGTTCAACTTTAGAGAGAAAATCTACTCAAGAAGAATGAGGAGAAAAAGGAAAAGAAAAGAATGCCAAAAGGCCTAAGAAGAAGAAGAAAATAAGAAGAAACGAAAAAAGCTTTAAAGGTATATGTATGCTTATTGGAAACAAGCCATAAATTAATGTTTTAATGATTTTATATGTAATTTGCATGTAAAACTTAACTAGAATGAATTGCTAATATTGCTAAAAAATGATTAATTTGACACAGTAGTTGCTTAGAATTGATTTTTGTGTGATCATAATTGGTTTATTAATAATAATGATATGAATGGACATATTTATGGAATATATGTGAAAAAGTTCACGTGAGATATGTGAATTAGGCAATGAAATGACGAAGGAACCATTTGATGATATGCATTTGTGGTATTATTGTGACTTAAATGATAGTGAGATTGGTTAGGTCTATAAGCACCCATTTGCACTATTTGTGATGTTGAAATTGTTGAAAACATGAATATATATGTGAGTTTTGAAAATGGGAAAGCATGGTAACTTAAACATACATCTTTTTTCATATTGCTTATAAGTTGTGGCCACACCTCCCCTGTTACAACTGTGAATAAGCCTATGTAAGAAACATATTGGTCTGTAGAGAGGCATGACTGTGATTTACCATATGATAGGCATTCTGCAGCCGCAATTTCCCTTTAGTGATCACACCCATGATGCACCAAATTCCATATTAGTTAATAAAGGAAGTTACGACCCGAAGTGCCTCGCGAAAAGCAAAGCATGACAACAGATTTAGAATAATGATTGTGAATTCCTCTAAAATAGAAATTGTAAAATGATTTTCAAAATGAGTACATAAATGCATAAAATGAATTAAAATAACATTGTATAAATATAAAATAATGGAGAATAAGATTCATGAGTCTGTAAAATTTGTCTAACCAAGACTAGAGTAGAGTAGAGTAGATAGATTGGCATGCTGATTAGGGATGATAAGGCTATTGAGCCCGTAGGTAGGAAACTACGTGTTTACTTTAGGACATTCGATGTCCTTGTAATATAACATCATACCTTATATATTTAAATACAACATATCCTTGTGTCAAGTAATCATACATGGCCTACAAATAATATATAAGATCCTATTAACATTGATAGTAAAAAAAAAATTCATGACACCCCATGACATCATTCAATAAATCAGCAAGACAATATTGAAGTTTTCATCACAACATAACATACCACATATATTAAAACTTAAACTTTATATCTGAAAGATTATGAATTACACCCATTTGAATATCTTAGTACAAACTCTGAGTAACTATACAGATGCAAACCAATAAAGCCCTAAATTATAGATGAAATGATCCCATGTTGGCATGAAATTCAAGGAGAGAGAGTAGTGACGCTCGACTAGTGACCTTTGTTCCATGTCTTATATATGCCAATCAAAATGAATTATCATTTTTCTTTACCTGAAAAATGATGCAAATTGATAAGTTGTTAACTCAGGGAGAGTATCTCTCTCTTTTCCTCCTCCTCCGTTGTTGTTGTTGAGAGAGATCTCTCTCTTTTCCTCCTCCTCCGTTGTTGTTGTTGAGAGAGATCTCTCTCTTTTCCTCCTCCTCCGTTGTTGTTGTTGAGAGAGATCTCTCTCTTTTCCTCCTCCTCCGTTGTTGTTGTTGAGAGAGTGACCCAGCTAAACGACACTGCCTCGGGTTTCCATGTGAACATTTTTCATGTGAATATTTGTATTTACTAGCTAGCTTGATCAATTGTTCCATTTGCACATTTGTTAAGTCATAAGCCTCTTTTTTTGTCTTATCATGTCAATTAACTAGTCATAATGTCTTTTTAAGTCTTTATGCATATGCATTTGTAACTAAGCATTCATCAACCATTATATCCTTATCACATCATAGCAGTCACATATTCACATATACCACATATATACCTTACACATACCATATATATACCACATATGCCACAAATTATCCATCATCTCATTTTCGAGATCAAGTTATGGCAATCATATAAATCAAAAAACCATAAATTCATTGCATATTTCACATTGCAAGTAACACTTAAATGTACTAAAGAAATCATTTGATAATTAAACATACATTTTTCCTTTGATTCTAACCCTAAATTTATTGTTTATCCCCTCCTAATGGGTCTTCAATTTTTTGTGAGCCTAATAGAATATAATCTATTAATTCATGACTAGAGAAACTTAATATGGATTAAACAAATTAATACATATTTCATATCAATAGTTAGTATTTTTTTCTATGAGGCTGTGTGACCTTATGGGACTGACCAATTTGTCTGATTCTTATTTCTAATTAAATTTAACATAAAATTATATAACATATTCAAATTCTAGAGCAATTGTTATATTGTACAATTTTTTGTGAGATTTTTCTAATTGTGTTTTGTTTTCTGCCTTTAGGCAGTTTTATCATACCAATTTTGGTCATTCATATATTACAATATGTAAGTCATATTATAGTGAAAATTTGTAGAAACTTATATAGGTTAAAATGGAATATTTTTCATGTTTACAACTTTTATCAATTCTATCTCTAAGGTCCTTCAATTATACGAAACATATCAATGGTCTAGAACAAAGTTGACCTCCAGACCAGTCTGATTTATAAAGGCCACATCTCACACTACACATAACATATTAAGGTGATATTTTTACAAACTTTTAGATAAGATATAACCCTATAATTTTAATGTTTTGATAACTTGTAGATTCTGTATATAATGAATTCATAGTTCCATTCACCATAACTCAACATCCACAACAAATATAAACTTGAAACATATAGCTACAACTTTAATGTTTTATATTTTTAAATACGGGCTCTATGATATTCAAAACAAGTGAACACAGTAGGTGACTTAGTCAGGGTTCACATCCAAACCAATTTTACTTGCATATTAATATCTTTTCATATACATTAAATCTTACAAAACATTTTACATATACATAAATCTAAGACAAATTTATAACTTTTATTTTTGGAATTTCTTTAAACTCTCCCTTTAAGACCATAAAATTGAGCTCTAACATTCTGCCATGAAAACAAAATTCAGAGGCTTTGATTTAGATACTTGCACATAATGGACTACCACCTATCAACCCTCAATTCAATATTTGTAACAAAAGAAGGAATAAAACTCACCTTTTGGCTGGAACTTTTAAAAAAGGGAAATTGAAGAAGTGAAGAAAGGAAGAAGAATAATAATAATAAAAAGAAGAAGAAGAGGAGGAAGAAGATATTGGTTGTAGATAAAAGGGAATAAGAAGGATAAGCTTTGCTGCCCACATTTGTATCCATTTTTTTTGTCTTTTCCTTCTTTTTTTTTGTCTTTTTCTTTTCTCATCATCATCATCATCATCATCATCATCATCATCATCATCATCATTATTATTATTATTATTATTATTATTATTATTATTATATTTTTATTTTTATTTTTATTTTTATTTTTATTTGTATATCTACACATATATCTAATTCCACTAATCAACACAAAAATACAACATAATTCTTTGGTTTAATTTAACTAACTTAACTATGATATATTTTACTTACTTCAATTTAGTCATTTTACTTACTTCAATTTTAATTTCATGTCATTCTCAACTAAATTATAAATTAGACAAGTGCAAGTTAATAAAATACTTAGACACATAGCTAATGTGTGTCATTAACTTGTCCTTTTGAGAATACATATGAAATGCATGTATTCAAGTGAAGTTTATGCAAGATGTATATATCCAAATGAGATGCATCTAGAAATGCATATGGGAAAAGTCAAAGATGTGACAATTTTTTCCACCTTTGAAAATTTCACCCTCGAAATTTAATACCTGAGAATAGATGAAGATATTGCCTTGTCATATTTTCTTTTGTTTCTCATGTTGCCTCATCTTGTGAATGGTTTCTTTATAACACCTTAACTAAAGTTATTTCTCTTTTTCTCAACTGTTTAGTGTTGTATGTAATGATTTCCACTCATTCCTCGATATAACTCATGTCATTTGTAATCCCAATATCTTTAAGTACATGTGTAGGATCTAATCTATATTTTTGAAGCATACTCACATGAAATATATTATGAATCTGAGTCATCTCAGGTGGTAAAGCTAACATGTATGCCAATGGACCAACCTTTTCAAGAATTCCATAAGGCCATATATACCTTGGGCTCAATTTAGCCTTATTACTGAATCAGATTACCCATTTTTATGTAGATAGTCATAAGAAAAACCTTTTTACCTAGTATTCCATTTCTCTTATATGTTGATCAAAGCTGCCTTTAGCTCTTGGCAATCTTAATATTATCCACAATGTCTTATACTATCTCTAGTCCTTCTAACGCACATGCTCCTTTTTCACCCCAAGTGATAAGGCTTATACACTTTCTACCATACAATGCATTATATAGTGCCATCTAGACACTGCTATGATATTGGTTATTGTAAGTAAATTCTATCAAAGCTATATATTCATCCCAAGCTCCCTCTGAATTTCTATAGAACATGCCTTAAGCATTTCTTCCAATGTGTGTATAGTTCTCTCTGATTGGCCATCAGGTTGTGGGTGGAATGCAGTACTGAAGATAAATTTTTTCTCCAATGTATCTTGTAAACTCATCCAAAAATATGAAGTAAACCATGAATCTCTATCAAACACAATGGACACTTAATGCCATGCAATTTGACTATCTTATTCACATATAATTTTGCCAAACTCTCGCTCACATCTGATAAGTTAAAAATGTGCTGACTTGGTTAATCTGTCAATAATTATCCATATTGCATCATTTTTGTGGAGTTCTTGGCAATTCACTAACAAAATCCATCATTATTTTCTCTCATTTTCATTCTAACATTGACAATGGATGTAGTTTACCAACTGGTCCTAGAGTTGAATTTTAATTTGCTGGTATGTTAAGCATTTGAAAACATATTCTAATATATCTTTCTTCATTCTTGGCCACCAATAATGAAGTCTCAAACTGTGATATATTTTAGTCATCCTTGGATGCATTGCATCGAGTGCATTATGTGCCACTTCCATTATTTCCTAGTGCAAGTTTTCAGTATCTAAAATGCATAGATGTGACTTTAACATTAGTGTATCATCTTGCAAATAGAATTCTTTTATTATTTCCCTACTATACCATTTCAATTTTTTCACACAATTGAGGATCTTTTCCATATGTTTCTTTGATCCCTTCTTTTTAGTATAGGTCTAACCTGAAAAGTAGAAAAAGTAATCCACCATCATGCATATTTAATTCAACATTCATAGATCATAATTGAATCAAATAAGGAAAAGAGAATGCTTACAGGTGAGTTACACTACTACTAGACTTCCTACTCAATGCATCTACTACTATATTAGCTTTTCTTGGATGGTATTAAATTGTGTAGTCATAATCTTTTAATAGCTCTAACCATTGTCTATGTCTCATGTTTAACTCTTCCTATGTCATCAAATAACCCAAGTTTTTATAGTCTGTAAATATCTGAAATGTCTCACCATACAAATAATGCCTTCAAATCTTTAATGCAAATACAACTGTAGCCAATTCTAAAGCATGCACTGGCTATGTCATGTCCATAAGATAGGGTCGAGACATTATTATGTATGCCAGGTTATGTTTTGACATGTCTTGGGGTATAGAGGTTAAGGGTGGAGAGAATGATTTTGAATAAGAGAAAGTGTATCTGCTGGTGATTCACACCCGTGAACAAAAGGTCATGGCCATGAATCATGAGTTTCACAGTTGGCAAGTTTTGGGATCACATTTTACTCTATATCGTGAAGTGTGATTCGCGCCCGTGAAGAGTCAGTCATGGTTATGAATCGTGGGTTATAAAAGTTTGTAAACCTTTGTTTTATCTATGGGTGATAGAAATTAACTATACCCTCAATCATCTTCCAAGGAATTTGAGACCCTTTAACTTAAATCTTATTAAAACTCACCCAAAACAAGTGGAATCCTAAGATCTTGTGAGGAGATCAAGTGAAAGGAGGAGTATTAGCTAGGTTTATAATTAGGAGAGGAAGAAGTTGAGGCTTGGTGTGAGAATTTTGGGACTCAACTCTTACAACTCTTAGATTTGAGTAAGTTGCTCTTTTCTTCCTCATAATCTTCCTTTGGTAGTGTTTGATTCATGGGCTTTGAGGGTGGGTAAGAGTAACCTTTGGTTAAGGTTAGAAAACCCTTATTTTCTTATTTATGGGTTAAAGTAAGGATGCAATCATTAAGAAACCTAGATTTCTATTGTTGTTTGGTTGTTATCTTTTGTTAGGGACCCTTGTTGGAGAGGAAGCTCCCCCTCAAGAGAAGGAAAGGGCTTGAATGAAGGAGCTAAGGGTTTTTGAGGCTCCATTTTGGTGTGAGGTTTGTACATAACTCTATATTAAATGTAATGACTGAATTTGTATGTTAAATTGTCAAATTTCATATTGATCAATTTAAATTGAGGCTTGGATTATTGAAAAATGAGTAGGTTAAGGTATTTATAATGCATTTATGAGGATTAATGCATTTCATAATTGAGGATCGAGTTAATTAAAGGAAATTGGTTGATTATGAGCATGTTGAGTAACTTGCATTATGATTGGAATGGGAAATTGGCATTAAGCATTAATTCTGTAAATTTTCCAAGGTTCATGGGCGTGAACCATATTTCACGACCATGAATCATATGGTGATTTTGGATAGAAGTGTTCACAGGAATAGTCACCATATGGTTCACGACCAGATGAGTTACAAAAGGGGAGGTTCATGGCCATGAAGAGTCATTCACGAGCATAAAACCTTAACATATCTAGATATTAAATTTTTGTTATATAAATGTTTTAAATGAGAATAATGTGCATTTGAGCTATTATTGCAAGAGAATGCATATTGAGATATTGCATTTGCATGAATTATATATATATGGGTTTGAGAAATTTGAGATTTTAAAATGTGATTTTTAATGCCCAATACTTGGACTATGACTAGAGTTAGGAGAGATTACACATCATTGAGGATTTTATGGTACTGAAAGGCCTAGAATTGGACATACAGAAATGAGACCTATGAAATTGAGGGTAAGGCTCAGAGGAGTTCCCTTGGAGATATTTATGAGCATAGTATTTTTTTTCCTTAGGTGGTGACCTAAGTGGCTTCGGAGGGAGCCAGTATATGCCCGTATCGTTTTTTAGTCATATCTAAAGTTAGTGTGCAAATAGTGAAATATTGGAATAGTGAAAAAATGAAATAATGAAACAATGGAATAAACAAATAATGAAAAAAAAAAGGAAAGAGAAGAAGGTAAATGGTTGATGAAATGTTTGGTAAGTGGTGGTATGGTTTATGTACAATGATAAATTCGTATGTTTGTGAAAAACTCACATGTTCATACATACAATTTGCCATGTAAAAGAAAATGATCATGCATACACTGGTTATTATATTTAATATTTTGTTATATTATGCGAGGTAAGCTTAACATGTGGGTGTTTTGTCTCTCACATGCAATTTGAGGCCAAACATAAAAAAGATAAAGAAAAAGCCCAAGAGGAAGAGCTAAAGGACAAGTATTTGAGGGTTGGTGACGTAATACTTTTGTTTATTTTGTTGGGGATGGGATTAGTTACTTCTGTCATCTGAGTGCTCTAAAGGCAATCACCTTTAGCACTTATTGTACAAATTTATTTGATTAATAAAAGGATGTTTCATTAATTTGATGTTCATTTGATATATGAATTGATAAGTGATCCTAAATCAATTAATGAATGAAGGAAATCATGATGAGATCATGATATTGAGATTCTTATCATGTGTAATTATGTTAGTATCAAAATTATCCCTAGTCATAGGATTAATGAGATGGGACATTATTAATCCCGAGAGACTAGCACATGTTACACTCCTTGATTGGATCGAGTAGTAGATCTCATAATCTATAAACATGAGATGTTTAGAGTTAACTTGTGAATGCTTGCTAAGTGTAGCTAAGTACATTGGATGACCAGCTATGAGACAATCATATGGATAATCTATTCAAATGTCAATGATAGTCTCGTCATAGCAATGGTACAAGTATCCTTAAACTTGAGGTACTCAAGGATATCTTGAATATTGATTTTATATTTTGACACTATTCCTTGTTGCCTCAGGGAGGTTTCTCATAGGGTGGTGATTGGATACAACTTGAGGTATTCAAAGGTAATTGGATAACCAACAAAGGATTCACCACTCCTGATAGAAGGAGTGTATACCCATGGTCTCTTATCGTGGTCATTACTCGAGAATCTCTGGCCGGAGTGGAAATGTCATAAAAATAGTCTTCAATGACATATCTAATAGAGTAATGAGCCTCAAGGACAAGAAATGACATTACTTGGACGAGACGTGATGTAGTCAGTCTAGTGGGAGTTGATGCATGTCTGTACTCTGAACCAAGTGGGGTATAGAATAGTGAAAGGAATAATTGCCCGGAAATTTTCTATGGAAAGGTTCGTAGTCAAACCATTGACTTTTCGGTCAATTGGGGATCATGATGTGTTGCTAGATACCGCTCATGACTTGCTTAAATTAATTGTTAATTTAAGCGACCAACATAATCGGGAACCTAATAGGTCATATGCATTGAAGATATGGAGAATGAGTAAAATGGTCTTGGATAGGATCTAAAATATGAGAGAATTATTTCGGGATGGATCGTGATGAGATCACATGGGAAAAATCATTCGGGAGGGTCACGGGCCAGACAGGCTGCTGGCCTATATTCATTCATTTCCCTTTTCTCCATTTTTGAATTTTCATATTTTCTTTGAATTTGATTCAAATAGAAAAGACATCAAATAGCAGAAAATAGACATGAAAATATTTTTTTTGTGAAAAAAATTATTTTTAAGACAACAAAAGTTATCTCAAGAGCACTTTCAAAGGCACTTTGAATTTGTTCAAACCATTTCTTTTGATAGTTTCTTATTCATTCTTCACATAGATTATCATTAAAGACATCCTAGTGTGTATTGTTGTCGTTTGCTACAACCCAACAAATTGAAGATTTGAAGAACAAATAAGAAATTACAAGGTATAATTTCTAACCTCTATATTTTTACAAATTAGTTTAAATGACACAAGTATGATCTTTTGTGTCGGGTTTTGAAAAATTTTTTCTACTGGATTTATGAATATGATTCATTCATTAAAACCCAACAACTCCTGTACATGCTTAAATGTGTAAGGACATGTAATCTTGTAACTAATCATTTTTATATTCTTTTGTAAACTTTTGGAGAAGTGTTAGCCCTTGTTCTATAAATGAAAATTTTAAATGTTATATTGTAATTTATTTTTAATATATTAAAGTTTTGAAAGTCATCATGGTCATTGTGCATAAAAGGTTTTGATTTTAATAGCATTTCCGTCTCATGCATTATAACATTGTTCCATATAGTTATGAGGGTTTCCTAGTTATGTGAAAGGGTATTACAAGATATGAGATCTCATGTGGTCTCAATTGTCTAGATGCATCAGTTATCACCTTACCTTACTACATCAACACACATCCCAAGCCCTAATGAAAAGCATCATTATATACTATAAATCTACCTAAACCCGTAGGAATAACCAATATTTGTGCAGTGGTTAACATGTGTTTTAGCTCATTAAAGTCCTTTGACATTTTGGAGCCGATTTAAAAGGCATATTCTTTCTTAGCATTTAGTTAAAGGGTTGACAATCAATGAGAATCCATCAACAAATCTATGGTAGTGTCCAGCTAAACCCACAAAACTACGTACTTCTGCAACATTTTTAGGAGCTTCCCAATTTACCATGGTCTCTATTTTCTTTGGCTAAACTTCTATTCCTAAAGAGGTGTCGTAAAGCCAATCACCTTAGGCACTTGATGTACTCATTAATTATTAATAAAAGACATTTTTATTATATTAGTGTTCATACATATATGAATATGATTTAGATCATATACCATTTAATGAAGTCATTGGTATGTAACACAACATGAAAGAAATCATTATGAGATCATGATGGTGATATTCCTATTATATGTAATTATATTTATACCTAAATTATCCCCAGTCATGGGATTAACAAGATGGGACATTGTTAATCCGGATAGATTAGCACTTGTTATTCTCATTGATTAGGTCAAGCAGCTGATCTCATAAGCTACAGACATGAGATATTTAGAGTTAGTATATGGATGCCTACTAGAGTAACCAAGTACATTAGATGACCTGTTATGAGACAATCACATGGAGATCTATTCAATGTTAGTGATAATCTCATTATAGCAATTATGGAGATGCTCAAGGTTATCTTGGATGTTGAATCCTATACTTTGACTTCATTTTTATTGCCTCTCAGAGGTTGCTCACGGGATGGTGATTGGGTATAACATGAGCTATTCAAAAGTAGTTGAGTAGTTAATAAAGGATTTTACCACTCTTGATAGAATGAGAGTGTATTATACCCTCTTTTAGGGATAATTACTTAGAAATCCTTGTCTAAGGTAGACATGTCTTGAAGAAAATCTTCAAGGCCATATCTAATAGAGTAATGAGGCTTGTAGACAATAACTAACATCATTTGGACTAGATTTGATGTAGTCAGTCTAGTGAGAGTTCACACACAGTCCTTGCTCTGAACCAAATGAGGTATAGTTTGGTGAAAGGAGAAATTGCATGGTAATTGTCTATGGAAAGGTTAAAAGTCAAACCACTAAATTTTTGGTTAATTGGGTGGTCATGATGTGTTGCTAGATACCACTCATGATCTATTAAGCCAAGGAAAATTGACTATAAATCAATCATAGTTCAAGTGTTTGACTCGTAGAATCCTAATTGGATTAGAATTCCTTCTGATACTTGAATTGCCAACATGACCAAAGAACCTATTAGGTCACATGCATAGACGGAATGAAGAAAATATAAAATGGGTTTTGGATAAGATCCAAGTGAAAGAGTAAGAGAATTGGGCTTTCATAAGAGTTATAAAAATGGACCAAATCTAATTTGGATTAGGATTATTGACTTGGTCAACATTGGTCCATATAACTTATGGAAAGAGACTTGTTAAAGCTTTTCCTTTTCCAACCCTAAAAGGGATTAGAAAGAGTATAAATACTCATTTTATGGAGTAAATTTTGTGGCTTCCCCTTTAAAAAAAATGAATTATTTTTCTTCGCTCCCTTTTCGCTTTCATAAGACAAATTTCCATAGCCACTTTGGACTTTTGTCACCCTATCTCATTGGAGGTTTTTTTCTTCTTCCTTCGCATGGATACTATTAGAGGCAATCCCAACTTTGAATTGATGTAGTTTTCTAAAACCCAACAAAGAAGGAAAAACTCACAACTTGGAAGATCAAAAGTTGTAAACAAAGGTAATCAACTTCTCCCATTGAATGGTTTAATCCGATTTTAAATTACATATGACGTTCAATGGGTTTTGAGTTTGATCAAAGTTTATGTGTTTATTGAGATATGTATGAGATACATGTTCAAAACCCAATAGTGGTATCAAAGCCACCACCTATGTAAATTAAATTTGGATTTAATTGAAGTATCAATGAGATTGATTCAAAAGGAACAACTTAAATTCCATCCTCCTGTTAAAAATGAATTTGATTCTGTTTGGACTCAAATTTTAATTTTAATTCAATGATATGTTAATATGATGATATTAGATGTTGTTGATGATAATTAAAAGGTTTAAATTTGATTTAAACCTAAAATTCGAAATTGTGCATGTTGCTGAATTTTTAGGGTTTGTGCAACCTAGTATTGCCAATTGAGTTGTTTATGGGACTGTTCGAATTTGGTTTGCTAATTTGATTATTCAAATATATTTATGTTATATTTAGAATGTGTTTTAACTTTTGGACAACACCTATAATGATGCAGAAATTATTTTTGATCATGGAACAAACAAAACTAGTATTTAGGTCAAAAACCTTACCATGTGATGAGACTGTTTTGTATTGTTTGATTTAATGACATGTAACTTCATAACCAGAACCTTAATTTCGTTTTTATGAGATGTTCATTATGTTATTTTGATGTCAATTGCATGCTAAGGTCAAATTAAATTCGTGGTTAGGTTCCTATAGAATCCTAATTCATGTATGATTCAATTTAGGCAAATTTTGAGCAATTAGTTTGCTAGTTAAGTTCTTAATGATTTAGATTGTCTAATGAATGAATTTAATTGGTATAAAATGATTATAAGTTACTTATAAAGATGAGAATGAATTCTGAAATTTTAAAAAAAATTAAATGGAATTTGATTTGAATTAGAAAAGGATTTTTTAAGCCTTAGTTTGACTAGGTACTAGTACAAATATGGCTTTAAGTGAAGGTTATGCGTATTTATTGTAACATCATACCTTATGCATTTTTGTAACATCCAGTGATTTAGGCCTCGATTGCACGTGACCGTAGTGAGATTTGCTGGTTCAATCAGAGTCTAAATTTGAACCCATAAAAAAATGACTAATAATAAGGGTATTATTATTTAGGAATTAAAAATATTAGTGCTAGAATTAGAAAAAAAAATAAAAATTTCTATGGACAAAATTGGTATTATGGCAATTGTTGGGGGAAAAAGTGTGAATATGGAGGAAGATGTGGCAAATAAGGAATTTCTCAAACTTTAAATGTTAATCAAGATTAATTAACTTAATGAACCAATGAGAATTATGATTAATTTTAATTAGTGGGACCCACACTTTAATCAAAGTATAAAATTAAAAAATGGGAGGAATTCTCCATTTTTCCACCCAAAATATCTAAGTCATCTTCATCTTCTTTTCTCCTCTCTTTGGTTGTCCACTTTAGCCTTCCATAAGCCACCATTTTCCTTCAAACCAAGCTTGAAAAAGTGAATAAAGAAAATAGTTTTGAGAGAGGAAAATTCGGAATTAAGGAGTTATTGCCATAAAAGGAGCAAAGGAGCAAGAAAAAATGAAGAAGGAAGACAAGAAAAGGGAGATTTGTTAGGGGGAATTTTGGCCCACTTTGGGAACTCTTAAGGTGAGTTTATTCTTCTTAAATTCAACCTTTTTTCTTCCATTTGAGACCCATAAGGATATAGATGTGATTAGGTTTGGTAGATTTAGGTTATGTTGCAAGATTGAACTTAGAAATTTAAGTTTGTGATAAGTTGATAAAAGTGTAGTTAAACTTTGAATTAATGATAATTGATGTTAGTTAATTGTTTTATGACTTAAAATTGAATAAAATATGATGTTAATGGATGAATGAGGGGCTGCCATAGTTAAAGAAATTTGGGAAAATTTGAAATTAGCATAAAAGCACAACAATTGGTGATAGATTAACTATGATTTGAGTATTGAATTGTAGAAAATAAATTGGGAACTAGGATATGAGTTTTGGGCAGCTATGACATATGAAGAAGGAAGTTTAACCTTAGAACATTTTAGCTCAATTAAGGTATAAAATATATTAGGAGCATTAGAATATTATGTAGACATGAAAAGCATTAAAAATGGATATTGGAATTGAGATATGGTATGGTTGTGTAGAAGAATTAAATGAACAACTGAAAGACCCTCAAGAGGATGACAAAGGCAAGGAGAAAATTAGCTAAAAAGGGAAGAAAACAAAGTATTAAGGGAAGAACCAAGGCTGATTAGGTATGTGCTTCATTGATAAAATCTTGCATGTTGTTAATATGTATGGAATTACGCATTAAGGTTTGATATGTTTGTTTTTGTGATATGTTATGTGATTTGTTGTGGCTTTTGATATTTATATGGCAATAGGATCAAATGGTGTAAAATAATTGAGACATATGAATATAGTTAAAACAGTCTTGACTATTTTGAGTATAACTTGAGTTCTAAAATTCCGTTTTGTATGTTCTTTATTGGAAATGAAAGCTAAGACATAGGGATTTAATTTTTATTTCGACCATAAAATCTAATTATGTCTAGATTTTCCCAAAAAAATGCATGAAGTTCAAATCTAGAATCTATCCAGAAAATTCTGGACAGAAATTTTTGTGATGAAGCAGTATTCAATTGATCATAATTTTTGATATTAAACTGGGATTTGAGTAATTTTTAATGTATCTGAAAGCTAAGACAACAAGATAAAAATTATTAGAAGACTAGAACTCCCAATTCGAATTATAAATGGGCTAACAATGAAGCCCAAAAATAGGTTTGAAATCTGCCATAGGTAAAAACATAAAATGTTGGGTTTTTGCATGTGTTGTGATAGTTATATGTAATAATTAATGTGAATATTTACTTCAATGATAATTATAAATATTTAAAAAATTATTGATGTATGAGATTTTAGTGCAATAATAATGGGAATAAAGAACAAAAATAAATTAGCATAATTATGATAATTGAATAATATTGTCATTTTTGAAAAATATTGTGAATTAATATAAAAATAGTTAAGCCCTATGACACCTAATCTAGAACTAGAATAGAGAATAGTTTGACATGTCAATTAGGGGATTTTAGGCACTCGGTGCCAAATATAAAAACTGGTAATGACAAATTTATAAATGTGTTTGGCACAAAATTATTAAGCCGATAATGACATTGTTATAAAGGCGCTCGGCACAATATTATGAAAGCCGAAATGACAACCTCGTTATTCCTATTAGTTAGTTTGGTTATAGGTGTTATGGGCACAATAAAAGAAAATTGAAAAATAATAATAATGTTAAAGTATGTCATTTTGCTAATGTTGTATGAATTAAATTTGTTAACTATTACATGTTGAATGAAATTTATTTGATTTTATATAATTCTTCATTTTATGCCTTATTTATTAAATGGTTAATTACTATGAAACAAAATATATGTATGTAAAATTTTTATCAATGAAGCATCACTAACCTAGTAGCTTAGCGCGAGTGGTTTCCTCTCGCGCAGATTTTAGAAGGGCAGTCGTAGATAGTAGAATTGTTAGAAGAAGAAGGGCACCTGAAAGGAAGCAGCAAAAGCTTTGGTTTTCTTTTTGGTATATTTTATCAAAAATTTTATAAATTAAATTATGGTTTTATTTCCTATAGTGTGTATTATAGACATGAATTATAATGTAAATTAATGTACTTTATAAATAAATAAAATTTTGAGTATTTATAGTTGTAATAAATTTTATTTTAGTGTTTGCAATATTTTCATAAAAAAAAATTACTTCACTTCATTAATTTTATAAAACAGTAAGACGGGTAATGCTCACTTACCTTGCTGAACTACAGTGGGGTAAGGGGTGTTACAATTTTAGTAAAATCTAGCACTCACATATGGCATACAGGTAAGTTAAATGAACCTGTTAACATTGATAGTAAATTTTCTTTTTTTTATCATCACATCTATAAATCTATAAATTAACATATCTCACATATATTAAAACTTTAACTTTACATCCAAGATTTACTAGTTGCATCCATTTACATATCATTATACAATTCTGAGCAAATATACATGTATATTCATATAAATCCAAAATGTAGATGACATGATCTCATGTTCAGGTGGAATGCAAGGAGAGAAAGAATGGTGAGGCTCGACTGGTGACCTATATTCCATATAATCTATATGCCACTCAAAATAAGCTATCACTTTTCTTTACCTGAAAAATGATTCAATTTGATGAGTTGTGGCTCAGTGAGAGTAATGATCAAACAAGCTCTAAAGTACCAAGCAACTTATAGTAACAAATCACAAATCCAATGCATGTCACGTATTCCATTTCATTCATCAGGATCATATAGTTACCAGTAAAATTTAAGCATATAATCATTACTCTTTACGTATGCACATGTTTTGCTTATTTCATTTTGTTATGACAAAGTTAAATGGACATTGCCCCATCATGTGAATATTTGCATTTGCTATCTAGGTTGATCATTTGATTCATTTGCATAATTGTTGGTCCATAGCTCTTTTCTTTTGCTTTACAATATCGATTAACTAGTCACGTTGTCTTTTTAGTCCATATGCATATGCATTTGTAACTAAGCATTCATTAACCATTGTATCTTTATCACATATAGCATACATATATCACACATATACCACATATGCCACACATATACTTCACAGATACTATACATAAACCATGTATATATCACGTATGCCAAACATATATCTTAAATATGCCATACATATACCACTTATATATACTACATATGTCATAAATTATCCATCATCTCATTATCAACATTAAATCATAAAAATCATATGAATCACATAACCATAAATCATCTCACATATCACATAGTAAGAAATATTCATGTACACTAAAGAAATCGTTTGATAACTAAACTCATCTTTCTCCTTTGATTGTGACCCTTAACTTATATTATAAGCCTAATATGTAAATATAATCAATTAATTTATGACTAAATAAACTTAATGTGGCTTAAACAAATTAATGTTCATAGTTCATATACATTGTTAGGGTTTTCCTATGGGGCAGTGTAACCTTTTGGGACTGATTAGCCCACAAAATTTTATACAATTTTCCAACCAATGTGATTCTTATTTATAATTAAATCTAACATATAATTATATAACATACTCAAATGTTAGAAAAATTGGAGCATTGTACAATTTTAGGTAGAATTTTCAATTGTGTTTTGTTTTCTGCCCTTTGCCAGTTTTAAAGTACCAATTTTGGCCCTTCATATCTTATAAGTTTTTATACAATTGTACAATTAATTTGATTATTATTTATAATTAAATCTAACTTGTAATTATATAACATATTCAAATTTCAGAGCAATTGGAGCATTGTACAATTTTTGGTGGAATTTCCAATTATGTTATATTTTCTGCCCTTTAGCAGTTTTAAGGTACTAATTTTGGTCCTTCATATCTTATAATATGTAAGTCAGATTATAAGAAAAATTGGTATACACTTAGATAGGTTCATATGGAAAAATTTTTATGCTTATAACTTTTATCAATTATATCTCTAAGGTCCTCAAATTGTAAGAAATATTTTACTACATAACATATTAAGTTTAAATTAGTACCAAATTTAAGATAATACATATACCTATAGCTTTAATAATTTGATAAGTTAGATAATTCATCTCTAAGGAGCTCAAAATGGCTAAACAAGTTTCTAGATCTGCCCAAGACACCAACCAGGAAGTTCAAACTATAGAACAGTCATGGTTGCATTTACCATAGCTCAACATACACAAGACATATGAACCTGAAAGTTGGTATACATATAGATAACAATGTATCTACAACTTTCATATTTTGAGCTTCCTAAAATACAGCCTCTATCATAATCAAAACTAATGAACACAGTAGCTAACTCAAGTAGGGATCACACCCAGACTAGTTCCATTAAGATGGCAATATCTTTTCATATACATCAAAGTTTACAAAAATATTTATATATCCATAAACATAAGATATAAAGGAAAACCTTTCATGTTTTAAACTTTTCCAGAATCAGTTTATATTAGTGTCAAAATTAGGGTGCAAAACACTATTGCAATTTAACCCTAATAGCTCAAACCAACACTGAACAATGGAGAGAAGATTACTTACTAAGAATAAACTTGCAAGGAATCAATTTACTACAAAACTTAAGTGAATAAGGAAGAAAATAAGGTTGAAATGGTGGAAGAAGAAGAAAAAATGATTATGAAGTAAGAGAGGAAAAATGGTGAGGAGGAAGATAAGGTCCACCTCCACCTCCTCACTTTTTTCATTTTCCCTTTTTTGTTTTTTTTCCTTCCTTTCTTTTTTATTTTTTTCTTGTCATTTTTCTTCATTAATTCAATGGAATAATGTTTATTCACGTAATTTCAATTTCATGTAATCCTTAACTAAATTATAAAATGAACACGTGCAATTCAACACAATTGCAAAATACTCAGACATATAGCTAGTGCATGTCGTGAACTTGTCCCTATAAAAATACATAAAAAATGCACGTATTCAAGTAAAATATATGCAAATGCATATGTCCAAATGAAATGAATGTAAAAATGGATATGTGGGAAGTTGAGGATGTTAGGATTCTCCCCTCCTTTTAAAAATTTTTTCCTACAAATTTAATACATGGAAATAGGTGTGGATATTGCCTTTTCATATTTTCTTATATTGCCCATGTTGCCTGTTTTAGTAAATGGTTATGCCATAATAACTTAACTAACGGTATTTCTCGGTTTCTTAGCTGTTTAGTCTTCTATCCGATGATTTCCACTAGTTCCTCAACATAACTCATACCATCTACTATTTCGATGGGTTAATCTTCCAGTACATGTGTAGGATATGACCTGTACATTTTAAGCATACTCACATGAAACACATTATGAATTTGAGCCATCTTGGGTGGTAAAGCCAACCTATACGCCAGTGGACCAACCTTCTCAAGAATTTCAGAAAGCCCTATGTACCTTGGGCTCAATTTACCCTTCTTGTCGAATCGAATTACCCCTTTCCATAGAGATACTCTTAAAAACACCTTTTTCACCTAACTCGTATTCCATCTCCCTTCTATACTGATCAGTGTAACTTTTCTATCTATCATGTGCTACCTTTAGCTTGTTCTTGACAATCTTGATCTTATCCACTGTTTCTTAAACTATCTCTGGCCCTTCTAATGCACGTGTTTCTTCTTCATCCCAAATGATGGGGCTTCGACACTCTCTGCCATACAATGCCTCATATGGTGCCATCTAGATACTGCTATGATATTGATTGTTGTTTACCAATTTTATCAATGTTATATATTCATCCCAAGCTCTTATGAATTCCATGGAACATGCCTTAAGCATTTCTTCCAATGCCAGTACAGTCCTTTTTGATCGTCCATCAGTTTATGGGTGGAATGCAGTGCGCCGAACCAATCAGAGTCTAAATTAAGATATGAAAAAATAAATTAAAATAATAATAAGATGTGAGAAACATATTTTGGATATTATTAATTTATAATTTTGAAGTTCGGAAGTATGATTGAGAAAAAAATATTTTTTCGTTGAACGAAATTGGAAATTTGCAGTGTTTTTGGCACAGATATTTTAAGAAGACATAAAAATAGAATATTCTTTATCTAAGGAGATGAATATTCTTTTGATTAAAATAAAGTAAGAGTGATTTAAATTAATGGACCAATGGGAAGAAAGATTAGTAATTAATCCTAACCACCCACCTAATCCAACTATAAAAAGTCAAACTTTCACTTTTTGGCCATTCATCTTCTTCCTCACCTTAATCAAACTCATTTCTCTCCCTTTTTCTCTCTTTTGCCATGAGATCCTCCTCCCCCACTTATTCTTACTTTTTTTTTCTCCAAATCAAGCTAAGATTAGATGAAAAAAAAGGGGATTAAGGCAAGATCATCAAAGAAGTGAAGAAAAGTAAACTTAACTAAGGAAGAGCAAGGAAGAAAAGAAGAGAAAAAGAGAAAGAATTCTTTGATCATTTTGAAGATCATTAAAGGTGAATTTAGATTTTCAAGCTTCTCACTTTTCTTCTTCTCTTTTCTTTGATTTTGGGGTTAGTTGCCATTAAAGTTAGTAATTTAGGGTTGTTAATATGTTAATAGTGATTAAGGTGGATTAGTGTGATTAGTGCCTGATTAGTGTAAAACAATTGTTGTTAGGCCAAGGAGGTGAACAATCCTTGAACAAAATCAAAGAGGAGGTAAGGGTAAGGAGAAAGCAAGCTAGGAGGAAGAGAGAAGTGAAGAGAAGTAGAATTGTGAGGTATGTACATTTGGCAAAAATTCAATGTATAAAAATGTTGATTTTGATTTTGTGATGTGTATGAAATTATGGATATTTGATTGAGAAATGAATTGGTTATTAAATGATGCTATGAATTTGCCAAAAAAAACTAGAATATAAGGTTGATGCATGAAAATGGAAATTGTATGAATTAATTGATGTGCTGGAAATTCCTCTTATGAATATTGTCTAGTTTTCTAGTCATAACTTGAGTTATGGAAATGATTTTTGAGTGATTCTTATTGGGTTGGAAAGTTAAGACATAGGGCTTAAACTTTTTTTCAGACCATTTGACCTGAATATGACTAGAATTAGGTGAAAAATGGACTCATATTTTGAACTAGAAATCTATCCAGAAAAATACTGGGCAGATTCCAGTGAACATAGGTTAGAAGAAAATTTATAACTTTTTCTAAAAACTTCATTTTAATGTGATTTAAGTTGGAATTTAAATATAAGATAGTACCTACATTTGTTTATTTGATCACTAGTCCAAATTCTATCTAAAAATGGATGAACAAGACAGAGAAATATAAGGCAGAAATCTATCCATTAAAATACTGGGCAGATTACAGTGAACGTAGCTTATAAGAAAATTCATAATTTTTGCAAACAAATTTGTTTTAATGTGATTCTAGTTGGAAGTTAAAAATAAGAATTGGACTTACATTTTTTTAGTTGATCACTTGTCCAAATTCCATCTAAAAATGGACGAAAAATACAGGGAAATATAAGGAAGAAAAGTTATCCAGAATAGGGCAGTTTGAACATATGTGTTGATTGTGGAATTTTGTGATAGAAAAATATATTATTTGATTTTTTTTTGTAGTTATAATGATTAAATGAGCAAGTATGAGGTTGTAAAATGTTTAATGAGAATTATTGTATTTATATGAAATTTATATTAATGTTACTTATATTAATGTAAATAATAATAAAGGTAACAAATATAATTAAGCCCTATAACATCTAGTTGAGAACTAGAAATTAGGATAAGTTGGCATGCCAATAAAAGAGTAGAAAAGTAGACACTAAAAATAATAGTACTGAGATTTAATTTAAGTAGGCAGTAAGAAATAGTGCTGAGTTGAAATTACGTAGTCACTGAGAAATAGTGCTGAGTTCGAATTTACGTAGGCACCAAAAAGGTGCTAAGTTGTTATTAAAAACGTAGGCGTTAAACATCGAGTTATAAAATAATTATGTAGGCCCCGAGTATACTGTCGGAGAGCAAAAATCCTGTATCCTGTGTTTAGTTCTGGTCTAAGATGTCATGGACTATTAAATAAATAATAGGAGAAAAAATATATGAATTATGAAATTGATATTGTAAATTTTATATCTTGAATTATTAAGCAATTTCAAGCATACTTAATGAATAGAATGTCATAATTGATGAATTAAATATTTTTTGCATGAAGAAAATGATTTTATTATTAATTGAATATTTGGCATGCTTAATAAATTAATTATAGTTTCTAAAATTTTATTTTACAATTATTTATGAAATTATTGGATAGTTGTCAAACGTACCACTAAGCTAGTAGCTTAGCATGTGTGTTTCACGCGTAGATAAATAGTTGTTCCGATAGGGCGACCGAAGAAGAGATAACCCCAAGATCAGATTGCAGCAGTATAATTCTTTTGTATATTTTGGAAATTATATTGTAAAAATTAAATTTTAAGAACTTCTTTTGATGTAAATTTATGGCATGTAGGATTTATAAGGAATGCATTTTGTAATTTTATATATCTAGTATTATTTGTAAATATATTTCTATATATTATGGTTTAATTGAATGAGTTCTTTTAAATCAAAATATTTGCATCACTAGTTATATATTTAAATGGGAAGAAAACAAATATAGCAATAAATATTTCGCTAATAATAAACTTGAAAAAAAAACATTTCAATAATTTGAACATTGGTTTTAAGACTGATGAGTTTAGTAGCACTTCCATATCCTATTAGCGACTAGAAGGGTTAGGGAGCGCTACATTTATTGGTATCAGAGCTCAGACTAATTGATTCTTAATCAGTGAGTGTAAAATAGAATATGTGTCTCATGCATATGCAAAAATGCTACAATTATCTGACTTGGGTCCCTTCTTATGGTTTATAGGTAGATATGGATTCGAGATCGGAACAGGATTTCTTGGAAGGCGAACTAAGTAATAGTCTTTTAGACTCAGCGAATCTCAGACAACCTCCATCAGTGAGAGATTCCGGGCTGAGTGTAATAGCTCCATCAAGAGTAGAGGGACAGGCTAATGTAGGATAGGAAGCTCTTATGGAACAGATAGCAAACTTGTTGCAACGGATAGTACAAGCAGTTCCACAACCAGCTCCACCTCCTCCTCCACCTCAGCCAAAACCCCGGATTGATAAGCTGAGAAAATATGGGGCCACATATTTTTTGGGAAGGAGGAAGGATGACCCAGTAGCTTCAGAGTTTTGGATGGAGTCCATAGAAACGGTGTTTGAGGAACTTGAGTATCCAGAGGAACAGAAGGTTAGATATGCAGTGTCCCTTCTAAAAGATCATGCATATGACTAGTGGAAATCAATTTTATTGAAGCCCCAAACACCGAAACCACCTTCATGGAACTTCTTCAAGGCATAATTTAGCAAGAAATATGTGCCTAGAGTTTATGTGAATGAAAACAAAAGGGAATTTCAAGACTTGAAGCAAGGAAGCATGTCAGTTGTAACACCACATCATATGCATTTAAGTATAACCTAATTCTGTAGCAACTAATCACATACTGCATGTTGGAAAGAGAAAATACCCTGATAACAGTGGTAGTAAATTCTTTTTTCATATCATATCCTGTAAAATCAACTAATGCCTTTGCAAGTCTCATATCCTGTAATATCACTCAATGACTTTTCAAGTCAACATTAAAAACCACAATACGATATATCACATATATTAAAACATAACCTTCCCATCCAAAGATTACGGATTGTTTCCATTTATACATTTTAAAACAAATCTAGAGTAATAATACATATTCAAGCATATAAGTCCAAAATACAGATGACATGTTTTCATGCTTGTATGGAATGCAAGGAGAGAGAGTGATGAGGCTCGGCCAATGACCTGTGCTCCATGTCTTCTATACACTACTCAAAATGAGCTATCACTTTTCTTTACCTGAAAAATGATGCAAATTGATGAGTTGCAGCTCAGTGAGAATAATCATTCAATGAGCTCTAAAGTACCAAACAACTCATAGTAATAAATCACAAATCCAATATATACCATATATTCCATTTCATTCATCAGTATCATATATGTATCAATAAAGTTGAAACATATAATGATTACTCTTTATGTATGCAAATGCTTTACTTATTTCATTTTGTTGTGACCAAGTTAAACAAACATTGTCTCGGGCTTCCATGTGAATATTTGCATTTGCATTTGCTAGCTAGCTTGATCATTTGTTTCATTTGCACATTTGTTGGGCCATAGGCCTCTTCTTTTACTTTACAATATCGATTAACTAGTCACAACGTGTTTTTAGTCCATATGCATATGCACTTGTATTTAAGCATTCATCAACCATTGTATCTTATAACATATAATATACATATACCACATATATACCTCATATGCCACACATATACCTTACATATACTATACATATACCATGTATATATATCACATATGTCAAACATATACTTCAAATATACCACAAGTATACCATTTATATGTACCACAATGTCACAAATTATCCATCATTACATTATCAAGGACCAATCATGACAATCATATTAATCACATAGCAAGCAACATTCATTTGCACTAAAGAATTCAATCGATAATTAGACTCACATTCTTCTTTGATTCCGACCCTTAACTTATTGTCTATCCACTCCTTGTGGGTCTCCAATATGTTGCGAGCCTAATATGAAAACATAATTGATTAACTCATGATTAGGGAGACTTAATGTGGCTTAAACAAATTAATATGTATTATTCATGTCAATAATTAAGATTTTTCCTATGAGGCAGTGTGACCTTATAGGACTGGTTAGCCTATAACTTTTTATATACTTGACCAATTAATATGATTCTTGTTCCTAATTAAAACAAACATATAATTATATAACGTATTAAAATTGCAAACCAATTTGATCATTGTACAATATTTTGTGGAATTTCTAAGTGTGTTCTGTTTTCTTCCTTATTTTCTACCTTTAGGCAGTTTCAGGGTACTCATTTGGGTTCATCGTAACTTATAATCTATAAGTCACTTTTAATGAAAATTTACAGCAACTTCTATGGGTTCATAAGGAACATATTTCATGTTTACAACTTTTATCAATTATATCTCTAAGGTGTTTAAAGTATAACAAACAATGTACTGGTCCAGAATAGAATTGGCTTCTGGACCAGTATGACTTCCAAAGGCCATAACGTAGTCTATACATAACCAGTGAAGCTGAACTTTGTACCAAATTTACCTAAGGGATATACCTATAACTTTCATATTTTGAGCATTTACGAAATCTAGCCTAACAAGCTCAAATTAGCCAAACTGGTTACTTGATTTGCTCATGGCACTCTGTAGGCAGTTTAAACCATGGAACAGTCATGGTTCCATTCACCATAACTCCAAATTTACAAGACCTATGAACCTAAAATTGGGTATACAGATACAAAACACATATATCTACAACTGTTATGTTTGAGATACTACAAATAATGACTTTAACATATTCATAATCAAAGCACACAGTAGCTAACTTGGTTAGGGTTCACACCCTAACCAATTTCAGTAGACAGAGGTTTTCTCTTCCTATACACTGAATCATGCAAAACAATTTACATATCCATAAATATAAGACATAAAGGAACAACTTTTATGTTTTAAACTTTTCCATAATCAATTTCTATGTGCATCAAAATTGGGTTGCAAATTAGTGCCTATTAATGAACCTAAGCAACTCAAATCAACCCTATAGCAATAAGAATTGATTACTTACCAAGAACGACCTTGGAAGGGATAAATTAGCTTCAAAAACTAAGTGAAAAGAGGAATAATTGAATTCTGAAATGGATGAAAATGAAGAAGAAGTCGGGCTGGAGAAGAAGTCAGAAATGGGAAGATAAAGCTAACTTTTTGTTTTTTGTCTTTTTATCTTTTTCTCATCTCTTTTCTCATCTTTTTTCTCCTTTCTCTTCTCTTTTCTCTTCTCTTTTATTTCTATTTTGTGTCATTTTCATTTTATTTTATCTATATTATTATTATTATTTACATATATTTATAATTCCACTAATTCACATAATAATACAGCTTAATCATTTGGCCCTATTTAACTAAATTAACAATGTAAATGTTTACTAATCTTAATCTAATCATTTTGCTTACTTTAATTTAGTCACCTTATTCAATTCATTTCTAATACTTTGTTATCCTCATTTAGGTTATAACTACACAAGTACGACTCGATACAAGTGCCAAATACTAGGACACGTAGCTAGTGCGTGTCATAAACTTGTTCCTACGAAAATATGTATGAAATGCACGTGTTCAATTGAATTGTATGCAAGATGCTTATGTTCAATGAAATGCATGTGGGGAAGGTCAAGGATGTTACATTAGTGGTTGAATATGAGATGGAATTCACTAGACTGAGTAAATATGCAGCTGGAATCATTGCTGATGAGGCAACAAAAATGTAACGTCACACTTTATGCATTTGAGTATAACCTATCCCTGTATCAAGTAATCATACATGGCATACTGGAAAGGTAAAATACCCTGATAACAGTGGTAGTAAATTTTTTTTTTCCATATCATATCCTGTAAAATCAACTAACGACTTTACAAGTCTTATATCCTGTAATAACACTCAATGACTTTTCAAGTCAACATTAAAAACCACAATACGATATATCACATATATTAAAACATAAATTTCACATCCGAAGGATTACGGGTTGTTTCCATTTATACATTTCAAAACTAATCTAGAGTGGTAATACATATTCAAGCATATAAGTCCAAAATACAGATGACATGTTTTCATGCTTGTGTGGAATGCAAGGAGAGAGAGTGATGAGGCTCGGCCAATGACCTGTACTCCATGTCTTCTATACACTACTCAAAATGAGCTATCACTTTTCTTTACCTGAAAAATGATACAAATTGATGAGTTGCGGCTCAGTGAGAATAATCATCCAATGAGCTCTAAAGTACCAAACAACTCATAGTAATAAATCACAAATCCAATATATACCATGTATTCCATTTCATTCATCAGTATCATATAAGTATCAATAAAGTTGAAACATATAATCATTACTCTTTATGTATGCAAATGCTTTGCTTATTTCATTTTGTTGTGACTAAGTTAAACAGACATTGCCTCGGGTTTCCATGTGAACATTTGCCATGTGAACATTTGCATTTGCATTTGCTAGCTAGCTTGATCATTTGTTTCATTTGCACATTTGTTGGGCCATAGTCCTCTTCTTTTGCTTTACAATATCGATTAACTAGTCACAACGCCTTTTTAGCCCATATGCATATACACTTGTATTTAAGCATTCATCAACCATTGCATCTTTATCATATACAACATACATATATTCCATATATACCTCATATGTCAAGCATATACCTTGCATATACTATACACATACCATGTATATATATCATATTTGTCAAACATATACCTCAAATATACCACAAGTATACCATTTATATGTACCACAATGTCACAAATTATCCATCATTGCATTATCAAGGACCAATCATGACAATCACATGAATCACATAGCAAGCAACATTCATTTGCACTAAAGAATTCAATCGATAATTAGACTCACCGTTCTCCTTTGATTCCGACCCATAACTTATTGTCTATCTGCTTCTTGTGGGTCTCCAATATGTTGCGAGCCTAATATGAAAATATAATCGATTAACCCATGATTAGAGAGACTTAATGTGGCTTAAACAAATTAATATGCATTGTTCATGTCAATAGTTAAGATTTTTCCTATGAGGCAGTATGACCTTATAGGACTGTTTAGCTTATAACTTTTTCTATAATTTATCAATTAATCTGATTCTTATTCCTAATTAAAAATAACATATAATTATAGAATATATTCAAATTTCAGACCAATTGGATCATTGTACAATATTTGGTGGAATTTCTAAGAGTGTTCTGTTTTCTGCCTCGTTTTCTGCCTTTAGGCAGTTTCAGGGTACTCATTTTGGTTCATAATAACTTATAATCTATAAGTCCTATTTTAATGTAACTTTACAGAAACTTATATGGGTTCATATGAAACATGTTTCATGTTTACAACTTTTACCAATTATGTCTCTAAGGTCTTCTAATTATACCAAACATTTTACTGGTCCAGAATAGAATTGACTTCCGGACCAGTATTCCAAAGGCCATAACTTAGTCTATACATAACCAATAAAGTTGAAATTAGTATCAAAATTTTAGCTAAGACATATACCTATAACTCTTATGTTTTGATCATTTACAGAATCTAGCTCTAACAAGCTCAAATTAGCCAAACAAGGTACTGTATCTGCCCAGGGCACTCAATAGGCAGTTCAAGCCATGGAACAGTCATGGTTCCATTCACCATAAATAACAATTTACAAGGCCTATGAACCTGAAATTTGGTAGACAAATAAAAAACACATATATCTAAAACTTTTATGTTTTGACAGACTTCAAATAAGTGCTTTAACATATTCGAAATCAAACCACACAGTAGCTAACTTGGTTAGGGTTTACACCCTGACCAGTTTCAGTACGAAGAACATATATCTCACTATACATAACATCTTGCAAAAATGTTTACATATCCACAAATCTAAGACAGAAAGGAACATCTTTTGTGTTTTACACATTTCCAGAATCAATTTCTATTAATATTAAAATCGGGGTGCAATTCAGTGCCTAATATTGAACCTAAGCAACTCAAATCAATCCTATAGCAATAAGAATTGATTACTTACCAAGAATAGCCTTGCAAGGGATCAATTAGCTTCAAAAACTAGGTGAAACAAGGAAGAATTGAAGTCTGAAATGGAAGAAATTGAAAAAGAAGTCGGGCTGGAGAAGAAGGCAGAAATGGGGATCGTAGATTTGAGGATGGGCTTAATGATGATATTGGGAATATGGTTATTGCCCTTTAGCTTGAGGATTTTACTACACTAGTATCCTTAGCCACATCAGTGTGGAAAAGAGGTCAATGAGAAAGAGGATAGAAAAGCCACCACGGTGATCGACAATTAGCATGGCCCAGACATCAGGTAAAAGGGGGTGGGTAGCGCTTAAGTTTTTCCAGTCACAAGGTTCTGGACCAACATTTTTAGCTAGGCAAAGCCAACAGTCGAGGCAAGAGCGGTCTACAGCTAGTGCACCAGCTTCGGGTAACAGGAGATTCATATTTGTCACATGTCAGCATTATGGAAGATCACATGCAGGTGATTGCTGGTGGATTACTGGAACATGCTTACGATGTGGATCTACTGAGCACAAACAGAAAGATTGCCCCAGAGGAAGAGGTACAGGTGGTGTAGTATCAGTGCATGTTCAGAATGTCACTCGAGGCAGAGGTAGGGGACATGGATAGTCTAAAAGCGGTAGGATTGGGTAGAGTATATCATAATCAGTGAATAGAGCAGAAGGTAATCGAGCCCCAGCCTGAGCATATGCCATGAGAGCTCATGAGGAGCAGGATGCCCCGGATGTCATTATCGATAAATTTTCTCTTTATGATATTGATTTATTTGCACTGATAGATCCAAGTTCTACACATTCATATTTATGCATGTCACCCGCCTATTCAGGAGAATATGATAGCAGAGGAATTAGATTGTGATATATTAGTAACAAATCCTTTGGTTCATGGAGTGAAAATTAGTCGAGTCTATAAAAATAGTCCAGTCAAGCCTCAGAATGTAGAATTCCCAGCTGACCTGATAGAGTTGATATTCCATGAGTTCAATGCAAATTTGGGGATGGATTGGTTAACTCAGCATAAGGCAGTGGTGGATTGTCAATATAGGAGAGTAACTTTCAAGAATTTTGGGCAAGAACCGACCATACTTGACTAATGTCATTTCTATAACGAAGGCAAGTAAGCTTATCAAAAAGGGACGTGAAGCGTTTTTAGCACATATTATAGATACCAAGAAAGAGAGTTTAGATCTCAGGGAGATTTCTACAGTATGTGAATATCCAGATATCTTCCCTGAGGACTTGCCAGGGTTACCACCTGTCAGGGAGATAGAGTTTGCCATAGATGTTTTGCCAGGCATAGCCCCAATATCAATCACTCCCTACAAAATGGCACCTGCTGAACTAAAAGAATTAAAAGTGTAGTTGCAAGAGTTGTTAGAGAAAGGGTTTATCAGGCCTAGTGTCTCACCTTGGGGTGCTCTGGTCCTATTTGTGAAAAAGAAGGATGACACTTTTCATTTTTGCATTGATTATCGTCAGTTGAACAAGATAACAATTAAGAACAAATATCCATTGCCGAGGATAGATGACTTGTTTGATCAGTTGAAAGGAGCAGGGGTATTTTTTAAAATTGACCTCAGATCAGGTTATCACCAACTGAGAATTAGAGAATCAGACATTCCAAAAACAATATTTAGGACTCGGTATAGTCATTATGAGTTCTTAGTAATGCCTTTAGGCATGAAAAATTCCCCAGTGGCATTTATGGATCTAATGAATAGAATCTTTAGGCCTTATTTGGACCAGTTCGTGGTGGTGTTCATAGATGATATCTTGGTGTACTCCAGAAGCAGAGAAAAGCATAATCAACATCTTCGTATTATCTTCCATACCTTGAGAGAGAATCAATTATATGTGAAGTTGTCGAAATTGTATTCTAGTTAGATGAAGTGGCCTTTGTAAGGCATATTGTCTCAGCCAATGGGATCAGAGTCGACACTAGTAAGGTAGAGGAAATCCTTAACTGGAAACCGCTTCGAAATGTGACAGAGATGAGAAGTTTTCTTGGTTTGACTAGTTATTATCGGAGATTTGTGGAAGGATTTTCAATGATAGCTTAACCATTGACAAAATTTCTTAGAAAGAGACTAGATTTGAGTGGATAGATCGGTGTCAGACTAGTTTTGATAATTTGAAAAAAATGTTGATAGAGACACTAGTGTTGACACAGCCTTCTACGGGAAAAGATTAGGTGGTGTACAATGATGCTTCCCTTAATGGTTTGGATTGTGTATTAATGCAAGAAGGCAAAGTGATTGCTTATGCTTCCAGACAACTGAAGCCTCATGAGAGAAATTATCCGACACATGATTTGGAACTACCAGCCATTGTGTTTGCATTGAAAATATGGCGACACTACCTGTATGGTGAGCAATATTATATGTATACAGAGCATAAAAGTCTGAAATATTTGCCTTCACAAAAGGAACTCAATTTGAGACAGAGGCGATGGCTAGAATTAATCAAAGACTACAATTGTATCATTGATTTTCAGCGAGGTAAGGCCAATGTGGTAGCTGATGCTCTGAGTAGAAAAACTCTGGCAGGTAAACGTTAAAACTTAAATTTATTAAGTGAACAAGATTAACCAAAAAAATGATGAAATAATAAGTTCTTTATATATTATTTGGGAAGAATTGCGGATTTAACCCACATTGATTCAACAAGTAAAGGACAATCAGAAGCAGAACATGAAATTAAAGGAAATCTTTGAAATGGTGAAAAAGGGTGAAAAACCAGAATTTACTATTAAATCAGATGGGAGTTTAAGGCAAAAGGACATGTTATGTGTGCCAGACATACCAGAATTGAAACAAGATATTTTGAAGGAAGCTCACAATGTTATTTATGCAATGCACTCAGGAAGCAACAAAATGTATCATGACATGAAGGCATATTACTGGTGGCCAGGAATGAAAAGACATATCACCGAGTATACTACCAGATGTTTAACTTGTCAGCAAGTGAAGGCTAAGCATCAAGTACCAAGTGGATTATTATAGTCAATTTCAATTCCAGAGTGGAAATGGGAAAGAGTTGCAATGGATTTTGTTTCTGGTTTGCCTTTGACACAAAAAAGGCATGATCAGTATGGTAGTGGTGGACCGGCTCACTAAATTAGTTCATTTTCTACTGATCAAGATGGATTATCCACTTAATCATTTGGCAGAGATCTATGTTAATGAGATAATCAGTTTACATGGTGTGCCAGTTTCAATCATTTTAGATCGAGACCCGAGGTTCACTTCAAAATTCTAGAAAAGTTTGCATCAAGCCATGGGTACTCGACTCAATTTCAGCACAGCTTTCCACTCACAAACAGATGGACAATCAGAGAGGGTCATACAAATATTGGAAGATATGTTGAAGAGTTGTATGATGGAATTTGAAGGCAGTTGGGATATACATCTTCCATTGATAGAATTCGCCTACAATAATAGTCACTAAGACAATATCGGTATGGCACCATATGAAGCCTTGTATGGGAGGAAATGTAGAACGCTTCTATGCTGGACCGAGCTTAGTGAAAATAAAGTAGTGGGTCCAGATCTAGTGATAGAGGAAAAAGTGAGAGTAATAAGAGATAGGCTGAAAGCTGTTGCTGATAAACAGAAATCATATGCAGATTTGAAAAGGAGGGATATTGAGTATACAATTGGTGACAAAGTATTCTTAAAAGTCTCACCTTGGAAAAGGATTTTTCGATTTGGAAAGATGGGAAAGTTGAGTCCTAGGTTCATTGGACCTTATGAGGTACTTGAACGCATAGGTCCCGTGGCGTACAAATTAGCTTTACCACCAGAGTTAGACAGGATTCACAAAGTATTCCATATGTCCATGTTGAGAAGATATCGACCGGATCCATCTCATATTATATCAGCAGAACCTATAGAGATACGACCAAATCTAACTTATGAAGAGAATTCAGCGAAAATTCTAGCTCGAGAAGTGCAAGAGCCACGGAACAAGAGGGTACCATTGGTAAAGGTTATATGGAAAAATCATAATTCAAAAGAGTCAACTTGGGATAACGAAGAGGTGATGAAGGCTCAGTATCCACAATTATTCCACTCTAGTTAAATAGGTAAATTTTGAGGATGAATTTTTTTTTTTTAAGGAAGGGAAAATTGTAATACCCGATAATTTAGGCCACGGTCACGGTTGACCAAAATCTGGTGCGCCGAACCGATCAGAGTCTAAATTTGAATATAAACAAATAAATTAAAATAATAATAAGATGTGAGAAAAATATTTTGGATATTATTAATTTAGAATTTTGAAGTTCGGAAGTAAGATTGAGAAAAAAAAAAAAATTTTTTGCAGAACGAAATTGGAAATTTGCAGTATTTTTGGCATAGATATTTTAAGAAGGCATAAAAATAGAATATTCTTTATCTAAGGAAAGGAATATTCTTTTGATTAAAATAAAATAAGAGTGATTTAAATTAATGGACAAATAGGAAGCAAGATTAGTAATTAATCCTAACCAACCACCTAATCCAACTATAAAAAGTCAAACTTTCACTTTTTGGCCATTCTTCTTCTTCCTCACCTTAATCAAACCCATTTCTCTCCATTTTTCTCTCTTTTTCCATGAGCTCCTCTTCCCCCACTTATTCTTCTTTTTCTTTCTTCAAATCAAGCTAAGATTAGCTGAAAAAAAAAGGGTTAAGGCAAGATCATCAAAGAAGTGAAGAAAAGTAAGCTAAACTAAGGAAGAGGAAGGAAGAAAAGAAGAGAAAAAGAGAAAGATGTCTTTGATCAATTTGAAGATCATCAAGGTGACTTTAGATTTTCTATCTTCTCACTTTTCTTCTTCTCTCTTCTTTGATTTTGGGGTTAGTTGCCATCAAAGTTAGTAATTTAGGGTTATTAATATGTTAATGGTGATTAAGGGTGGATTAGTGTGATTAGTGCTTCATTGGTGTAAAACAATTGTTGTTAGGCCAAGGAGGTGAAAAATCCTTGAAAAAAATCAAAGAGGAGGTAAGGGCAAGGAGAAAGCAAGCTAGGAGGAAGAGAGAAGTGAAGAGAAGTAGAATTGTGAGGTATGTACATTTGGAAAAAATTCAATGTATAAAAATGTTGATTTTGATTTTGTGATGTGTATGATATTCTGGATATTTAATTGAGAAATGAATTAGTGATTAAATGATGCTATGAATGTGAAAATAAAAACTAGAATATGAGGTTGATGCATGAAAATGGAAATTGTATGAATTAATTGATGTGCTGGAAATTCATCTTATAAATAGTGTCTAGTTTTCTAGTCATAACTTGAGTTATGAAAATGCTTTTTGAGTGATTCTTATTGGGTTGGAAATTTAAGACATGGGGCTTCAACTTTCATTCAGGCCATTAGATCTGGAATTAGGTGAAACATGGACTCAAAGTTTGAACTAGAAATCTGTCCAGAAAAATACTAAGTAGATTGTAGTGAACATAGGTTAGAAGAAAATTCATAAATTTTGTTAAAAAATTTGTTTTAATGCGATTTTAGTTTTAAAGTAAAGATAATACATGTACCTATATTTTGTTAGTTGATCACTTGTCCAAAGTCCATCTAAAAATGGATAAAAAATACAGGAAAACATAAGGAAGAAAAGTTGTCCAGAATAGGGCAGTTTGAACATATGTGTTGATTGTTGAATTTTGTAATAGAAAAATATATTATTTGATTTTCTTGTAGTTATAATGATTAAATGAGAAAGTATGAGATTGTAAAATGTTTAATAGGAATTATTTTATTTATATGGAATTTATATTAATGTTACCTATATAATTTATGTAAATAATAATAAAGGTAATAAATATAATTAAGCCCTATAACTTCTAGTCGAGAACTAGAAATTAGGATAAGTTGGCATGCCAATAAATGAGTAGAAAAGTAGGCACTAAAAATAATAGT
Organism: Triadica sebifera; assembly: GCA_023653625.1. Classification (NCBI taxonomy): domain Eukaryota; kingdom Viridiplantae; phylum Streptophyta; class Magnoliopsida; order Malpighiales; family Euphorbiaceae; genus Triadica; species Triadica sebifera. The sequence goes on along the minus strand of CM042899.1, from coordinate 1,190,659 downwards.
ACTGAAATTTAATTTAAGTAGGCAGTAAGAAATAATACTGAGTTGAAATTACGTAGGCACTGAGAAATAGTGCTGAGTTCGAATTTATATAGTCACCAAAAAGGTGTTGAGTTGTTATTAAAAACGTAGGTGTTAAACGCAGAGTTATAAAATAATTATGCAGGCAACGAGTATACTGCTGAAGAGCAAAAACCATGTATCCAGTGTTTAGTCCTGGTCTAAGATGTCATGGGCTATTAAATAAATAATAGGAGAAAAAATATATGAATTATGAAATTGATATTGTAAATTTTATATCTTGAATTGTTAAGAAATTTCAAGCATGCTTAATGAATAGAATGTCATAATTGATGAATTAAATATTTTTTGCATGAAGAAAATGATTTTATTATTAATTGAATATTTGGCATGCTTAATAAATTAATTGTAGTTTCTAAAATTTTATTTTTGAATTATTTATGAAATTATTGGATAGTTGCCAAACGTATCACTAAGCTAGTAGCTTAGCGCGTGTGTTTGACGCGCAGATAAATAGCTGTTCCGATAGGGCCACTGAAGAAAAGGTAACCCCAAGATCAAATTACAGCAGTATAATTCTTTTTGTATGGTTTAGAAATTATATTGTAAAAAGTAAATTTTAAGAACTTATTTTGATGTAAATTTGTGGCATGTAGGATTTATAAGGAATGCATTTTGTAATTTTATATATCTAGTATTATTTGTAAATATATTTTTATATATTATGGTTTAATTGAATGAGTTCTTTTAAATCAAAATATTTCCATCACTAGTTATATATTAAATGGGAAGAAAAAAAATATAGCAATAAATATTTCGCTAATAATAAACTCGAAAAAAATTGCAATAATTTGAACATTGGTTTTAAGACAGATAGTTTAGTAGCACTTCCATATCCTATTAGCGACTAGTAGGGTAAGGGAGCACTGTAAACACTGGTAATGGATGTAGTTTACCAACTGGTGCCTGATGTTCAATTTTGTTCTGCTGACATATCAAGCATTTAGAAACATATTCTTCTACATCTTTCTTCATTTTTTGCCACTGGTAATAAGGTCTTAAGTTGTGATACATATTGGTCATCCTAGGTGCATTATGTGCCTCTTCCATTATTTTTGGCACAAATTATTAGTACCTGGAACACATATACACGACTTCAACATCAGTGTATCACCGGCAAATAAAACTCCGTATTGTTTCCTTGCTTTACCATCTCAATTTTCTCTCACAATGGAGGATTTCTACCTTGTTCTTCTTTGATCCTCTCCTTTAGTATAGGTCAAACTTGAAGAGTAGCAATCAATAATCCTCCATCATGCATATTTAATTCAACATTCATAGATCGTAATTGAATTAAATATGGAGAAGAGGATGCTTGGAAATGAGCTACATTGCTACTAGACTTTCTACTCAGTGCATCTGCTACTACATTGGCCTTCCCTAAATGGTATTCAATTGTGCAATTGTAATCTTTTATATCATGTTTAACTCCTTTCATGTCAGTAAATAACCTAAGCTCTTATGGCCTATGCAGATTTGGAATGTCTCACCATACAGATAATGCCTCTAAATCTTCAATACAAATACAACTGCAGCTAATTCTAGATCATGCACTGGATATGAGATCTCATGTGGTCTCAATTGTTTAGATGCATAAACTATCACCTTACTATGTTGCATCAATACACATCCTAAGCCTAGGTGAGAAGCTTCACTAGATACTGTAAATCCACCTGTACTTATAGGAATTGTGATATCCTTATAACAATTATTTTATACGTACGCTATCTGAGTTAATACGATGATAGCCGATAAAAATTTCTTAATTTAATTTAATGATCATAATATTATTAGCACTTATTAAACCTTTTCATTTTTCCAAAACTTTCGGCAGCATAACGACTATAAATTAACTAACCCACCTGTAATTCAAACAATCCACAACCCTTTATTGGGCACAAAAATACACATATAATACAATATTCTTCATTCAACCACAAGTTGACATTTCATTCTTTACACATAATAATTTACAAATATTCTTTATCATAATATGTACAACATTTAATTTCTACAACTTCATATCTAAACATATATATACACATATCTTTCTTGATACTAACCTACTATTATTTATTCTTCCTTCAGCTTCCAAAATTTGTATACTTGCTCATGTCTTTCCCTCTACTATTTACATGCAGTCAAATAACTACGTGCTAAATATTAATATACTCAGCAGTGATTACTAATCTAAAAATTTCCATTGACCTATATTTTCATGCATACATACATGCAATAATATTTTTAATACATTATTCAAATTTTCTCTTTAATATATTATTCTTTTTATCAATAATTTATTTTTATTTATCCTTAATTCACTATTTAATATCTTAATTAACTTTAACAATTTTTCTAAATTAATTTTTTTTCAGTTTACTCATGCTGAGATTTAATTTACGTAGGCACTAAGAAATAGTGTTGAGTTGAAATTACGTAGGCATTAAAAAATAGTGCTGAGTTTGAAATTACATAGGCACCAAAAAGATGCTGAGTTATTATTGAAAATGTAGGAATTAAATGCCAAATTATAAAATAATTATGTAGGCGCCGAGTATACTGCTGGAGAGCAGAAACCCTATATCCAGTATTTAGTTCCAGTATAAGATGTCGTGGGCTATCAAATAAATAATAGAACAAAAAAATGTAAATTATTAAATTGATATTTTAAATTGTCTATCTTGTATTGTTAAACAATTTTAACCATGCTTAATGAATGGAATGTTATAATTGATGAATTGTATATTTTTGCATGAAAAAAATAATTTTAATATTATTTGAATATTTTGGCTTGCTTAGTAAATTAATTGTAGTTTCTAAAATTTTATTTTAGAAATATTTATATAATTATTGAATAGTTGTCAAACGTACCACTAAGCTAGTAGCTTAGTGCATGTGTTTCACGTGTAGATAAATGGACGTAGCTGTTCTGATTGGGCAACCGAATAAGAGGGAAACTCCAAGATCAAATGCAGCAGTTTATTTCCTTTTTGTATTTTTTGGAAATTGTATTGTAAAAAAATAAATTTTAAAAATTTCTTTTGATGTAAATTTGTGGCATGTAGGATTTATAAGGATTGAAATTTGTAATTAATATATATTTGGTATTATTAGTAAATGTATTTATAAATATTATACTTTACTGAATGAGTTCTTTTCAATCAAAATATTTACATCACTAGTTACATATTTAAATGATATAAAAATAAATAAATAATACAATAATTTGAGAATTTGTTATTTTTACAAAAAAAATGAGCTTAGTAGCACTTTCATACATTATTAACGACCAGTAGGGTAAGGGAGTGCTATAGAGGTGGTTGTACCGGATAAAGTTAGGGGGTATCAGAGACAATTGATAGAACCGGAGGTAGTAGAGCTCCAACTTGGGCATATGTGATGAGAGCTCGTGAGGACCAGGATGCACCAAACATCATAGTTGGTAAACTTTCTTTATTTGACTCGATTTACATGCATTGATAGATCCTGGTTCCACGCATTCATACATAGGCACAGCTGCACTTAACAAAGGAACATGAAACTTGAGACCTTAGAATATGAGATAGTTGTGACCAATCCGCTGGGACATAGTGTGAAAGTGAATCAGATATATAGAAATAGTTAAATAATAATTCAAGGTAGAGAATTTCCAACAAACTTAATAGAACTATCATTTCATGAATTTGATGCTATTTTGGGCATGGATTGGTTGACCAAGCATGGAGCTATAGTTTACTGCAGATCTAGAAAAGTTGTACTTAAAATTCCCGAACAAGATGACACTATCATTCAAGGTGAAGGTCAAACATGTTTGACCAGTGTTATTTATGCATTAAAAGCTCAGAAAATACATTAGGAAGGGATGTGAGGCATATTTGGCCCATGTGATACATACCAAGAAGGGGAGCCCAAAACTCAAGGACATCCCCACAATGTCTAAGTTTCTAGATGTGTTTCTTAAAGACTTCTCAAGGTTACCACCAGATAGAGAGATAGAGTTTGCTATTGATGTGATTTCTGGTACAACCCCGATATCAATTACTCCTTATAGAATGACACATGTAGAATTAAGAGAGTTGAAGGTTCAATTATAGGAATTACTAGACAAGGGATTCATAAGACCCAGCATGTCACCATGAGGTGCTTCGGTTTTGTTTGTGAAAAAGAAGGATGAGACCTTATGGTTATGTATTGATTATTGACAATTGAACAAGGTGACGATTAAAACTAAATACCCACTACCTATAATTGATGATTTTTTTGATTAATTGAAGGGAGCAGGAGTATTCTCTAAGATTGATCTCAGATCTGGGTATTATCAACTGAAAATCAAGGAATCAGATGTGTCCAAAATAGCCTTTAAGACTCGATATGGCCATTATGAGTTCCTGGTTATGCCTTTTGGCTTAATGAATGAACTAGCTACCTTTTATGGATATGATGAATAGGATTTTTAGGCCTTACCTTGATCAATTTGTGGTAGTTTTTATAGATGATATCCTAATGTATTCAAAGGACAAAGAAAAACATGTCAGACATCTCAGAATAGTACTTCATACTATGATGGAAAATCAATTGTATGCAAAAACTGTCAAAATGTGAGTTTTGGTTGGAAGAAGTAGGATTCTTAGGGCATGTTGTGTCAGTTGAAGGAATCTATGTGGATCCTAGCAAAATATAAGCGATTCTAAGTTGGAAGTTGCATCGCAATGTGACAGAAGTCTGGAGTTTCCTTGGATTAGCTGGTTACTATAAAAGGTTAGTGAAGAGATTTTCAAGCATAGTCGAACCAATTACCAAGCTGCTCATAAAAGAAACTAAATTTGAGTGGACAGAATGATGTTAGACAAGCTTTGAAAAACTAAAAGTCATGCTAACCGAAGCATCCGTTTTGACCCAACCGACTCCAAGGAAAGATTTTGTGATATACAGTGATGCCTCACATCACGGGCTAGGTTGTGTATTAATGCAATAAGGTAAAGTAGTTGCTTATGCATCTAGGAAATTGAAGCCTCATGAGCTAAATTACCCTACTCATAATTTGGAGTTGGCAACTATTATATCCACAAATTTAGGTTCGAGTCGTGTGTGTCCTTAAATTGATGCATTGGTTTGATCGGAGTCTAAATTAGAATTTTGACCAAAAAATAATTAAAATAATGGAAAATAATTATGGAAGATATTTAATAAAGTGTTTAAGATATTTAAAAGTGTTAAATTACGATAAGGGACTAAATCGCAAATTTTGAAAAGTTTAGGGGTCAATTTGCAATTTACTAAAAATTAGAGGATTAATGGGGACTTGTGTGTTTTTGTTTGTTTTGAAAGATAAGACATAGGGCTATAAATTTTTTTAGACATAACATCTGAATATGTCTATAATTCTCCAGAAAAATTCATAATGTTCGGACTTAGAATCTGTCCAGAAAATTCTGGACAGAATTGTTAGTGATTAGTCAGTATTCATTTTATCATATCTTTTGATACAAAACTCTGAATTAAGATATTAAAGTTTCATATTAAAGCTAAGATCCAGATCTAAAATTTTTAAGGGGATCTTGTAACTAAATTAATATTGTAACATGACCAAAATTAAGGTCCAATACAGAGAATGGAATCTGCCAGTGACAGGGCATATATGAGTTGAGGAATTTAAAGAGTAAAATGATGTGAACCTTGTTATATTATGCAAATATTATTTTAATTGAGTGATTATGTGATTCTTTGAGTCTTTAAATGCATGAAAAGTGTGAATTTAATTGCTATGAATTTTAATGAGATTGTGTAAACCCTATAACACTTAACTAGAACTAGACTCGGGATAGTTTGGCATTCTAAGCAGGGGGAAGTATGATTAAATCCATTAATGGTATGACCAACAATACCGGGTATGACACTATTATCGATGCTGGGTATGGCATATTATAGGACTAGTAATGGCACTATTATGAAGCCGATAATGACACTTATATGTGCAAATCATATTGCCCTGGTGTCACTCCTAAGTGCTTAGATGGAAACTCTGTTATCCTAGTTAGGGGTTCATAGGTGTTATGGGAAATAAAAGGCTATGGATAATAATGAATTGATAAAGTAAAATAAATATGAGATATAAAAGAAGAAAATTTATGAAATGTATGTTTGCATGGAAAGATAATTGGGTGTTGTGGGCATAAAAGGTTAGGAAAAATAAAAGGAATAATGACTTGTAACATGGTTAATTATGATGTGTTATATACTGATGTTTTAATAAAGTAAACAAGTGTGAGATAAAAGAATATAATTTGAGGATTATACATGCTAGAATACCATGATATGTATATTTGTATGAGAATATGATTGAGCATGAGTTGATATATGACAATGCATGTTGCATAAAATAGTTTCTTGCCTTATTTCTATGCACCACTAAGCCTAGAGCTTAGCATGAGAGTTTCTCTCGCACAGGTATAGCAAAGAATAAGTAGACAATAGTAGACAAAGGTAGCAGTGGCTTGATTCAGTAGAGCTGCATGTTTCCTACTGTGGGTCACACATTTTTTGTATATTTTGGGTTGAGCTTTATTGTATAATGGGTGTATAATAACAGAACGTTTTGTAAATAATACTTTATAAAACGTGTTGTGTTTTTTTACTTTGATTTCTTTTACATGGGTGATTTCTTTTACACAAGTAAATAAATAGAAAATAATAAAAAAATATACGAGTGATTTTCATTTGTACATAATTTAAAAATAATATTTGAACCAATGAAATCAGCGTAGCATTTTCTCATCCGGGCATGAGCTGCTAGGGTGAAGGGGTGTTATAGTTTTTCGTATCAGAGCCTAGTTTGGGTGGTTTTGGGATTTTAAAATGGTTTTCAAAAATAATAATGACATGTATGTACCCACAATTAAGTATTAAAGTTGTTGCTTACTGATTATGGCCATTACTTTACGATATAGGTAAGTGATGGCTTCGGGATCACATCAAGTGGTGGTTGAAGAATCCAAAAGTAATGAGCCTACAAGGACAGAGGCTTCATCATGACCTAGTCATCACCGAGCTACTACATCGAGATCTAGTGCTAGCTCATCGCGAGAGCAGTCTATTGCTGGCACAGGACAAACAGAGCTTATGAGGTACATGATAGATTTGCTACAAAGAGCATCACATCCAACCTTGTTTGGGCTACAATTTGAGAGACTAAGGAAGCTAGGGGCACCCGACTTCTATGGTAAATGGGAAGATGACCCCTCAGTGGTAGAGTTTTGGCTAGAATGAGCCGAAAGAGTCTTTGATAAGCTACATTGAAAAAATGAGCAAAACTATGAATATGCAGTGTCTTTGTTACAAGATCATGCATATGACTGGTGGCAATCTAAATCACAGAGCATAGAGGCACATGATCCCATGACTTGGGAATTCTTTCTAGTGAAATTTAAAGAGCAATATATTCCTTCTATCTACACAGACAACAAGAAAAGAGAGTTTTTCATGATAAAATAAGGGAGCATGTCGGTAATAGAATATGAGAAGAATTTACACATCTCTGCAAGTATGCAGGTGGCATTATGTCTATAGAAACTGATAAATGTTGACGATTTAAGGATGGGTTAAGAGACTCAATCAAGCTATAGGTTTCAGACCAACGCTTGATGAGTTTTCCAAGTTTGCTAGCATTTGCCAGAATAGTTAAAATAGTTCTAGCGGCACAACAACTAGCACAAGATTGAGGGTTCAGGAGACCCATGTCACAGCCGAGTGGAGTACAGTCAAGTAGCAAGAGAGCTTGAGTGGCCGATTTTAGGCTGGGGGTTATAGCAGGCCTTCTGTAACACTCCCTTACCCTACTAAATGTTAATAGGATATGGAAGTGCTAATAAGCTCATTTGTTTTTGTAACACCCCCTCACCCCAGCAGCTCGTGCCCGAATAAGGGAGTGCTACCTCTTACTTCATCGGTTAAAAGATCATTATTAAATTTTTGTACACATGAAAATCATTCATTTTTTTTTAATTTACTATTTATTTACTTTGCAGCATAAAAGAAAAGTCATAATATTAAAGATAAAAATCCATTTTATTTAATAACATCTTCTTTATAAAGTGTACCATTTATTTTACAAATACTACAAAATAAAATTTAAAAACATAAATACAACAAAAGTGTGACCCACGGAGGTTCAAATATGCTGCTTTACTGGATCAGGTCGCCGCTAGCTTTATTTATTACTGTCTCCTTATTCTTTGCTATACCTGCGCGAGAGAAACTCTCACGCTAAGCTCTTGGCTTAGTGGTGCATATAAATAAGGCAATAAACTATTTTATGCAATCATGCATTATCATATATCAATTCATGCTTAATCATATTCTCATGCAAATATACATATCATGGTATTATAGCATGTATAAACATGAGATCATATTCTTTTATCTCATACTTGTTTACATTACTAAAACATCATTATATAACATGTCATAATCAATCATGTTACAAGTCATTATTTCTTTTATTTTCCATGTCACAATTCATAATTCCATTTTCAATTCCAATAATTCATTTATGTTCCACAATTTCTTTATTTATGTCCTTATTTATGCCCAAGACACCTATGAACCACTAACTAGGATAACGGAGTTGTCATCCCGGCACTTAGGAGTGTCACCCGGACAATATGCTGTGCGCATATAAGTGCCAAACCCGGCGTAGATAACCGTGCCAAACTCGGCGTAGATAACCGTGCCAAACTCGGCGTAGATAATAATGTCATACCCAGCATAAATAACAATGCCAAACCCGGCGTAGATAACAATGCCAAACCCGGCGTAGATAATCATACCATTAATGGATTTAATCATTTTCATCATACTCCCCCCCTATTTGGCATGCCAAACTATCCTAAGTTGGTTCGATGTTCTAGGGCTTATACAATCTCATTAAAATTCACAACAATTATATTCACACTTTTCATGCATTTAATGTCTCAAAATAATTACATAATCACTCAATCATAATAATAATTATATAATATAACAAGGTCCACATCATTTTACTCATTTCATTCCTCATCTTATATGCTGTCCTGCCACTGGCAGATTCTGTTCTCAGTCTTGGACCTTAATTTTGTTCCTGTTAAGTTCTGAATTTAGTTTCGAGGTCTTCTTACCAATTTTAGATCTGGATCTGAGATTTAACATGAAACTAGAATCACTTAATTATGAGGTCTGTATCAAAAGATATGATAAAATTACCACTGACTGGTCACTAAACAATTCTGCCCGGAATTTCCTAGACAGATTCTTAGTCAGAACTTTATGAATTTTTCTAGACAATTACAGACATATTCAGATATTATTGTCTAAATAAAAATTATAGCCTTATGTCTTAGATTTCAAACAAAACAAATAACACACAAATCCAAGCTCCAGAACTCAAGTTATAAAAGTTTAAGTACTTACTGCTCATTACTAACAATTCTGCCCAGAATTTATGGACAGATTCTATGTTCGAAATTTATGAATTTTTCTGGAAAATTACAGACATATTCAGATTTTATGGTCTAAATGAAAGTTATAGCCCTATGTCTCATCTTTCAAACCCAACAAACAACATGCAAAACCGAGTTCCAGAAAATAAGTTATAACAATTTAAGTGAACACTGCTCATCAATTTCCAGCAAAGAACATACCAACCAATCACATTCAATTTTTACCAAATTAAATCCTAAGTCTAGCAAACATGCATCCCCAAGATTTTTCATCACAATTAATATTAATTCAAACTCATCAACATGCCAAATAATTAAATTATGCAATTAAAAAAAATTAAAATAGGCTATTGCCTTAGATTATGCACAAACTTCTCTTTTTCTCTTTTCTTTCTCTTTACTTTTCTTTCTCCTTTCCTTTGCTCCTTTGAGCCAAATCCTTGTCACTTTGAGTTCCTAAAGTTCATAAACAGATTATTAAAATTCATAAACCTAATTTTCTCCCTTTCTCCTTACTCTCTTAAGCTTCCTTAAGCATGAGAATGGGATTTTACCTTACTTTTTCTCTCTTTTCTCACTTTCTCTTTCTAAAATCAAGCTTTAGCTATGGAGGAAGAAGGGAAAACGTGGCTGATTTGAGAGAACAGAATTTTCCTCAATGAAAAATGGATAAGGAAGAGAAAGAAGCAATCAAGAACAAAGTGACAAAAGTCATTAAAATGGGGGGACACCTAAGCTTCATCTAGAAGCTTTCATTATTGCTCAATGCATGTATCTATTTTAGCTTATTAAACTTTGCCATTTGGTGTGTTATGCTTCAATGAACGTGGGCTGATTTGAGGAAAGGATAAAAGTCTTCTAGATGTTTAAGTGATAAAGAAGAAGAGAGGCAATTAAAAGGAAGAAGACAAAATTAATCAATACTTTGACACATAGGCTATAAAAATCTAGATCTTTTCCTTAGGTAATTAATATGTTCATCTTCCTTTGATGTATGATAAGAGGAACGTGGAAGACAATGATGAGAAATTCTAGATACAAAGGATTAAGAAACAAGAAGAAATAATCAAGAAGAAAATGACAAAGGTTATTAAGATGGGAGGGACACCTAAGCATCAATCTAGAAACATTCATTAATTTCTAATTCATGTATGTCAATTGACTTCTTAAAATGTGACACTTGGTGTGGCTGGCCTCCATATGCATTTTATGTCCCAATTCATGCATTTAATTTATGATTATCCCCTTTAAATCCTCCAATTGCAAATTGACCCCTAAACTTTTCAAAATTCGCAATTTAGTCCTTTACCGAAATTTAACATCTTTAAATATTTAGACCACTTTATTAGGTATTTTCCATACCTAATTGTCATTATTTTTCAATAAAAATCCAAATTTAGACTTTGGTCAACCCAACGAGTCGATTTTACAACTCGCGTGACTTAGGTCTAAATTAGCGGATATGACATTCTCTCCCCCTTAAAATAAATTTCGTCCTCGAAATTTACCTGTTAATTCTTTGTTGAACATCTGAGGATATTGCTTCTTCATGACTTCTTCACTCTCCCATGTAGCTTCTTTAGTAGCATGATTCTGCCATAGTACTTTAACTAATGGAACTTTCTTGTTTCGTAAAACTTTTTCTTCACGTTCTAATATAGCCACCGGTTCCTCTTCATAAGTCAAATCTGGTTGTACTTCTATCTCCTCAGTTGGAATAACATGAGTCGGATCAGACCTATATCTCCTTAGCATAGATACATGGAAAACATTATGGATTTTATCCAACTCTGATGGAAGTGCTAACCGATATGCTACTGGTCCGATTTTTTCCAAAATCTCATAAGGACCAATGAACCTCGGACTTAACTTTCCCTTTTTACCGAATCTCAATACTTTCTTCCAAGGTGAAACTTTAAGAAACACTTTATCTCCCACAACATACTCTATATCTCGCCTCTTAAGGTCAGCATATGATTTCTGTCGATCTTGAGCTGCTTTCAATCTTTCTTGGATAATTTTAACCTTTTCTTCTGTTTGTTGCACTAACTCTGGCCCTATCAACTTCTTTTCACTCAATTCGGTCCAACAGATTAGTGTCCTACATTTTCTTCCATACAATGCCTCATACGGAGCCATGCCTATGCTTGTCTGATAACTATTGTTGTAGGCAAACTCCATAAGAGGTAGATGTCTATCCCAACTTCCTTCAAACTCGAGCACACAGCTTCTCATCATATCCTCTAACAACTGAATAACTCGCTCTGATTGTCCATCCGTCTGTGGATGAAAAGCCGTGCTGAAATTGAGTCGAGTTCCCAAAGCTTGCTGTAGGCTCTTCCAGAATTGTGATGTAAATCTGGGATCTCTATCAGATATGATGGACATTGGCACTCCATGCAACCTCACTATCTCAGTTACATAAATTTTGGTTAGCTTGTTCAATGAATAATCCATTCTGACCGGTAAGAAATGTGCCGACTTTGTCAATCGATCCACTATCACCCACACCGCATCATGCTTTCTCTGAGTCATCGGTAAACCAGACACAAAATCCATCGTGACTCTTTCCCATTTCCATTCTGGAATCGGTATTGGTTGCAGCAATCCTGTGGGCAACTGGTGTTCTGCTTTCACTTGTTGACAAGTTAGACACTTAGCAACATATTCAGTGATATCCTTCTTCATCCCTGGCCACCAGTATTGAGTTTTCAAGTCTTGATACATCTTGTTCCCGCCTGGATGCATGGTATATACCGTTTCATGTGCTTCTTTTAATATCTCGGACTTCAGCTCTCCTATACTGGGCACACAAATCCTATTCTTAAAGTATATTGTGTCATCTTCTGTTAATGAAAACTCAGGCTTTTCTCCCTTTTTTACTGCTTCCACTATCTTTACTAACTTTTCATCTTGCTTCTGAGCATCTTTGATCTTCTGCATCAAAGTAGATTGTATTCGCATCTCCGCTAAAATTTTCCTGCTTAGTGCATCTGCAACCACATTAGCTTTGCCTGGCTGGTAGTCGATCACACAGTCATAATCTTTAATCAACTCCAACCATCTTCGTTGTCTCAGATTCAACTCTTTCTGTGAGGGAAGGTACTTAAGACTTTTGTGATCTGTATAGATATAACATCTTTCCCCATACAGATAATGTCTCCAGATCTTAAGAGCAAAAACTATCGCAGCTAACTCCAAATCATGTGTCGGATAGTTAAGCTCGTGAGGTTTAAGTTGTCTTGAAGCATAAGCAATCACCTTTCCTTCTTGCATAAGAACACAACCTAGACCATTATGACTAGCATCACTGTACACAACAAAGTCTTTTCCTAGAGTAGGCTTAGTCAAAACTGGTGCTTCAGTCAGCATTGCCTGCAGTTGATCAAAGCTAGTTTGACACTTGTCTGACCACTCGAAATGGACCTCTTTTCATAGTAGTCGTGTCAAAGGAGTCGCTAAGGATGAAAATCCCTTCACGAACCTCCTATAATATCCGGCTAATCCGAGAAAACTTCTCACTTCTGTCACATTTCGTGGTGGTTTCCAATTAAGAATAGCTTCAATTTTACTAGGGTCAACCCGAATACCTTCTGCTGAAATTACATGACCCAGAAAACTTACTGCTTTAAGCCAAAACTCGCACTTAGATAGCTTTGCATACAACTGCTTCTCCCTTAATGTTTGTAGCACTATTCTGAGATGTTGATTATGTTCTGCTCGGTCTCTAGAGTAGACAAGAATGTCATCAATAAACACCACTACAAATTGATCAAGGTATGACCTGAATACTCGATTCATCAGGTCCATAAAAGCTGCTGGTGCATTCGTCAATCCAAAGGGCATAACTAGGAATTCATAATGACCATAACGAGTCCTGAATGTCGTCTTAGGTACATCCGACTCTTTTATCTTCAATTGATGATACCCCGATCGAAGATCTATCTTTGAAAATATAGTTGCACCTTTCAACTGATCAAATAAGTCATCAATCCTAGGTAGTGGGTATTTATTCTTAATAGTCACTTTATTAAGCTGTCTGTAATCAATGCAAAGACGAAGAGTGCCATCTTTCTTCTTGACAAATAATACTGGAGCACCCCATGGTGATACACTGGGTCGTATAAAACCTTGATCTAATAATTCCTGCAATTGTACCTTCAGCTCTTTCAACTCTGCTGGTGCCATCCTATATGGTGTAATGGAAATAGGAGTGGTGCCGGATACCAAATCGATAGCAAATTCGATTTCTCTATTTGGTGGTAATCCTGGCAACTCCTCTGGAAATACATTGGGGAACTCACTAACAGTAGGAATATCCACCAACTTCGGACTTGCTTTTTCCATATCAACCACATACGCTAAGTATGCTTCACATCCCTTACTGATGAGTTTCTGAGCTTTCAACACTGAGATCACATTGTCTGGATATTTTCTATTCTCACCCATCACCACTATCTCCTCTTGTTCTGGAATTCTGATGATCATCTGTCTTTTTCCACAATCCACTACCACTTCATAACGAGCCAACCAATCCATTCCCAAGATCACATCGAACTCATGGAATGGTAACTCTATTAAATCTGCTGGGAATTGCCTACCTTGAATTTCAATAGGGCAACCCCTAAATACCTTGCTAACCCTCACACTGTTCCCCAACGGGTTAGTCACAAGAATCTCAAATTCTAAAGCTTGTGGTTCTAAACCCTATCGACCCGGTGGTGGTGTGCATATGTATGAATGCGTTGACCCCGGATCTATCAATGCATGTATGTCAGAGCCAAAGAGAAGAAATTTACCAATTAAGACATCTGGTGCATCCTGCTCCTCTCGGCCTCGCATGGCATATGCCCTGGCTGGGGCAGCTCTACTACCTTCTGGTCTCTCAACTGTCTCTGATCTGAACTGACTGGACCCTGATCGGCCTCCTCTGCCTTGCCCTCGACCTCGGCCTCTGCCTTGCCCTGAAGCCTGTGTCTGTATCAGCTCAGTGCTCCCCGAACCTCTGCCATACTGTAGCAAGGGACAATCTCTCCTCATATGGTCTTTAGAGCCACATCTAAAACATGCTCCTGTCATCCACCAACACTCTCCGGGATGAGAACGGCCACAATGCTGGCATTCTGGTAGGAGTAGCGATCTATATGGTGTCTGTGTCGGTGCACTAGCTGCCGAAGAAACGGATCTCACAGGTTGTCCCCGCCTGAAGGAAGAAGGCCTGTTGGAACCTCCAGCCTGAAATCGGCCACTAAAAGATCTAGCTCTCTTGCCACTTGATTGTACTCTACTCGGTTGTGGCATGGGTCTCTTGAACCCTCTATCTTGTGCTGACTGTTGTGCTGCTAGAACTCTTTCAACTGTTCTGGCAGATGCTAGCAAACTAGGAAAGCTCATCAGGCGTAGGGCTGAGACTTGTAGCTTGATCGAGTCTTTTAACCCATCTTCAAATCGTCGACACTTATCTGCCTCAGTGGATACAATGCCTCCCGCATACTTGCAGAGATGTGTGAATTCTCTTTCATATTCTGTTACTGATAAGTTTCTTTGTTTCAGCATCAAAAACTCTCTTTTCTTGTCGTCTGTGTAAATAGGAGGAATATACTGCTCCTTAAACTTCTCTAGAAAGAACTCCCATGTCATAGGGTCAGGAGCCTCTGTACTTTGTGATTCAGATCGCCACCTGTCATATGCATGCTCTTGTAATAAAGACACTGCATATTCATATTTATGCTCGTTTGTGCAATGCAGCTGATCAAAAACTCTCTCTGCCCGTTCTAGCCAAAACTCTGCTACTGAGGGATCACCTCCCCGTTTACCGTAGAAATCGGGTGCCCCTAACTTCCTCAGTCTCTCAAATTGTAATCCTGATAAGGCTGGTTGTGATGCTCTTTGTAGCAAATCTATCATGTTCCTCATAAGCTCTGTTTGTCCTGTGCCAACAATAGACTGCCCTCTTGATAGGCTAGCACTGGATCTAGATACATTAGCTTGGCGACGACTGGGTCGCGATGAAGCCTGTGTTTCAGTAGGTTCATTACTTTCACCTCCTTCGGCCACAATATGTCGTGACCCTGAAGCCATACTATACCTATATCATAAAGTAACGGCTCCAATCAGTAAGCAGCAACTTTAATATTTAATTGTGGGTACACACATGTCATAATTATTTTTGAAAACCATTTTAAAATCCTAAAACTACCCAAACCGGGTTTTAATACCAAAATCCAGAAACACCAACCTGGTGCTCTGATACCAAAAACTGTAATACCCCCTCACCCCAGCAGCTCGTGCCCGAATAAGGGAGTGCTACCTCTTACTTCATCGGTTAAAAGATCATTATTAAATTTTTGTACACATGAAAATCATTCATTTTTTTAATTTACTATTTATTTACTTTGCAGCATAAAAGAAAAGTCATAATATTAAAGATAAAAATCCATTTTATTTAATAACATCTTCTTTATAAAGTGTACCATTTATTTTACAAATACTACAAAATAAAATTTAAAAACATAAATACAACAAAAGTATGACCCACGGAGGTTCAAATATGCTGCTTTACTGGATCAGGTCGCCGCTAGCTTTATTTATTACTGTCTCCTTATTCTTTGCTATACCTGCGCGAGAGAAACTCTCACGCTAAGCTCTTGGCTTAGTGGTGCATATAAATAAGGCAATAAACTATTTTATGCAATCATGCATTATCATATATCAATTCATGCTTAATCATATTCTCATGCAAATATACATATCATGGTATTATAGCATGTATAAACATGAGATCATATTCTTTTATCTCATACTTGTTTACATTACTAAAACATCATTATATAACATGTCATAATCAATCATGTTACAAGTCATTATTTCTTTTATTTTCCATGTCACAATTCATAATTCCATTTTAAATTCTAATAATTCATTTATGTTCCACAATTTCTTTATTTATGTCCTTATTTATGCCCAAGACACCTATGAACCACTAACTAGGATAACGGAGTTGCCATCCCGACACTTAGGAGTGCCACCCGGGCAATATGATGTGCGCATATAAGTGCCAAACCCGGCGTAGATAACCATGCCAAACTCGGCGTAGATAACCATGCCAAACTCAGCGTAGATAATAATGTCATACCCGGCATAAATAACAATGCCAAACCCGGCGTAGATAACAATGCCAAACCCGGCGTAGATAATCATACCATTAATGGATTTAATCATTTTCATCATACTCCCCCCCTATTTGGCATGCCAAACTATCCTAAGTTGGTTCGGTGTTCTAGGGCTTATACAATCTCATTAAAATTCACAACAATTATATTCACACTTTTCTCTTTCATTGTTCACGGACGTGACTATGCTTGTCACGGGGGTGACAGTTCTTCCCAAGCCGTGACTGAAGTGGTGACCTTGGTCGTGAAGCTCTCTGGAATGTTTTGACATATTGAGTCACGAGCGTGACATACTCATTCACGGGCGTGACAATCTTCCCAGCCGTGATCCAAGTGGTGACTCTGGTCGTGAAGCTCTCTGGATGAAATTGCATGAATCTTCACGGGGGTGACACTTTTATTCACGGGGGTGACTGAAATGCTTACTTCACGGTTTATTTTTTCTTCATGGCCGTGAACTTCAAATGTTGGTTTTGGTAACAGTTAGCTTCCTTCACGGGAGTGACTCCTAGAGTCACGGCAGTGAACATGCTACTACTTGAATTTTATTTCTCAAGGATTATTCTTCCAATTCTCCATTCTTGCTATTTTAATTCATGTCCTGTATAATATACTTACAAAAAAAAGTATGTTAAATACAATATTGCTATATTATTTGTTATAATCAAAATGACGAAAATACCCCTCAAGGTTTAACAATCTCCCCCTTTTTGATGGTGACAAATAATTTAGCAATATGTGATTTTTGAGAAGTCTCCCCCTCAAAATATACTTAGGATAAAAATTATAATGTGCAAGAATAGTAAATAATGATGTAGCATTAAACTAAATTTTAAGTATATGCAAGTTATATGAGAAGTATATCCAATACATACCATAATTCCTTTTTAAGACATGAAGTATATGTAAGGTATATTTAAGGTATATCATGGCATATTTATATTTGTAACTTACTGCAAGATATATGCGAAGTATACTTAAGTTGTATCTAAGGTATATAAAGCTCAATTTATATACTTTGCATATGAAATTTTGAATTAAGAATTTTTTTAATCCATTTCAAAGTCCATTCACTTTTTCATTCAAAGTTCTTATATTGCTGGTTTGATACCAATCCCTTATCATATATTGCCTATCATATATTGTTAGTTTTCTCCCCCTTTGTATATAAATTTTTGAATCAAGATTTTTTAAACCATTTCAAAGTAAATTCAATTTTAATTATTTGATTCAAAATTCATTTACCTTAATATATCAAGTTTGATCTTATGTTGCCTATCATCTATTGCTTATCATATATTGCTAGTTTTCTCCCTCTTTTGTCATCAATCAAAAAGGATATGAAGATTGAAGTAAACAAAGGCAAATATATATATCATAAATGAAAGGATACAAACTAAGTTAAAATATTCAGAAAGGAAATTTAAAATTTCCTACACAAGCAAAACATAACAAACAAGCTAAAAACAATCAAATTTAAGCTACACTCTAGCCTATCTCCTATCCAGACATCCTATCACGAAGCCTAGCTACTTCAGCCTCAAGGCTGTCCATCCGAGACTCCATGAAGTCCTTGAGGTTCTCCAACCTCTCATCCATCGAAGTCTGCAGCTGCTCAAAACGTGGTGCCAAGAGGTCGACCACCTACTGCGCTAAGGATGGTGTGGAAGCTGAGGACTGTCCAATGTCCTGCTCGACTGCTGGAGGTGCTTCCTCAACCCGAGCCCTCTTTTTCTGCTGGACTCCCTGGAGGCCTGCTTTAAAATCCTCCGTGTCATTATCTTCCCAAATAATCTTTCCAGCAGTGTCAGTGAAGCGGTAAAAGATATCGTTCTGAAAAACGATTCTGACAGCCGCTCCCATCTTGATGAATGACTCAACATCCAGCCTATCTCGAGGATGTGCAGGAATGATGTTGAAGTGATGGTCATCCAGCTTCAAATAATTGAGCTTCACTGCAATATGGGTGACATATGCCCCAATCAAAATATCTCCTGTGGGCTTGGTGGCAATGGAGAGAAGATGGTTAGCAAACCATCTGGAAAGTGCCACTGTGACTCCCCTGCGAGCCATTTCAAGGAGGAAGAGTTCTGACTTTCTGATTGTTCCATTACTTTCTCCCCTAGCAAAAATGCTACAGGTTAGGAACCTATGTAAATACCTGTGTACTGGGGCTACGAGATGAGTGCTCTTTGTCGTCTTCACGTCCTAGCTACAATTACATCCAAAATGTGTCCAGGCTAGAGGGGCAGAGAATTCTACCTCAGTCTCATTTAGAATGCCATCAGATGGTAGGTTGAGCAATTATCCAAATGCGATGGCGCTGAGAGTGTTAGGATTGTTGTAGAGTTGGAATTTCACCACTCCAATAGGTGAAACCTGCAAGGTGCTGAGGAATTCCAGCGTTGGCTCCCTCAGAGTCAGCTGATGAATTTCAACAAACTCTTTGAGATGACAGGCTTGTAGTTGCTCTATCATAGCTATCTCAAGCCCGAGACTAAGGACTGTCTGCCAATCGAAGGACCTTGATGATAAAAGAGGTATCTTCTTCAAAGTTGCATACCGAGGATGACAACTCTCTGGAATGCGGTTCATGAGGTAATCTGCATACCTCTTAGGTGCATGGGACTTCTTTCTCTTTCCCTTAGATGAAGCAGACTCCATATTTGAAGAAATTTGTTGTTGATGGAGTTGAAAATAATTTTGACAGAAAATTTGATGTAAAACCCTAGAAATGTATGATTTCTGCTGAAGATTCGAACTTCTGGTGGTATTTATAGTGAAATTTCAAATCTTTGGGGTCAGAATCTTCAATGTCTTAATGAATGAGAGTAAATGAGAGCGGTTTTGGGAGATGAGGAGTTGAAATGAAGGTTGTAACCGGCTGTTTTCTTATATATTCGATACATTCACGGGCATGAATTATGGTGTCACGGGCGTGAATGGTCGTGTTCACGGTTTGCTGAAGGAGTGTCCCACCCGTGAATAAGGGCGTGAATATGTTCACGGGCATGATGTTTGAACATTACGAGCGTGAATGATCATCAGGCACAGGGGTGAACCAGTGGTCACGAGCGTAAAATATTAAATTTCACTCCTTATGCCCGTGAAGCAAGCCGTGACACAAGGCATGAAAGCTTCTGTGAGTTTTGGGGTGTAATTGTTCACGGGAGTGAAAAAGCGTCATGGGCATGAAAATCCATTTTCACGGGCATGACTCAAGCCGTGAAAATAAGTTTCACCACTTGAAGCCGTGAACCATGTCATGAACCAAAGTCGTGAACGACACTGCCTCTTTGGGCCACTTAAGTCACGGGCGTGAATATATGGTACGGGTGTGACTCTCCTAAAATTTTCATCAAATTGAAATTAAGTTCTACAATAAGACTAAATCATTTCAACAAAGATTCTACTTCTTAAAACATGAATTCTCATCAAAATTTCTATCTTATAACTTGTGATATGATTTAAGATCAACAATTAAATTTCATATTCTTGCAATCACAAGGTTAATCCATCAATCATACCAAGTTCTCTTCTAATGAATTTAAATCTTTTCTCATTTAGAGACTTAGTGAAAATATCTGCTAATTGATTTTCTATACTTATAAATTCTAATGCAACATCTCCATATTGAACATGATCTCTAATAAAGTGGTGTCTAATGTCAATATGTTTGCTTCTAGAGTGTTGAATAGGATTCTTTGAAAGATTTATAGCACTAGTGTTGTCACATTTTATAGGTATATGGTTCATCTCATGACCATAGTCCTTAAGTTGTTGTTTCATCCAAAGAATTTGTGTACAACAACATCCAACTGCTACATATTCAGCTTCAGCAGTTGAGAGAGCAACTGAAACTTGTTTCTTGCTAAACCAAGAAACCAAACATTCTCCAATGAAGTGACAAGTACCTGAAGTACTTTTTCTATCCAAAAGACTACCAGCATAATCTGTATCTGAATATCCTATAATATAAAAAGATGAATTCCTAGGATACCATAAACCTAGATGCAATGATCCATGTAAATATCTTAAAATCCTTTTTACAGCATTTAAATGAGATTCTTTAGGACATGATTGAAATCGTGCACATAAGCAAACACTATACATAATATCGGGTCTAGAAGCAATAAGATATAAAAGTGATCCGATCATACCTCTATAAAGCTTTTCATTAATCCTCTTACCCTTTTCATCTTTATCCATATGTGTGAGCCACAACCAGTATCTAATACCCATATATTATTATTGGAAACAATATTAATTTCAATGACAAAAATACCTGAAGTAGATGGGGCATCAGATGCCTTCTTTTTCAAGGACTCCAAGTAAGCCTTGCAGTTTCTCTTCCAATGTCCATCCTTGCTAGGAAGCATGTCCCTTTTGGAGCAATCTATTTGGCCTTTTTCTTGGCCATGCCTCCCTTAGGCTTCATGGACTTCTTCTTCTTTTTAAGGCTCTTCCTTTTAAGACTTGAAGAGTCCACCAGCATCACAGCCTTACTGTCCTTCTTGACAGATGGCTCAGCTGTTTTAAGCAAGTTAATCAGCTCATGAATAGTGGTAGAGATTTGGTTCATCCTATAGTTAAGCACAAAATGTGAATAACTATCAGATAAACCGGTTATAATTAAGTCAATACTTAATTCATGGTCCATCATAAATCCCAACGTGGCCAACCTCTCAATATAGTCATTCATCTTCAATGCATATTGCACTGGAGATGTCCCCTCAACCATCTTAGTGTAGAAGAGCAACCTTGAAGTTTTGAACCTTTCGAAATGTGCTTGCTCATCAAAAAGCTCTCTTATATGGTATACTATGGAATTAGCATCCATAGCCTCATGCTGCTTTTGCAACTCAGCTGACGTAGTAGCAAGTATAATGCAGCTTGCCATCTCACTATCATCGAGATGCTTTTGATATGCCTTCTGAACATCTTCAGAAGCATTAGTAGTAGGGGGATTAGGGAGTGCCTCATCTAGGATATAGCCAATCTTTTCGGATTTGAGAACTATTCTCAGATTCCTTAGCCAATCCAAAATAATTGGGCCCAGTAAACTTATTTGATTCCATTAGCGATCACAAATTCACACTTGTCATGATGATGATTCTAGCAACCTAGATGTAAAATAGAACATGATAGAATGTACATAAAATACATGTTTATTAGGTCTTTAATAAATCGCATTATGGCTCCCACTATTTTATAGCGAATCCATAGCCCTCACTGTGAATCCGAGAGAACTTATATGGAAGTTCTCCTAGTGGGTCGATATCCAACTAGCTAAGAATAACCTTGAGGCAACTCAACAAGCTATCCTTAGTTTGGTTGGTAGGTATCTAATCCATACCAATTGCATTATTCATGCAACTATCGAATCTTGTGCTATCAACTTATTGATGTGTGCACATACATTGGGCTATCGACTCTTGATATGTGTACATCTCATGTATACAAACCCAATTTCACCTCCAATACACATTAACCTTGGCGCAAATCCAACAAGTTAATAATATCAGTTAAGTCTAACTCATTAATCGTGATATCTAATTTCGATGAATTGAACATATTCTTATAGTGTGAGCTTGAGGCAACTCAACAACCCTAACTCTAGAAGAACTCTAGTTCTCCCCATATTAATGGAAGGCGTAAGACTTAATTGTTTATTTAGTGAGGGATTTCTTTGTTAAGTCTCATCAAGTTATTATTTCATGCTTTTATATATCATACATTCATCACATTGATATATAAAGATAGTTACATTAACTATATGGCATGATTATGGACATACTAAAGTCAATCTCTTGAGCCAAAGAGAGATTGACTAGGTATTACCTAGGTATATGCCTTAATTTACAACCCAAAATAGAAATCAAACTTCTATTTCTAAGTCTTCTTGTTTATGGTACCATCTCCTTTGCTTCTTGCTCCTTTGTATCTTCATTCTATCCTAATCCTATGTAATCTAATTACATATTTCAAATTATAGAAAACCTCAATTTACATTTGAGGGAAGTAAGATGAAAAGAGAAATACATAAGAAAAAAAAGGTAGGGACACACAGGCCCTATTTACCATAAAACAAAATAATTTCATGCATGCTCAATCACATTGGGCCTAAGTCCATAATCATCCATCATGCCTTTTCATATACCCCTAACATGCATTCTCTAATGCACAAAATAAAAATGACAATTTTGGATTTCAATTTGTAAATCGATTCAACACTTGAATCAAAATTGCCTATATGTGTTCTTTCGGTTAATTTAATTTTGTATGTCATTTTAAAGTGGAATTTAATATTTAATCAAACTAAATTAAATTCCATATTTCCAGAAATAATTCAAAATTAATTCTCCTTAAAATCAGAATATTATAATGTTAAAATTAAACAATTTAATTTTAATATACTTACCAATTTCTAGTCATACTAGAATTACAATTGCACAACTTAAATTAATTCAAAATTAATTTTTAAAACTTCTAAAAATTTCCAGAACATTAAATTGCCATTCTAATTATCTTTAGGTCAGCTCAAGATCATCAAAATATTTTTGGCACAAGCCAAAATTACTAAGACAAACGAACCAACACACTTCGATGCTCAAAATGACTAATTCGATATCTAGAATTTTTAAAATTTCAAATGCTTGCAAAATAATTTTGGCATGCATCTAACATCAAAATAACATATTTTTAATCATATAAAAGGTTTTGAAAATAAAATAAATACATACAAAAAAATCAAACAAAACAGCTCCACCAGGTAAGCTAAAACAGTCTCATTTTTATATTTATTTGAAAAATTAATTAAAATAATTTTTAATTAATTATTGGACACTTCCAGAGGCAAAAACATATTCTCAATATGTCTAAATAATTTATTCATAATTAAATTACAAGAAAAATACAACTAGCCCCATCAATTAAGTCAAACAACAACACATGTTCATAAACAAGGCAATTTTAGGCATTTTTGAAATAAATCCGAAATTAATTATTTGAATCACATTCAAATCATTTTTCAATCAAAATAATCATTCTTAATCATCCTATGATCTGATTAAAGAAATAAAAATGTGTAAATTATATTTTACAAATTAATTTCAATTTTTCAAAACCTATTGATCCAAAATCATCAAAAATATGCAATCCCATTGCACTTTCAATTAAAATTAATTTTAATGGATACAAGGAGGCTCTGATACCAATATTGGGTTTTGAAGAATGAATCATATTCATAAACACAGCTAAAAATAAAATTTTTTAAAACTCAAAACAAAAGATCAAACTTGTACCATTAAAACTAATTTATATAAATGTAAATGTTAAAAATTATACCTTGTAATTTTTATTTGTTCTTAAAATCTTCACTTTGTTGGGTTGTAGCAAACCACAACAATCCACACTAGGATGTCTCTAATGATAATCCACACGAAGAATGAAGAAGAAACTATCAAGAGAAAATGGTTTGAACAAATTCAAAGTCTTTGAAAGTGTTCTTGAGAGAATTTTTGTTGTCTTAAAAATATATTTTTTTTCACAAAAAATATTTTCATGTCTATTTTCTGTCATTTGATGTCTTTTCAATTTGAATCAAATTCAAAAATAAGATGAAAAGTCAAAAATGGAGAAAATGGCAACTAATGAATAGTAATTGGCCATAATTAGCCTAATTATGGCCAATTACAGGAAAATGCCTTTAACTTGTTTAAAGATAAATTATGTAGTACACCTATTTTGTCTTTGATGGACTTTGACAAAAATTTTGAGCTTGAATGTGATGAGTCATGAGTTGGCATATGAGATATTTTGATGCAGGAGGGGCAACAAATTGCATACCTTACTATTCCACTTATGACCAGGAGTTATATGCCTCAGTGAGAGCCTTGGATATATGGCAACATTACCTCCTGATATGAGCAAGGGTGCCAATCATGAAGGGTTATCTTACTCCAATGAAGTGGAACAACCTTATATCCTTGACATGGGCTTAGAAAGAGTTCACAAGCTTTTTTATATGTTCAAAATACCTTTGGGGCGTGCTCTAACCCAGAAGAGCCAATATTAGAGCATTAGAAGCAAAATTAGGCCTAAAGTCCAAAATCAAACTTATCGGCCAATGCTACACAAAGACAAGCCTAAAGTGAATATAAAAGAAGTCTTTAATGAAGATTCAAGTTAATTGCGCCTATTTCCAAGGTGTCCAACCACATTAAATTAAATGAGAATATTTGAGAAAACATGTGTAGTGCATCTGCAACTTAAGTGATCATGTGCGCGACATGTGCACAACTTATGGGCACCCTTAGGAGGCATGCAAAACTTATTATTTAGTCTTTACTATACTATTTTTAAGCCCAATTAGTGGGGTCTAAATATATATTCAGATTTGACTTAGTTTTCCTTATTCTAGTTGGATTCTAGCTTTTAAAAATTATATTTGGATTAGTTTTCCTTTAATAAAAAGGATTTGAGTTTTATTACTTGTAATCCCTATTTTTAAGGAATTTAGATAGGATTTAGATAGGATGATTTATAAATCCCAATCTTTAAGGGATTAGGGTTAGATATCAGGTTATGTTCGAATTCCATTAGTGGAGGAGAACTTCTTCACATAATTTTCCTAGTTTTGTCAATTATTTGCATTCTTAGTTTTTTATTTTTGTTTGCTATCCAATTTGTTTCCTTTACATTAGTTGGGTAATTTTGCATTTTTTATTACTCAAATAACACATAAGAACATACGCACACCTCACTCTTACCCGTATGTGCATATATTAAATTTGTCTTTTCTTTCATCAGTTTGCTTCTAGCCTTGTTTTGCTCTTTCTTTCATAGGTTTTTTTTTTGTTTTTACATTCCATTAGATAACTGTGCTTGTCATATTACTAATATAGTTGGTTGATTTTGATTTGGACTAACCTTGGTGGGAGCACATGTAATACCCTTATAACACTTATTCTATACATACGTTATGTATGTTGGGTTTTGAAGAATGAATCATATTCATAAATGCAGCGAAAAATAAAATTTTTCAAAACCCAAAACAAAAGATCATACTTGTACCATTAAAACTAATTTATATAAATGTAAATGTAAAAATTTATACCTTGTAATTTTTATTTGTTCTTAAAATCTTCACTTTGTTGGGTTGTAGCAAACCACAACAATCCATACTAGGATGTCTCTAATGATAATCCACACGAAGAATGAAGAAGAAACTATCAAGAGAAAATGGTTTGAACAAATTCAAAGTGCTAACTTAGAAAGTGTTCTTGAGAGAATTTTTGTTGTGTCTTAAAAATATTTTTTTTCACAAAAAATATTTTCATGTCTATTTTCTTCCATTTGATGTCTTTTCAATTTGAATCAAATTCAAAAATAAGATGAAAAGTAAAAAATGGAGAAAATGACAACTAATGAATAGTAATTGGCCATAATTGACCTAATTATGACCAATTACAGCCGTTAACCAACGGATGGAAGGTGCAGGCGCGCTAGTCCTGCTGCGAGCTACTGCTAGGCAGCCCAGCTGGCCCGCAAGGCAGGCCAGCAGCCTGCCTAGTCTGCGTGGGCCCGTGACACTTCAGAACAATTTTTTTCGTGAGATCTCATCGCGATCCATCCTAAAATAATTCTCTCATATTTTGGATCATATCCAAGACCATTTTACTCATTCTCCATATCTTCAATGCGTGTGACCCATTAGGTTCCCGGTTATGTTGGTCACTTAAATTAATAATTAATTTAAGCAGGTCATGAGCGGTATCTAGCAACACATCATGACCCCCAATTGACCGAAAAATCAGTGGTTTAACTACGAACCTTTCCATAGACAATTTTTGTGCAATTTTTCCTTTCACCAATCTATACCCCACTTGGTTCAGAGTATGGACATGTGTCAACTCCCAGTAGACTGACTACGTCACGTCTAGTCCAAGTAATGTTAGTTCTTGTCCTTGAGGCTCATTACTCTATTAGAAATGTCATTGAAGACTATCTTTATGACATTTCCACTCCGGCCAGAGATTCCTGAGTAATGACCATGACAAAAGGCTATGGGTATACACTCCTTCTATCAAGAGTGGTGAATCCTCTTTTGGTTACCCAATTACCTTCGAATACCTCATCCAATCACCACCCTATGTGCTACCTCTCCGAGGCAATAAAGAATAATGTCAAAATACAGAATCAATATTCAAGATATCCTTGAGTACCTCAAGTCTAAGGATACTTGCACCATTGCTATGATGTGACTATCATTGACATTTAAATAGATTATCCATATGATTGTCTCATAGTTGATCATCCAATGTACTTAGCTACACTTAGCAAGCATCCACATGTTAATTCTAAACATCTCATGTTTATAGATTATGAGATCTACTACTCGATCCAATTAAGGAGTGTAACATGTGCTAGTCTGTCTGGATTAATAATGTCCCGTCTCATTAATCCTATAACTAGGGATAATTTTGATACTAAAATAATTACACATGATAAAAATCTCAATATCATGATCTCATCATGATTTCCTTCATGCTATGTTATGTATCAAGGACTTCATTAATTGATTTAAGATCACTTATCAATTCATATATCAAATGAACATCAAATTAATGAAAAAATCTTTTATTAATCATATAAATTTGTACAATAAGTGCTAAAGGTGATTGCCTTTAAATCACTCCTCTAACAATGTAAACTTATGCGATTATAGCTAACATGTGCAAAAATATTTTCTTATTTTAATTTAATAACCATAATCTTATTAGCAATTATTAATCATTTTTATTTGTCCAAAAATTTTGGCAGTATAATGTCTATAAATTAACTACCCCATCTGCACGGCAAACAATACATAACTCATTTTTGGGCACAACAATACAAATCTAGTAAAAAAATATTCTCCATTAACCACAAGTCAACATTCCATTTTTTACACATATAATAATTCATGAATATTCTTTATCAAAATATATACATAATTTCATTCCTACAAACTCGTATCTATACATATATATACATATCATTTTTAATATACTACTTTCTATCATATCCTTTTGTCTGCTTCCAAAATTTGTACATTTGCTTATGTGCCTTTTTCTCCTACTATCTGCACGCAGTCAAATAACTATATGCTGAGCATTAAAATGCCCAGTGGTGATTACTAATTTAAAAATTTTCTTTGACCTATATTTACATACATACATGCAATATTATATTTACTACACTATTCAAAATTTCTCTTTAATATATTTATTATTCTTTTTATCAATATTTTCATATTTTTTACCCTTAATTCACTATTTAATATCTTCATTAAATTTAACAATTTTTCTCAATTAATCTTATAATTTTTTTTCAATCTTCTATTTAATTAGCTACAAATTTCATTTTGGTTCCTAAATTTTCATTTATTTACAATCATGCCACTACTTTACATTTATTAACACTTTTGTCACTAACTATGTGTGTATATATATATATATATATATATATATACATAATTTAACATTTTTCTTCTACTTATATTTCATTTTTTCAATTTTACTATTTTTGGCATATTTAGCACTTTTATAATTATTATTATTATTATACCATTTTTATCACTTTTGTCATATTTATCATATTTATCATATTTATCACATATATTATTTTTTTCACATTTTTTCACATTTATTATTTTTATCATATTTTTCACTTTTATCATTTTTCTCACATTTTCCCTTCTTTCATTTTTATCATATTTTTTACTTACATCATTTTTTTTCATTTTTACTACTTTTATTCACATTTGCCTCTAGTTTCAATCCAATAGAAAATTTTCGAACCAAATACATGGGAAAAGTGACACCGAATGACCATCCAAGCACTGCACTGTACATTGATCACTGAATTACTATCACTGAAGTAGATCGTTATTAGCCTACATGAGCGAGTCACCATGACCTACACTGCAGTAATAGTATCTCTATGGCTAGCCAATTATATCATGTGCTACATTTACCCATAAGAAAAATAACTAAGGGCAATATATTATTTCTTTAATTCAATTTCCATTAAATTAATAAATTCTATTATTTTTACATTATTAATTACATAACATTTTATCCATCAATAACTATAGTCTTTTTCCACAGTTTCCATTCTAATATATCAAGATTTTATCATTAATAATCAATTAAGTCATTAAACTCATTAAACACACTTTATCCATTTTATTTCATTTCATGCACAAAATAATCAATAATTAGCAAAATATTCAATATATATATTTTCATCATTAAAATTTTTCTTTTTCATATTTCGGCTTACATTCAATTTTCATCATTAAAATTTTTCTTTCACCTTCTAAATATTCATTTCACTAATTTATACATTCATTATTCCATATGTATCATAATATTATACTAAAATGTAATTATGCCTTAATATGCATTTTTCACATAATATGGTCATATTTTCCAAGTTCTACTACTAAATAATTTTTTTAATTGAATTCAACCATTCTAATCCATTTTTTATATTCCCTTAATCATGTTTTAAGCTTCAATTATCAATTACATGCATAACACACAATTTTTTTATATTCCCTTAGTTACATGCATAACCATAATCATGTTTTTATATTCCCTTAATTCATGCTTTAATAATAGAAATAGGTTGATTTTGAAATCACTAACCTTATTTTCTTCCTTTGGCCTTCCTAAGCTTCCTTTTTCTTAGCCTTTTCCTTGTAAGCACCTTCACTTCCTTGTGCACCTACCATGGCCGAAATTTACACTCCATTAATCCACCATTATTTTGCTTTTCTAACTCAATTTAACTTCATAATTATCATCTACATACCTTAATCTACCTATTTGAACCCTTAAACCAATTTAAAACTCTTAATTTCACTTACCTCAAATTTGTATCTTAATTTGTCTCTTTTAATTTCCTTCCACTATAGCCCTCCAAATGAAGATTAGAGACTGCCACTAACTACTAGAGAGGCTGAAATTATATTAGGGTGTTTGATTTTGGTGTAAAAATTGAAGAACATGGAAGCAATTTGGAGGAAAAATGGGAAGAATATGGTTCGACCAAGCAAAGGAAATTGGGGAAGAAGAAGTTGCAAAATTCTCTCTAGCGAATTCTAATATTTAAGCCTTTATATAATGGCTTAAGATGGATGGGCTTGGGCCAAACAAAGCCCAATCCATTTAGGCCCAATTAAGCACTATAAATTATCTCTCTCATTTTTCAAGCTCAATTTTACCCAAAATTAATTCCATAATTCATAAAATATTTTTATATGTGTACACAAAAAATTTCAACTCAATTGGAGTTTATTTTCTTTTTGACTCATTCAAATCGGATTGATAAATCAATTTTCAGTGTTACCATAAAATTCCTTTTTCACTGTCAAATAATCCTAAATATTATTTAGAGCCTATCTATATCTTAAAATAAATTTTTAAATGTCGTTTGCTATTTTTTATAGGTCGGTCAAAGTATGGTCAACTACTTTATTAATTAAATCGGGTCCCATTGTTTTCTTAGTTTTGACTTTTGAGAACTTATTGACCTCATTTTACTCCAAAATTTACCCCTGGACTAGTCATAACCTATATTTTCTGATTATCAAATAAAATATTTTTCACCCATTGGTGTATTTTTGACTTCCAGGTATTCTGATCAATTTTGGAAACTACAATTTACGACTAACCCGGTATTTGCATCACTACAATTCTTCCCTACCAATAAAAATTTTGTCCTCAAAATTTTACCTGTGTTGAACAATCATGGATACGGTTGCCTCATTGCATCTTCTGGCTCCCACGAGGCTTCTTCCATATTGTGGTAACTCCATAACACATTCACTAGTGGGATTTGCTTGTTTCTGAGCTGTCTAACTTCTCTGGCTAGAATCTTTAATGGTTTCTCTTCATAAGTCAGATAAGCCTGTATCCAAATTTCTCCTAGCTTGATCACATGGCTAGGGTCTGACTTATACCTCCGTAGCATTGACACGTGGAACACATCATGAATCATTTCCAACTCTTGAGGCAGCTTCAATCGATAAGCTACGGATCCCACTAGTTGTATAATCTCATAAGGGCCTAAAAATCTCGGACTTAGTTTGCTCTTCTTACCAAATCTCATAACTTTCTTCTAGGGTGATACCTTCAAAAATACTTGATCTCCGACTTGGAACTCTATATCTTTTCATCTTAAATTTGCATATGATTTCTATCGGTTCATGGCTTCTTTCAATCTATCTTTGATCACCCATACCTTCTCTTCAGTTTCTAGAACTAAATATGTCCTCATTAGCTTCTTCTCACTCAATTTTGTCCTACATTTTCTCTCATAAAGTTCTTCATATGGTGCGATTTTGATGTTAAACTGATAGTTGTTGTTGTAAGCAAACTTGGCCAATGGAAAATACCTTTCCTAACTGCTTTCAAACTCGAGGATGCAACTTCGCAACATATCCTCAAGTATCTGAATCACACGCTCCGACTGCCCATTAGTCTGGGGATGAAAAGCCGCACTAAAATAAAGTTTTATCCCCAATGCTTCCTGCAACTTTTTCCATAACTGGAAATTAAATCTTGGACCCCTGTATGAAATAATGGAGGATGGTACTCCATTAAGTCCCACTATCTCATTAATGTAGATTTTCTGCCAATTTGGTTAATGGATAGTTCATCCGTACTGGTATGACATGGGCTGATTTCGTGAGTCTATCAATGACAACCCAGATAGCATCATGCTTCTTTCCAGTCAAAGGCAGTACATCACAAAATCCATGGTCACTCGATCCCTTTTCCACTCTGGTATTGCGATAGGCTGAAGTAAACCTGATGGAACTTGATGTTCAGCTTTCACCTGCTGGCATATCAAACATTTCCTCACGAATTCTGTCACATCACGCTTCATTCCTGGCCACCAATAGTGTACTTTCAAGTCCTAATACATCTTGTTACCACTAGGATGCATTGCATAGCTGCTATGATGAGCTTCTATGAGAATGTTCTTTCTCAATTTATCTTGATCAGGTACACATAATCTCCTGTTGAAATAAATGTTGTCATCTTCACCTTCAAAATAATCACCTTCATTGTCCTCTTTTACTTGGTTCACTATAGGGATCAAGCGATCATCTAGCTTTTGTGCCACTTTCACTTGTTGAAGAAAGTCTGATTTTATTTGCATTTCTGCTATTATCGCTCCATCTTGTGCCATATCCAATCTAACATTCATCACCCGAAGGACTACCATAAAATTTATACTAAGTGCATCAGCTACTACATTCACCTTTCCTGGATGATAATCAATTAAGCACTCATAGTCTTTTATCAATTTAAGCCAACACCTGTCTTAAATTAAGTTCCTTCTATATGAGCAAATATTTTAAACTTTTATGGTCTGTGTAAATGTAACATTTCTCACCATAAAGATAATGTCTCCAAATCTTCAAGGCGAGTACAATTGCTACAAGCTCAAGGTCATGAGTAGGATAGTTCTTTTCATGAGTATTGAGTATTCGAGAAGCATATGCAATCATTTTACCTTCCTACATCAATACACAGTCTAACCCATTCCTGGAGGCATCACTATAAATCACAAAATCCTTGCCAGATTCTGGTTGAATTAACACTGGGCTTCTGTCAACATATTTTTAAGCTTTTCAAAGCTTCCTTGACATTTATCTGTCCACTCAAACTTCATATGCTTCTGTAACAATCAAGTGAGCAGTGCAGCTATGGTGGAAAAACCTTTTACAAATCACTTATAATACCTAGCCAAACCTAAGAAACTTCTAACTTCTATAATAGTCTTAGGTATTCTCCACTGTAAGATTGCTTCAATCTTCTTTGGGTCCACCTTTATCCCTTCAGCTAAAACTACATAACCCAAGAAGGATACTTTATTCAACCAGAAGTCACACTTGTTGAACTTTGCATACAACTGTTTTTCTCTCAATATCTGTAAGACAATTCATAGGTGATTGTCAAGTTCTTCTAGCTTCTTCAAATGCACTAGAATGTCATTAATAAATACCACAATGAACTGGTCTAGATAAGGATGAAAGATCCTATTCATTAGATCCACGAAAACTGATGGGGCATTAGTAAGGCCAAATGGCACGACTAAAAACTCATAATTGTAATTTCTCGTGCGAAAAGCAATCTTGGGTACATCTACTTTTTTTACTTTCAACTGATGGTAGCCCAATCGTAGGTCAATCTTTGAAAATACATCTGCTCCTTTCAATTGAGCAAATAAGTCTTCAATACGTAGAAAGGGATACTTGTTCTCGATTGTCACCTTATTCAGTTGTCTATAGTCAATGCATAATTGGAGATACCCATCTTTCTTCTTTTCAAAGAGTACTGGTGCTCCCCATGGTGAAATACTGGGTCTAATAAAGCCTTTATCAAGCAATTCAGGTAGCTGAATCTTCAATTCCTTGGGTTATGTAGGCACCATCTTGTAGGGTGTAATCAAAATAGGTGTCGTGCCTGAAGCTACATCAATAGTGAATTCAACTTCCCTATCAAGTGGCGAACCTAGTAATTCATAAGGAAAGACATCTAGAAAATCTTTCTGTTAGCCTTATTTGTCTGGATACTTTCACTTTAATAGCCGCTTCTACCATATCACGCAAAATTGGATGTTGTTGTGCACCCATTCTCTAACTGATAGTCATCAAGATAGGAACTGAGGTGCTCAAACTCGCGTTCATATTCTGCTACTGTCTTATTTCCCTGCCTGAGTCTCTAAAAAGCATCTTGCATCTCTACTTTATACTCTGACCCTATTTATTTCTTTTCAAACTGGGCCAATAAGAAATATCAATTCAACTATTCACGTAGGATATGGTTGCGTACTGAATCCCACCAAATGAATGCAGAACCTTGGAGTAATGCTATAGTACCTTCAAATTTCTCTTAAGGCGGGCTATGAGTGATTTCAAATAACCTCTTTATCTTGTATAACCATTCTTCAACTTGTACAAGGGTCAATGGATCACGCCCGTAGAAATCTTCAGCCCCCAATTTCTTCAACTACTCCAAAATCGGCTTCTTTTTAGGTGGAGCAGGAGGCTATACCTATTCCACTAGCTATGGTTGTTGAGCCTGTTCAGCTTACATTCTATGTTCAATGTAATCAGCCATAAGATTAAGAAAATCTGGCTGTGGTGGTGGAGGTAGTGCAACTGGTGCAGTGACATTCTGTTGCGGGGTTTCAGCTTGTTCAGCACTAACCGACGCTTCACTCTCACCGTTCCTAACACCTTGACCTTGTTGGGATGTCATTGTTCACTATAAAATAAGGAAATGAGCAAAGATACGCTAGACTTATAATACATTTCATCCATCAATTGGCATATTATCTATATAATCCATTCACTTAATTCTTAGTTCGATCTTAGAACCACCTAAACCACACTCTGATACCACTAAAACTGTGACACCCTTATAACACTTATTTTATATGTACGTTACATAATTTTATGCAATTATGGCTGACGTATGCAAAAAAAATTTCTTAGTTTAATTTAATGACCATAATCTTATTAGCACTTAATCATTTTTATTTGTTTAACAATTTCGACAGCATAACGGCTGCACGACAAACAATCTACTACCCATTTTTGTGTACAAGAATACAAATATAATACAAAATATTCTCCATTCAACTATAAGTTAACATTTCATTCTTTACCTATAAAATAATTCATGAATATTCTTTATCATAACATATACAAAATTTCATTCCTACAAACTCGTATCCATATATATATACATGTAATTTTTAATATACTACTTTCTTCTTATCATTTCATCTGCTCCCAAAATTTGTACACTTGCTCCTGTGTATTTTTTCACTACTACTTGCACGCAGTCAAATAACTACGAGCTGAGCATTAAAATACCCAATGTTGATTACTAATCTAAGAATTTTTATTGACTTATATTTTCATACATACATGCAATATTATATTTACGACACTATTCAAATTTTCTCTTTAATATATTTATTATTCTTTTTATCATTACTTTAATATTTTTTACCCTAAATTCACTATTTAATATTTTCATTAAATTTAACTATTTTTCTCAATTAATCTTATAGTTTTTTTTTCAATCTTCTATTTAATTAGATACAAATTTCATTTTGGTTTCTAAATTTTCATTTATTTACAATCATACCACTACTTTACATTTATTTACACTTTTGCTACTAACTATATATATATATACATATATATATATATATATATATATATATATATATATATGTATATATATATTCATTTATTTTCTTTTTAACTACATAATTTAACATTTTGCTTCCACTTATATTTTATTTTTTTCAATTTTACTATTTTGGTCATATTTAGCACTTTTATCATCATTATTATTATTATACAATTTTTATCATCTTTATCACTTTTATCATATTTATCACATTTATCATATTTATCACTTATATCATTTTTTTCACATTTTTCACATTTATCATTTTTATCATTTTTATCATATTTTTCACTTTTATCATTTTTATCATATTTTTCATTTACATCATTTTTATCATATTTTTCACTTACATCATTTTTATCATATTTTTCACTTACATCATTTTTATCATATTTTTCATTCTTACTACTTTTATTAACATTTGTCCCTAGTTTTAATCCGATAGAAAATCTTCAAACCATATACATGAAACGTGGACCCCAAAAGTCCATTACACTGAAGAGTGACTTCGAAGGTCACCCGAGCACTACACTATACATTGATCACTGAAATAGATCGTCATTGGCCCACATAAGCGAGTCGTCATGACCCACATCATAGTAATGGTGTCCCTATGGCTAGCTACTTATATCTTGAGCTAGATTTAACCATCAAAAAAATGACTAAGGGCAATATATTATTTCTTTAATTCAATTTCAATTAAATTCATAAATTATATTATTTTTACATTATTAATTACTTAACATTTTATCAATCCATAACTATAGTCTTTTTCCACACTTTCCATTATAATATATCAAGGTTTCATCATTAATAATCAATTAAGTCATTAAACTCACTAAACACACTTTTTCCATTTTATTTCATTTCATGCATAAAATAATCAATAATTAGAAAAATATTCAATATATATATTTTAAAAATTTACAATAAATTTCTACACACTCAATATCATGTTTTCTTGCATTTTATGACTTAATTTTCATTTAATTAGCAAGAAAAATAATAATTTTTTCTTCATATTTCTGCTGACATTCAATTTTCATCATTACAATTTTTCTTTCACCTTCTAAATATTCATTTCACTAATTTATACATTTATTATTCTATATGTTTCACCTTCTAAATATTCATTTCACTAATTTATACATTTATTATTCTATATGTATCATAATATTACACTAAAATGTAATTATGCCTTAATATGCATTTTTCACATAATATGGTCATATTTTCCAAGTTCCACAAAATAAGTTTTTTAACTGAATTCAACCATTCTAATACACTTTTTATATTCCCTTAATAATGTTTTAAGCTTCAATTATCACTAACTACTATAGGCTGCAATTATATTAATGTGTTTGATTTTTGGTGTAAAAATTGAAGAAAATGGAAAAAATTTGGAGGAAAATAGGAAGAATATGGCTCGGCCAAGCAATGGAATTTGGGGAAAAAGAAGTTGCAGAATTCTCTCTAGAGAATTCTGATATTTAAGCCTTTATATAGTGGCTTAAGATGGGTGGGCTTGGGCCAAACAAAGCCCAACCCATTTAGGTCCAATTAAGCACTATAAATTATTTCTCTCAGTTTCCAAACTCAATTTCATCCAAATTTAATTCCATAATTCATAAAATCTTTTTATATATGTAACAAAAATTTTCAACTCAATCGGAGTCTGTTTCTTGTTCGGTTCACTCGAACTGGACTGATAAATTAATTTTCAGTGTTACCTTAATATTCCTTTTTCACTGTCAAATAATCCCGAATATTATTTAGAGTCTATCCATGTCTTAAAATAAATTTTTAAATATCTTTTGCTATTTTTCATAGCCCAGTCAAAGTATGGTCAACTACTTTATTAATTAAACCATCTCCCATTGTTTTTTTTAGTTTTGACTTTTGAGGACTTATTTGACCTCATTTTCATTCAAATTTTTATCCCCGGACTAGTCATAGCCTATATTTTTAGATGATCAAATAAAATATTTTTCACCCACGGATGTATTTTTGACTCCCGGATATACTGGTCAATTTTGGAAACTACAGTTTACGACTAATCCAGTATTTGGGTCATTACAATTCTTCCTTACCAATAAAAATTTCGTCCTCAAAATTTTACTTGTATTAAACAATCGTGGATATTGTTGCCTCATTTCAACTTCTCGCTCCCACGGGGCTCCATAACACATTCACTAGTGGCATTTGCTTGTTCCTGAGCTGTCTAACTTTTCTAGCTAGGATCTTTAATTGTTTCTCTTCATAAGTCAGATCAGTTTGTATCTGAATTTCTTCTAGCTTGATCACATGGCTAGGGTCTGACCTATACCTCCGTAGCATTGACACGTGGACCACATCATGAATCCTTTCAAACTCTTGAGGCAGCTTCAATCGATAAGCTACGGGTCCCACTCACTGCATAATCTCATAAGAGCCTAAAAATCTCGGACTTAGTTTGCCCTTATTGCCAAATCTCATAACTTTCTTCTAGGGTGATACCTTCAAAAATACCTAATATTCGACTTAGAACTCTATATATTTTCTTCTTAAATTTACATATGATTTTTGTCGGTCCATGACTTATTTCAATCTATCCTTGATCATCGATACCTTCTTTTTAGTTTCTCAAACCAAATCTGTCCCCATTAGCTTCTTCTCACTCAATTATGTCCAACATTAAGGAGTCCTACATTTCCTCCCATAAAGTGCTTCATATGGTGTCATTTTGATACTGGACTGATAGCTGTTGTTGTAAGAAAACTCGGCCAATGGCAAATACCATTCCCAATTGCTTTCAAACTCGAGGATGCAACTTCGCAACATATCCTCAAGTATCTTCTGTACTAACAATTTTGATTATTCTTTGCATTTTATTGTACATTTTGCTTTTGTTGTAGGTAAAGATTCGAGGACGAATTTTCTTAAAGAAATGGGGAATGATATGAGCAAGGGTGCCAATCATACATCTTGCTCCAACGAAGTGGACAACCTTATATCCTTGACATGCGCTTAAAAGGAGTTCACAAGCTCTTTTATATGTTCAAATACCTTTGGGCCATGTTCCAACCCATAAGAGCCAACATTCAAGCATTAGAAGCAAAATTGGGCCTGAAGTCCAAAATCAAGCTTATGGGCCAATGTTATACAAAGGAAAGCCTAAGGTGAAGATCAACAAAGTATTTAATGAAGATAAAAGTAAACTGGGCCTATTTCCAAGGTGTCCAAACCCATTAAATTAAATGAGCAAATTTGAGAAAACATGTGTAGTGCATGTGCAAACATGTTCACAACTTATGGGCAGCCTTGGGAGGTATGCAAAGCTTATTATTTGGGCTTTAATATGTTATTTTTACGCCCAATTTGTGGGGTCTAAATATATATTCAGATTTGACTAGTTTTCCTTATTCTAGTTGGATTCTAGCTCTTTAAAATTATTTTGGATTAGTTTTCCTTTAATAAAAAGTATTTGAGTTTTATTACTTGTAATCCCTATTTTTAAGGGATTTAGATAGGTGAGATGTGAATCCTAATCTTTAAGGGATTAGGGTTAGATATCTTTAGAATTCCTTTTCCTTATGGGACTTTAGCTTATTTAGAGGTATAAATACCTCCCAACAACTTGAAAGCATATAGATTACATGATTAATAAATATTTGAAAAGTTTTCTTCAAGAAAGGCATGTTCAACACCTTGGTATACTAGGGATTATTTTTCTTATCATTTTTGCATTGACTTATGGCATGTTCTAATTCTTTCTTATACTCTTTGTTACCAATTCCTTGCTGATTTAGGGGTGACAAGTTTAATTAACAATTGATTAGAATTGAAATTTTGATTCTGAATTGAATTGGAGGTCGTCTAGACTTAGAATCTAGGGGGTTGCTGCATCACCTCCTTCTTAAGGAGTTTTGTGTATACATTATGAGCCCTTGAAACATTTGAAAGGACAAATAAAGCTCAATAGGAGACATGGTAAATGGATGGAGTTCATTGAAACTTTCCCTTTTGTGATCAAGTACAAGCAAGGTAAATATAATGTGGTAGCAAATGTGCTTTAAATGAGATATACATTAATTACTACTTTAAGTTCTAAATTATCGGGTTTTTAGCAAATTAAAGAACTTTTGCAACTGATTTGACTTTACTAACGTGTATGAGGCATGTGAGCATGTTGCTTATCAGAAATTTTATAGGCGTGATAGTTTTTTGTTTAGAGATGGTAAACATTTTGTGCCTATTTATTCTTTAAGGGAGCTACTTATGTGTGCGGCTCATAGTGGGGATTAATGGGGCATTTTGGTGTTAATAATAAGACTTTGGATATATTACATGTTGTGGATACAACTAGTCATCAACAAAATCATGACATGGGCCGATATGGAGCCACTAGAGACATGGGCCAACATGGGGCCACCAAAAGCATAGGGTAACATGGGGCCATTAGAAGTGGAGATGAGCACTAAAAGATGCTAAGTGGGCCAATTACAAGATTAAGATCTAAAAGACTTAAAGAAGCATATCAAGCCTTTGTGGGAGCATTTGTGGAGGAGCTCTTTGGAGAAAAGGTTGTGACCATGAAGAATGGGCCAAAGGAACTCAAGATTGAAGAGAAACAACCCCTTCTTCTTATCCATGCATGTAGGATTAATTAAAATTCTCTATGTAATAGTTTTTAAAACCATTTAACCTAAGCCCATGTGTTTAAAAATCAAGGGCCTTGTTTGTTTTTTTTTTACCCAACCTATGTGTTTAAGACGACTTTATTTGGTTTGTTCTAATTAGCTAAAACTATTTAATTTTAAGTTGTCTAGGTTCATTGAACAAGGGCTAGACATGTGGAGCTATTTGGGCAACCCTATTCTTTCTTTGTTTCTTTAGGGGTTTTCTTATTAGCTTAGGAAACTTTGGAGGCTACATATATAGCCTCTCTTTTGTGGTTTGACTTTTTAGACATCAGATAATTGAAAAAAAAACTTTGGTTTTTCATTCTTCAAGAGAGTGTATTCTACTTCTTGTTGCATTAAAAATTTATTAAAATTATCAAGGTACAATTATGGCGTTTATTTTTTTTCAATTTTAAGTCTGATTATCTACCTTTCCTTTTGGTTGTCAATTGGGGTTTTAGTATGATGTTTATCTAGGATTTTTAGTTCTTATTTCTGATTTCACATGTTTGGTTTACATAATCACATACTTTAAACTTGGGGTTCTACATCAAATTGGTATCAAAGCCTTATTCATTGTTGAATTTCATTTTAGTTCTTACAATTTCAATTCTGCCCTATTTGAACTATATGCAATCTAATGAGTTCTTTTTTAACTTGAACATTCAAACATTTGTTGCAGTTGGGATTATTTGATGCGACAACCCCCTAGAATCAAGTGTAGATGACATTCAAATCAATTTAGCAATCAAATCTTCAATTCAAATCAATTATGTACTTAACCCTTTTCACCCTTAAATCAATAAGGATATAGTAACAAAAAGGAAATAAGCATAAACCCTTCACCTCCAAATCAACAAGGAATTGGTAACAAAGAGTATAAAAAAGAATTAGAACAAACAAGTTAATACTAACCTGATAAGTGAAATAATCTTGAGCATACTAAGGTGTAGAACATGCCTCACTTGAAGAAAAACCTCTAAAAATGTATTAATCATGAAATTTGATGCCTTAAACATTTAGGGAGGTTTTTACTCCTGTAATGAAGTTAAATCCCCATAGAAAAAGGATTTCTAATCATTATCCTACTCTAATCCCTTAAAGATAGAAATTTACAACTCATCTTATATATATCCTATCTATTTCCCTTGAAAATAGGGATTGACAACTAATAAAACTCAAATTAATAAAAGTAAATTTTAACAATAACTAAAATAGCAATAGAGATTAATAAATGTAACTAATAAGAGAAAAATAGGAACTTACATCACAACCCCAAACTTGCATTCCCCTTAACAAATTATAACTAATGAACTTAGATGTTATGGCTCTCATTTTTAAACACTAATTAATCAAGCTAATGACTTAACTAGTATTTAGCCCAAATTTTTAGATTAAATTACAGATGGTTTTTCTAATAACTTAGCCTTAAGATTTCCATTTAAAGTTTAATAATTGGTTATCAAGCTAAAAATGTATTAAGCATAATTGAAGCAGAAGGAAAATCATTCAATCATTAAAAAGATAAATAAGGCTCATACAAACAGGGGTTGCTCATTAAGCACCCATTAAAGAGTTTTAGCCTAGCATCATAATAACAATGGTCATATCTATTTTGATAACTAAGTTAAACATTAGAGAAAATAAAGATGATAGAAAAAGCTCCCCAAAATTCAAACAAAGAAATAAGGATTGCAGCTAAAAAGAGCTTATATGCATTTATAATCTTAATAGTCTTACTTAAAATCTAACTCTAAAGATATTATACTTCCTAAATAAAAGATAATTTCCCACAAAGTCGTTCTTCATATCAATAATTATCTCCAAAGTCTGGATCCCACCTGATCAGAATAAGAGTTTGAACACAACTAGACTATGTTCAAAAAGATCGTCACACGCATGATAGTCTTCATGCATGCAATAGCTTGGCTCAACATAACACTCATCACACTTGTGTTGTAACACCCCCTTATTCCACTTTGGTTTAGCAAGGTAAGTGAGCATTACCCGACTAACTATCATATAAACTTAATGAAATGAAGTATAATTTTTTTTTTAAATATTACTTTGAAAATATCATAGATACTAAAATAAATTGATTACAAAGAATAATATTCAAAATTTTATTTATTTATAGAATACATTAATTTACATTCAAACTATGTCTTTTACATTATAAGTCTCATCTTTAATACACGCTAGATGAAATAAAACTATAATTTAATTTACAAAGCTTTTGATAAAATATACCAAAAAAAAATCCAAAGCTTTTAGCTGCTTTCGTCCAGGTACCCTTATTCTTCTGACAACTATACTATCTACGGCTACCCTTCTAAAACATGCGTGAGACGAAACTATAAGACCACATCTTATGCAATTAAGTATAACTTATCCCTGTATCAAATAATTACACATAGCAGACTGGAAAGGCAAAATATCCTGTTAACATTGGTCATAAATTTGTTTCATATCCTATAATATCATCAATGACTTTGCAAGTCAACTTTGAGGCTTTCGCCACAATACGATATATCACATATATTAAAACATAAACTTTTCACATAAGTATTTACGAGTTGCTTTCATTTATACATTTTTAAAATCCATTCCAAAATGACTATACATATTCAAACATGTAAATACAAAATGCAGATGACATATTTTCATGCTCGTCTGGAATGCAAGGAGAAAGAGTGTTGAAGCTCAGCCAGTGACATGTGCTTCATGTCTTCGATACACTACTCAAAATGATCTATCACTTTTCTTTACCTGAAAAATGATGCAAATTGATGAGTTGCGGCTCAGTGAGAATAACCATCAAACAAGCTCTAAAGTACCGAACAACTCATAGTAATAAATCACAAATTCAATACATACCATGTATTCCATTCCATTCATCAGTATCATATAAATATCAATAAAGTTGAAACATATAATCATTACTCTTTACGTATGCAAATGCTTTGCTTATTTCATTTTGTTGTGACCAAGTTAAACAAACATTGGCCCGGGTTTCCATGTGAACATTTTCAATGTGAATATTTGCATTTGCTAGCTAGCTTGATCATTTATTTCATTTGCACATTTGTTGGGCCATAGGCCTCTTCTTTTGCTTTACAATATCGATTAACTAGTCACAATGCCTTTTAAGTCCATATGCATATGCACTTGTACTTAAGCATTCATCAACCATTGCATTTTATCACATATAACATACATATACCACATATATGCCTCATATGTCATGCATATACCTCGCATATACTATACATATACCATGTATATATATCACATATGTCAAAATATACCTCAAATATATCACAAGTATACCACTTATGAGTACCACAAATGTCACAAATTATCTATCATCATATTATCAGGGGCAAATCATGACAATCATATGAATCACATAGCAAGCAACATTCATATGCACTAAAGAATTCAATAGATAATTAGACTCACTTTTCTCCTTTGATTCCGACCTCTAACTTATTGTCTTTCTGCTCCTTGTGGGTCCCCAATATGTTGTGAGCCTAATATGAAAATATAATCGATTAACTCATGATTAGGGAGACTTAATTTGGATTAAACAAATTAACATGCATTGTTCATATCAATAGCTAAGATTTTTTTCCTATGAGGTAGTGTGACCTTATGGGACTGTTTAGCCTATATATTTCTCTATACTTGACCAATTAATTTGATTCTTATTCCTAACTAAAAATAACATATAACTATATAACATACTTAAATTTCAAAGAAATTGCAGCATTGTACAATATTTGATGGAATTTCTAAGCGTGTTTTGTTTTCTGCCCTTTGGCAGTTTCAGGGTACCAAATTTGGTTCATCATAACTTATAATATATAAGTCATATTTTAAATGAACATTTAGAGAAAATTATATGGGTTCAAATGGAACATTTTCATGTTTACAACTTTTATCAATTATGTCTCTAGGGTCTTCAAATTATAAGAAATATTTCACTGGTCCAGAATAGAATTGGCTTCCGGACCAGTATGACTTCCAAAGGCCATAACTTAGTCTATACATAACATATTAAGCTGAAATTAGTACCCAATTTAGATAAGACATATACATATATATATATATATATATATATATATATATATATATATATATATATATATATATATATATATATATATATATAAATTTCATGTTTTGATACTTTAGATAATCTATCTCTAAGAAGCTCAAAATGGCTACACAAATATCTGGAACTGCCCAAGGCACTAAGCAGGCAGTTCAAACTATGGAACAGTCATGGTTCCATTAAGCATAACTCAAAATATACAAGACATATAAATGTGAAATTTGGTATACAGATACATAAAACATATATCTACAACTTTTATGTTTTGTGATACTTCAAATAATGGCTTTAATATATTAAAAATCAAAGAACATAGTAGCTATCTTGGCTAGGGTTCATACCCTGACCAGTTTCAGTAGAGAGAGGATTTCTCTTTCTATACACCAAATCTTCCAAAACAGTTTATATATCAATAAATATAAGACATAAAGGAACAATGTTCATGTTTTAAACTTTTCCAGAATCAATTGCTATATGTATCAAACTTGGGGTGCAAGTCAGTGCCTATTAATGAACCTTAGCAACTTAAATCAACCCTATAGCAATAACAATTGATTACTTACCAAGAACAAACTTGCAAGGGATCAATTTGCTTCAAAAACTAAGTGAAACAAGGAAGAATTGAAGTCTGGAATGGAGGAAGATGCAGAAGAAAATGGGATGGAGTGAGGAGGCAGAAATGGGGGAGAAAGATAAAGCTAACTTTTTTTGTTTTCTTTTTATCTTTTTCTCTTCTTCTCTTCTCTTTTCTCTTCTTTCTTCTCTTTTCTCTTCTCTTTTCTTTTATTTTTCTTTTGTT
Source organism: Triadica sebifera (assembly GCA_023653625.1). Taxonomy (NCBI): domain Eukaryota; kingdom Viridiplantae; phylum Streptophyta; class Magnoliopsida; order Malpighiales; family Euphorbiaceae; genus Triadica; species Triadica sebifera. The sequence goes on along the minus strand of CM042899.1, from coordinate 1,146,090 downwards.
TCATTTTCATTTTATTTTATCTATATTATTATTATTATTTACATATATTTATAATTCCACTAATTCACACAATAATACAACTTAATCATTTGGCTTTATTTAACTAAATTAACAATGTAAATGTTTACTAATCTTAATATAGTCATTTTGCTTACTTTAATTTGGTTACCTTATTCAATTTATTTCTAATGCTTTGTTATCTTCATTTAGGTTATAAGTACACATATGCGACTCGATACAATTGCCAAATACTAGGACACGTAGCTAGTGCGTGCCATAAACTTGTTTCTAAGAAAATATGTATGAAATGCACGTGTTTAATTGGATTATATATAAGATGCATATATTCAAATGAAATGCATATGGATATGCATGTGGGGAAGGTCGAAGATGTTACAATTCTCTCCTCCTTTTAAAAATTTCATCCTCGAAATTTAATACTTGGAAACAAGTGTGGATATTGCTTTTTCATATTCTCTTCCATTTCCCATGTTGCCTCTTCTTGTGAATGGTTTCTCCATAATACTTTAATTAAAGGTATTTCTCTATTTCTCAATTGTTTAGTCTTATATCCGATGATTTCCACTGGTTTTTCTATATAACTCATGTCCTCTGCAATCTCAATGGCTTGATCTTAGGGTATATGTGTAGGATCTGACCTGTATCTTCTAAGTATGCTCACATGAAATACATTATGAATCTGAGTCATCTCTGGTGGTAAAGCCAACCTATAAGCCAATGGACCAACTCAAGAATTTCATAAGGTCCTATGTATCTTGGACTCAATTTACCCTTCTTGCCAAATCGGATTATCCCTTTCCATGGAGATACATGAAGAAACACCTTTTCACCTAACTCGTATTCCATTTCCCTTCTATGATGATCAGCATAACTTTTCTGTCTGTTCTGTGCTGCCTTTAGCTTGTTCTTGACAACCTTGATTTTATCCACTATATCTTGTACTATCTCTGACCCTTCTAATGCACATGCACCTTCCTCATCTCATATGATAGGGCTTCGACACTTTCTGCCATACGATGCCTCATATGGTGCCATCTGGATACTGCTATGATACCTATTGTAAGCAAATTCAATCAATACTATATATTCATCCCAAGCACCTCTGAATTCCATAGAACATGCCCTAAGCATTTCTTCCAATGTCTATATAGTCCTTTCAGATTGTCTATCAGTCTGTGGGTGGAATACAGTGCTGAAGTTCAAATTTGTTCCCAATGCATTTTGTAAACTCACCCAAAAACGTGAAGTAAACCGTGGATCTCTATCAGACACAATGGACAATGGAACACAATGTAATCTGACTATCTCATTCACATATGATTTTGCCAAACTCTCGAGTGTACACCCCCATCTGATAGGTAGAAAATGTGCTGACTTGGTTAATCTATCAACAATTACCCATACTGCATCATTTTTCTGTGGGGTTCTTGGCAATCCATAAACAAAATCCATCGTTATTCTTTTCCATTTCCATTTTGGTATTGGCAATGAATGTAGTTTTCCAACTGGTGCCTGATGTTCAATTTTAATATGCTGACATGTCAAGCATTTGGAAACATATTCTGCTATGTCTTTCTTCATTCTTGGCCACCAGTAACGAGACCTTAAACTGTGATACATCTTTGCTATCCCTGGGTGCATTGCAAAAGATGCATTGTGTGCCTCTTTCATTATTTCCTGGCGCAAGTTTTCAGTATCTGGAACACATATGCGTGACTTTAACATTAGTGTATCATTCTGCAAATGAAACTCTGTATTATTTCCCTGCCTTACCATATCAATTTTCTTACATAATTGAGAATCTTTGCTTTGTGCTTCTTTAATTCTCTCCTTTAGTATAGGTTTGACCTGAAAAGTAGCAACCAATGGCCCTCTATCCTGCATATTTAATTCAACATTCATAGATCGTAATTGAATCAAATATGGAAACGATGATACTTGCAAGTGAGCTACACTACTACTAGCCTTCCTACTCAATGCATCTACTACCATATTGACTTTCCCTCGATGGTATTCCATTGTACAATCATAATCTTTTAACAACTCTAACCACTGTCTCTACCTAATGTTTAATTCTTTCTGTGTCAGCAAATAACCCAAGGTTTTATGGTCTGTGAAGATTTGGAATGTCTCACCATGCAGATCATGCCTCCATATCTTCAATGCAAATACGACTGCAGCTAATTCTAAATCGTGCACTAGATATGAGATCTTATGTGGTCTCAGTTGCCTAGATGCATAAGCTATCACCTTACCATGTTGCATTAATACACATCCCAAGCCTTGGTGAGAAGTATCACTATATATTGTAAACCCACATGTACCCGTAGGGATAGTTAACACTGTTGCTGAGGTTAGCCTGTGTTTTAGTTCATCGAAACTCCTCTGACATTCTGGAGTCCACTTGAAAGGTACAATCTTTCTTAATAATTTAGTCAAAGGGCTAGCAATTAAGGAGAATCCATCAATAAACCTGCGATAGTATCCGGCTAAACCCAAAAACTACACATTTCTGAAATATTTTTAGGAGCTTCCCAATTTACCATGTCCTCTATTTTCTTTGGGCCAACCTCTATGCCCTTGCTCAACACCACATGTCCAAGAAACACCAAATGATCTAACCAGAATTCACATTTACTCAATTTGGCATATAATTGTTTCTCCCTCAAAGTTTGCAACATAATTTTTAAATGTTGTTCATGTTCTCCCCTATTCTTTGAGTACACCAATATGTCATCAATAAATACTATCAAAAATCTATCCAGATATGGTTGAAACACCTTATTCATTAAAGTCATAAATGCAGCTGGAGCATTAGTCAACCCAAATGGCATTACTAAAAATTCATAATGTCCATACCTGGTTCGAAAGGCAATCTTTGAAACATCCGCTTCTGCTACCTTCAGTTGGTAATAGCCTAATTTCAAATCAATCTTGGAGAATATTTGGGCTCCTCGCAACTGGTCAAATAAATCATCTATTTTGGGCAACGGATATTTGTTCTTCACTGTCATTTTGTTCAGTTGCCTGTAATCGATGCACAATCTCATTGTTCCATCATTCTTTTTAACAAATAATATTGGAGCTCCCCAAGGTGATACACTAGGTCTGATATACCTTTTGTCAAGCAACTCTTGCAATTGGGTCTTCAATTATTTCAACTCAACTGGGGCCATTCTAAAGGGCGACATTGATATTGGTGCTGTTCCTAGTACCAGTTCAATAGTGAATTCTATCTCTCTATCTGGTGGTAAACCAGGTAGATCATCTGGGAATACATCATAAAATTTCCTTACCACTGGTATATTTTGAAGCAAGCTATCAGTGGTTCTATTATCAGTCACATATGCCAAATATGCTTCACATCCCTCTTTGATCATTCGAAATGCCTTTACAGCTGAGACTAGACATGTAGGCACAAGTTTTCTTTCACCTAGAAATATTAACCTTGGCTGGTTTGGTGATTGCAAAATTATTTCCTTAATAAAGCAATTCACTATTGCATGATGTCTAGTTAACCAGTCCATTCCCAGTATCACATCAAATTCATATATTGGGAATAAAATCATATCAGCTATTAACTCAGCTTTATCAATGCATATCAAGCAATCATGACAGACATTATTCATAACTACTACTGTTCCCAATGGAGTACTCACATTTATGTCAATCCCCAAAGGCTAATGCATTTGATGCAGTTTAGATGTCATATGCAATGATATAAATGAATGAGTGGAGCCTGGGTCAATCAATGCATATTCTAACATATCATAAATGTAAATATTACCGATAACTACTTCGGGAGCATCAACCACCTCCTGTCTAGTCATAGCAAACACCTTCGCCTGAGTAGGGGGTCTAGAACTCTGACCTTCAGATCTAGTCACTCCTCTGGCCATTGTACCAGTCCTGCCTCTGTCTCTTCCTCTACCCTGTGTCCCACTAGTAGGGTAGACCCTCGGTGCCTCAACTGTAGTCTCAGATACTCCTCTACCTCTACTAGTTTCTGCTAGTTTGGCTATTTCCAGACAATCTCTATACATGTGCTCCATTGATCCATAAAAAATAATATGTTCCTGTGAGCCTTCTACATTCGCCCGTATGTTGTCTACCATAATGAGTATATGTGGGCCTTTGTTCAACATATTGGCTCTACCCTCTGCCTGGGTAAAAAGACATCATAGCATGACCTCTAGAGCTCAAGTATCTACCTCTATTACTAGACTGTGCAGGCATATATCCACCTCTTTTTTCTAACCTTCTGCTAGACTCACCAAAGAACTCACATGCTGCCCTTTTAATTTGTTGTTCCCCAATTTCTTTCATTAACCATTCAACTCTGATTATCACAGCTCTGAGTCTGGCATAACTATCAAGATCAGTAGTTATGATTCTGTTTCTGATCTCATATTTGAGGCCCTCCTCAAAATTCCTGCATTTGTCTCTTTCAGTAGAGACCATGAAGGTGGCATAGTGGGAAAGTTTGTTGAACTGCACCTCATACTCAGCAATGGACATGTTTCCCTGTTTTAGATTCAGGAATTCCTTTCTCTTCTCATCTTTATATGCCTTAGGCATATAATTGTTCTGAAATTCCCGAAGAAAATCATTCCATGTTAGAACCGGTGGCTGTGCGTCACTGTTGGGGACTGTCTCCCACCATTCATAGGCATTGCCTTAAAGCAAAGATACTGCATAATTGAATTTCTCCTCTGGAGTGCATCTCATCATATTAAGTTTTCTCTGTGTTCTTTTAAGCCATGTTTCAGCTTCTACGGGGTCTGTAGTGCCATTAAAATCAACTGCTCCTTGTTTCCTCAACTTGTCATATCGTCTTTCCCTATACATTGCAGGACCATGCACTTCCTGTTCTGGGTTTTCATAAGGTACCTCTGCATGTGATGATTGGAAGGCATGCACTGGAGCCCTAGCTCCTGGTGCTAGTTGATCTCTATGCAAATGAGGTAATGCCTCATGAGAATGCATTTCGGTCGGCCTCTCCCTCCTTGGTGAATCATGTCTTATGATGTCCCTAAAATATTTAGAATTATGTCACTACATAATGTTCAACATATATGATGCACATGTTATCATGTTATCATGCTCTTATGCATATGTATATTCCTATGGAACCTATCCCTGCTCTAATACCAAAAATGTAAGACCACATCTTAAGCAATTAAGTATAACCTATCCCTGTATCAAGTAATCACACATAGGAGACTGGAAAGGAAAAATACCCTATTAACATTGGTCATAAATTGTTTTCATATCCTATAATATCATTCAATGACTTTGCAAGTCAACTTTGAGGCTTTCGCCCTAATACAATTGCCAAATACTAGGACACGTAGCTAGTGCGTGCCATGAACTTGTTTCTAAGAAAATATGTATGAAATGCACATGTTCCATTGGATTATATGGAAGATGCATATGTTCAAATGAAATGCATGTGGAGAAGGTCGAGGATGTTACAGAAACCACCCGCGCTAGGCTACCAGCTTAGTGGTGCTTCAAGGATAAAAATTTTACAAACATATATTTTCTCACATATCAATTAATCATTTCATAAATAAGGCATAAAATAAGAAAATTATGTAAAAACAAATAAATTTCTGCAAACATTTCATATTCAACAATTTTAATTTAACATAACTTTATCGAAATGTCATACTTCTGTATTATTGTTATTTTTCATTTTTCTTGTGCCCATAACACCTATAATCGAATTAACTAATAGGAATAACGGGGTTTCCATTACCGGCTTTCATAATATTGTACTGAGCGCTTTCATAATAATGTCATTACCGGCTTTTGTAATATTGTCATCACTGGCTTAATAATTTTGCGCTAAGCGCATTTATAAATTTGTTATTTTCGGCTTTTATATTTGGCACCGAGTGCCTTAAATCCCCTGATTTGCATGTCAAACTATTCTCTATTCTAGTTCTCGATTATGTGTCTTAGGGCTTAACTATTTTTATATTAATTCACAATATTTTCAAAAATGACAATTTTACTAAATTTTCACAAATAAGCTTATTTATTTTTGTTCTTTGTTCCTATTATTATTGCATTAGAATCTCACACATAAATGATTTATTAAATATTTATAATTACCATTAATTTAAAAATTCACATTAATTATTGCATATACTCATCACACCACATGCAAAAACCCTATATTTCAAGTTTTTATCTATGACAGATTTCAGCCTTGATTTTGGGCTTTATTTTTAGCCCATTTATAATACGAATTTGAAGTTATGTTCTTCTAATAATTTGTATTTTGTTGTCTCAAATTTAAGATTCATAAAAAATCACTGAAATCTAAGTTTTCTATCAAAAGTTATGGTCAAATGAACACTGAATCATCATTAAAAAAAATTTCCAGAATTTTTTGGACAGATTCTAGGTTCGAATTTTATATATTTTTCTAGGAAAATTCAAATATATTTAGATTATATAGTCTAAATAAAAGTTAAAGCCCTATGTCTTAGCTTTTAGTTTCAATAAAGAAGACATAAATCGGAATTCCATAACTTAAGTTATGATCGAAAATGTCAAGGTTACTCCTTGAATTCTGTAACCGAGTTATCAATTGACTCAAGTCTACCTTTCAAACACATTCATTATATGCATTTATTTTTATACCAACATTTCTAGATCACGATTACATTTACATGTCTCAATTATTTTACACTATTTGGTCTCATTTCCATGTAAAATATCAAATGCAACAACTAATCACATTCCATATCAAAAATACAATCATATCAAACCTTAATACATAATTACACACATATGAACAACATGTAAGATTTTTATCAATAAAGCACATACCTAATCAACCTTGGATCTTCCCTTTTTCCTTCTTTTACTCCCCTTACTAATTTTCTTTCTCCTTGCCTTTGTCACCCTCTTGAGGGCCTCTCATTGTTTCATTTGATTTTCCTACACAACTAATACCATATCTCAATCCTATCATCAATTTTCAAAGCTTTTCATGCCTACATAAAATTCTAATGCTCTTAGTATGTTTTATACTTTAATTTAGCCAAAATGTACCCAAGTTAGACTTCCCTCTTCATATGTCATGGCTGCCCAAAAACATTATCATAGTTCCCAATTCATTTTCTTCAACTCAACACTCAAATCACACTTTATCTATCCCCAATTGTGTTGCTTCTAGGTTAATTTCAATTTTCCCCAAATTACTTTAACTATGGAAGCCCCTTCTTCATCCATTAGCATAATCTTTCTTTAGTTTTTAAGTGATAAAACAATTAACTAACATCAATTATCATTAATTCAATGTTTAACTACAATTTCCTTCTACTAATTACAAACTTTAAATTTCTAGTTCCAATCTTGCAACATAACCTCAATCTATCAAACCTAATCATATCTATCATCATTATGGGTCTCAAATGGAAGGAAAAAGGTTGAATTTAAGAAGAATAAACTCACCTTAAGGTTTCTCCAAGGTGATAGAATTTCTCCCTTTCCTTTTCTTCTTCCTTCCTTCTTTCTTGCTCTTTTTCTCCCTTTATGATAAGAACTCTTAAATTCTGAATTTTCCTCTCTCAAAACTATTTTTTCTCTCTTTTTCAAGCTTGGATTGAAGAAAAATGGTGGCTTATGGAGGGACTAAGGTGGACAGCCAAAGGGTGGGAAAGAGGAAGAAGAAGGTAAGTTAGATATTTTAGTGGAAGAATGGAGAATTCCTCCCATTTTTTACTTTTATACTATGATTAAAGAGTGGGTCCCACTAATTAAAATTAATCCTAATCTTCATTGGTTCATTAACTTAATTAATCATGATTAACATTTAAACTTTGAAAAATTCCTTATTTGCCACATCTTCCTCCATCTTGACACTTTTTCCCCCAAAAATTGCCATAATACCAATTTTGTCCATAGAATTTTTTTTTTCAATTCTAGCTCTAATCTTTTTAATTCCCAAATAATAATACCCTTAATTATTTTCCCTTATTGTTAGTCAATTTTTTAAGGGTTCCAATTTAGACTCCGATTAAACCTGCAGACCCCACTTTGGTCACATGCAATCGGGGTCTAAATTACTGGATGTTACATGTGCTGCTTCTTCACATACGTGACAGAAAATAAAGGTATGGCAACAATGCGCCAAAGTGGAATCTGAATGCTTGCGATAGAAGGTTGGCTTCAAGATCTTCATGGCATCAAGTCTTGTGCCAATGCTATAGTGGAAGGAATTCCTCTATAACATCATTGAATTCCCACATATGCATTTTTCCATACATTTCATTTGAACATATGCATTTGCATATATTTTACTTGAACATGTGCATTTCATATGTATATTTATAGGGACAAGTTCACGACACGAACTATGTGTTTGAGTATTTTGCAATTGTGCTGAATTGCACACGTCCATTTGATAATTTAGTTGAGGATGACATGAAATTGAAATTTATATGAATAAAATTATTAGATCAAATTAATGAAGAAAAATGAAAAGAAACAAAAAAAAGGTAAAGAAAAAGAAAAGAAAGGAAGAAACAAAAAGAGGAAAATGACAAAAGTGAGGAGGTGGGAGGTGGATCTTATCTTCCTCCTAACTTTAGCTTCATTTCTTCTTCTTCTTCCCCCATTTTAGCCTTCTTTTCTTCCTTATTTCACTTAAGTTTTGCAGCAAATTCATCCCTTTCAAGTTCGTTCTTGGTAAGAAATCTTCTCTCTATTGTTCTAGTGTTGGTTTGAACTATCAGGGTTGTGTTGTATCAATGTATTTCACTCTAATTTGGATGACCTTATGAAATTTGGAGAAGTTTCAAACAAAAAAGTTGTTCATTTATGTCTCAGGTTTATGTATATATAAATGATTTTTCAATATTTGGTGTATATGAAATAAATCCTCTCTTGATTCGTACTAGTTCGGGTGTGAACTCTAGCTGAATTAGCTACTGTGTTTGTTTGTTTTGAATATAATAGAGTCTATATTTTAAGAAGCTCAAATCATAAAAATTGTAGATATATATGTTATCTATCTGTATACCAAATTTCAGGTTAATATTTCTTGTGTATGTTGAGTTACGGTAAATGAAACCATGATTGTTTCATAGTTTGAGCTGCCTGCTTAGTGCCCTGGGCAGATCCAAAAACTTTTTTGGTCATTTTCAACTCCTTCTAGATGGAATCCCTAATTCATCAAAACATGAAAGTTATAGGGTTATGTCTTAGCTAAACTTTTGTAAAAATATAACCTTAATATGTTATGAATAGAGTAAGATTCAAAAGTCATACTGATCTAGAAGCCAACTCTATTATGGACCAGTGAAATATTTCTTATAATTTGAGGACCTTAGAGATATAATTGAACATAAAAAAATATTTCATTTTAACCTAACTAAGTTCCTACCAAGTTTTATTATAATATTACTTACATATTGTAAAATGTGAAGGACCAAAATTGGTACCCTAAAACTGCCTAAGGGCAGAAAATAGGGTAAGAAACAGAACACAATTGGAAATTCCACCAAAAATTGTACAATGCTTTAATTGCTCAAATATTTGAGTATGTTATATAATTATATGTTATATTTAACTAGAAATAAGAATCACATAAATTGGAAATTTGTAGAAAAAGTTATGGGCTAATCAGTCCCATAAGGTCACACTGCCTATAGGGAAAACCATAGGTATATGAACTATGTACATTAATTTGGTTAAGCCACATTAAGTTTCTTTAATCATAAATTAATCGATTATATTTACATATTAGGCACACAAAAAATTGGAGACCCACAAGGTGAAGATAGATAATAAGTTAAATGCCACACCCATCCCTCCTACTAAGGATGAAAATAACCTAAAAATTCATAATACAACATTCTCCTCAACACATAGTATTTACAACTCATACATCTATTAGTCTTTCAAATAAAATAACAAATCATTACACAATTATTATGGATGTCACTTCCATGAACCTGTTCCATTTTAGAAAAACTTCCCAACTCACAATCTTTTAGGTATAAAAGTTATGCCATTTTTACTTGTCATTTACATCGACATGGCCAACATATCAGATGGCCCAAAATACTTCATGTTCACACTTATATACATCATTTGTACAACTAGGCACTCGAAATGTCCACAACTTAGATTAGTGGCCCAACCTCCTCTAGGCGTGAACTGAGATAGCTTTTGACATCAACTAATCTTCTAGAGAAGTCTAGAAAAGTAATATGAGGGTGAGTATACTTACTCAGTGAGAGGATATAAACATAACAAGAGAAACAAAATATGATTTTTACTATAAAGTATACATAAGACGTATACACAGGTGGATAAATATTAATTATCAATCATACTATTTATCTCATAAAATTCATAAGATAAAACATCTAGGAGATATCATAATTTAAGTTTAAATTAAAAACCTATTCATATCATAAAATCAATCACCATACACTCAAATATGTGTCACATAGATCCCTAGCATCCAAGGGGCGCAAAGGTGTGCAACAATGACAATAACTAGCAGGCACCAAGGAGCACTAGCATCCCATCATGAGAGGCGAGTTTTAGCATCTCAATCATGAATGAGCGACTAGCAACCAACATAAGAGGCGAGGTTCAACATCTTAATTGTGAGGGAGCAACTAAACTAGTCATATGCATACATAGACAACCTGCAAAGGGTGACCACCCAACATATGCCCCAAAGGCATCATGTATGTCGAGCACTGTCCCAAAGAAAGTTTCTCTTTCAAATCACAAAATTATACATAAGGCACCCATCATCAAAGGTGTGATCTAATGGATTCACAAGACGAGTGTATTAATGTCATTTATCCAGCCACTCAAAACCATCATTTCACATGTCAAAATTTTTATTAAATGAAAATATAACATTTTTAGTTCCCATTTTTGTACTAATGTAATCTCCATAATATTGGTACTTTAAATGCATTTTAAATTGAATTTATTGAATTTTGAGTAACCAACTTAGTCAACATTAGTATTCTGCCCCAAACTTCTTAATTTGCATAAATATATAATTTTAGATCAATGTCATCAAAATGTACAATATTTTTCTTTCATAACTCAAACTTGCATTTTTATCACAAACTCAAGTTATATTTCATTAAATAATAATTAGAAGCATTATTCCAGCCCCAGGTAAATAAGTTTTGCATAAGAATAACTTTTAAAGAAATTCCATCAATATTCCCAAAATTAACAAAAGTAGCATAAAACCAATAAGAAAAACAACAAGCTTATTACATAAATATCCACTCATCGTAGCTAGAAGCTAGCAAAATTCTATCTAGGCTTGTGAACTCCTTTGGATAATCCATATATCCAACTCCTCTCCTAAATATTAAATCAAAATATTAATTATACAAACCTAAAAAGGACATAATTTTGAAAAAGAATAAACTCGCTACTTGAAATCATGATGAAAAATCTAAAATTATCAAACCTTACTAGTTTTCCTTGAATATGGTAATTCTGCCCCAAGTGAATTAAACACACAACTAACACCTTCTTGAGTTTTTGGTTGAGCTCTAATGAAGAAATAAGCTAAAAAGTAAAAATTAACTCATTTTTAGGATGATTTAGAGGTGTGGCTGAAGTTTAAGACTGGTTTTAATGGTGGTGAGGATTTGGGTGATATGAGGAGGATGAATAAGAAGAGAGGAAGTGATAAATTCTACCTTGAGAAGTTTGGGTCGTATTTTGCAAGCTTTTATGCCCAAAAGTGGTGGTTTTTGTTTTTTTTCTCATTAACTGGTCACATGCCATGCACATGACCCGTTAGTATAAGTACCTCACTTAATAATTTTGTATTTTCATGCTAAATTGATTAGGAAATCAAGCCAATTAAGATACCAAATCAAAAGCTAAATTAATGGGCTAATGAGCTAGAAAAATCAGCATACTATGTCATCACCTAAAATGTATTTTTCACTTAATATACAAACATGTTACTAGTGCCATGTTATAGGTATGGGTGTCACATTAAGGGTCAGAATCAAAGAAGAAATGTGAGTTTAATTATCAAATGATTTCTTTAGTGCATGTGGACATTGCTTACTATATGAAATATGAATTGACTTGTGATTATGTGATTCATATGATTGTCCTGATTTGACCTTGATAATCAGATGATGGATAATTTGTGACATATGTGGCATATGTATGGTATATTTGAGGTATATATGTGGCATACGTGATGTATGCATGGTATTTGTGTAGTATATGTGAGGGTATATGTATGGTATATGTAATAAGGATACAATAATTGATGAATGATTAGTTACAAATGCATATGCATAAGGACTTAAAAATGCATTGTGACTAGTTAACCGACATTGCAAGACAAAAGAAGAAGCCCCCCCCAACAAATGTGCAAATGAAACAAACGATCAAGCTAGCTAGCAAATACAAATGTTCACATGGCAATTGTTCATATGGAAACCCAAGGTAATGTTTGTTTAACTTGGTCACGACAAAATGAAATGAGCTAAGCATGAGCATAAGCAAAGATTGGCGATTATATGTTTAAATTTTTCTCATAATTATATGATAATGGTGAATTCAATGGGTTTGTGATTTGTTACTATGAGTTGTTTGGTACTTTAGAACTTGTTTGATTATTACTCTCACTGAGTTGTAACTTATCAATTTGCATCATTTTTTAGGTAAAGAAAAGTGATAGCTAATTTTGGTTGACATATAGAAGACATGGAACAAAGGTCACCTGCCGAGCCTTACAACTCTCTCTCCTTGCATTCCACATGAACATAGAATCATGTCATCTATATTTTGGATTTATATGAAAATAAATGTATATTTACTAAGAGTTGTACAATGATATGTAAATGGATGCAACTAGTAAACCTTATATGTAAAGTTTAAGTCTGAATATATGTGAGATATGTTGATTTGAAAATTTATTGAATGATGATATGGATGTGATGATTAAAAAACAAATTTACTATCAATGTTAACAGGTTTGTTTAACTTACTTGTATGCCATATGTAATTATAGACACAGAGATAGGATTTTCTGAAATGTATAAGGTATGATGTTACATTTTTATTTGCAATACATTTTTTATTTGCATAAGATCGTGATGACATATGCATCCTATGTGTTGAACATTATGTAGTGACAAAATTCTATGTATTTTAGGGCCATCATAAGACATGATTCACTAAGGAGGGAGAAGCCGGCCGAAATGCATTCTCATAAGGCATCACCTCATTTGCATAGAGAACAACCAACACCAGGGGATAGGGCTCTAGTACATGCATCACAATCATCATATGCAGAAGTATCCTATGAAAACCCCAAACAGGAAGTACAGGGGCGTGAAATATATAGGGAGGGATGTTATGACAAGTTCAGAAAATAAGGTGCAGTTGATTTCAATGGCACAACAGACCCAGCAAAACCAGAGACATGGCTTAAAAGAACACAAAGGGTATTGAATATGATGAGATGCACACCAAAGGAGAAATTTGATTATGCAATATCCCAGATAGTGATGCACAACCACTAGTCCTGGCTTGGAATGATTTCCTTCGGGAATTTTAGAATAATTACATGCCTGAAGCATATAAAGATAAGAAGAGAAAAGAATTCCTAAATTTAAAATAGGGGAGCATGTTTGTTGTTGATTATGAGTTGTAGTTCAACAAACTTTCTCACTATGCCACCTTTATGGTCTCTATTGAAAGAGACAAATGCAAGATTTTGAGGAGGGCCTCAAATATGAGATCAGAAATAGAATTACAACTATTGATCTTGACAGTTATACCAGACTTAGAGCTGCAACAATTAGAGCTGAAAGGTTAATGAAAGAAACTAGAGAACAACAATTTAAAAGGTAGCACGAGAGTTTTTTGGAGAGTCTAGTGGAAGGCAAGGAAAGAGAGGAAAATACATGGCAGTACATTCGACTAACAGAAGTGGATACTCGAGCTTTAGAGGTCATGCTATGACTTTTTTCTAGGCAGAGGGCAGAGCCAATATGCTAAATAAAGGTATACATGTACTCATTGTGGTAGACAAGATACGGGCAAATGTAGAAGGCTCATATGAGCATGTTATTTATATGGGTCGATGGAGCACATGTATAAAGATTGTCTAGAAAGAGCCAAACTTGCAGAGACTGGTAGAGGTAGAGGAATATCTAAGACTACGGTTGACGTAGTGAGGGTCTACCCTACTTCTTGGACACAGGGCAGAGGCAGGGGTAGAACTGGTACATCAGGTAAGGAGTGACTAGATTTGAAGGTTATAGTTCTAAACCCTTTACACAGGCTAAGGTGTTTGCCATGACTAGGCAGGAGGCAGTTGATGCTCCCGAAGTTGTCACTGGTAATATTTATATTTTTGATATATTAGCATATGCATTGATTGATCCTGGTTCTACACATTTATTTATATCATTGCATATGATATCAAATTACATCAAAAGCATGAGCTTTTGGAGATTGACATAAATGTGAGCACTCCACTAGGGATAGTAGTAGTTGTGAATAATGTCTATCGTGATTACTTAATAGCATTGATAAAGTTGAATTTATGGATGATATGATCTTATTGCCACTATATGAATTTGATGTGATATTGGAAATGGACTGGTTAAATAGACAACATGCAATAGTGAATTGTTTTACTAAGGAAGTAATTTTAGAATTAGCGAACTAGCCAAGGGTTGTATTTTTGGGTGAAAAAAACTTGTGCCTACATGTCTAATCTCAGCTGTAAGAGCATTTCGGATGATCAAAGGAGGATGTGAAGCATATTTGGTATATGTGACTGATACTAGAACCACTGATAGCTTGTTTGAAAATATACCAGTCACGAGGGAATTTTCTGATATATTTCTAGATGATCTACCTGGTTTATCACCATATAGAGAGATAGAATTCATTATTGAAGAAGTACCAGGAATAACACCAATATCAATGTCACCTTACAAAATGGCCCTAATTAAGTTGAAAGAATTAAAGACCCAATTGCAGGAATTACTTTATAAAGGGTATATCAGACCTACTGTATCAACTTGAGGAGCTCCAGTATTATTTGTTAAAAAGAAAGATGGAACAATGAGATTGTGCATTGATTACAGGCAACTGAATAAAATGACAGTCAAGAACAAATATCCATTGCCTAGAATAAATGATTTGTTTGACCAGTTGCTAAGAGCCCAAATATTCTCCAAGATTGATTTGAAATCAGGCTATTACCAGCTGAAGGTAGCAGAAACAGATGTTCCAAAGACTGCCTTTCGAACCAGGTAAGGACGTTATAAATTTTTAGTAATGCCATTTGGGTTAACTAATACTCTAATTGTGTAACACCCCCTTACCCCTGCCACACATGCCCAGATGAGGGAGTGCTACGCAGACTTTATCGGTTGAAATATCATTTTTAAATTATGTATAATTGAAAATCACTCGTATATTTTTTTTATTTACTATTTATTTACTTTGTAGTGTAAAAGAAATCAAAGTAAGAAAACACAATACATTTTATAAAGTAATATTTACAAAACGTTATATTATTATACAACCATTATAAAATAAAGCTCAACCCAAAATATACAAAAGATATGTGACCCACAGTTTGAAACAGCTGCTCTACTGGATTAGGCCACTGCTACCTTTGTCTACTATTGTCTACTTATTATTTGTTATATCTGCACGAAAGAAACTCCCATGCTAAGCTCTAAGCTGAATGATGCATATAAATAAGGCAATAAACTATTTTATGCAACATGCATTGTCATATATCAACTCATGCTCAATCATCTTCTCATGCAAATATACATATCATGGTATTCTAGCATGTATAAACATCAAATTATATTCTTTTATCTCATACCTGTTTAATTTATTAAAATATCATTATATAACACATCATAATTAACCATGTTACAAGTCATTATTCCTTTTATTTTCCTTAACCTTTTTATGCCCACAACACCCAATCATCTTTTCATGCAAACATACATTTCATAAATTTTATTCTTTTATATCTCATATTTATTTTACTTTATCAAATCATTATAATCCATAGCCTTTTATTGCTCATAACACCTATGAACCACCGACTAGGATAACGAAGTTGTCATCCCGGCACTTAGGAGTACCACCCGGGCAATATGATTTGCGCATATAAAAGTGTCATCACCGGCTTAATAATAGTGTCATACCCGGCGTCGATATAGTGTCATACTCGGCGTAGATAATAGTGTCATATCCGGTATAGATAATAGTATCATACACGGTGTAGATAATAATATCATACCTAGCATCATTAATCATACCATTAATGGATTTAATCATACTCCCCCCTATTTGGCATGCCAAACTATATAGCCTAAGTCTAGTTCCAGTTAGATGTTCTAGGGCTTACTCAATGTCATTGAAATTCATAGTTATTAAATTCATCCATTTCATGCATGTAAAGGTTCAATTAATCACAAAATTACTCAATAAATATAGTATTTGCTTAATATAACAAGATTCACATCATTTTACTCTTTTAATTCCACAATTCATATCCTGCCCTATCACTGGCAAATTTTGTTCTCTGTTTTGGACTTTAATTTTGGTCCTGTTACAATCTGAATTTAGTTACATGGTCTTCTTAACAATTTTAGGTATGGATCTTACTTTAATATTCAACTTAAATCACTTAGGTTTGAGTTATGTATCTAAATATATGATAAAATGAACACTGACTGATCACTAACAATTCTGCCTCGAATTTTCTGGACAGATTCTAAGTCCGAATTTTATGAATTTTTATGGATAATTACAGAATATTTAGGTTTTATGGTATGAATAAAAACTATAACCCTATGTCTTATCTTTCAAAATCAATAAAGAACATACAAATCCGAATTCCAAAACTCGAGTTAAAATAGTTTAAGTACTCACTGCTCATCAATTCCAGCAAAGAACATACAAACTAATCACATTCAATTTTTACCAAAATTAATCCTAAGTCTAGAAAACATGCATCACCAAGATTTTCATCACAAGATATCATTAATTTACAATTATTAACATGCCAAATTCTCAAATCATGCAATTGAAAACAATACATAGGCTTTTGCCTTAAGTTATGCACAAACCTCTACTTTTCCTTTTTCTTTCTTTTTACTTCTCTTTCTCTTTTCTTTTGCTCCTTTGAGCTAGCTCATTGTCAATTTGAGTTCCTAAAACATAAAAGAGATAATTAAAACTTAATAAACCCTAATCTCTCTCTCTTGCTCTCTCAAGCTTCCTTAAGCTGCTTTTTGCATGAAAACCTACTCTTCCATGGCTCTCTCCCTCTCTTTCTCACTTTCTCTTCTTAGCATTAAGTTTTGGCCATGGAGAACAAGGGGAAACGTGGGCTGGTTTGAGAGAACATAGAATATTCTAAATGGAAGGATAAGGAAGAAGGAGAGGCAATTA
The DNA here is from genome assembly GCA_023653625.1 of Triadica sebifera. Classification (NCBI taxonomy): domain Eukaryota; kingdom Viridiplantae; phylum Streptophyta; class Magnoliopsida; order Malpighiales; family Euphorbiaceae; genus Triadica; species Triadica sebifera. The sequence continues at coordinate 1,128,594 of CM042899.1, read as the reverse complement.
AGAGGAAGAAGACAAATTTAATCAATAATGGGACACCTAAGCCCATAAATATCTAGATATTTTTGCTAATTAATGTGTTCATCTCCCTTTGTGTATGGTGTTTCAAAGGGAAATGTGGGAGAAAATTAAAAGATAGAAAATTCTAGATCAAGAATGATAATGAAGAAATGATAAGCAATTAAGAGCAAAGTGACAAAATTAATTAATTAATGGAGATACCTCAGCCATAATCTAGATGTTTTCATTAATGTCTAATTCATGCACATCACTTGGTTAATTGTTGCATGCCACTTGGTTAATTCAACTACCATATGTATTTAATGTCCCAATTCATGCATTTATTTGGTAATTATCCTCATTAATCCTCTAATTTTTGGTAAATTGCAAATTGACCCCATAACTTTTCAAAATTTGTAATGTAATCCCTTACTGTAATTTAAAATCTTTAAATATCTTAAACACTTTATTAAATATCTTCCATAATTATTTGCTATTATTTTAATTATTTTTCGATCAAAATCCTAATTTAGACTTCGGTCAAACCGATGCATCAATTTAATGACACACGCAACTAGAGCCTAAATTTGTGGATATAACAAGTTGCATTTATGGCATTAATGAATAAAGTGTTTCAACCGTATCTGGACAAGTTTGTGATAGTATTTATTGATGACATATTGGTGTACTCAAAGAATAGGGGAGAACATGAACATTTAAAAATTGTGTTGCAAATCTTGAGGGAGAAACAATTGTATGCTAAATTAAGTAAATACTAGTCAGATCATTTGGTGTTCCTTGGACATGTGGTATTGGGCAAAGGAATAGAGATAGACCCAAAGAAAATAGAGGTCATGGTAAATTGGAAAGCTCATAAAAATATTTTAGAAGTACGTAGTTTTCTAGGCTTAGCCGGATACTACTGCAGATTTGTAAATGAATTTTCCTTAATTGTTAACCCTTTGACTAAATTGCTAAGAAATGTGCCTTTAAAATGGACTTCATAATGCCAAAGGAGTTTTGAGGAGCTAAAACAAAGGTTAACCTCAGCACCAGTGTTAGCTATTCCTATAGGTACATGCGAATTTACGGTATATAGTGATGCTTCTCATCAGGGCTTAGGATGTATATTGATGCAGCATGGTACGGTTATAGCTTATGCATCCAGACAATTGAGACCACATGAGATCACATATCCAATGCATGATCTAGAATTGACTACAGTTGTATTTGCATTGAAGATTTGAAGGCATTATTTGTGATGCGGAACCCCAAAGACCGTGCCTTGAAACCCCTCAACAAGACAAGGTAAACAAACCTTAAGCTATGGTGATCATAGATTGAATCTGACCCAAAGCTAACCAATGTAACAAAAAACCAAGATTATAAGGTTTATTAAGAATAGCCATGCCACAAGCAATATCACTTGATAAGTAACTAATTGCTAAAGGTAATAAAGAGCTGCAAATCTGCCTCACTTTCAAGAAAAACACTCAAATTCATTTTTATTCATTCATGTCTTGTAAAAGAAGCCTAAATGAGTATTTATAGCCCTAACACTTTGAATCCTTTATGGTAAAGGATAACTAAGTCCTATTCTAACTCAACTCCTAAAAGTACAGTCATATTCTAACTCAAATTCTAACAAAAGAGTCCTACTTGAATTAGGACACTACTTCAATCCTTATAAAATAAGACAAGTTGTGGGTTGGGCTTCATATCCTTTAGGCCACATGCCTAACACTAATTAAAAGTTTATGATAATTAAAATAGGTAGCCCACATACATAATTAAAGCCCAATTACTAGTTAAGCCCAAATCCCATAAGTAGGCCCATGCATGGCACATGATCTTGAGCACATGGCTGGCACATGATGTCTTCCACATGGATGGCACATGTCTTGCATATGTTTGGCACATGACTCCTAGCACATGATTTGCACATGACTTGTAATCTTCAATTTTATGGACTTCATCTTATTTAGCCCATTGGACTAGTCCATGCAAGATGGTTCTTCACACACCCCAAGATAAGTAATGGGCCTTGGGTCTTCAATCAGCTCCATCTCCTTTGTCATGCATGCCTATTTTGTGATCTCCTTAGTGACCAAGCTTTGAACATAGCCTTGCATTGTGTTAGCCCTTGATCTTGTGATCGCCCCACTTGGCATGACTAGTGCATCACTCTCATTCTGTGAAGATTGACTTATATGTTCTTGATTTATATCATTCCCCCTTCTCAAAATGTTTCATCCTCGAATCTACTATTCCTACATTATGAAAAGGAGTAAGGTCAGAAACATTGAATGATGCAGAAACACCATACTCACCAAGAAGTTCTATCTTATAGGCATTATCATTTATCCTTTCAAGTACGCAAAATGGACCATCTTCTCTAGGATCAAGTTTATTCTTCCTTTGGTGAGGAAATCTCTCTTTTCTCATATGCACCCACACCCAATTGCTTGGCTCAAACACCATTTTTCTATGCCTCTTGTTAGCTTGGCATGCATATGACTCATTCTTCTTCTCCAACTGCTGTTTTGCTTTCTCATGCATAGCTTTCACAAAATTTGCCTTTTTCTTACCATCCAAATTAGTTAACTCATTAAAAGGCAAAAATGTTAGATCCAATGGAGTTAATGGATTAAAACCATACATAAGTTCAAAAGGTGAAAAATTAGTAGAAGAATGTATGCATCTATTATAAGCAAACTCAACCAATGGCAAACAATCTTCCCATAATTTTAAATTTCTACCCACAATAGCATGCAATAGAGCACCTAAAGTCCTATTGACCACTTCGCTTTATCCATCGGTTTGTGGATGACAAGTAGTAGAAAGTAGCAATTTAATACCAAGTTTACCCCACAAAACACGCCAAAAGTAACTAAGGAATTTAGTGTCTCTATCAAAAACAATAGATTTAGGGATACCATGCAAACACACTACTTCTTTAAACAACAAATCAGCTATATTTGTTGCATCATTCGTTTTAGCACACGCAACAAAATGAGCCATTTTACTGAATCTATCAACTACAACAAATATGCTATCTTTACCTCTCCTTGTCCTAGGCAATCCTAATACAAAATCCATTAAAATATCAATCCAAGGTGAAATAGGAATAGGTAAAGGTGTATACAATCCATGACGCATAACTTTAGATTTAGCTTATTTACATGCAACACACTTAGCACAAATTCTTTCAACATCCTTATGCATATGTGGCCAATAAAAGTGTTCATGCAACATATCCAAAGTCTTATTAACACCAAAATGCCCCATTAAACCCCACTATGAGCTTCATGCACAAGTAGCTCCCTTAATGAACATATAGACACACAGAGTTTACCATCCCTAAACAAATATTCATCATTCCTATAAAATTTATGAAAAACAGCTTGTTCACACGCATCATACGCATTAGCAAAATCAAGATCAGTGGCATAAGGTTCTTTAATTTGCTTAAAACCCAACAATTTAGAACTTAAAGTAGAAATTAAAGTATATCTTCTTGAAAGTGCATCGGCCACCACATTTTCTTTACCTTGCTTGTATTTTATCACATATGGAAATGTCTCAATAAATTCCACCCACTTACCATGCTGCCTATTGAGTTTCATTTGTCCTTTCAAATGCTTTAAGGACTCATGATCAGTATGTATGACAAACTCTTTAGGAAGAAGGTAATGTTGCCATATGTCCAAGGCTCTCATTAAAACATATAATTCCCTATCATTGGTGGAATAATTCAATTGAGCTCCATGCAACTTCTCACTAAAGTATTCTATTGGTTGCCCCTCCTGCATTAGAACAGCTCCTATGCCAATTCCTGAGGCATCACATTCAAGCTCAAACGTTTTGTTAAAATCAGGCAAGGACAAAATAGGTGCACTACATAGTTTATCCTTAAGCAAATTAAATGCATTTTCCTATGATTAAATCCATTTAAATTTAATATTCTTTTTAGCTAACTCATTTAATGGTGCTGCAGTGGAACTAAAATATTTAACAAACCTTCTATAAAAACTGGCCAATCCATGAAAACTCCTAACCTCACTAACATTAATAAACATTGGCCAATCTCTAATAGCTTTCATTTTTTCCTCATCTACCTCAATTCCTTTAGCACTAACAACAAATCCAAGAAATACAAGTTTTTTACTAGCAAACGTGCACTTTTTTAAGTTGGCATACAATTTCTCTTTTCTCAATACTTTTAATACAGCCCTAACATGCATAATATGATCATCAAAACATTTTTTGTATATAAGTATATCATCAAAATAAACCATAACAAACTTAACAATAAGTTGTCTCAAAACATGATTCATAAGTCTCATGAAAGTACGAGGTGCATTAGTTAAACCAAAAGGCATTACCTGTAACACCACATCATATGCATTTAAGTATAACCTATTTCTGTATAAAATAATCACATACTGCATGTTGGAAAGAGAAAATGCCCTGACAACAGTGGTAGTAAATTATTTTTTTCATATCATATCCTGTAAAATCAACTAATGCCTTTACAAGTCTTATATCTTGTAATTCTATAAAATGACATTTCAAGTCAACATTAAAAACCACAATACGATATATCACATATATTAAAACATAAACTTCCCATCCGAAGGATTACGGGTTGTTTCCATTTATACATTTCAAAACTAATCTAGAGTGATAATACATATTCAAGCATATAAGTACAAAATACAGATGACATGTTTTCATGCTTATGTGGAATGCAAGGAGAGAGAATGATGAGGCTCGGCCAATGACCTATGCTCCATGTCTTCTATACACTACTCAAAATGAGCTATCACTTTTCTTTACCTGAAAAATGATGCAAATTGATGAGTTGCGGCTCAGTGAGAATAACCATCCAATGAACTTTAAAGTACCAAACAACTCATAGTAATAAATCACAAATCCAATATATACCATGTATTCCATTCCATTCATCAGTATCATATAAGTATCAATAAAGTTGAAACATATAATCATTACTCTTTATGTATGCAAATGCTTTGCTTATTTCATTTTGTTGTGACCAAGTTAAACAGACATTGCCCCGGGTTTGCATGTGAACATTTGCATTTTACATTTGCTAGCTAGCTTGATCATTTGTTTCATTTGCACATTTGTTGGGCCATAGGCCTCTTCTTTTGCTTTACAATATCGATTAACTAGTCACAATGCCTTTTAAATCCATATGCATATGCACTTGTATTTAAGCATTCATCAACCATTGTATCTAATAACATATAATATACATATACCACATATATACCTCATATGTCACACATATACCTTGCATATACTATACATATACCATGTATATATATCACATATGTCAAACATATACTTCAAATATACCACAAGTATACCATTTATATGTACCACAATGTCACAAATCATCCATCATTACATTATCATGGACCAATCATGACAATCATATGAATCACATAGCAAACAACATTCATTTGCACTAAAGAATTCAATCGATTATTAGACTCACTGTTCTCCTTTCATTCTGATCCCTAACTTATTATCTATCCGCTCCTTGTGGGTCTCCAATATGTTGCGAGCCTAATATGGAAACGTAATCAATTAACTCATGATTAGGGAGACTTAATGTGGCTTAAACAAATTAACATGCATTGTTCATGTCAATAGTTAAGATTTTTCCTATGAGACAGTGTGACCTTATGGGACTGTTTAGCCTATAACTTTTTATATACTTGACCAATTAATCTGATTCTTGTTCCTAATTAAAAATAACATATAATTATAGAACATATTAAAATATCAGACCCATTGGATCATTTTACAATATTTTGTGTAATTTCTAATTGTGTTCTGTTTTCTGCCTTTAGGCAGTCTCAGGGTACTCATTTGGGTTCATCCTAACTTATAATATATAAGTCCTATTTTAGTAAAACTTTATAGAAACTTATATGAATTCATATGGAACATTTTCCATGTTTAAAACTTTTATCAAGTATGTCTCTAAGGTCTTCAAAATATAACAAATATTTTACTGGTCCAGAATAGAATTGGCTTCCGGACCAGTATGACTTACAAAGGTCATAACTTAGTCTATACATAACCAATGAAGCAGAAATTTGTACCCAAATTTAGCTACGACATATAACTATAACTGATAAGTTTTTATCAGTTATAGAATCTAGCTCTAACAAGCTCCAATTAGCCAAACAAGTTACTAGAGCTGCCCAGGGCACTTAGTACGTAGTTCAAACCATGGAACAATCATGGTTCCATTCACCATAACTCCAACTTTACAGGACCTATGAACCTGGAATTTGGTATACATATACAAAACACATATATCTACAACTTTTATGTTTTGAGATATGTCAAATAATGGCTTTAACATATTCGAAAGAAAATCACACAGTAGCTAACTTGGTTAGGGTTTACACCCTGACCAGTTTCAGTAGAGAGAGCATATCTCTTCCTATACATAACATCTTGCAAAAATGTTTACATATCCACAAATCGAAGACATAAAGGAACAATGTTGGTGTTTTACACTTTTCCATAATCAATTTCTATTAATATCAACATCGGGGTGCAAATCAGTGCCTATTAATGAACCTAAGCAACTCAAATCAACCCTATAGCAATAAGAATTGATTACTTACCAAGAACGACCTTGCAAGGGATCAATTAGCTTCAAAAACTAAGTAAAACAAGGAAGAATTGAATTCTGAAATGGAGGAAAATAAAGAAGAAGTTGGGCTGGAGAAGAAGGCAGAAATGGGAAGATAAAGCTAACTTTTTGTTTTTTGTCTTTTTATCTTTTTCTCATCTCTTTTCTCATCTCTTTTCTCCTTTCTCTTCTCTTTTCTCTTCTCTTCTCTTTTATTTCTCTTTTGTTTCATTTTCATTTCATTTTATTTATATTATTATTATTATTTACATATATATATAATTCGACTAATTGACACAATAGTACAACGTAATCATTTGGCCCAATTTAACTAAATTAACAATCTAAAATGTTTACTAATCTTAATCTAATCATTTTGCTTACATTAATTTGGTCCCCTTATTCAATTTATTTCTAATGCTTTGTTATCATCATTTAGGTTATAAGGATACACGTGTGACTCGATACAATTGCCAAATACCAGGACACGTAGCTAGTGCCTGCCATGAACTTGTTCCTACAAAAATACGTATGAAATGTATGTGTTCAATCAAATTGTATGCAAGATGCTTATGTTCAATAAAATGCATGTGGGGAAGGTCAAGGATGTTACAATTCTCCCCTCCTTTTAAAAATTTCATCCTCGAAATTAATACTTGAAAACAGGTGTGGATATTGCTTTTTCATATTTTCTTCTGTTTCCCATGTTGCCTCTTCTTGTAAATGGTTACGCCATAATACCTTAACCAAGGGTATTTCTCAATTTCTTAGCTGTTTAGTCTTGTATCCAATGATTTGCACTGGTTCCTCAACATAACTCATGTTCTCTGCAATCTCAATGGCTTGATCTTTAAGTATATGTGTAGGATCTGACATGTATCTTCTAAACATGCTCACATGAAACACATTATGTATCTGAGCCATCTCTGGTGGTAATGCTAACCTATAAGCCAATGGACCAATCTTCTCAAGAATTTCATAAGGCCCTATATACCTTGGGCTCAATTTACCCTTTTTTCCAAATCGAATTATCCCTTTCCATGGAGACACACGAAGAAATACCTTTTCACCCAACTCGAATTCCATTTCCCTTCTATGTTGATGAGCATAACTTTTTTGTCTGTCCTGTGCTGCCTTTAGCTTATTCTTGACAACCTTGATTTTATCCACTATATCTTGTACTATCTCTGGCCCTTCTAATGCACATGCACCTTCTTCATCTCATATGATAGGGCTTCGACACTTTCTACCATACGATGCCTCATATGGTGCCATCTGGATACTGCTATGATACTATTGTAAGCAAATTCAATCAATACTATATATTCATCCCAACCAAACACCTCTGAATTCCATAGAACATGCCTTAAGCATTCCATATAACACTTTCTACCATACAATGCCTCATATGGTGCCATTTGGGATACTGCTATGATACTGGTTGTTGTAAGCAAATTCAATCAATGCTATAAATTCATCCCAAGCACCTCTGAATTCCATAGAACATGCTTTGAGCATTTCTTCTAATGTCTGTATAGTCCTTTTTGATTGTTCGTCAGTTTGTGGGTGGAATGCAGTGCTATAGTTCAATTTTGTTCCCAGTGCATTCTGTAAACTCACCCAAAAATGTGAAGTAAACCGTGGATCTCTATCAGACACAATGGATACTGGAATGCTATGCAATCTGACTATATCATTCACATATAATTTGGCCAAACTCTCAAGTGTACATGCCCATCTGATAGGCAGAAAATGTGTTGACTTGGTTAATCTGTCAATAATTACCCATATTGCATCATTTTTCCGTGGAGTTCTTGGCAATCCATAGACAAAATCCATCGTTATTCTTTCCCATTTCCATTCTGGCACTGGCAATGGATGTAGTTTACCAACTGGTGCCTGATGTTCAATTTTAATCTGCTGACATGTCAAGCATTTGGAAACATATTCTGCTATGTCTTTCTTCATTCTTGGCCACCAGTAATGAGGCCTTAAACTGTGATACATCTTTGTTATCCATGGGTGCATTGCATAGGTGCATTGTGTGCCTCTTCCATACGATGCCTCATATGGTGGCATCTGGATACTGCTATGATACTATTGTAAGCAAATTCAATCAATACTATATATTCATCCCAACCAAACACCTTTGAATTCCATAGAACATGCCTTAAGCATTCCATATAACACTTTCTACCATACAATGCCTCATATGGTGCCATTTGGGATACTGCTATGATACTGGTTGTTGTAAGCAAATTCAATCAATGCTATAAATTCATCCCAAGCACCTCTGAATTCCATAGAACATGCTTTGAGCATTTCTTCTAATGTCTGTATAGTCCTTTTTGATTGTCCGTCAGTTTGTGGGTGGAATGCAGTGCTATAGTTCAATTTTGTTCCCAGTGCATTTTGTAAACTCACCCAAAAATGTGAAGTAAACCGTGGATCTCTATCAGACACAATGGATACTGGAATGCTATGCAATCTGACTATATCATTCACATATAATTTGGCCAAACTCTCAAGTGTACATGCCCATCTGATAGGCAGAAAACGTGTTGACTTGGTTAATCTGTCAATAATTACCCATATTGCATCATTTTTCCGTGGAGTTCTTGGCAATCCATAGACAAAATCCATCGTTATTCTTTCCCATTTCCATTATGGCACTGGCAATGGATGTAGTTTACCAACTGGTGCCTGATGTTCAATTTTAATCTGCTGACATGTCAAGCATTTGGAAACATATTCTGCTATGTCTTTCTTCATTCTTGGCCACCAGTAATGAGGCCTTAAACTGTGATACATCTTTGTTATCCATGGGTGCATTGCATAGGTGCATTGTGTGCCTCTTCCATTATTTCCTGATGCAAGTTCTCAGTGTCTGGAACATATATGCGTGACTTTAACATCAGTGTATCATTCTGCAAATGAAACTCTGTATTATTTCCCTGCCTTACCTCATCAATTTTCTCACATAATTCAGGATTTTTGCGTTGTGCTTCTTTAATTCTCTCCTTTAGCATAGGTCTGACTTGAAAAATAGCAATCAGTGATCCTCTATCATGCATATTTAATTCAACATTCATGGATCGTAATTGAATCAAATATGGAAAAGAGGAGGTTTGTAAATGAGCTACACTGCTACTGGCCTTCCTACTCAATGCATCTGCTACCACATTGGCTTTCCCTGGATGGTATTCAATTGTACAGTCATAATCTTTTAATAACTCTAACCATCATCTTTGCCTCATGTTTAACTCTTTTTGTGTCAGCAAATAACCTAAGATTTTATGGTCTGTGAAGATCTGGAATGTCTCACCATACAAATAATGCTTCCAAATCTTTAATGCAAATACAACAGCAGCCAATTCTAAATCATGCACTGGATATGAGATCTCATGTGGTCTCAGTTGCCTAGATGCATAAGCTATCACCTTACCATGTTGCATTAATACACATTCCAAGCCTTGGTGAGAAGCATCACTATATACTCTAAACCCACCTGTACCTATAGGGATAGTTAACACTGGTGCTGAGGTTAGTCTATGTTTTAGTTCATTAAAACTCCTCTGACATTCTGGAGTCCACTTGAGCTCCTAGTATGAAATCAATTTGATGTTCAATTCCTCTTATTAGTGGCAATCCTTATGGTAACTCTTCAGGGAATACTTTCTCATATTCCTGCAATAAAGAAACAACAACACTAGGCAAAGAAGGGTTAAGGTCAGCTTCATTAAAATAAGATTCCTTGTACATGAGTACAAGTAAACATTGTTGATTCTCAAAAGCCACTCTCATATCCCTTACTTTGGCATAAAAATTGTTTTTCTTTGTACCACTCTCCTTGGAGCCAATTATTTGCTTTTCTTTTTGGGCCTCTTTTCCTCCCATTTTTCTCTCTTTTTCAGCCTCTCCTTTTTCTTTTCCTCTCATCTCTCTTATTTTGCAACTCTCGGCCTTTCCATTTTCTTTTTGCTCATTTTCTCTCAATTTGGACCTTTCGGCTACTTTTTGCATTTCTTCCTCCATGCTCCCTTTTAGCTTCATTTGATCTTCATAAACTTCATTAGGAGTCATAGGAGCCAGAATGATACGTTGATCTCCCATCATGAATGAGTGTCTATTTCTATACCCATCATGCGTCACCTTTCTTTCATATTGCCATGGCCTACCAAGCAACACATGACCTGCATGCATAGGTACTACATCACAAAGTACATGGTCAGAATATCTTCCAATGGAGAATGAAATTAAAACTTATTTATTTACCCTTATCTCTCCGCAATCATTAAGCCATTGTAGTCTATATGGCCTAGGATGTTTCAAACAATCCAGCCCCAACTTATCAACTAAAGTAGTACTTGCAACATTAGTACAACTTCCTCCATCAATTATAAGACTACAAATTTTGCCATTTATCAAGCATCTGGAATGGAAGATATTTTCCCTTTGTTCAACCCCATCTTCTTTCAATTGTGCATTTAGTACACGCCTAACCACAAGATTTAAATCCCCGCCAACAGCATGCTCGGCCTCATCATCATCACTACAATCTTCAATTGAAGGCATTGAATCAGATTCTTTATCACTTTTGGATTCAATTACACCATTATCTTTCAATATCACCTTTTTATTTGGGCATTGAGATGCAATATGTCCATTGCCACGACACTTAAAGCATTTTATGTTTCTATGCTTTTCAGTATTGGAAGAAGAAGTAGCATTAGCTTTAGGGTTACCTTTTTGCTCTACTTTACCCTTTTCTTCTCTTACCTTGTCTTTGGCTTTGTCTTCCCTTTTAGGCCATTTTGAGCTCCAATTAGATGTGGAACCCAAATAGGTTGGTTTGTTGATTCCCTTTTGCTTTAGTTGCTTCTCCACCTTCATAGCCATATTCACCATCTCCTCTAACTCTTTGCAATTTCGTTATTTAGACCAGCCAAGAAACGTGCCATGGTAGCCTCCCTATCTTCATCAATATTAGCCCTCATCATAGCTATCTCCATTTATTTATGATAGTCCTCAACACTTTTATTCCTTTGCCTCAAAGTTTGGAGCCTTTGATGTAGTTCCCTATAATAGTAACTATGGACAAACCTCTTTCTCATGACTGCCTTCATCCCTACCCATGTGTTTATAGGCCTTTCCCCATTCCTACGCCTATTGAGGATGATTTGGTCCCACCATACCAAGGCATAGTCAGTGAATTCCAAGGCTGCCAACTTTACTTTTTTTTCCTCATAATAGTTATGACATTCGAACACCAATTCCACTTTTCTCTCCCACTCCAAGTAAGCATCAGCATCATTCCTACCTTGAAAAGTAGGGATTTTCATTTTAATACTCCCCAAATTATGATCTATCCAATTCTCAACGTTCCCAAATCTATCTGCCTCTACCCTGCCTCTATGTTCTCTCCTATTCCTTCCTCTATCATTTCTACCCCCTCTACCTCCAAACTGATTTATATCCCTATCATCATCAAACTCATCAAAATCTTCTTCATAGTCAGATTGAGGTGGAGTTTCTAACCTTTCCCTTCTCCCTCCAATTTGACTTTGTAAGGATGTATCTCTTCTAAGATTCTGTAGAGCTTGATCATGGCCTTCTAACCTCCTATCATACTTCTCAAACCGATCATTCATATCTCGGAGCAGAATCTCAAGCCTTCCAAATTGTTGTTGCATAGCCTCCAATGTGAAGAAAGTTTTGTTTCCTTCATCACTACTTCTTTCCTGGTTGCTTGAGTTAGACATGATGTAAATAAATGGCCTCACACACTCCCTCATGTGTTTCACTCAAAAGGTGTATGTTCGCTCGTGTTTCACTCAATTAAGGCTTTTACCTCTTTTGAGCTAACCACTCTTGCCTTTTACCGCTCTTGTGTCCTCACTATGATATATTTCCGGATCAATTTCAACCAACCAGATCAATAATAATGAGCAACAATATCCAACAGAAAATTAAAATAGACAATTCCTAAGCAAGAAAGGAAACATCACAAAACTAGAAGTAAAATTAATGAGATGAAAGCAAGGAATGACAAGTATATGATATATGCACACACGATTGAAGAATGAGATGTGCAGATATAATATTGATATTTGAGTAATATGGAATGCAAAATTACTCAACTAATGTAATGGAAACAAGTAGGACAGCAGTCAAGAATATAAAACAAAGAATGCAATAAATTGACAAAACTAGAAAAAATTAAGTGCATATGTGCTATTGCCCTAAAAGAATTCGAAACAGAACCTAAAATTCACTAAACCATTCCCAACTTACTGCCAAATAAGCTAATTGTATGCCTATTAGTAACTATTATCCACTAATTGCACAATTTCCAGCAATAAGCAATGAAATCTCAACTTATACCTCAATATGAAACCAATCAATTTCAATTACGAACTCCACTCAAAATTGCTCAAATTATCAATTTTAATTAGAATAGAGCAAATATATTCAGAGGCAATTCATTTTATATATGTGTGCAATCAATTGAATCCAAACAGTCCCACTTTTGGCAATCAATGCCAATATGCACGAATTTTTTTTGTTTTTTTTTTCTTTGTAATCTGATAAACAAAAACAAAATTGAAACACCAAAAATTCATACCCAAAAAAAGAAATAAACCAAACTTCAATAGACAGCAATATAGGCAAATTCAGCCACAAATAGATAAAACTTTTTTTTTTAATTTTTTTGTGTTGTAACTTGAACAAATATCACTAAAACCAGAAAAATAAAGATAAGTACAATTGATTTAGAACCAAATCTCTGATACCAAATGATGCAGCAACCACCTAGAATCTAAGTCTAGACAACCTCCAAATCAATTTGATACAAATCTTAAGTTTTAAACAATTGGAAGATTAGACTCTTCACCCCCAAAACAGCAAGGAATTGGTAATAAAGAGTATGAAGAGAGAATTGGATTCACACCACAAATTAATTACCAACCTGATAAGTGAAAACTATTCTTGGTATATCAATGGAGATCACACCTCCCACTTGAAGAATACTCAAGAACACTGAAATTTTGATCTTAAATCACCAATATGATTGTCTTACACGCATAAGGAGGTATTTATACATCTACAAACCAAACGCTAGGTGCAAACATGAAGAAAAGACCAATATGACCCTAATGACTTAAGGACAAATGAATGGGCTTAATTTTATAAGGCCTACACACTTAAGACAAGTTAAAATAAGGCTGATCATGTGTCTTTAAATGAAATTACATTCCAATAATTAAAATAAAACAACCCACTAAAATTAATCTTAGGCCCAACCATGACATAACATAAGTCCACCTTAACATAGCATATTGCACATGAGTTGAACCTTGTAATATAGACTTCTTCTCTAGCCCATTAGGCTAGTTGTCTTCACCATCACATGCCCCAATGAGTGTCACAAGCTTTGGATCGCCAACTGATTCCATCTCTTCAAGCCTGACCCAAGCCTCTTCCTTGATATCTCTTGTCACTAAGCTCTGAATATACATTTGCAAGGCTGCCTTGAGCTTGTTTCTACTTGATCTTATGATTAGACCAAGTGGCATCACTAATCCATCTCCTCCATGGCATGTAAGATCATTTTTGTTGTCTTGGTTCGCATCAGCTTCCCAATTTACCATAGCCTCAATTTTCTTTGGGTCAACCTTTATGCCCTTACACGACACCACATGTCCCAAAAATACCAAATGATCTAACCAGAATTCGCATTTACTCAATTTGGCATATAATTATTTCTCCCTCAAAGTTTGCAACACAAGTTTTAAATGTTGTTCATGTTCTCCCCTATTCTTTGAGTACACCAATATGTCATCAATAAATACTATCACAAACCTATCCAGATATGGTTGAAATACCTTATTCATTAATGCCACAAATGCAGCCGGAGCATTAGTCAACCCAAATGGTATTACTAAAAATTCATAATGTCCATATCTGGTTCGAAAGGCAGTCTTTGGAACATCCGCTTCTGCTACTTTCAACAAGTAATAGCCTGATTTCAAATTAATCTTGGAGAATATTTGGGCTCCTTGCAACTGGTCAAACAAATCATCTATTCTAGGCAATGGATATTTGTTCTTCACCGTCATTTTGTTCAGTTGCCTATAATCGATGCACAATCTCATTGTTCCATCTTTCTTTTTAATAAATAATACTGGAGCTCCCTATGGTGATACACTAGGTCTAATATACCCTTTGTCAAGTAACTCTGCAATTGGGCCTTCAGTTCTTTCAACTCAACTGGGGCCATTCTGTAGGGTGACCTTGATATTGGTGATGTTCCTGGTACTAGTTCAATAGTGAATTCTATCTCTCTATCTGGTGGTAAACCAGGTAGATCATCTGGGAATACATCAGTAAATTCCCTTACCACTGGTATATTTTCAAGCAAGCTATCAGTGGTTCTAGTATCCGTCACATATGCCAAATATGCTTCATATCCCTCTTTGATCATTCGAAATGCCTTTACAGCTGAAACTAGACATGTAGGCACAAGTTTTCTTTCACCTAGAAATACTACCCTTGGCTGGTTTGGTGATTCCAAAATTACTTCCTTAGTAAAGCAATTCACTATTGCATGATGTCTAGTTAACCAGTCCATTTCCAGTATCACATCAAATTCATATATTGGCAATAAAATCAGATCAGCTATTAACTCAGCTCTGTCAATGCATATCAGGCAATCACGATAGACATTATTCACAACTACCACTTTTCCCAATGGTGTACTAACATTTATGTCAATCCCCAAAGGCTCATGCATTTGATGCAGTTTAGATGTCATATGCAATGATATAAATGAATGAGTGGAGCCTGAGTCAATCAATGCATATGCTAACATATCATAAATGTAAATATTATCGGTAACTACTTCGGGAGCATCCACTACCTCCTGTCTAGTCATAGCAAACACCCTAGCCTGAGTAGGGGGTCTAGAACTCTGACCTTCAGATCTGGTCCTAGTCCTGCCCCTGCCTCTTCCTCTGCCCTGTGTCCCATTAGTAGGGTAGACCCTTGGTGCCTCAACTGTAGTCTCAGATACTCTTCTACCTCTGCTGGTCTCTGCTAGTTTGGCTCTATTTGGACAGTCTCTATACATGTACTCCATCGATCCACAAAAATAACATGCTCCTGTGAGCCTTCTACATTCGCCCGCATGCTGTTTACCATAATGACTACATGTGGGCCTCTGTTCAACATATTGGCTCTGCCCTCTGCCTGGGTAAGAGAAAGTCATGCCTCGACCTCTAGAACTGGAGTACCCACTTCTGTTGCCAGACTGTGCAGGCATATATCTACCTCTTTTTCCCGACCTTCTGCTAGACTCACCAAAGAACTCATGTTCTGCCCTTTTAATTTGTTGCTCCCCAGCTTCTTTCATTAACCGTTCAGCTCTGATTGCAGCAGCTCTGAGTCTAGCATAATTATCAAGATCAGTAGTCGTGATTCTATTTCTGATCTCATATTTGAGGCCCTCCTCAAACTTCCTGCATTTGTCTCTTTCAGTAGAGACCATGAAGGTGGCATAATGGGAAAGTTTATTAAACTGTACTTCATACTCTGCAACAGACACATTCCCCTGTTTCAGATTCAGGAATTCCTTCCTCTTCTCATCTTTATATGCTTCAGGCATGTAATTGTTCTGAAATTCCAGGAGGAAATCATTCCATGTCAACACCGATGCTTGTGCATCACTGTCGGGGACTGTCTCCCACCATTCATAAGCATTTCCTTGCAGCAAGGATACTGCATAATCGAATTTCTCATCTGGGGTACATCTCATCATATTCAGTACCCTCTGTGTCCTTTTCAGCCATGTTTCAGTTTCTGCTGGGTCTGTTGTGCTATTGAAATCAGTGGCACCATGTTTCCTCAGCTTTTCATAACATCTTTCCTTGTACATTTCAGGATAATATACTTCCTGTTCTAGGTTTTCATGGGGTACTTCTGCATGACATGACTGTGATGCATGTACTGGAGCTCTAGCTCCTAGTACTGATTGATCTCTATGTAAATGAGGTGATGCCTCATAAGAATGCATTTCAGCCAGCCTCTCCCTCCTTGGTGAATCATGTCTTATGATGTCCCTAAAGTAAATGAAATTATGTCACTACATAATGTTCAACACATAGGATGCATATGTTATCATGCTCTTATGCATATGCATGTTCCCATGGAACCTATCCCTACTTTAATACTAAAAATGTAACACCACATCATATGCATTTAGGTATAACCTATTTCTGTATAAAATAATCACATACTGCATGTTGGAAAGAGAAAATGCCCTGATAACAGTGGTAGTAAATTTTTTTTTCATATCATATCCTGTAAAATCAATTAATGCCATTACAAATCTTATATCCTGTAATTCTATAAAATGACTTTTCAAGTCAACATTAAAAACCACAATACGATCTATCACTTATATTAAAACATAAACTTCCCATCCGAAGGATTACGGGTTGTTTCCATTTATACATTTCAAAACTAATCTAGAGATGATGAGGCTCGGCCAATGACCTGTGCTCCATGTCTTCTATACACTACTCAAAATGAGCTATCACTTTTCTTTACCTGAAAAATGATGCAAATTGATGAGTTGCGGCTCAGTGAGAATAACCATCCAATGAGCTCTAAAGAACCAAACAACTCATAGTAATAAATCACAAATCCAATATATACCATGTATTCCATTCCATTCATCAGTATCATATAAGTATCAATAAAGTTGAAACATATAATCATTACTCTTTATGTATGCAAATGCGTTGCTTATTTCATTTTGTTGTGACTAAGTTAAACAGACGTTGCCCCGGGTTGCCATGTGAACATTTATATTTTGCATTTGCTAACTAGCTTGATCATTTGTTTCATTTGCACATTTGTTGGGCCATAGGCCTCTTGTTTTGCTATACAATATCGATTAACTAGTCACAATGCCTTTTAAGTCCATATGCATATGCACTTGTATTTAAGCATTCATCAACCATTGTATCTTATAACATATAATAAACATATACCACATATATACCTCATATGCCACACATATACCTTGCATATACTATACATATACCTTGTATATATATCACATATGTCAAACATATACTTCAAATATACCACAAGTATACCATTTATATGTACGACAATGTCACAAATTATCCATCATTACATTATCAAGGACCAATCATGACAATCATATGAATCACATAGCAAGCAACATTCATTTGCACTAAAGAATTCAATCGATAATTAGACTCACCGTTCTCCTTTGATTCCGACCCCTAACTTATTGTCTATGCGCTCCTTGTGGGTCTCCAATATGTTGCGAGCCTAATATGAAAACATAATCGATTAACTTGGTTAGGGTTCACACCCTGACCAGTTTCAGTAGAGAGAGCATATCTCTTCCTATACATAACATCTTGAAAAAATGTTTACATATCAACAAATCTAAGACATAAAGGAACAACCTTTGTGTTTTACACTTTTCCAGAATCAATTGCTATTAATATCAAAATTGGGGTGAAAATCAGTGCCTATTAATGAACCTAAGCAACTCAAATCAACCCTATAGCAATAAGAATTGATTACTTACCAAGAACGACCTTGCAAGGGATCAATTAGCTTCAAAAACTAAGTGAAATAAGGAAGAATTGAATTCTGAAATGGAGGAAAATGAAGAAGATGTCGGGCTGGAGAAGAAGGCAGAAATGGAAAGATAAAGCTAACTTTTTGTTTTTTGTCTTTTTATCTTTTTCTCATCTCTTTTCTCCTTTCTCTTCTATTTTCTCTTCTCTTCTCTTTTATTTCTCTTTTGTTTCATTTTCATTTCATTTTATTTATATTATTATTATTATTTACATATATATATATATATATATATATATATATATGTAATTCGACTAATTGACACAATAGTACAACTTAATCATTTAGCCCGATTTAACTAAATTAACAATCTAAAAGGTTTACTAATCTTAATCTAATCATTTTGCTTACATTAATTTGGTCACCTTATTCAATTTATTTCTAATGCTTTGTTATCATCATTTAGGTTATAAGGATACATGTGTGACTCGATACAATTGCCAAATACTAGGACATGTAGCTAGTGCGTGCCATGAACTTGTTCCTACAAAAATACGTATGAAATGCACGTGTTCAATCAAATTGTATGCAAGATGCTTATGTTCAATGAAATGCATGTGGGGAAGGTCAAGGATGTTACATTACCAACCACTCATATAAACCTTGTTTAGTTTTAAAAAGGGTTTTCCATTCATCTCCTACTTTCATCCTAACTTGAAAGTAACCACTTTTAAGATCAATTTTGGAAAAGTAACATACCCCACATAATTCATCAAGCATATCATCAAGTCTAGGAATAGGATGTCTATACTTTACTGTTATTTTATTAATGGCATGACAATCCACACACATCCTCTAAGATCCATCCTTTTTAGGCACTAACAACACAGGAATGACACATGAACTCAAGCTTTCCTTTACGTGCCCCTTCTCCAAAAGCTCTACAACTTGTCTTTGTATCTCCTTTGTCTCATTAGGATTGCTTATATAAGTTGGTCTATTTGGTATGGCAACCTGGGAAACAAAGTCAATTTGATGTTCAATACCCCTTAATGGAGGGAGGCCTTTAGGAATCTCTTCGGGGAAGACATCCTCAAATTCCTACAACAAAGACGCAAAAACACTAGGCAAACAAGGGTCAATGTCAGTCAAAATTAAAAGATTCTCCGTGTACCTAAGTATAATAAGACTCTTTTGTGCATTAAAAGCACCTCTGAAGTCTTTCTCCATTGCATACATGCTTACTTTCTTTTCTCTCTTCACAATCTCACAAACTTTTCTCTCTTGCTCCATCACTCACCATTGGGCCTTTATTTGTATTTCTTTTATTTTTATCATTCAAGGCCTCTTTTCTCGCAATTCTTTTACTTAAACTTCCCGAATTCCCCATAATGGATTTTTGGATTTTCATTTGGTCTTCATATACTTCCAATGGAGATAAAGGTGTAAGAATGTAATTTTGGTTATTCAAGCTAAAAGAATATCGATTTCTATACCCATCATGCATAACATGTCTATCATATTGCCAAGGCATTCCAAGTATAACATGACTAGCATGCATAGGCACAACATCACATAACACCTCATCCTTATATCTTCCAATAGAGAACGCAAGCATCACTTGTTTATTCACCCTTATTTCACCACATTCATGCAACCATTCCAACTTATATGGATTAGGATACCTAATACAATTCAAACCCAACCTTTCAATAAGTGTTGCATTAAACACATTAGTAAAACTACCTCCATCAATAATCAAACTACATGCCTTTCCATTGACAATGCAATGTGTATGAAAAATATTTTCTCTTTGATCACTAGTTTCATCTTTAACATGCATATTCAAGGCCCTCCTAACAACCAAACATTCAACATGCACATCATTACCATATTGCACATCATCGTCATCACAATCACTAGCATCCACTAAGGAAGGCATACCATCACTTTCACTATTTTCTTCACTTTCTCTATCCATTACACCATTATCTTTTAATAATATAGTTTTCTTATTAGGACATTGAAATGCAATATGCCCTACGTCCAAACATCTAAAACATTTAATTTTACTATATTTATCATTAGCACTAGGTGTTTTTTATTTTCCATCATCTTTTACCCATTTTTCTTCCCTTACCTATTTTGGGTCAGTTGCCTTTTCTTTACCCTTTTCTTCCCTTTTAGGCCATTTTGAACTCCATTTGGATGTGGAATTCATGTAACTCCTTACTGCCCCCTTGCTTTTTAATTGCTTTTCAATTTTTATGGCCATATTGACCATGTCTTCAAAGTTCACATAGTGTTGTAATTCAACAACATTAGCAATATCTTTGTTCAAACCCCCTAGGAAACATGCCATGGTGACTTCTGGATCCTCCTCCACATTGGCTCTCATCATTGCCATCTCCATCTCCTTATGGTAATCTTCAAAGGTCATGGATCCTTGTGTAAGGCATTGCAATTTTTGGTGCAGCTCCCTATAGTAATAGGCTGGCACAAATCGTTTTCTCATCACCCTCTTCATCTCCTCCCACCTTCTAATGGGTCTTTCTCCATTCTTTCTTCTAGTCATCATGATCTGATCCCACCAAACAAGAGCATAATCAGTGAATTCAATAACAACAAGTTTTACCTTTTTCTCTTCACTATAATTGTGGCATTCAAAAATGAGCTCCACTTTTCTCTCCCTTTCTAGTTACGCTTCAGCATCATTCCTCCCTTTAAAAGGTAGAATTTTCATTTTGATGGAGTTGATGTTGTTGTCACGCTTTTCTCCTCCTCTCCTCCTTGTTGAATGAGTATCATCTTCATCATCATAGGAATCAAAGTCCTGATATTCTTCTTGAGGCCAAAACCTCCCTATTCCATAATTGTGAATGTTCCATTTCCTTTGAGTCCATGACTCCTATTTTGTTTTTCTGTAATTTGAAGTGCTTTGTTGTCTCACCTCTTCAATTTTTCGATCTTGTCTCTCCATCTTCTCATTAAAAGATTCAATCATGGAAAATAGCATTTGGAATTCATATTGGACAGCCTTTAATGGTATGAGTTTCGGCTGGTCCTCTCATTCACTACTTCCCTTTGCATTTTCCTTTGACATGGTTAATAATTCAAGATAGTAATAATGAAGTAAAAGGACCTCACAATCTCTCCCTCATGTGTTTCTCTCTAAACACACTACATACCACTCGTGTTTCACATAAATAATGGCTTGCCTCTTACCACTCAAAATTTGAATCTCAAAATTACAAGTAAGAACTAGAAACAAAATTAAACGATATCCAAGTGATCTATGTTAAGAATTAACAGTGAATCCTAACAAGAATGAATGGAACAAAGTCTAGTATAAGCAAACTGATGTGAAATAAATTAATTATATAAAAAGCTATACACAAATGCAAATAGGTGTTTGCTACTGATTTTTGTTCAAATTAAATCTAAGAATGCAAATTAGACTTAACTAATGTAATTAGATGCAAAAAGGACATAATTAAAAGAATGAAAACTTAAAAGCACAAAGAATTGGACAATATGAAATAAAAATCAGAACCGGTTTCCTTCTAGTGAGTAGCTGATTTAACCCTTATTCAACCTTAATTTATCACCAACTAGCAAGAACTCAAGGTATATTTAATAGATAAGTTCAATTTCTCAAGATCAAATCAATGCTCAACAGATCACTAAGATACCTGAATTCAAAAAGTGTACTTTTCAACCTCAAAACTAATTATTTAAGTTGGATTGCAGTAGTTTATGATGATACCAAATAATTCCAGCAATCAATAATCACAATATTTCAACTCGAAGCTCAAAATAGCACAATTTCACAATTTTGGTGCTAAATTCGAAATTCTGAATTTTTTTCTTTTTTTTTTAATCAAAGAACACTAATCAAAAGTTATTAATACTAAATAAACCTCAAAAATATCAAAGAATTAAAAAGAAACCCAAACATGCAATTTTACTCTTTATGGCAAAAAATTTTCCTAAGGTACCTCTAATGGCATAATTTAAATCTAACTAAGTTAACAACTAGAAAGCAATTTTAAAGGATAGATAATGATTACCTAACCAAAAGCTTTAATACCAAACTGATGCAGAACCCCAAAGATTGTGCCTTGAAACCCCTTAACAAGACAAGGTAAACAAACCTTAAGCTACAGTGATCATAGATTGAATCTGACCTAAAGCTAACTAATGTAGTAAAGAACCAAGATTATAAGGATTATTAAGAATAGTCACGCCACAAGCAATATCACTTGGTAAGTAACTAATTCCTAAAGGTAATAAAGAGATGCAAATCTGCCTCACTTTAAAGAAAAACACTCAAATTTATTTTTATTCATTCATTCATGTATTCTAAAAGATGCCCAAATGAGTATTATAGCCCTAAGTCTTTGAATCCTTTATGGTAAATGATAACTAAGTCCTATTCTAACTCAACTCTGAAAAATACAGTCATATTCTAACTCAAATTCTAACAAGTAGAGTCCTACTTGAATTAAGACACTAATTAAATTCTTGCAAAATAAGACAAGTGGTGGCCTCGGCTTCATATCCTTTAGGCCACATGCCTAACACTAATTAAAAGTTTATGATAACTAAAATAGGCAGCCCACATACATAATTAAGCCCAATTACAAGTTAAGCCCAAATCCCATAAGTAGGCACATGCATGGCACATGATCTTGAGCACATGGTTGGCACATGATGTCTTCCACATGGATGGCACATGTCTTGCATATGTTTGGCACATGACTCCTAACACATGATTTGTGCATGACTTGTAATCTTCAATTTTATGGACTTTGTCTTATTTAGCCCATTGGACTAGTCCATGCAAGATGGTTCTTCACATAGCCTAAGATAAGTAATAGGCCTTGGGTCTTCAATCAACTCCATTTTCTTTGTCAGGCATGCCTCTTTTGTGATCTCCTTAGTGACCAAGCTTTGAACATAGCCTTGCATTGCTTACCTTAGTTTGTTAGCCCTTGATCTTGTGATCACACCACTTGGCATGACTAGTGCTTCACTCTCCTTCTATGAAGATAGACTTATAAGTTCTTGATCTACATCAATCTGTATGGTGAGACATTCCAAATCTTCACAGACCATAAGAGCTTGGGTTATTACTGACATAAAAGGAGTTAAACATGAAATAGAGATGATGGTTAGAGCGGTTAAAAAATTATGACTATACAATTGAATAACATATAGGAAAAGCCTATGTAGTAGCAGATGCATTAAGTAAGAAGTCCAATAGCAATGTAGCTCACTTGCAAGCATCTTGTTTTCCATATTTGAGTCAATTATGATCTATGAATGTTTAATTAAATATGCATGATGGAGGATCAATGATTGCTACTCTTCAAGTCAGACCTATACTAAAGGACATGATCAAAGAAGCACAAGGTAGAGATGCTCCATTATGTGAGAAAATTGGATGGTAAAGCAGGGAAACAATATGAGTTTTATTTGCAGGATGATACATGATGTTGAAGTCATGCATGTGTGTTATAGACACCGATAATTTGTGTCAGAAAATAATGGAAGAGGCACACAATGCACCTTATACAATGCACCTAAGGATGACCAAGATGTATCATAGTTTGAGACCTCATTACTGGTAGCCAAAAATGAAGAAAGATATAGCAGAATATGTTTCTAAATGCTTAACATATTAGTAGATTAAGATTGAACACCAAGCACCAGTTGGTAAGTCACATCCATTTCCTATGCCATAATGGAAATGGGAGAAGAAAACGATGGATTTTGTTTATGCATTGTCAATAACTCCACAAAAAAATTATACAATATGGGTAATTATTGACAGATTAACCAAGTCAGTAGATTTTCTACCTATTAGATGGGGGTGTACACTTGAAAATTTAGCAAATTATATATGAATAAGATAGTCAGATTACATAGCATTCTAGTGTCCATTGTGTCTAATAGAAATCCACAGTTTACTTCATATTTTTGGGTGATTTTACAAGATGCATTGGGAACAAAATTGAACTTCAGCACTGCCTTCCACCCATAGACTGACAGAAAATCAAAAAGAACTATACAGACATTGAAAGAAATGCTTAGGGCATGTTCTATGGAATTCAAAGGAGCTTGGGATGAATATATAGCATTTATAGAATTTACATACAATAATCAATATCATAGCAGTATCCAGATGGCACCATATAAGGCATTGTATGGCAAAAAGTGCAGAAGCCCCATCATTTGAGATGAAGAAGGAACACGTGCATTAGAAGGGCCAGAGATAGTACAAGACACATTGGATAAGATAAGGATTGTCAAGAACAAGCTAAAAGCAGCAGAAGACAAATAGAAAAGTTACATTGATCAGCATAGAAGGGAGATGGAATATGAGTTAGGTGAAAAAAATATTTCTACGAGTATCTCCATGGAAAAGGGTAATTCGATTCGGCAGGAAGGGTAAATTGGCATACAGATTGGCTTTGCCACCAAAGATGGCTCAGATTCATAATGTTTTTCATGTGAGAATGATTAAAAGGTACAGGTTAGATCCTACACACGTGCTTAAAGATCAAGCCACCGAGATAGCAAATGATATGAGTTATGTTGAAGAACCAGTGCGAATCATCGAGTACAAGGCTAAACAGCTAAGAAACCGAGAAATACTTTTAGTTAAGGTATTATGGCGTAACCATTTACTAGAAGAGGCAACATAGGAAATAGAAGAAAATATGAAAAGACAATATCCACATCTATTTCTAGGTATTAAACTTACAGGATGAAATTTTTAAAATGAGGAGAGAATTGTAACATCCTTAACTTCCCACATATGCATTTTTACATGTATTTCATTTGGATATATGCATTTGTATATATTTTACTTGAACACGTGCATTTCATATGTATTTTTATAGGGATAAGTTCATGAAATGTACTAGCTATATGTCTGAGTATTTTACAATTGTGCTGAATTGCACGCATCCATTTTATAATTTAGTTGAGGATGACATGAAATTGAAATTTATGTGAATAAAATTATTAGATCAAATTAATGAAGAAAAATGAAAAGAAACAAAAAGGGAAAAATGACAAATGTGAGGAGGTGGGAGGTGGGAAGAGGACCTTATCTTCCTCCTCACTATTCTGCCTCCCTCACTTTAGCTTTGTTTCTTATTTTTCTTTTCTCATTTCAGTCTTCTTTTATTCCTTATTTCACTTAAGTTTTGCAGCAAATTCATCCCTTTCAAGTTCGTTCTTGGTAAGAAATATTCTCTCCATAGTTCTAGTGTTGATTTGAACTGTTAGGGTTGTGTTGCACTAATGTTTAGCACTCTGATTTGGATGACCTTATGATCAGAATTTGAAGAAGTTTCAAACATAAATGTTGTTAATTTATGTCTTAGGTGTTTGGATATATAAATGGTTTTTGAAATATTTGGTGTATATGAAAAGAAATCCTCTCTTGATTAGGACTGGTTTGGGTGCAAACCCTAGCTTAGTTAGCTACTGTGCTTGTTTATGTTGAATATGATAGAGCCTATATTTTAAGAAGATCAAAACATAAATATTGTAGATACATTTGTTATCTATATGTACACAAAATGTTAGATAAATATGTCTTGTGTATGTTGAGTTATGGTGAATGTAACCATGACTATTCTATAGTTTGAGTTGCCTGCTTAGTGTCTTAGAAAGGTCTACCAGCTTGGTTGGTCATTGTGAACTCTTTATAGATGGAATATCTAATTCATCAAAAAATTAAAGTTATAGGTTTATTTCTTAGCTAAATTTTGGTAAAAATGCACCTTAATATGTTATGTATAGACTAAAATATGACCTTTACAAGTTATACTGATTTGGAAGTCAACTCTATTCAGGACCAGTAAAATGTTTCTTATAATTTGAGGACCTTAGAGACATAATATAAAACAATGATCCATTTTAACCTATCTAAGTTCCTACCAAGTTTAATTATAATATAATTTACATATTGTAAGATATAAAGGACCAAAATTGGTACCCTAAAACTGCCTAAGGGCAGAAAATAGGGCAGGAAACATAACATAATTGGAAATTCCACCAAAAATTGTACAATGCTCCAATTGTTCTGAAATTTGATTATGTTATATAACTATATGTTAGATTTAATTAGAAATAAGAATCACATAAATTAGACAATTTTAGAAAAAGTTATGGGTTAATCAGTCCCATAAGGCTACACTACCCCATAGGAAAAACCCTAACTATGTATATGAACTTGCATTAATTTTTTTAAGCCATATTAAGTTTATTTAGTCATAAATTAATTGATTATATTTCCATATTAGGTTTACAACAAATTATAGATCCACAAGGAGGGGATAAACAATAAGTTAAGGGTCAGAATCAAAAGAAAAATGTGAGTTTAATTATCAAATGATTTATTTAGTGCACATGGACATTGCTTACTATGTGAAATATGAATTGACTTGTGATTATGTGATTCATATGATTGCCTTGATTTGACCTTGATAATGAGATGATGGATAATTTGTGACATATATGACATATGTATGGTATATTTGAGGTATATATGTGGTATACGTGATGTATGCATGTTATTTGTGTAGTATATGTGAGGTATATATATGGCATATGTGATTATGCATGGTATTTGTGTAGTATATATGATGTATATGCATGGTATATGTAATAAGGATACAATGGTTGATGAATGATTAGTTACAAAAGCATATGCATAAGGACTTAAAAGGCACTGTGCCTAGTTAACCGGCATTGCAAGACAAAAGAAGAGACCTATGGCCCAACAAATGTACAAATAAAACAAACGATAAAGCTAGCTAACAAATGCAAATGTTCACATGGAAATTGTTCATATGGAAACTCAGGGTAATGTTTATTTAACTTAGTCATGACAAAATGAAATAATCTAAGCATGAGCATAAGCAAAAATTGGTGATTATTTCTTTAAATTTTACTCGTAATTATATGATAATGATGAATGCAATGGGTTTGTGATTTGTTACTATGAGTTGCTTGGTACTTTAGAACTTATTTGATGATTACTTTCACTGAACCGCAACTCATCAATTTGCATCATTTTTCTAGTAAAGAGAAGTGATAACTCATTTTGGTTGACATATAGAAGACATGGAACAAAGGTCACCGGCTGAGTCTTACCACTCTCTCTCTTGGCATTCCACACGAACATGGAATCATGTCATCTATATTTTGGATTTATATGAAAATACCTATATATGTACTCAGAGTTGTACAATGATATGTAAATGGATGCAATTAGTAAACCTTAGATGTAAAGTTTAAGCCTTAATATATGTGAGATATGTTGATTTGCAGATTTATTGAATGATAATATGGATGTAATGATAAAAAAAAAAATTGCTATCAATGTTAACAGGTTCGTTTAACTTATATGTATGTCATATGTGATTACTAGACACAGGGATAGGTTTTACTGAAATGCATAAGGTATGATGTGACATCCTCACACCTTTGACATTGTCTCATATTCGTGACATAGCTAGGAAGAAGGAGACCCCTCTCACACATGTGACATCTTGATCCATATCTATATGATTTCTTCCTTGCCTAAAAACACAAAATTAAAACCACTAAATACCTAAACATGCCAAAAACCTATAATTACGCACTAAAATCATGAATAAAAACTATACTAAACAAGAACACATTAATTATGATCAAAATACATTTTTAGACATGTTTCAACCCGTAGGAGGCAGCATTATAAGCAATGTTGGGTCTAAAGTTAACAATCAAGCTAATGGGCCAATGCTAGACAAAGGGAAGCCTAAAGTGAAGATAAAGAAAGTATTTTATGAAGATTCAATTCAATTGGGCATATTTCCAAGGTGTCTAAGTCCATTAACTTAGATGACCAGATTTGAGATTGATTATTAATACAATTTGCGAGATTTTTCTTCAAGTGAGGTGTGTTCTACATCTTAGTATCTAAGGATTATTTCACTTATCATGTTTGAATAACTTGTGGTGTGTTCTAATTCTTTTTCTTATATCCTTCGTTATCAATTTCATGCTGATTTGGGGGTAAAGGGTTAAAATTGCTTATTCCTCTTTGTTACTAGATCCTTACTAATTTAAGGGTGAAAAGGGTTAAGTAAACAAATTGATTTGAATTGAATATTTGATTGCTAAATTGATTTGGAGGTCATCTTGTAACACCCCCTCATATAATTAGCATTAAACCAACTATATAAGCAAGTGTTACTAAACCACCCTTTTTAAAATTCCATTAAAATAAAAGTTTCACTTAAATCAATTTGTTTGTACCATGGCCATGATGACTACTTCCAAAACATCATAACAAAAGTAAAAAAAAAAAGTAAAACAAAATGTTTAATCACATTGAAATCCTATATTGGGAACCAAATGGCCTCAAGGTTTACAAACAATATCCCAAAGAGAAATACAAATCCTTTTAAACATGAAAACAAAACTTAAAGACTCTTTGGTGTATCATCTACCTAAACTGGGTTTTGTCATGTGACTCTTTCTTTGGGCTCTCCTTCTCTCTCAACAGCACCTATCCGACTCCAACCTGCATGTGAAAAATACTCACACACTAAGCAACTCGTACTCAGCGATATATATGTGCATATATATTGTAAACATTATAAACATAATAGTTTCCATCTATGAATGTCATATTTACATATCATGTCTAAATCATTTCTTTCTATATACATCATTAACATATGAATACCCATTGCACTATCTCACATCGGATAGTATACATTTATCAAATTATAACATAAAAAATTTTGTGACCATGCATTTTTAACCCAACATGCATAGAATCATGCATTGGTACTTCATACCAACATATCAAATATCATGTGGCATATAATCCAAGTACCAAATAATCATTTATATTTTACCTTTTCAACTATATCATATTTTATTAATATTCTCGGCCAAAACTGTAACGCCCATTAATTAGGATTTAATTAGAATAAGTATGTGGGATAAATAGGAAAAATATAATAGATAATAGAGATTAAAATAGATGAAATAAATGATTAAATTAGAAATTAAAATAAATTAAATTGATAGCCATGATAAATTTGAATAAATTAGACCAAATAATTAAATTGTATTTTTGGTAAAAAAATTTAAAATGACTAGATAAGTAAATATATGAGGATAATAATAATAATAATAATAATAATAATAATAATAATAATAATAATAATAATAATAATAATAATTAAAAAAAACCAACCAGAAAAATCGGGAAAGTGGGAAGGGAGGGGAAGTCAATTGAGACTTTACCCCATTCCTTCCAACTTCACCTCTTTTCTTCTTCCTCTTCTTCATCCATTTCCTTCCTTCATAACACAGTCCAAATTCTGCATCATTTCCTTCAAGATTTACATCAAAATTAGTCCAAATAAATATGATATTGGTAAGAAATATTTTTCTCATAATTATTGTGTTATTAGAACTTTTTAGGTTGTATTTTTATAGGATATTCCACTCTATTTTTTATTATCTTTTGAATCGGATTTGAGGAAGTGTTAAACATAAAAGTTGTTCATTTATGTCTTTTGTATCGTTCTGTCAAATTTTATTAAATTACTTTGAGTATATGAAGAGAAATGGTCATTGAGGTGAAACTGGTTTAGGGAGACGTATCAACTGAATAACCTATAGTTTTTATAAAAATTGATCATCTTAGTGGCTTAATCTGAGGTTTTTTAAAACATGAAAGTTGTAGGTATATGTGTTATTTAGGCTCTGCCAAATTGCGTATAAATTTCTCTTGTGTAGGTTGAGGTATAGTGAAATAAACCATGATTGTTCCTTGATTGAGTTGCGTTATGGTATCTGTGCAGCTTCAGTAACTTCGTCCTTATAGTTCACCTGTTTTTAGATCGAATTAGCCAAAGTTTAAAACTTGAATATTTTAATTATATGTCTTATCTAAATTCCTGTGAAAGTTTCACCTTAAAATTTCATGTATTTTGTGAGTTATGAGCTGAACAATTGAACTGGTTGGGTTGATAATTTATATTGAACCAGTTATAGATCCTCCACTATTTGAGAACTTTAGAGACCGAATCTGGAAATTAGTTAAACAGGAAAACTTTTCCAACTTAATTTATATAACTATATAAAAAATTTTAGAATAATTGAAGCTACACATTGAAATCTATGAATTTTTGAATTGCGTACTTCGAAACTACCTAAGGGCAGAAAATAGGACAATATTTAAAATTATACCAAATATTATGCAAAGGTTCCAAAATTCTGAAATTTTAGTATATTTTAGTTTTACATGTTATATTTAATCAGAATTAAGAATCATATAAATTGGATAAGTGTAGAAAAAGTTATTGATCCAACAGTCCTCAGAGGTCTTGTTCTAGCTTAAAAGAAATTGTAGTTATTTATTTAAATTATATTAAGAATAAATATTTTATCAAGGTATTAATTAATTGTATTTTTAAATTAGAATTTCAACAAGAAGAAGACCAACAAAAGTGAACAAGCTCTAAGCTTATATTTTGGAAAAGAAAAACCGTATCGAGGTTTGTACATATATTTATTCTAGTTTGCCCCTTATGCATGATTGTATGTGCATGACATGAATTATTTGTCACCATGGTGAAATAATAAATTATGGCATGTTTTAACATTATAGAAATGTTATTAACTATGAACTTAACATTATGCTAATATTTTATAAAATATTATGCTATTATATGGGTTTGAAATAAATTGTGCTTATATTATTATGTTAATATGAAATGAGTATTGGTTATAGAAACAAGTAATTAATGGTGTTAATTGCTCATTTCTCTACCTGAGGACTGACATACGATAGATGGTGCACCATTAGGGGAAAGTTTTAGTACCGATATTAATATGATTTAAGGACAGGGTGGCTATAGCTCCGAGAGCACCCCTAATCCTAATTACACACAAATAAATGATTATACTAGGTCAAGGTGGCTGAAGCTCCGCGAGTGCCCTTGACTTGAGATTATAGTGAGTAGGATGGCTTAAGCTCTGCGAGCGCCCCTATTTCACACCCCGTATCCGGACAGTCCGGTAACGAGATTTTGGGCTAATAATTCATAGAATAAAATATGAAATTTAATTAATTGATGTAAGTAACAAAGTGTAAAATGCTTACATGAGGTGGTGCACATTTAATTATTGAATAATGTTATTTTGTTTATTTTTTTACGTTATGTATTTATTTATTTTATATGATAAATATGCAATAAAATTTGATATGTCATGATTTTATTTGAGACATGCATTTATGTGACTGCTTGGGGAAAACTTTAATGCCTATATGTACCACAAACCTAGAGATAGCTTAGCGTAGTTTCTTCTCATGTAGGAATTGAAGTTGTAGATAGTAGATAGTGGAGTTGATCAATAAGAAGTCCAAGCCCATATCAGCAGAAACAAAAAAAGCATAGTTAGAGGGTTGGTTATCTATTATTATTTTTTTAGTTTAACTATGTATATGGTGTGGTAGACATGTCTCATATATTAATAGTGTGTATGTAAATAATTATGTAATATAATCGTGTGTCATATGTGTATACAATATAAGGATAAATATATATTGTTAATTAGAACAACTTGCCTAAACCAATATAAATAAATAGATTAAGTTTTTTAAAATGAAAAAAAAAATTCAATTCAAACAAATTATCGAGTTAAGCTTGTGGCATCCTTCTTATATATGTGGAATTATTCCTAATATATAAGTGGGGCGTCACAAAAACTCTCTATATGGACAATTCAGATACAAGTTATGAATAAGGGCACTCTCTGAACCTAAGCCACCCTGCCACTACTTATGATCATGTGTGCTCATCCAAGCTCCTCAAGTCAAGAGTGCTCTCCAAGCTTAAACCACATTGACTAAGTAAAGTATACAAATCTTGCTTGTAATATAGGATCAATAACGCTCTCCAAGCTTAAGTCACCTTGTCCTTAATAGAAAACTTGTATCATATTCTATGGTATCGTAAATCTCCTTAATGACATGTTATATATCCTACTTCTTATCCTAGTATAGAGCCTGGTCATTACATGTTCATATTCCACCTTTTTACATTTCATCCTTTATGTGAATCATAGCACTTGCATAATACGATGTCCTAATGCCAGATTCCCAAATATTATTCTAGAATTCACTTCCAGATTCACAGAAACTTTAAGAGACTCATGCAACTATATGAGTCGGGCATACACAATTACATCATCATGATCTTTCATATGTTTACATATAAAGGTTCATGCAATAGTTTCATTCATCACTTGTGTTATTACAACATAATACATACTCATAGCAATTCTGACATCTTGCCAACATTCTTCCTTAAAGCTCATTATATCCAATACTAATATTTGTGACATGCATAGAACTTATGACCTTTATCCAATTATTTCGTACAATTAGAAATTTTAATTTTATAATTAACACATTTTTATGCCACCATTCACACATTAAATGCATTTAACATGCAAACAAGCCACTTTCAAAATTTATATGCATACATATTTACAACCTCTATGGAGCCTTAAAACTCAAGCTTAAATCAAGATTGTCTCTCTCTTTAGTGGTCTTCCCCACCCTCTCTTACAACTCCTAACATATAGAAATACTACTTTTAACATCTTTGATCCATAAACATATACATAAAACTATTAGATACCAAACCCTAACATTAAACCTTCAAGTTAACTTTTTTATCAACTAATCTCTTTCAAGGTTATGCTTTTACTTGTTATTAAGCTTCCAAAGGAAGTGTTTAGCCATTAAACTAAAGCTTGAATATAAATGATAACCTATTTGAAAATGGATCTCTACCCAAAATGGGAATGATATGAAAAAAAGGCATGAAACATGTAAAAGAAAAGAGAAAATGTGATTCCTTACCTAAATTGAAGCAAATCCCATGTGGATTAGGTTTTGGAGCTTTCTTTCTCTTCCTCTAGGTCTGCCCTTTCAAGAACAAACTCCCTTTATCCACATTCTCTAATGAGCTTGATTAAATCTTTTTTATTTATTTATAATCTTGTGTTTTTTGAGCTAGGAATCAAAGGAAATTGATGGAAGAATGTTTATGGTGCGAGGACATGAGAATAGAGACTAGAGTTGTAACACCCTTATAACAATCATTATATACGTACGTTACGTGAGTTAATATGATTATAGCCAAAATGTGCCAAAATGTTTCTTCTTAATTTAATTTAATGACCATAATATTATTAGTACTTTATTAATCCTTTTTATTTTCTAAATATTTTGGCAATATAATAGCTATAAATTAACTACCTTACCTGCACTACAAACAATTCACAACCCATATTGGACACAACAATTCAAATATAATATAAAATATTATTTATTCAACCACAAGTCAATATTTAATTCTTATACATATATCCATACATATATTCATATATACATACCATTCTCAGTGATATTCTACTATTATTTTGTCCTTCCATCTGCTCCCCAAAGGTAGTATGTTTTGCTCTGATATCTTCCTAACTATTACCTACACACAGTCAAATAACAACGTGCTGAGTATTAAAAATATTCAGTGGTAAGTATGTAACACCCCCTCACCCCAGCAGCTCGTGCCCGGATGAGGGAGTGCTACGCTGACTTCATCAGTTAAAATATCCCTTTTTAAAACCCCATCACCCCAGCAGCTCGTGCCCAGATGAGGGAGTGCTACGCTGACTTCATCAGTTAAAATATCCCTTTTTAAAACCCCATCACCCCAGCAGCTCGTGCCCAGATGAGGGAGTGCTACGCTAACTTCATCGGTTAAAATATCCCTTTTTAAATTTTGTATACATAAGAATCATTCATACATTTTTTTTCTTTATTTACTATTTATTTACTTGTAGTGTAAAAGAAATCATAATAAAGAAACACAATACATTTTATATAATAAAGTATTATTTCCAAAACATGCGCTTACTTTACAAGTACTATAAAATAAAATTCAAAATATAAATACAGCAATTGTGTGACCCACAGTATTTGATACAAGCTGCTCTACTGGATCAGGCCACTGCTACGTTTGTCTACTATTGACTACTTAGTTTTTGTTATACCTGCGCGAGAGAAACTCTCATGCTAAGTTCTAAGCTTAGTGGTGCATATAAATACGATAATAAAGTATTTTAGGCAATCATGCATTATCATATATCAACTCATGTTTAATCATCTTCTCATGCAAATATACATATCATGGTATTCTTGCATGTATAGACATCAAATTATATTCTTTTATCCCATACTTGTTTATTTTATTAACACATCATTATATAACATATCATAATTAACCATGTTACAATTCATAATTTCATTTTTATTTTTCATAACTTTTTTTTATTTATGCCCAAAACACTCAATCATCTTTTCATGCAACTTACATTTCATAAATTTTATTCTTTTATATCTTATATTTATTTTACTTTATCAAATCATTATTATCCATAGCTTTTCATTGCCCATAACACCTACGAACTACCTATCAGGATAACGGAGTTGCCATCTAGGCACTTAGGAGTGCCATCCGGCTAATATGATGTACGCATATAAGTGTCATCACCGGCTTTAATAATAGTGTCATTATCAGCTTTAATAATGGTGTCATCACCGGCTTCAATAATAGTGTCATCACCGGCTTTAATAATAGTGTCATCACTGGCTTCATTAATTATACCATTAATGGATTTCATCATACTCCCCCCTGCTTGGCATGCCAAACTATCTTAAGTTGGTTCTAGTTAAGTGTTATAAGGCTAATACAATCTCATTAAAATTCATAGCAACTAGATTCACACTTTTTATGCATTTAATGTCTCAAAATAATCACATAATCACTCAATTAAAATAATATTTACATAATAAAATAAGGTTCTCATCATTTTCCTGTTTTAATTACACAACTCATATGCTGCCCTGTCACTAGTAGATTACATTCTCTATTTTGGATCTTAATTTTGATATTTTCACAATCTGTATTTAGTTACAAGGTCTTCTTAAAAATTTTAGAACTGGATCTCAGCTTTAATATGCAACTTGAATCACTTAATCCTGAATTATGTCTCAAAATATATGATAAAATAAACACTGACTGGTCACTAACAATTCTGTCCAGAATTTTCTGGACAGATTCTAAGTCTGAGCTTTATAAATTTTTTTAGATAATTACAGACATATCTAGATTTTGTGGTCTGAATAAAAATTATAGCCCTATGTCTTAACTTTCAAACCCAATAAAGAACATACAAAACCGAATTCTAGAAATTAATTTATAACAGTTTAAGTGATCACTGCTCATCTATTTCTAGCAAAGAACATACAAACTAATCACATTCAATTTTTACCAAATTAAATCCTAAATCTAGCAAACATGCATCCCCAAGATTTTCATCTCTAAATACTATTAATTCAGAATCATCAACATGCCAAGTAATAAAATCATGCAAATAAAAAAAATAAAATAGATTATTACCTTAGGTTATGCACAAACCTCTTTTTTCTTTTCTTTTCTTTCTCTTTTTCTTTGCTCATTTGAGCTAAATCTTGGTCAATTTGAGTTCCTAAACATAAAAGAGATAATTAAAACCTTACTCATTGAAACTCCATAACCCTAATCTCTCTCTCTTTTTGCTCTTTTATGCTTGAAAATGGTTTTTCCCGTTACTTTTTCTCTCTTTTCGCACTTCTTTCACTAGAACTAAGCTTTGGCTATGGAGAAACTTGTGGAACGTGGGGCTGGTTTGGGGAAGGCAGAAATTCTCAATGCAAAAGGGATAAGGAAGAAGAAAATATCAAGAAGAAAATGACAAAAGTCATTAAGATGGGGACACCTAAGCTCACATTCTAGAAGTCTTCATTAATTTCCAATTCATGCATGTCAATTGGCTTCTTAAAATTTGTCACTTGGTGTGGCTGGCCTCCACATGCATTTTATGTCCCAATTCATGTATTAAATTGATGGTTATCCCAATTAATCCTCCAATTTTCGGTAAATTGCAATTTGATCCATAAACTTTTCAAAATTTACAATTTAGTCTTTTACCAAAATTTAACTTCTTAAGATATTTTGAACACTTTATTAGATATTTTTCATACTTAATTTCCATTATTTTAATTATTTTTCGATAAAAATCTAAATTTAAACTTCGGTTAAACCGACGAGTCTATTTAACAACTCACGTGACTTAGGTCTAAATTAGCAGATATAACAGAGTACAAATCTAAAAATTTCCATTGGTTTAAAAATTTTCATTGGTCTAAATATTTTACACATTCATTCAAAATCATATTCACAACACTATTCCAATTTTACTTTTCAATATATTAATTAAGAATATACTTAAAATTTCATATTTATTTCATAATTATGATTATCCTTTTAGTCAATATTTTATTATTATTTACTATTAATTTACTATTTAATACCTTTATTAAATTAACAATTTTACTTAATTAATCTTATAACTATTTTTTTAAATCCTCTATTGTAAATAAATAGATAGATTTCAATCCCCTATTTAATTTTTTTTTAGGTACAAATTACATTTTGGTTTCTAAACTTCCATTTATTTACAATTATGTCACTACTGTACACTTATTTACACTTTTACGACTAGTTATATATATATTTTTTTTCATTTATTTTCTTTTTAAATACATAAATTATTATTTAACCCTTATTTTACTAATTTATTTCTGAACTTTTCTCTCTTTTTTTCAATGAAGTCCATTTTCATTCTATTTCTCTAATTATCTTTTTTTTTTTCCTCTTACCATTCTTACCAATTTGTCATTTTTACCATATTTATCATTAAATACATAAATCATTATCTGGTCCTTATTATTATTATTATTATTATTATTATTATTATTATTATTATTATTATTATTTTCAATTTACTACTAAGCTTTCATTTTATTTCAATTTAGTTTTTTTTTCATTTTATTTCTTTAATTAACTCTTCTTTTATTTCTTTTTTTAATCTTCTATTTAATTAACTACAAATTTCACTTTTGTTCCTAAATTTTTATTTATTTACAATCATGTCACTACTTTACATTTATTTACACATTTGCCACAAACTATATATTTTTTTATTTTCTTTTTATCTACAAAATTTAACATTTTTCTTCCACTTATATATCATTTTACAATTTTACCCTTTTGTCATATTTACCACTTTTATCATTATTATTATTATACCATTTTTATCATATTTTTCTCATTTATCATTTTTCTCACATTTTTCACTTATTTCATTTTTATCATATTTCTACTACTTTTATTTACATTTGCCCCTAATTTCAATCCGATAAAAAATTTTCGGACCAGATACACAGGACGTGGACCCAAAAGTCCACTACACTGTAGAGTAATCCTGAAAGATCACCCGAGCACTCACTGTACAGTGTTCACTGAATCACTATCACTGTAGTAGGTCATCATTGGCCTACATAAACGAATCGCCATGACCCGCACCACAATAATAGTGTCCCTATAGCTAACCAATTATATCCGATGCTAGATTTAACCATCAGAAAAAGGACTGAGGGCATAATTTTATTCATTTAATTTAATTTCCATTAAATTCATGAACTCCATTATTTTTACATTAATAATTACTTAATATTTTATTCATTCATAACAATTTTATCACTACCATAATTCTTTCCACACTTTCCATTCAAATATATCAATATTTCATTATGAATATTCAATTAAGTCATTAAACTCACTAAACACACTTTATTCATTATTTTTCATTTTATGCATAATATAATCAATAATTAGGAAAATATTCAATATATAATTTAAAAATTTCCAATAAATTTCTACACACTCAAAATCATATTTTCTTGCATTTTATGACTAAATTTTTATTTAATTAGCAAGAAAAATATTAATTTTGCCTTCCTCATACTCGGCCTATATTTAATTTTCATCATTAAAATTTTTCTTTCACCTTCTAAATATTCATTTCACTAATTTATACATTCATTATTTCATATGTATCATAATATTACACTAAAATATATTTATGCCTTAATATGCATTTTCACATAATAGGGTCATATTTTTCAATTTCCACTAATTAATTTTTTTAATTGAAATTAACCATTCTAATTCACTTTTTATAATTCCTTAATCATGTTTTAAGAATCAATTATCAATTACATGCAAAACACACACAATTCCTAATTTTCATAACCTTAATTCATACTTAATCAATGGAAATGGATAGATTTTGAAATCACTAACCTTATTTTCTTGCTTTGGCCTTCCTAAACTTCCTTTTCCTTAGCCTTTTCCTTGGAAGCACCTTCACTTTATTTTGAACCTACCATGGCCGAAAATTGTATATTATTAATCCACTATTATTTTGCTTTCTTAACTCTATCTAACTTCATAATTATCATCTACATACCTTAAACTACCTATTTGAACCATTAAACCAATTTAAAACTATTAATTTCACTTACCTCCAATTTGTATCTAAACTTGTCTTCTTTGATTTCTTTCCACTCTAGCCCTCTAAATGAAGATTAAAAGCTACTAGAGATGCTGAAATTATATTAGAGTGGTTGATTTTAGTGTAAGAATTAGAGAAAATGAGAGAAATTTAATGGAGAAAATATAGAAACTCATTTGGCCAAGCGGGAAGCATGAGAGGAAGAAGAAAATGTTGAATTCTCTAGAGAATTCTGATATTTTGAGCTTATATAGGTGGCTGGAATGGGTTGGGCTTTGGCAAGACAAGTGATCCAACCCCGTTAGACCCATTTGTGAAATTAAGACCTATTTAGCAATTCTAAATTATTTCTCTCACTTTATAAGTTCCATTTCATCCAAATTTGATTTCTTAATTCATAAAATATTTATATATGCCCATATATAAATTTTCAAATCAATCGGAATCTATTTTTTGTCCGGCTCACTCAAACCGGACTGATTAATCAATTTTTTGTGTTACCGTAAAATTCACTTTTCACTGTCAAATAATCATAAATATTATTTAGAGTCTATCTATATTTTAAAATAAATTTTTAAATAACGTTTGCTATTTTTCATAACCCGATCAAAGTATGGTCAATTACTTTATTAATTAAACCAGGTCCCTTTTTATTAATTTTGACTTTTGAGAACTTATTTGACCTCATTTTCATACCAAATTTTACCCCCAGATTAGTCATAACCTATATTTTTTCCGATAATCAAATAAAATATTTTTCACCCACGGGTGTATTTTTGACCCTCCAGGTATGCTGATCAATTTCGAAAACTATAGTTTACGACTAACCCAGTATTTGGGCCATTACAAGGGTTTTCAGAAGAGTCATGAGGAAAGAATAGACTAATTTTTTTTATACTAAGTGATGTTCACAAGTGTGACAATAACTTTTATAGCCATGAATTTGCTTGAATCTAGAATTTCATCTCGCAATGGTTCAAGGTCGTGAAGACATTGTCACAGGCATGAGCCCGAACCCTGTGACACTTTACTTTTTTATTTCTTTTTAACTCTTTCCACATACCATAACCCTTAATCACATACTTATCTCTTAATCCATCTTATTAACTAAGCCCTTTTAGCGCGCGTTACACATCTACTCTAGATTCTAGGGAGCAAAGGTTCCAAATCAATTAAATCTATTTTTAAATTTTTATTTTAGTGTTATGCACATTACATCATAAAAATAGAAAAAAAATAGAAATAGCATAGTTAGTCGAATCTACCCTATTATGTGTGCTATTGAAGTTTTGCTTAATCGGTGCGATTTTGGTGTTAGAAATCTTTTGATTTTGATTTTGATCATATATATATGGGGTTAGCATTTATAGGTGGACTAGAACTGCTAGTATTAGGACTAATACGACTTAATTGGTCTTAGATAGCTCTAATAAATTCAGTTCTATTGTCTTGAAAATTTTTTATACTAGTTTTGGATATCTAAAAAGTTTTAAAATAGGATTTTTTCATTTTATAAAAATGAAAAAAAAAGCTACGGGTGCATAAAAGCTAATTGCCAAAAATGGGGTTATTTTGATTCAATTGATCCCACACTTATCAATTTGAATTGCTACTAATTATAATTGCTCTAAACTGATTAAATTTGATATTTTGAGTAATTTTTGGTGCGGTTCATATTTGGATCTTATTTATTTCAAATTTAGCACTATAGTGGATTTTTCATTACATATTGATTGAAATAGTGCTATTGGTGATTGGTACTTGCTATTGGACATCTGATTTACATGTTTAACATCAATTTGGGTTAAAATTAGTGTATATGAGGTTTTATTCGAATTCCATTAGGGGAGAACTTTTTTACATAATTTTCCTAGTTTCGTCTATTTTTTGCAATCTTTGTTTTCTGTTCTTTCTTGTCCTATTTGTTTCTATTACTCAAACAACACATATAAACATATTACTTCAGCATTCCATGTTACTTAAATAACACATATAAACATTCGCACATCTCACCCTTCATTTGTGTGTGCATATATTAAATTCATCTTTTTTTTGCTTTCATAACATATCAGTTTGCTTCTAGCTTTAACTTTTTCTTTCATAGGTTTTCATTATTTTTACATTCCATTATATACTTGTTGCTTGTTATTACTAATTTGGTTTGTTATTTTGATCTAGACTAATACCTTGGTGGGAGCACAAAAGTGGTAAGTTTGCTTCTAGTTTTAACTTTTTCTTTCATAGGTTTTCATTATTTTTACGTTCCATTAGATACTTGTTGCTTGTT
Organism: Triadica sebifera; assembly: GCA_023653625.1. NCBI lineage: Eukaryota > Viridiplantae > Streptophyta > Magnoliopsida > Malpighiales > Euphorbiaceae > Triadica > Triadica sebifera. The sequence continues at coordinate 1,087,450 of CM042899.1, read as the reverse complement.
ATTACTAATTTGGTTGGTTATTTTGATATAGACTAATACCTTAATGGGAGCACAAAAGTGGTAAAAAAAACAAGAATTGTGAGTTTAAAAAGGGATAAAAAGCCATTAATTGAGTGAAATATGAGTGAAAACACATCTTTCTTGAGTGAAACACGTGAGGGAGTGTAGTGAGGTTATTACTAACATTCTTTTGTAGGTTGTAATCATATCAAAGCAAGATGAAGCTGCTTTAATATGAACTATTCTAAGGTCACATGACAATGTAGATACGATAACTGTTATCATATTTGTGATAAGATGGATAGGATAGATAGGCGATACGAAGAGATGGCCTATTTGAAAGGAAGATAGCCTATACAACCTCTTAAATGTGGGAAAGAACAACTTAAAATACAACTTACTATTAGAGATGTGCCCTAAAGGCAAATTGCTTTGGACACTTGATGTACACATTTATTATTCAATAAAGGTATTTTCGTTATCTAGTATTCATTATTATGAATTGATATAGATCTTAAACTATTTAATGAAGTCTTTGATATGTAACAGACATGAAGGAAATTATGATGAGATCATGAATATGATATTCCTATCATGTTCAAACATTGTTAATCTATATAGACTAGCACATGTTGAACTTTTTTACTAGGTTATGCAGTTGATCGCATAACCTATATATATGAGATGTTTAGAATTAACATATGAATGTTTGCTAGAGTAGTCAAGTACATTGGATGACCTAGCTATGAGAAATCACATGGATTATCTATTCAATGTCAGTGATAGTCTCATCATGGCAATCATGCAAGTACCCTTAGACTTGATATGCTCAAGTTATTTTGAATGTTAAATCCTATACTTTGACTTCATTCCTTGTTACCTCTGAGAGGTCGCTCATAAGATGATGAATGGGTATAGCATGAGGTATTCGAAGATAGTTGAGTAGTCAATATGAGATTCATCATTCATGATAGAAGGAAAGTATACCTATGGCATTTTGTGGAGATCATTGCTCAGAAGTCATTGGCCAAGGTGGACATGTCTTAAAGATAGTCTTCAAATACATATCTCATAGAGTAATGAGTCTCATAAATAAGAACTAAATTATTTGGACTAGATGTGACATAATCAGTCTAATGGGAGTTGACATATAGTTCATACTCTGAACCAAATGAGGTATAGAAAGGTGAAAGGATGAATTGCATAATAATTGTCTACAGAAGTGTTTATAGTCAAGCCACTAACTTTCTAGTTAATTGGGTGATCATGATGTGTTATAGATACCGCTTATAATATGCTCAAAATCATGTGATGATTTGAGCGGCCAATATACTCGAGAACCTAATAGGTGACACACACAAGAAGGTTTTGAAGAATATGTAAAATAGGCTTTTGATTGGATCCAAATGAGAAGAGAGATAAAACTTGGGTAGAAATAGTTCGTGGTGGGTATTTGCAATCACAAATTGTCTATATTGCAATAATGTGTTACAGTTGTTATTACCTGTCATGGTCGCTAAATGCCCGACCTAATATGAATGTCATTTAATCAAGATGGTTCACAATCACTAATAAGAATTCACAATTGCAAACCATGGCAGTATAGTCATACCTACTTTTGTTTGAAAAATATGGTCGAGTGATTTTATTGTCCCTAACCCTAAAAGGGATCAAGGGACATATAAATACCTCCCTTTATGGCATTTTTACATCAGCCTCCACCCATAGTGATAAACTCTCCATCTCTCTTACATTGATGATCTTCCATAGCTAGCACATTGGATCATCAACCACCCATTGCTTTAGAGATTTTCTTCTTCATCCTTTATGTGGATACTCTTAGAGACAATCCTAGCTTTGGATTGTTATAGTTTGCTAAAATCCAACATTAAGAAAAGCTCACAAATCAATAATTGATTCTTTAAGGGTAATCTCTTCATCCATTTAATGGTTTATATCCAATTTTTATTTACATAGGCTTGATCTATGGGTTTTGGGTTAAATAAATTTTAATATTCACTATATTTGTATGAGATACATGATCTAAAACTCATCACTTACTTCATATGAGGAGTGTAGTAAGATGGATAAATTAGATGATGCTGGAGAAAGTCAAGCTCATGAGAAGAATGAAGATATTAATGATGGGGATGTTGAGACCAAAACTAAGAATGAAGACTTTGTGCCATCATTAGAGGAAGTTACTGAGTTAACAAGATTGAGAATATAGAGATTGAAAGTGGAAGTGCTACTCATATTAAACATGTAACTAATGATAGAGAATCTATGGTGGTGAGTGATGAACATGATTTGAGTGAGCTGGAAGGAGTGAAAATGAGTGAAAATAGGATTAAAAAAGAGGTTGAGAGCATAATTTATAGAAAAGAATAGCTTGTTTTTTTATGAAAATCAAGAGAGAATTGAAAAGGATGAGATTTTGAGTAATAAAAATGAAAGAGTTATGCAAACAAAGAAAATAGTGAATTTATGTGAAAAAGAAAAGGATGAGAAAAGTGAATTATATAATAACAATCTTGATTTCACTTTGCTTCATGTTATGCATTTTCCTTTTGATGCTGATAAAGATTTGAGGATGAATCTTCTTAAGGAAATGAGGAATGATATGAGCAATAGTACCAAGCATATAGGCTATCTTGCACTAATGAAGTGGAACAATCATATATCATTGACATAGGCCTAAAAGAAAGTTTAAAAGCCTATTAATATGATCAAAATATATTTTGGGCATGTTCTAACCCACAAGGGGTTGCATTGGAGCATTGAAGCAAAATTGGGTCTAAAGTTAACAATCAAGCTAATAAACCAATGCTACACAATGTGAAGCATAAAGTGAAGATAAAAGGAAGTATTTTATGAAAATTAAATTCAATTGGGCATATTTCTAAGGTTTCTAATTCCATTAACTTAAATGAGCATATTTGAGATTAAATGATTAATACAATTTGAGAAGTTTTTCTTCAAGTGAGGTGTGTTCTACACCATGGTGTGCTAAGGATTATTTCACTTATCATATTTGAATAACTTATGGCTTGTTGTAATTCTTTTTCTTATATCATTTGTTACCAATTTCATGATGATTTGGAGGTGAAGGGTTAAAATTGTTTATTCCTCTTTATTATTAAATTCTTATTGGTTTAGTGGTGAAAATGGTTAAGTAAACAAATTTATTTGAATTGAAGATTTGATTGTAAAATTGATATGGAGGTCGTCTAGACTTATCTAGAATCTAGTCTAGACAACCTCTAAATTAATTCAGAATCAAATATTCAATTCAACTCAATCATATATACTTGACCTTTTTCACCCCTAAACCAGTAATGATCTAGTAACAAAAAGGAACTAAGTAATTTAAACCCTTCACCCCCAAATTAGTAAAGAATTGGTAACAAAGGATAATAACTTCATAAGTGAAATAATTTTTAGCATACCAAGGTGTTGAACACGCCTTTCTTGAAGAAAAACCTCTCAGATTTTTATTATTCATTAAATCTTAAATATGCTCATTTAAGTTGATGGATTTTGACACCTTGAAAATATGCCCAATTGAATTGAATCTTCATAAAATATTTTTTTTATCTTCACTTTAGGCTTGTCTTTGTATAACATTGACCCATTAGCTTGATTTTTTACTTTAGGCCCAATATTGCTTCTAATGCTTCAATATTGCCTCCTATAGGTTGGAACATACCCAAAATGTATTTTGATTATATCAATGAGTTTTTGAACTTCTTTTAGGTCTATGTTAATGATAAAGGGTTGTTCCACTTCATTTGTGCAATATAAGTTTTCCAACATGATTTTTCAAATTTGCTCATTTAAGTTAATAGACTATGTCATCTTAGAAATAGACCCAATTGATTTGATTTTTTATGAAATGTTTATTTTATTTTCACTTTAGGTTTCCCTTTGTTTAGTATTAGTCATAAGCTTGATTGTTAACTTTTAGGCCCAATTTTAATTATAATGCTCAAAGCTGATTCTTACAGGTTGGAACACACCCACAATGTATTTTGATCATATCAATGGACTTTTGAACTTCTTTTTGACTCATTTCAATTATATAACATTTCTCCACTTCAGTGATGCAAGAAAGCCCTCCATGCTCCATTCCCTTGCTCGTATCATTATTTGAATCGCATCAATACAAAAAAAAAATTTCGTTTTTGCAGGACCCAATCAGATTTGTGAACTCAATTTTTTATTTGGGTTTGTGACAATGTTCTTTATATTTGAAAGAACGGGCATTCATTGCTATCCCGTATTTCCTATGTATGTTGGCGTATTTAGAATATGCTCAATGAGTTTGTTTTCCAAGCTAAACAGCCTAATTCTGTCTCTACAGCAATGAAGGCTGACTCTATGTAGATAATGATTGAATGACTGCAACATGGATTCCTCCATTTTCTAATTCTATTAAGGTCAATGTGGATGCATCTTTTGATGACAAATTGAAGTGGAAATGATGGCCGTTCGTCATACGATATAGGAAGTTCAATCGTTGGAATGAAGGCCGTTTCCTCTGGCCTGGCTGCTGAATCTGAAGCCCTTCGTCAAGTTGCTGTGTATATTATTCAATATGAAGTGCGGCAAATTTTCTTTGAAACAGATTCATAGGAGCTGGTGAGGTGTGTACAAAACGAAGTGGAGGAAGATTTTCCCTGGGAAATTGCTGCTATTCTACATAATATGTATGATTTGTTGGCTTTGTATAAGTCTAGACAAACATGTATATATTACTAGAGAAGCAAACAAGTATTGCCACATCTCATTTGCATTGATACTTAGATTTAATAAAAGAGCTTCGCCTTGTTTAGAAAAAAAAAATTGATAATTGATTCCATAAATCTTTTATTTTAATTATACAAAATTTAATTGAGAAAATACCAATATATTTATAAATTTTTAGTAATATGTTTAGTATCAATAAAATATTTATATTAACCATAAAACAGATACAAAAGGTTACTAATATATTTAACAGTGTAAAAATTACATTTTTTTTTCTTATTTTTACAATGAATTAAGTTTTTAACATTAAAAAAAGGATAAATATCAGTGTTCAATGAAATGTAATTAAAATACAAAAATTTAATAAAAGAAATTGAAAAAATTTCTTCCAATTTCTGAAGATGGTGAATATAAGCTTATACTGAGATCAAGCATTTCCAGCACATTGCCAAAGGTATTTGAGGATAACACGATAAGTTTTGAGATATGCCATCTCTAAATCAGGAGAAAGAAATTCAAAACAGTCTTATTTTATGGATCAATCTTCTAATCAAAATAAAAATTCTGGCTCATCTACATAACCTACATGCATTGCTCAGGTTACATAATAATATGGTAAATCAATTAACAAAATTTCAGATTTCCATTTTGCTAACCTCACTAACTTCATCATTTTAGGGATCAAAACGAGCTATTGCTCATCTGGCATAAGGACTCCAACAAGGAGAAAGAGCCAACTGCTTTAAGAGACAATGGCCATAAGAAATTAAAATTATCACAAAATGACCGCTTTTATATAATATTAGAAAGCAGGATCTTATGTCATCGCATAAATGGAACCAACCACCTCATTTCTGCCCCATTTCCATTGGACAAGTAATAAATCTTTTTCCAGTTCTCCTCTGAAAATGCTTCTCGCCGCACTAATCTTTGTCTGCAGATAGCAAGATTCAGAACTCAAAGTCAGACCAATGGCTGCAGTCTGAATAGGTCACTTAAATTTATAGGCAGTGTTGCAAAATTTAGCTTTCAGAAAATGTCCGCCACAATAAAACTTTTATGACAATAAACATGCATCATTGAGAATTAGAGAGGGATTAACATAGAAAAATTATGTTCATACAGATTAAAGAAAATGGATTATTGATCCAATGGATAATTTGCCTTAGTTTTCTTTTTTTTTTCTTTAATCATGTTTAGTCATGATTCTTTCCCAAGAAACTACTGGTCTAATTTGTACAATAATCTAATCATGTGCCTAACTTTACATATATTAAGTTTCTTAACAACCCCCGAACGAGCAATTGGTCAAATTCTTCAAAGAAACTGACTGACGTATATTTGATTAACATGGCAAAGAACTCTACGGCTAGATGCTTTTTCATTGAGACCTTAATATCATGTAAATGGGAAAACAAGAGTATGCCAAAATTTACTCTTAACTTATCATCCAGTAAGTAGAAATAATTGCTTTGAGAACATAAAGTTGGAACTGCTATATTACCAACAGATAACATGGTAATCATGTAATTTTCTAACCTGATAATTACGTAATTTTCTTTTGCATACCTAAGGTAGTAATGACAGACAGTAGCTGCTTCATCTAAACTGTAGCGGGGCAAGTTGACACGAGCATCTACAGGAACATCTGGCAAGTCTTTCTGTAGCTTCCCAACTGCTGTTGAATGAGAAAAAGCACCCACCATCATGTCATTATGCATCATGGACCTAAAAGCATTTACCTGCAAAAGCAAAAATAGCTTTTCAAACAAAGTGCTGGTACCAACAACATTTCACTTTGACTATGCATTATCAAGAAAGGAAGTAACGGCAAAGGATAAAAAGTATTTTAAAAAGAATGAAATAAGAATAAGAGAACGGCAAATGATAAAAAAAAAAAAAAATTACTAACCTTGATAATTATTAAAGAAAAGTAACATTTATCAATCATGGTATACCATACTAGATGACACAAAAATACAAAATTCAACCATATAATCACATGATGAGCTGTTTTACTAACCGTAGCAAGTTCTCTAGCATGGATTGGTCGACAGGAACGAATCGTAACTGGCTCTTCATACTCACTGAACGTAAACCAGTTGTTATACTGGATAGAAGAGACAAAAACAAATAAGAATAAATAAATACATTTCAGCACCTTAGTATAATATTAAAAGTAAAATCATCTAAAGACTACTTAAGAAATGTAAACAGAAGATTTCATTCCAGAACCCATTTTTTTAATTTCAGAACCCATCTTACTTGATCAATTGCAATAAGTACAGGGATATCCTTCACAAGTGACAACTCTTTTCTTAAGCGAACTACTACTCCAACAGCTGCATGTGTGTGCTTGATTCCTATTTGAATCAAGTCATATAATGTTGAACCTTCAGGAATTGGCATGGACTCGATTCCTTTCATCCATCCCACACCAGCACCCTCTCCAAGTGGAACAGGATCAAAAATATGACATGGTAAATGCTTCAACTTGGAAAAATTATATTTCAGAAAATCCTGAAAAGAATTAACCAATGAAGCAAAATATGAATCCTGACATGGCTATGGAGCTTTTTAGGAAAATATCAGATTAAGAGAAACAGAGAGATTAAACAAGCAATGATAAGAACCTTCTAAAGAATTTTGAGGAACTGATAACAATTGAGTAGAGAAGTAATCAGGATTTGAGTTTTCTCCCCTTTTTTTCTTTAAGAAGGGAAATAGAGATTTCCAAAATTGTATTATGATTTTGTATTAAATAACTGCATATTTGTTGCAACCATACACATTATACATAAGCAACAGAAGGGAGAAAAAAAATGATATGGAAAAACTGAATATTCATCTCTAGATCATACCAATTGGTTCACCTCCAAATCATGAGTTCCCAGAATATTCATGTTTAGCTATGTCAATTGGTTACATAAAACTTGTAAATGATAATGTCTATCCGTCCATTTGTTACTTGTAGATTATTTTTCATTCCATGTATTTATCAGATCAAATGCCTTGTTGGTTACTTCTTCAGAAGTGTTTTCATATGTCATTGGCATAACATCCTCTTATGACTATGAGGTTTGGTTTGCCCTAGTCAATACCTTTGGCTCTCTTTGATGCGTCCCACATCGGTTGCGGAGAAATTACTGGACTGGTTTATAAGGCTGGGTTGTGCATACATCACTCTTTCTCATAATCAACAATTACAACTCCATATTAAACTATAAAAAATGAAGAATAATGACCTATTTGTCTCACAATATTTGCAGCATGCCAAATCTCTTGCAAATGAACTAACCACTGTTGGTTGTACCATCACCCTAACCGAATTTAATGTCATCATATACCAAAATATTGGTGAATACCATAATATTATCACTGCCCTTAACCTCAAATCCTAACTTGTTGCTTTCAATGAGTTACACAATTACTTACTTGCCCATGAGATTCTTCTCAAAAGCCAACAAGAAATTCCTATTGCCAACTTCACTACTTGAACCACCACTCCATCCCCACCTCTCATCAACCAACCCCCATCCTCTATCTCCAACACTCCATCCCCACCTCTCATCAACCAACCCCCATCCTCTATCTCCACCACACTATTTAACCGGCTACCTAGATGATATCATGGCCCATGCCAGATTTGCAATATGCGCAACCACACCGCAGATAGATGCCGTAGCAGATATGAATCTTGTAACCCTTAAGCCAATATGATGAATTTCACCAATAAAACCATGGCAAGTCCACAGCCATCCACACCCTAGGAAGTAAATTTTGAAATAAACTACCATGTCACTGATCTAGCTGCTCTGCATCTTGCGTCTCCTTATCATGATAATGATCAAATTCGGTTGGTAATGGACAAGGTCTAGATATCCCTCGCATTGGTAATAACTTTTTTATCTCATTGTTCTAAGTCTTTTCAACTTAAAAATATCTTACATGTCCCTCTATTTCTAAAAATTTGTTCTCTGTTCACAAATTTTGCATTGATAATAATTATTTTTTTGAATTTTGGCCCTCTTTCTTTACTATCAAGGATCAGACAACCACGCAAATTCTACTTCAGGGACAAAATAAGAGTGGTCTATACATCATGCCACCCTCACTGGTAAAAGAAGCACAAGTGGCGTCCCTTAGGAATGGCAACAGGACGGGTTCGGGGCGGAGTTCCCCGATCCCGACACCGACACCGACACCCCACCCCTGTACCCCAACCCCGCCCCTGAACCCCGACGGAAAAAAAATTTGGATCCCTATCCCCACACCACAAGAGGACAGGGATCCCCGATCCCCGAATTTTATTAAAATTTTTTATTTTATTTTAATGTTAAAATTATTTTTTTATTTTTTTATTTTAATTAATTAGTTAATTATATATTTTTTTAAATAAAAAAATATTTTTTACTTAAAATAAGTGTTATATTTTTATTTTATTATTATTTTTAAAATATGAATTATATTAAAATATAAATAATTATTATATATATAAATAATATAAATATATAAATATATTTTCGGGGTGAGGATCAGGGCAGGAAATATATATACTATCCCCGCCCCGTCCTCAGCACAAAAAAATCGGGATCGGGGGGGAAAAAAAATTTTATTTGAAAAAACCATCCCGTCCAGGTCAGGGTGGAAAAAAATTGCCATACCTAGCGTCCCTCTCCTTTGATGACTGCCACCGCAAGTTAGGACATCCTCATTCAACCATTGTGTCCAAAATCATTATTGATAATAATTTAGAATCAGTTTCAAATTATGTCTTCCAAGTGTACAACCAGCAGTATGGGAAAAATGAAAAAAAATAATTTACCTCTTGCTTCTCATCACAGTCAATTTTCTTTGATGTTTGGAGTTCTTCCCCTACTTTGTCAAAGTTAGATTTTCGTTATTTTGTCATTTTTGTTGATGATTTTACCAGGTTTACCTCAATTTATTTTATCAAAAATAAAAGTAATGTCTTTGCCTATTTTCTTAATTTTAAGGCATTAGTAGAAAATCAATTTAATACAAAAATCAAATCCTTCCAATCCGATTGGGGAAGAAAATTTCAAAAACTCAGACAATTTTTTCAATGAAAATTGCATTTTGCACCAGATTTTGTCCACATACATATGAGCAAAATCACACTACCAAAAGCAAAATAACACATTGTTAACATTGCTTGCAAACAATTATGTTCATTTTAAATATTGGCCCTATACATTTCAACATGTCATTTTCACCATTAATTTAATGCCCATTTTGATTTTTGCTAGCCTTAGAGCAATTGATCTTAATTTTGATTTTGAGAAAGATTTTAATTTGTCACTAATTCATCTCCTCTTCTTGGAGATTGTGTGGGCAACAATTTTAAATGAAAGCAATTCATATTTAATTTTTATAACTTGCATCCCTTTATGTAAATGTTTCCTTTACTTTGGCTATATAATAAAAATAAATTTAATTTTCACATTAAACCTTGTGTCTACTTAGGCTCTTCCACTAATCATTTTGGGCACCTATGTTTGGATAAGGACATGTAGGATTTATGTTGCCCTCCATGTTCAATTCAATGACAAGGAATTTTTGTTTCAGTCCTCCATGGAGCCCAACGCCACCCACTCTAGCTCTCTTCACCAACCTCACCTTAGCATGTCATCTAGACCTCTCCTACTCGGTCCCACAATAACACAATAACTGATCCTTCTTCTCCTCTCTCTCTCTCACTCCCTCTTATCTCAATCCTCATCTTTCTCTATTCTCATCTCTTTCTCTACATCCATCCTCTCCTACTTCTTGTCCTTCTCCTATCAAATCCTCATCTCAATCTTTACCTAAATCCACCTAATCCAACCTCTTATCCCTCTCCTATCTTATCATCATCTCATCCGCCCACCTCTCCCTCTTATCCTAATCCTTCCTCCACCTTATATTCTCCAAATAATCATCTTAGCCAAAATTTATCCTCATCAATACATGAACTTAATCTTCTTGTTGATCTCTCTCAATATGCCAATCCACCTGAAACTATTATTCATTTCAATTATACTCCTACCCGCACCCATCCCATGTCTTTTCGCCCCACCACCTTAGCTAAACACAACCGCTACAAAACAACCTAAATCAAACTATCTTGAAATTTGAACCTACCACCCATACACAAGCTAAACCTTACAAAGAGTGGTAAAATGTCATGAGAAAAAAAAAAACTTGATGCATTGCTAGCTACTCAGACAAGGACACTCGTTCCGAAACCATCGATGCAAATATTATTGGTAATAAATAGGTCTTTCGCATAAAACGCAGACTGGATGGTTTAGTTGACTAGTATAAAGAGCAGCTAATGGCCAAAAGATATCATCAAGAATCTGAAATTGATTATCATGAAATGTTCAGCCCTGTTATCAAGGCCACCACAATTCGGACAGTTCTATCCCACGTTGTCACCCAAAATTGGCCTCTGCACCAATGGATGTATCGAATGCCTTCTTGCATAGTTTTCATGACTTTTATACTTATATGGAGCAGCCCCGTGGGTTTATTGATTCCACCAAACCTGACAATGTTCATAACCTTACATGACTACTATGGCCTTAAACAAGCACTCATGCCAGGTTTGCCCGACTTTAGAATTTTCTCATCTCCATTGGTTTTACTTCATCTAGGCTTGACACATCACTTTTTATTTATAATCGGAGCTCACAATTTATTTTTCTTCTTATTTATGTTGACGATCTTGTGATTACAAGTTCTTCTCTCACTGCTATTCAAAAAGTGATCAAATCTTTATAGCAAGAATTTCCAATTAAGGATCTCGATGAACAGCAAAAGTATGTTCTTGACTTACTTTATCAATTTAGGATGGTGAATGCAAATGAATGTCTCACGCCAATCTCCACGACTTCACCCTTAACAAAATTAGATGGTGCATTCATGTTTGATGGCACTCAATATCGCAAAATAGTAAGTGCCCTCCAATACACCACCATGACATGGCTGACATTTCTTTCACTGTAAATCAATTATGCCAATTTATGCACTCTCCAACTCATATTCACTGGAAGGCATTGAAAAAGCTTCTGCACTATCTTGCGTCTACAACATAAAGGCTTGTTTCTTGCTTCTGCTTCCTCTAACCAGCTCTAATGTTTTACCAATTCTGATCTCATGGGTGGCCAAAAAATAGCCCACCGTGGCTTGCTCCTCCACAAAGCAAATACAAAGCTCTTGCCAATGGCACAACTACGCTCATTTGGATTCAAAATCTTCTTTTTGAACTTAGTGTTCTTAATGTCACGGTTCCAATCCTTTGGTGTGACAATATTGGTGTCATGTATCTTACTTTCAACCCTGTGTTTCATGCACGTACGAAGCACGTCGAATTGGATTATCATTTTATTCATGAGCGGGTTTTTCAAGTCAACTTCAAATTAGCTTCATTTTCATGGCTGATCAAATAGGAGATATCTTTATCAAACCTCTGCCTACCACCCATTTCTCTTCTTGTGTAGCAAGCTTCGTCTCCAACCTCATCCAACATTGGTTTGTTGGGGGGATGAGGTGTAAACGAAAATGTATATCCGTCCATTTGTTACTTGTAGATTATTTTTCATTCCATGTATTTATCATCTACCAGATGAGAACTAAGGTTATTGAAGTTCTATAGTTCAATACTTACGCAAACAGCATCTCAATAGATTATCATAGATTGTCCTTTAATCACTTCCTAAAAGTAAAGAGATTTAACGTTCTTGCCTTGAGAATCTTTTCTGCCTGAACAGGTGTGTCCCAAAGACCAGTTTCCGGGTTCTTATAAAAAAATCCACCATGAGTCCATTCCCGTCCTCTTGGGACATAAAACACCAGCCAACCCTCATCACGAGCCCATTGAATAAGCATTGCAAGCGTAATACTCTTCCCACAGCTAACAGGACCATCCAATACAATTTGCCTTCTCACTTTTGGACCTGGGAATATTAAGCAAATAAAAGCAATCAGTCTTAGTAATGTATACACAGGTATACATGTACGCTAACACCTTAAGTGAGCAAAAAGGTAGGAGCTAGGCAAAAATATATAAAGGTAAGATTTTTCGGTAATAAACTATTTGCCTACATAAGATTTTTGGTTTATGCCTTGCTTGAAAGATTTTGAACTGGAATTGGGCAACAGCTACCCGTAACAGTTGATTGCATATATTTATAACAAGTACAAACTCTCAAAAAAGGAAATGATTCTGGTGAGTAGGTCATAAAAAAATAACAACTTTACCATCAGAGGAATGAAAGGGAGGATCAACAATTCGTCTAAAATTGTCACGAAGATCCAAAAAACTCTGCCTAACAAGAAGAGCCCTTCGCATTGATTCCTCGAACTCTTTTACCATCCCCGTTGGCAATCCCTCCGGTAAGGCCCCATTCAGCCCCTCCTCACTTAATAAAAAGAGCCCAATTTAAATAACTAAAAAAAAAAAATCATAGATATGCAAATCAAACGAAAAGACACCCAATTGTAGGCATAAAAAGACCTGAACTTGAAATAGGTGCAGGTATCTTTACGAGTAAGCTGAGAAAGTGAAGTAGTCAAAGTGAAGAGAGGGCGGCAATTCGGACCCGCATCGAGGGACTGGATTTTCTCGTCCTCAGCTAGGCGGCGGGCTCGTGTAGCCCCATCGTCGAAGAAGGCAGGATCAAGTTCATCTGCAGTGGTAGGTTCTTCATTGGATCTTTTGGGTTTCTTATTGGAATTTTTATCAGATTTCTTGGCTTTGTAGAGAGAGGATTTGGTAGACTTGGAAGAGAAGAAGAACAAGTGATTATAATTATAATCCAATGAAGATAAAAGAGGAATCGGAGAATTGGGCTTCGGGCTCCATGAAAGATTGGGAAGAGGCTTCCTCACTGCGGCTCTAAGAATGTAAAACATTTCTCTCTCTTTGAGGAGAAGACACCGTCGATGAGAGGCTTTGGGTTTTTTGAGTTTCAGACCTGTGAGCCTTGCTGTAATTAGTTAAAAAGAGAGAATTCAAGAAAACTGTGTTTACTCGTGGAAAATTAGAAGAGTTTTCTAGGAAAAAAAAAATTAATAAAAATTGTGTTTACTTTGAATATTTCTACATAAATTTCATTTGAAAACTGTTTTCATTATTTTCACGCTTTTAATAGAAAAATAGAAAACAAGTTTTTATTATTTTCTTCATTCCAATGGCATCCAAACTCTTTTTTTCTTAATTGTATTTAATATTTTAATTTGTTTACTTGGCCATCTCCTCCTTCAATTTTTTTCATTCAAAATTTAACTTTTCATAATTTAAATATTTTTACAACATATTTTTAAGAAATTTTTTCAATAAAAATTTAATAATTTAAAAAATAATAAATTTTATTCTTTAATTCAAATTAAGCTAAGAACAAATTAAAGAAAAAAACTTACTAATTTTTTTAAAATTACCAAAAATATCTTATATTTATTTATTAGCAAATTAATTTAAAAATGAATGTATGAATAAATAAATATAAAAATTTTAATAATTAAAATAATTAATAAATTTTAATAAATTAATAATTTGAAAATTTAATCAATGTATGAAAAAAAAAGTTTATATTAATGCTAGAATAGGCAAATTACATGCATTTAGGTTATTCACAGGTTAAATTGGAATTCAACTCAACTCATCAAGGTAATTAGTGAACGAATTATTTGTTGAAAATGAACACAATCCAACATACTAAAAATAATTGGATTGGAATGGATTTCAATTTATCAATCCAACATCTGATTTTTAAAAGTTTTCCTTATAATTGCAGCTCTATATCAATTTTGAACTTTATTTTTATATCAATTTTCAATTTATTAGTTTATCAATTTCTTACACAATATTATAATTTAAATAGCAAAATAAATAAAATAATTATAAATTTTCACTGTTTTATTTTTACTAAATCAAATTAAACTATAGAATTGGGAAATTTTCATTATATATGCACTATTAAATAAAATTCATATAGAAAATAATTAAATACTTAGAAACTTCAAAAATTCAAAACTTAGCTAAAAATAGATAAAAATCCAAGAATACATGTTGATATTAGGGTGATTGATTTATATTTTGATCTTGACAATCAAATTAAATGTTATTAATATTTCTATTAGTGTGTATTTTGATAGTGCGTAAAATCTAAAGTCAATAGGAGTCTAAATACTTAATTAATTTTTGAAACATTGAAGAAGTTCCAAAAATCATGGTTGAAACACTAATATTGCACCCGCAACAGATATTTCGTGATTGTTCCTGAAGAAGCACGATTGCACCTCACATATGCATAAATAAGTCAAAATATACATGTTAAGGCGCAATCGCGATGCTGATTGCAACAAGAGAATCGTGACTGCAATAAAACTATGGGAGATGCACCTAAAACTCCAATGTGGTTTGTGGTGTCGTTCGCGACCATGAAGCATCTTGCAAAAGGAGTAAGCGCGACCGCTACATTCTAGTGTGACCACGAGATTCATACGAAATTGACCATTGGAAAGCGCCTTCACTAGATGCTACCACATGTCCAAGCTACAATCAGGGTTTTAGAAATTTTTATACGCCTTCAAAGTTCGCAACTGCAACTATCAAAAGCGTGATCGTAAAATTGTCAAAGCCAAAACCCTTTGTGATACAGATTAGTTCACAACATCAAATGCAACTGTGAAACTTGACACGAAAGGCCACATAATATAGTCGTTGGAAGTGGGAGTTGTCACATATCAAGAACCACTAGACATTTAAATCTCACGACGGCGATAGTAAAATAGCAACCACGAATTGACTCATGTAGACAATATGGCATTAGAATATTAGAGAGAGTTATGACCACCATTTGTAACAACTAATTGGTGGATAAACAATATAAATATCCCACCAAGGCCATTAAATGTATCTTAACAACTTATAAGTGTTCAAACTCTTGCATTTTGATTTCTCAAACTTTTTTTGTATTATTAACGAGTTTTTATGGTTCAAGTGTTAGCCTTAAACACTTGGATTTTGTAAAGGTTATTGTATAAGTCATAAACACAAGTAATTAGTTATTGTATTAGCCATTAAAATACAAAAGAATTTGGGTTAGTGTGAGCCAGGAGATAAAATACCTAATTGGGAGTTAGTAAAACTTCATTGTAACTCTTTAAATGAGTTAGTGAAATATGTCATTGAGATTAGGGAGAGGATGTAAGCATAATTAATATTTGAACCTCTATAAATCTTATATATTTTCTCTCTTCTCTTAACTCTATAATCATATATTGTTTATTTACCTAAGCCAAAATTTTTATTTGCCACCAATTCATCCTTTCCCCCTTCCCTTTTTTTTTTTGTGATTGTTTGGGTCATAATCGGTATAAGAGCAAAGTCTAGCATCAAAGTTTAACAAACATTAAAAAAGACTTAGCAATGGCTAATGAATAACTCCAAAGCCTCAAGTTGTATTTTGATGGGTCAAACTATGCCCATTAGAAGTTTAGAATAGAGACATATCTTGATAGTGACGAGATAAATGTATGGGATAGTGTGGACAAGAAATGGACACCACCAACCAAAAAAGGAACAAATGGTGAAGAAAAAATTATTCTAAGAGACGATTGGACGAAGGCCCAAAATAGGGTCAATAGCAAGAATAAGAAGGCAATGACCATTCTCACTAGCTAAAGACCTATTGAAAAGTGTGGTAAAGTTTAACATTGTCAAGCCGTTTATGGTATAAGAAAGACACTAGAGAACTACCGTTAAGGAACCAAACAAGTAAGGTCCATAAAGATTTAGCTTCTTGTCATCAAGTATGAATTATTCAAGATGAAGCCAAATGAGTCCATCATCGACATGATGAACCATCTTCTAGCCATTATAAATGGCATGAAAAAACTTGAGAGACAGTATAGCTTGGAAGATATCAACAATAAAATTTTAAGGAGTCTTCTTATGAAGGATTACGATTCAAAGGTTCTTAGTATTGAAAAAGCTAAAAAGGATTTGAGCATCATTCCTTCCGATATGCTTATTGACAAGCTTATAACACATGAGATGGATTTTGCAAGGGATAGAGAACTTGAGGGAAAAATAAGAAGAGAAAGCAGCACTCAAAGCTTCAACCTCCAAGCCTCAAAATGAAGATCTCATTAGTGATGAGGAAATTGAGGAGATAGCCATGTTCTCAAGGAATATCAAAAGGATGATCACCAATAAGTATGACTTGGTCAAGAACTGATGCATCCCACATCGATTGCGGAGAAACTCCTAGACTGGTTTATAAGGCTAAGTTTAAACCTTCCCTTTTGAGCGCGCTTTTGGGGCGAAGTTAAGGGCCCTGATCCTTATCATTTGGTATCAAAGTCAGCCCTGTACACCGGTGTCCCTTCGGGTTACGACAGATCACCGACCAAGGCAGTCGGGGTCTTAAGGGGGTAGGGATGATCTGTCCCACATCAGTTGCGAAGGAACTCTTAGACTGGTTTATAAGGCTGGGTTCAAACCTTCCCCTTTGAGCGCGCTTTTGGGGCAGAGTTAGGGGCTCTAATCCTTATCATTTGGTATCAGAGCCAGTCCTGTACACCGGTGTCCCTTCAAGTTACGATAAATCGCCGACTGAGGTAGTCGGGGTCTTAAGAGGGTGGGGATGATGCGCCCCACATCGGTTGCGGAGGAACTCCTAGACTGGTTTATAAGACTGGGTTCAAACCTTCCTTTAACTTCACCCCAAAAGCACGCTCAAAGGGAAATGTTTGAACTTAGCCTTATAAACCAGTCTAGGAGTTCCTCCGCAACCGATGTGGGACACATCATCCTCACTCCCTTAAGACCCTGACTGCCTCGGTCGGTGATTTGTCATAACTCGAAGGGACACCGGTGTATAGGGCTGGCTCTGATACCAAATGATAAGGATTAGGACCCCTAACTTTGCTCTAAAATTGCACTCAAAGGGGAAAGTTTGAACCCAGTCTTATAAACCAGTCTAGGAGTTCCTCCGCAACAGATGTGAGAAGCATCAAGAACTATAAACAAGAAGCCTCAAATTTTGCTAAAAATAACTCATTATCCAACAAAAGCAATGAGGAGATCAAGTGCAAAAAGTGTAAAAAAAAAAAGACATATCAAGTCAGAGTGCCAAAAGCTCATGAAGTACAAGAGGAAACCTTACAAAGAAGATGGAGGTAAGGGTCACAAAGCTAAATGGAATGATAACTCCTTATGATGTATGCAAGAGAACCACAAATAAAGGATATGATTGACAGTCTTTTGTCAATGGAGTGAAGCAACCTTATCTCATTGAAATATATCGAAAAGGAGTTCAAAAGCCTATTCAAATGATCCAAATCAATGTAGGGCGTATTCCAAGTCATTGGAGGTAACATTGGAGCTTTAAAAGCAATATGGGGCCTAAAATTCATAATCAAGCTTATGGGCTAACACTACACAAAGGCAAGGCTAAAGTGAAGATAAAATGAATCTTATATGAAGATTCAAGTCGAATGGACTAAACAAGGCAAAGTCCATAAAATTGAAGGTTACAAGTTATGTGCAACTCATGTTCAAGTCATGTGCAAATCATGTGCTAGAAGTCATGTGCCAAACCTATGCAAGACATGTTTCATCCATGTGCAAGTCATCATGTGCCAACCATGTGCTCAAGATCATATGCCAACCATGTGCTCAAGATCATGTGCCACGCATGTGCCTACTTATGTGATTTGGGGCTTAACTTGTAATTGGACTTAATTATGTATATGGGTTGTCTATTTTAATTATCTTAGGCTTTAATTAGTGATAGGCATGTGGGCCAAATGATATGAAGCTCATCCCACAACTTGTCCCATTTTACAAGGATTTAATTAGTGTCCGTAGGACTCTACTTTTTAGAATTCAAGTTAGAATATGACTGTACTTTTAGGAGTTGAGTTAAAATAGGAGTTGAGTTAAAATAGGACTTAGTTATCCTTTACCATAAAGGATTCCAAGACTTAGGGCTATAAATACTCATTTAGGCATATTTTTACATATTAATGAATCAATGAATGAATAAAAACGAATTTGAGTGTTTTTCTTTAAAGTGAGGCAAATTTGCATCTCTTTATTACCTTTAGGAATTAGTTACTTATCAAGTGATATTTCTTGTGGAATGGCTATTCTTAATCATCCTTATAATCTTGGTTCTTTGCTACATTTGTTAGCTTTGGATCGGATTCAATTTATGATCACCATAGCTTAAGGTTTGTTTACCTTATCTTGTTGAGGGGTTTCAAGGCACGGTCTTTAGGGTTCCGCATCAGTTTGGTATCGGAGCTTTTAGTTAGGTAATCATTATTTATCCTTTATTATTGCTTTCTAGTTAGTTAGATTTAAATTCTGTCATTAGAGGTACCTTAGGAAAATTTTTTGCCAGAAAGAGTAAAATTGCATGTTCGGGTTTTTTTGAATTCTTTGATATGTTTGAGGTTTATTTAGTATTAATAGCTTCTGACTAGTGTTATTTGATTAAAAAACACTAATAAAATCATAATTTCAAATTTAGCACCAAAATTGTGAAATTGTGTTATTTTGAGCTTCAAGTTGAAATCTTGTGATTATTGATTGCTGGAATTGTTTGGTATCATCATAAACTATTGCAATCCAAGTTAAATAATTGGTTTTGAGGTTGAAAAGTATAACTTTTGAATTCAAGTACCTTAGTGATCATATTGAGCGTTGATTTGATCTTGAGGAATTGAACTTATCAATTAAATATACCTTGAGTTCTTGCTATTTGGTGATAAATTAAGGTTGAATAAGGGTTTAATTAAGGGACAATCGGCTACTTACTAGGAGGAAACTAGTTCTGATTTTTATTCCATATTTTCTAATTCTTTGTGCTCTTAAGTTTTCATTCTTTTAATTTTGTCCTTTTTGTGTCTAATTACATTAGTTAAGCCTAATTTGCATTCTTAGATCTAATTTGAACAAAAATCAGTAGCATACACCTATTTAAATTCATGTATAGCTTTAAATATAAATTTCTTTCACATCAGTTTACTTCTAGACTTTGTTCCATTCATTCTTGTTAGGGTTCATTGTTAATTCTTACCATAGATCACTTGTCTATTGTTAGATTTTGTTTCTAGTTCTTACTTGTAATTTTGAGATTCAAATTTTAAGTGGTAAGAGGCAAGAGAGGTGAGCTTAAAAGAGGGTAAAAGCCATTATTTGTGTGAAACACGAGAGTAGTTATATTATGATTTGAGTGAAACACATGAAAAAGTTATTGTGAGGTCATTTTACTTCATTGTTACTTTCTTGAATTACTAACCATGTCAAAGGAAAGCACAAGAGGAAGTAGTAGACATGAGGAATATGGTGATTATGTGCCAACGGATGTTGTTCAATCTTACATTCAAATATTGGAAAAATTATAGACAAGATGGAGAGACAAAATCAGCAAACTGAAGATTTGAGGCAGCAAAGTATCTTTGACACAAGAAGATCAAGAGAGGGGTCTCGACCTCAAGGCATTAGGAGGTTTCAATCTCATGAAGAAAAAAGTATTTTGAACATTATGATAATGATAGACAAAGAAGAGAAAGAAAGAAAGACAAAGCATCTTCAGTGAGTTCCTTTCAAAAAGAAATGGACAAGATGTGTGCTAGGATTTATAGGTGGGGGCATGAAGAGAATGAAATGAAGAATCCTTATCCAAGAAGGTGTAAAATTCAAAGTTCAAATTTTCATTATGAATTTGATTTTGTTCCTAAGTTTAAAATGGTGGATGAAGGTAAGAATCAAATTCATGAGGATATGAATGATGTTCATAGTAGTGAAGTTGAAATTGTAGGTGAGAGTATTGATTCTATTTCACTAGAAAACGTTAATGGTGTTAGTGTTATTGAGATAAAAAGCAAGCCTAAAGTGAAGATAAAAGGAGTCTTATATGAAGATTCAAATCGAATGGACTAAACAAGGCAAATTCCATAAAATTGAAGGTTACAAGTTATGTGCAACTCATGTTCAAGTCATGTGCTAGGAGTCATGTGCCAAACCTGTGCAAGACATATGCCATCCATGTGCAAGACATCATGTGCCAACCATGTACTCAAGATCATATGCCAACCATATGCTCAAGATCATGTGCCACGCATGTGCCTACTTATGTGATTTGGGACTTAACTTGTAATTGGGCTTAATTATGTATGTGGACTGTCTATTTTAATTATCTTAGGCTTTAATTAGTGATAGGCATGTGGGCTAAAGGATATGAAGCCCAACCCACCATTTGTCCTATTTTAGAAGGATTTAATTAGTGTCCTAATTCAAGCAGGGCTCTACTTTTTAGAATTCAAGTTAGAATATGACTGTACTTTTAGGAGTTAAGTTAGAATAGGACTTAGTTATCCTTTACCATAAAGGATTCCAAGACTTAGGGCTATAAATACTCTTTTAGACATATTTTTACATATCAATGAATCAATGAATGAATAAAAATGAATTTGAGTGTTTTTCTTTAAAGTGAGGCAGATTTGCATCTCTTTATTACCTTTAGGAATTAGTTACTTATCAAGTGATATTGCTTGTGGCGTGGCTATTCTTATTAATCCTTATAATCTTGGGTTCTTTGCTACATTGGTTAGCTTTGGGTTAGATTCAATTTATATCACCATAGCTTAAGGTTTGTTTACCTTGTCTTGTTGAGGGGTTTCAAGGCACGGTCTTTGGGGTTTCGCATCACCTTAAGCTATCCTAACCAAAATGAAGAGGAGGTGACAAACTTACTTTTCATGGCACTTAAGAACAATTCTAGTGATGAGGTGTGTTTTACTTCTCTTGCTTGTCTTGATGTGTGTGACAGACTTGATGATGATGGTGATGATTTATTAGAAGTCATGAACCTTGAGGTAGAGAAGTATAAAAAGAAAGAAGAATTTTATAAAAAGAGTTGTTTTAAGCAAAAAGATCATTTGAGTTTATCTTCAAAAGGTGGTCTTAGAGCTAAAAACCTATAATAATTCTCTTAAGAAATCGTTGTATGAGATTTCTTCAAAATCCTCAACCAATTCTTTACTTAAAGAAAACAATGCTTTGAAAATGAGGTTGAGGAGTTTAGGAATTGAAAAATGAGGTTGAGGAGTTTAGAAACTCTATCTCAAAATTTCACAAAGGGAAGAAAAATTTGGATACACTAATTGTATCTCAAATACTTGCCTTGGTGAGACATGGGTTAGGCTTTAATGGAGTATTATCATCATCATCCCCACCTAGTATTACTTTTGTTAGAGTTAGCACACCACAAACCTCTTCTGTTGAGGTAGTAGCCTCAAAGGCACACACCAAACCCACTACTCAAAAGAAGGGTAGTAAATGGTCATTTGGCCTAAGAGGTAAACCATGTCTTTATGTACAAGAGGCAAACCATGTCTTTATGTACAAGAGGCATACACATAAGAGTTCATCCACTCCACATGCATGCTCATATTCTTGTTCACATGCTAGCATAAGTAAAGTATTGAAACCTAAACCTTATGCAAATTAGCAAAACAACTTTAAGACCAAACAATGTCATTATTACATGAAGCATGTGCACTTAAACATTCACTGTTTGATAAAAAAGGCTCATTGAAAACCTTCTAAAGCTAATCTCCAAGGATCCAAGTACATTTAGGTGTCTAAAAACAAAACTTGAAATGTTTTTCTTATAGGTGTGCTTAAAGTCCACAACAAATGAGAATGTTTGGCTTGTTGATAGTAGATGCTCAAGGTACATGACCGAAAATATAAGCCTATTCACCCAAATTAAGCAAATTGATGGTGGTAAGGTTACCTTTGGAAACAATGTCAAGGGTAAGATAATTAGCATTGATTCTATTGGATCAAATGATGTTTCTTTGATTGATGATGTTTTGCTTATTGATAGTTTGAAACATAATATTTTGAGTGTGAGTCAATTATGTAATAAGGGAAACTAAGTCACCTTTAACTCTAATAGATGTCTTGTAACCACCTTAAATGAATAAGAGATATTTAAGAGAGATAAAGATGACAATGTTAGAGAGGTGCTCTAAAGGCAATCATATTAGTCACTTTATGTACTCATTTATTATTAATAAAAAATAATTTTCATTATATTGGTATTCATTAACATGAACAAATGTTGATATTAAAAGCCCTTTAATAAAGTCCCTAGTATGAAACACAACATGAATAAATCATGATGAGATCATGATGGTGAGATTTCTATCATGTGCAATTGTGTTTATACCTAAATGATCCCTAGTCATAAGATTAACAAAACATGACTGTTAATCTGGATAGACTAGCACGTGTTATGCTTCTTTACTGGATCAATCAGTTGATCTCATAAGCTTCAAACATGAGATGTTTAGAGTTAATATGTGGATGTTTGCTAAAGTAGTCAAGTACATTAGATGACCTAGTCATGAGACAATCACATGAATTTTCTATTCAATGTTAGTGATAATCTCATCATAACAGTGGTTCAAATATCCTTAGACTTGAAATACTTAAAGTTATCTTGGATACAGAATCATATACTTTGACTTCATTCTTGTTGCCTCTCAGAGATCATTCATAGGATGGTGATTAGGTATAACTTAAGGTTTTTGAAGGTAGTTGAGTAGTCAATAGAGAATTCACTACTCCTAATAGAAGGAGAGTATACCTATGGCCTATTGTAGAGATCATTACTTAGAAATCTTTGGTCGAGATAGATATGTCTTGAATATGGTCTTTAATAACATATCTAATAGAGTAATGAGTTTCAAAGATAAAAACAAATATCACTTAGACTAGATGTGATGTAATTAGTCTAGTGAGAGTTGACATATAGTTCATACTCTGAACCAAATGAGATAAAGTGGTGAAAAGACTAATTGCACGATAATTATCTATATAAGGGTTTATAGTTAAACTATTGACTTTTTTTTAGGTTAATTGGGGGTCATGATGTGTTGCTATGATATACTCAAAATTATGTGATGATCTGAATTGCCAACATAATTGGGAATCTAATAGGTCACATGCATAGAAGGAATGAAAAAAATATGAAATGAGCTTTGGATTGGATCTAAAATATAAGAGAGAAACTTTTGGGTTGGATGAATTCGCGAGCATGAAAGAGTTTCGTAGTAGTGGGCTGACACATGCTCATCGCCAACGTGTGTGACAGTGGCACTTGCTATGGTGAACCTCTGTCACAAGCATGACAGAGGTGTCACGGGTGTGATAAACCCACAATAAAGTGTGTACCTTGGCAAGCTGTGCGCTTTGCACCTAGGGGAGTTCATAATTCGGTTTGATCAGTTTAAACTAAAAATTTGTAATCAAACTAAAAAAGTCGATTTTTAAACACTTAAACTTTTAACCAAACCAAACACTACAAAAATATGCAAACCCATTATGCTATTTAGATTTGATTTAGATAATCGGTTTGATAAATAAATAAAGAAATTAATTAATTAATATCATAAAAAATTGGACAAGTATTAAGTTAAACTATGATCAAAATAATAATATGAATATCATCCAAAATATAAAAATTCAGCTAACTACTTTAACTTCTAAAAAATTTAAAATATTTGTAAAAGAAGTAAATTCTTGCTCAGTTATGGTGTTCCTAGAAGTTGATGAGTATAGGTAATTAAAAAGTCTATAATTTTAGAAAACTATGAAATTATTTCTATTAGTGCACTATATATATATACACTTTATATTATTGGTTCAGTATGATTTATTAGATTTATATTTTTTTAATCCAAACTAGACAAAAAAAATTAGTTTTTAAAAATTTTAAAATTGTAACCATTCTGAAACTACCTAAACCACGATTTTCAATTTGGATTGAATTGGATAGATTCAATTTGGTCGGTTTAGTTAATTTTTATACAACCCTACCCATAGCCATTAGCATGTCACGCACGAGATGCCTGCGGTGCATGCTTGACGATATGCAATTCAACAGTTTTCTATTCTGAATAGGAAGCCAAACAAGGTTTTATGTGTTCAACTCTAATTATGATTAAATAACTTATAAAAACCCTCTTAAAGGCTTAGAAACCAAGCTGTCACCTTGAGAAAATATTAGACATTCGCTCTTTATGTTCTCTCAAAGTTAATCATCTATGAAACCACTTAAACCATGATTTTCAATTTGGATTGAATTGGATCGATTGGATTTGGTCAGTTTGGTTAATTTTTGTACAACCCTATCCATAGCCATGAGCATGTCACGCATGTGATGCCTACGGTGTGTGCTTGATGATGTACAATTCAACAGTTTTATATTCTGAATAGGAAGCCAAACAAGGTTTTATGTGTTCAACTCTAATTATGATTAGATAACTTATAAATACCCTCTTAAAGGCTTAGAAACCATTTGCCACCTTGAGAAAATATTAGACATTTTTTCTTCATGTTCTTTCAAAGTTAATTCACTATTGCTAGTATTTTGGTACTTTAAGACATGACTATTGTGGTTGTTTCTTTTGTTCCATCACATCAATTACTATTAGAGGCAATTTAGCTATTAGATTATTGTGGTTTGCTACAATTCAACAAGAAGAAAAATCTCACAACTTAGAAAATCAAGAGTTGAAAACAAATATAATATTATTCATCCTTATTAATGGTAGTATCTGATTTTGATATACATAGAGTGTTCCATAGATTTTAGGTTGATAAAAATTTTAAATTTTACTACTATGATGTATGTGATAGACATTCAAAACCCAATAGTTATATCACAACCACCCTATGTAAATCAATATTAGATTTAATTGAAGTATCAATGAGATTGATTGATTGAAAAATAAACAATTTGGATTCCCTCACTCCTCAAAAATGAATTTGATTCTATTTGGTCCTAAATTTATTTATGCATTCAATTACATATTAATATAATGATATTAGATGTTTTGAATGATAAATGATTGGTTTAAATCGGATTTAAATGTGAAATTCTAAATTATGCATAATTGCTGAAATTTCTAGGGTTTATAAAACCTAGTATAGTCGATTAAGTATATTAAGGGGTTGTCTGGTTGTATTTGTTAATTTGATTATTCAAACATGTTTATAACATATTTAGAATATGCTTTAACATTTGGAAAGAACCTAATATGATACAAAAATTATTTTTATTCATGGCATAAACAAAACTGAAATTAGAGCAAAAACCCTAGCCATACATTGGGACTGTTTTTGTATGTGTGATTTGTTAAGATGTAATTTCGTGATCAACACCTCATGATGTCATTTTTATATCAATTTCATGTTAAAACCAAATTAAATTTGTGTTTAAAATTCCTTGCATATTCTACTTCATGTATGATTTAATTTAGGAAATTTTATACAATTAGTATGCTAGTTAAGTTTTTATAATTTAGAATATATAATGAATTTATTTAACTATTTTAAATTGATTGTAATATGCCTATTTTGATGAGAATGAATTCTAAATTTTTCATCATTTTCGAAAATGAATTTAATTTGGTTTATAAAAGTATTTTCTAATCCTAGTTTGACTAGGTTTTGGTATCCTAGTTTGACTAGGTTTTGGTATACAATTGCAATTAGGAATGTTTAATCCTATTTGGCATGAAACTAACGATTAATTAAGGTAATTTAATTATGAATTAACAACTAGTTAGATTTTAATTTGATATTTAATGTAACACCACATCTTATACATTTGAGTTTAACCTATCCCTGTATCAATTAATCACACATAGCATGCTGGAAAGACAAAATACCCTGTTAACATTGGTAGTAAATTTTTTTTTTTTATATCATATCCTGTAAAATCAACTAATGACTTTGTAAGTCTCATATCCTATAATACATGTTAATGACTTTGCAAGTCTCATATCCTGTAATATTATTCAATGACTTTTCAAGTCAACATTAAAACCCACAATACGATATATCACATATATTAAAACATAAACTTTACCCATAAATATTTACGAGTTAATTTCATTTATACATTTTTAAAACCCATTCTAAACTGACTGTACATATTCAACCATATAAATACAAAATGCAGATGACATATTTTTATGCTTGTGTGGAATGCAAGGAGAGAGAGAGTGATGAGGCTCAACCAATTACCTGTGCTCCATGTCTTCTATACACTACTCAAAATGAGCTATCACTTTTCTTTACCTGAAAAATGATGCAAATTGATGAGTTGCAGCTCAGTGAGAATAATCATCCAATGAGCTATAAAGTACCAAACAACTCATAGTAATAAATCACAAATCCAATATATACCATATATTCCATTCCATTCATCAGTATCATATATGTATCAATAAAGTTGAAACATATAATCATTACTCTTTATGTATGCAAATGCTTTGCTTATTTCATTTTGTTGTGACCAAGTTAAACAGACATTGCCCCGGGTTTCCATGTGAATATTTTTCATGTGAACATTTGCATTTGCATTTGCTAGCTAGCTTGATCATTTGTTTCATTTGCACATTTGTTGGGTCATAGGCCTCTTCTTTTGCTTTACAATATCGATTAACTAGTCACAACGCCTTTTTAGTCCATATGCATATGCACTTGTATTTAAGCATTCATCAACCATTGCATCTTTATCATATACAACATACATATATTCCATATATACCTCATATGTCAAGCATATACCTTGCATATACTATACATATACCATGTATATATATCACATATGTCAAACATATACCTCAAATATACCACAAGTATACCGTTTATATGTACCACAATGTCACAAATTATCCATCATTACATTATCAAGGACCAATCATGACAATCATATGAATCACATAGCAAGCAACATTCATTTGCACTAAAGAATTCAATCGATAATTAGACTCACCGTTCTCTTTTGATTCCGACCTCTAACTTATTGTCTATCCACTCCTTGTGGGTCTCCAATATGTTGCGAGCCTAATATGAAAATATAATCAATTAACTCATGATTAGGTAGACTTAATGTGGCTTAAACAAATTAATATGCATTGTTCATGTCAATAGTTAAGATTTTTCCTATGAGGCAGTATGACGTTATGAGACTGTTTAGCCTATAACTTTTGCTATAATTGACCAATTAATCTGATTCTTGTTCCTAATTAACAATAACATATTAACATTTCAGACCAATTGGAGCATTTTACAATATTTGGTGGAATTGCTAATAGTGTTTTGTTTTCTGCCTTGTTTTATGCCTTTAGGCAGTTTTAGGGTACTCATTTGGGTTCATCATAACTTATAATATATAAGTACTATTTTAATGAAACTTTACAAAAACTTATATGGGTTCATATGGAACATGTTTCATGTTTACAATGTTTATCAATTATGTCTCTAAGGGCTTCGAATTACAACAAACATTTTATTGGTCCAGAATAGAATTGGCTTCCGGACCAGTATGGCTTCCAAAGGCCATAACGTAGTCTATATATAACCCATGAAGCTGAAATTAGTACCTCAATTTAGCTAAGACATATACCTATAACTTTCCTATTTTGACAATTTACAGAATATAGCTCTAACAAGCTCACATAGGCCAAACAAGGTGCTGGAACTGCCCAAGGCACTTAGTAGGCATTTCAAACCATGGAACAGTCATGGTTCCATTCACCATAACTCAACATTTACAAGACCTATGAACCTGAAATGTGGTATAAAGATACATAACACATATATCTACAACTTTGATGTTTTGAGGTACTTCAAATAGGGGCTTTAACATATTCGAAATCAAAGCACACAGTAGCTAACTTGGTTAGGGTTCACACCCTGACCAGTTTCAGTAGAGAGAGAATATATCTTCCTATACATAACATCTTTCAAAACTGTTTATATATACACAAATATAAGACATAAGGGAACAATGTTTGTGTTTTACACTTGTCTAGAATCAATTTCTATTAATATCAAAATCGGGGTGCAATTCAGTGCCTAATATTGAACCTAAGCAACTCAAATCAACCCTATAGCAATAAGAATTGATTACTTACCAAGAACAACCTTGCAAGGGATCAATTTTCCTCAAAAATCAAGTGAAACAAGGATGAATTGAAGTCTGAAATGGAGGAAATTGAAGAAGAAGTTGGACTGGAGAAGAAGGCAGAAATGGGAAAGAAAAATGAAGATAAAGCCAACTTGTTTTTTGTCATTTTGTCATTTTTTCATTTTCTCTTCTTCTCTTCTCTTTTCTCTTCTCATTTCTCATTTCTCTTCTCTTCTATTTCTCTTTTGTGTAATTTTCATTTTATTTTGTCTATATTATTATTATTATTTACATATATTTATAATTCCACTAATTCACACAATAATACAGCTTAATCATTTGGCCCGATTTAACTAAAGTAACAATGTAAATGTTTACTAATCTTAATCTAATCATTTTGCTTAATTTAATTTAGTTACCTTATTCAATTCATTTCTAATACTTTGTTATCCTCATTTAGGTTATAATTACACACGTGCAACTCGATACAAGTGCCAAATACTAGGACACATAGCTAGCGCGTGTCATAAACTTGTTCCTACGAAAATACCTATGAAATGCACGTGTTCAATTGAATTGTATGCAAGATGCTTATGTTCAATGAAATGCATATGGGGAAGGTCAAGGATGTTACAGTTAATGTGATTAAATGATTAGATTCAGATTTGGAAGTTACATGTATCAAATGGAAGTAACCTAATTGGCTAAATAGGCAATTTTAGGAAATTTTTTGATATTATCAAACGTATGCCTAATTTGCATGATTTCTTTTTACAAAGTATTTCTAAATATTTTTATGATCATGTAATGAGATTAGATGATATATGTATGATGAATTTCACATTGGTCCAAATAATCCAACATAAGGTTTCAAGAGTTGAAAATAAGAGAATCCAAAATGTTACTTTTTATATTACCTTTATTTTATGCATTAGAGAATACATGCTAGGGGTGTATGCAATGATATGATATCATGATTATGGACTATACCAATGTGATTGTTCATACATAGAATTTTTGTTTTTGGTAAATAGTGTCAGCGAGTCCCTGCTTTTCTCTTATCTTCTGTTGTATTTATCTTTTCATCTCATTCCCTCAAATGTAACTTGAGATTTTCTTATGAAGAATTATATAATTAGATGTCATAAGATTAAGATAAAATTGAAGTGCAAAGAAGCAAGAAGCCAAGGAGATGACACCCAAAGCGAAGAGCATTAAAATAGAAAATTATTTTCTATTTTGATGTTGTAACTTCATTCATCTACCTAGGTGAGACTTAATCAATCCTTTTATAGCTTGAATGATTGATATGTCCATAATCATGACCATATGGTTAAAGTAACTAATATATCTAGTATGTGATTGATGAATATATTATACCAAACAATATGATGAGATTAAATTAAAGAAAATCCCTAAATAATATATATTAAGGTCAATGCCTTTTATTAATATGATAATAATCAGAGTTTTTTAATCTTATATCATTGAAATGAGCCTTAAAGGAGTTCAAAAGCCTTTATGATGCGAGCCAAGACAACAGAAATGATCTTACATGCCATGAAGGAGATGGATTAGTGATGCCACCTGGTCCAATCATAAGATCAAACAGAAACAAGCTCAAGGCAGCCTTGCAAATGTATATTCAAAGCTTGGTGACAAAAGATATCAAGGAAAAGGCTTGGATCAAGCTTGAAGAGATGGAATCGGTTGGTGATCCAAAGCTTGTGACACTCATTGGGACATGTGATGGTGAAGACAACTAGCCTAATGGGCTAGAGAAGAAGTCTATATTACAAGCTTCAAGTCATGTGCAATATGCTATGTTAAGGTGGACTTATGTTATTTCATGGTTGGGCCTAAGATTAAATTTAGTGGGATGTTTTATTTTAATTATTGGAATGTGATTTCATTTAAAGACACATGATCAACCTTATTCTAACTTGTCTTAGGTGTGTGGGCCTTATAAAATTAAGCCCATTTGTTTGTCCTTAAGTTATTAGGGTCAGATTGGTCTTTTCTTCATTTTTGCACCTAGGGTTTGGTTTGTAGAGGTATAAATACCTCCTTATGCGTGTAAGACAATCAGATTGGTGATTAAGATCAAAAGTTGAGTGTTCTTAAGTTTTCTTCAAGTGGGAGGTGTGATCTCCATTGATATACCAAAGATTGTTTTCACTCATCAGGTTGGTAACTAATTTGTGGCGTGAATCCAATTTTCTTTTCATACTCTTTGTTACCAATTCCTTGCTGTTTTGGGGGTGAAGAGTCTAATCTTGCAATTGGTTAAACTTAAGATTTGTATCAAATTGATTTGGAGGCAGTCTAGACTTAGATTCTAGGTGGTTGCTGCATCACTTTCATATTATCCAATTCAATATGGGGCGTGTTCCGATCCACAATCAAGTTTATCGGTTAACACTACACAAAGGCAAGCCTAAGGTGAAGATAAAAGAAGTCTTTTCATGAAGATTCAATTCAAATGGGCTAAACAAGGCAAAGTCCATAAACCATGAAAATTAAAAGTCATGTGCAAATCATGTGCTAGGAGTCCTATGCCAAACATGTGCAAGACATGTGTCATCCATGTGCAAGATATCATGTGCCACAAATGTGCCCACTTATGGGATTTGGGCTTAACTTGTAATTGGGTTAATTATGTATGTGGGCTGCCTATTTTAATTAACTTAGGCTTTAATTAGTGATTGGCCAACCCACCACTTGTCTTATTTTAGAAGGATTTAATTAGTGTCCTAATTCAAGTAGGACTCTACTTTTTAGAATTTGACTATGCTTTTATAAGTTGTGTTAGAATAGAACTTAGTTATCCTTTACCATAAAGGATTCAAAGACTTAGAGCTATAAATACTCATTTAGGCATCATTTAGATTACATAAATGAATGAATGAAAATGAATTTGAGTGTTTTTCTTTAAAGTGAGGTGGATTTGCATCTCTTTATTACCTTTAGGAATTAGTTACTTATCAACTGATATTACTTGTGGTTTAGTGAGTTTTTAGGTTCTGGTTCAAATTCTATTAGGGAAGTAGCACATATACACTTAATTTTTTCCTAGTTTTGTCAATTTGTTGCATTCTTTGTTTTCTATTCTTGACTACTGTCCTACTTGTTTCCATTGTATTAGTTGAGTAATTTTGCATTCCATATTTCTCAAATAACACATATTATATATGGACACCTCATTCTTCATCCATGTGTGCATATATCATACTTCATTGCTTTCATTTCATTAATTTTGCTTCTAGTTTTGTGATGTTTCCTTTCTTTCTTAGGAATTGTCTATTTTAATTTTCTATTTGATGCTGAACCCCAAAGACCGTGCCTTGAAACCCTTCAATAAGACAAGGTAAACAAACCTTAAGCTATGGTGATTATAAATTGAATCTGACCCAAAGCTAACCAATGTAGCAAAGAACCAAGATTATATGGTTTATTAAGAATAGCCACGCCACAAGCAATATCACTTGATAAGTAACTAATTCCTAAAGGTAATAAAGAGATAGGAGACTCTCAAATTCGTTTTTATTCATTGATTCATTCATTGATCTTGTAAAAGAAGCCTAGATGAGTATTTATAGCCCTAAGTCTTTGAATCCTTTATGGTAAAGGATAACTAAATCCTATTCTAACTCAACTCCTAAAAGTACAGTCATATTCTAACTCATATTCTAAAAAGGTAGAGTCCTACTTGAATTAGAATACTAATTAAATCCTTCTAAAATAAGACAAGTGGTGGGTTGGGCTTTATTTCTTTGGCCCACATGTCTATCACTAATTAAAATCTAAGGTAATTTAAATTAGGCTGCCCACATACATAATTAAGCCTAATTACAAGTTAAGCCCAAATCCCATAAGTAGGCACATGATCTTGAGCACATGGTTGGCACATGATGTCTTCCACATGGATGACACATGTCTTGCACATGTTTGGCACATAACACCTAGCACATGATTTGCACATGTTTGGCACATGACACCTAGCACATGATTTGCACATGTTTGGCATATGACACCTAGCACATGATTTGCACATGACTTGTAATCTTCAATTTTATGGACTTTGTCTTATTTAGCCTATTGACTTAGAACTTCATAAAAGACTCCTTTTATCTTCACTTTAGGCTTGCCTATGTGTAGTGTTAGCCCATAAGCTTGATTGTGGATTTTAGGCCCTATATAGTAACCAATGCTCCAATGTTGCCTTTTATGACTTTGAACATGCCCCACATTGAATTGGATCATATGAAAAGGATTTTGAACTCCTTTAAGGCCCATTTCAAGGATATATGATTGCTCCACTTCATTGACAAAAGATTGTCGTTTATATCCTTCATTTATAGTTCCCCGTGCATACATCAACCATACTCACCAGGAAGTTCTATCTTGTAAGCATTATCATTGATCCTTTCAAGTACGCGAAATGGGCCATCTCCTCTAGGATCAACTTTATTCTTCCTTTGGTGAGGAAATCTCTCTTTTCTCATATGCACCCACATCCAATCGCCTGGTTCAAACACCATTTTTTTACGCCCCTTGTTAGCTTGTCGTGCATATGACTCATTCTTCTTCTCCAAATGCTGTTTTGCTTTCTCATGCATAGCTTTCACAAAAATTTCCTTTTCTTGTTATTTTATTAATGGCACGACAATCCACACACATCCTCTAAGATCCATCCTTTTTAGGCACTAACAACACAGGAACGACATATGGACTCAAGCTTTCCTTCACATGCCCCTTCTCTAAAAGCTCTTCAACTTGTCTTTGTATCTCCTTTGTCTCTTCAGGATTGGTTCTATATGCTGGTCTATTTGGTATGGCAGCCCCGGGAACAAAGTCAATTTGATGTTTAATACCTCTTAATGGAGGGAGGCCTTTAGGACATCCTCAAATTCCTGCAACAAAGACACAAAAACACTAGGCAAACAAAGGTCAATGTCAGTCAAAATTAAAAGATTCTCCTTATACCTAAGTACAATAAGACTCTTTTGTGCATTAAAAGTACCTCTCAAGTCGTTCTCCCTTGTATACAGGCTTACTTTCTTTTCTCTCTTCACAATCTCACCCTTACTTTTCTCTCTTGCTCCATCACTCACCATTGGGCCTTTATTTGTATTTCTTTCATTTTTATCATTCAAGGCCTCTTTTCACTCAATTCTTTTACTTAAACTTGCCTCACTACTTGAATTCCCCATAACGGATTTTTGGATTTTCATTTGGTCTTCATATACTTCCAATGGAGATAAGGATGCAAGAATGTAATTTTGGTTATTCAAACTAAAAGAATACCGATTCCTATACCCATCATGCATCACACATCTATCATATTGCCAAGGCCTTCCAAGTAAAACATGACTAGCATGCATAGGTACAACATCACATAACACCTCATCCTTATATCTACCAATAGAGAATGCAAGCATCACTTGTTTATTCACCCTTATTTCACCACATTCATGCAATCATTGCAACTTATATGGATTAGGATGTCTAATACAATTCAAACCTAACTTTTCAACAAGTGTTGCACTAGCCACATTAGTACAACTACCACCATCAATAATCGAACTACATGCCTTTCCATTGACTATGTAATGTGTATGAAAAATATTTTCTCTTTGAACACTAGTTTCATTTTTAACATGCATATTCAAGGCTCTCCTAACAACCAAACATTCAATATGCACATCATTACCATATTGCACATCATTCATCTCAATCACTAGCATCCACTAAGGAAGGCATACCATCATCATCACTACTTTCTTCACTTTCACTATCAATTACACCATTATCTTTTAATAACATAGTTTTCTTATTAGGACATTGAGATGCAATATGCCCTACACCCAAACATCTAAAACATTTAATTTTACTATGTTTATCATTAGCACTAGGTGTTTTTGATTTTCCATCATCTTTTATCCATTTTTCTTTCCTTACCTCTTTCGGGTCAGTCACCTTTTCTTTACCTTTTTCTTCCCTTTTAGGCCATTTTGAACTCCATTTGGATATGGAATTCGTGTAACTCCTTGCTGCCCCCTTGCTTTTTAATTGCTTTTCAATTTTTATGGCCATATTGACCATGTCTTCAAAGTCCACATAGTGCTGTAATTCAACAACATTAGCAATATCTTTGTTCAA
Source organism: Triadica sebifera (assembly GCA_023653625.1). Taxonomy (NCBI): domain Eukaryota; kingdom Viridiplantae; phylum Streptophyta; class Magnoliopsida; order Malpighiales; family Euphorbiaceae; genus Triadica; species Triadica sebifera. The sequence goes on along the minus strand of CM042899.1, from coordinate 1,052,522 downwards.
ACCCCCTAGGAAACGTGCCATGGTGACTTTTGGATCCTCTTCCACATTGGCTCTCATCATTGCCATCTCCATCTCCTTATGGTAATCTTCAACGGTCATGGATCCTTGTGTAAGGTGTTGCAATCTTTGGTGCAACTCCCTATAGTAATAGGCTGGCACAAATCGTTTTCTCATCACCCTCTTCATCTCCTCCCACCTTCTAATGGGTATTTCTCCATTCTTTCTTTTAGTCATCATGATCTGATCCCACTAAATAAGAGCATAATCAGTGAATTCAATAACAACAAGTTTTACTTTTTTCTCTTCACTATAGTTTTGGCATTCAAAAATGAGCTCCACTTTTCTCTCCCATTCTAGGTATGCTTCAGCATCATTCCTCCCTTTAAAAGGTGAAATTTTCATTTTGATGGAATTGATATTGCTATCATGCTTATCTCCTCCTCTCCTCGTTGAATGGGTATCATCTTCATCATCATCGGAATCAAAGTCCTCATCTTCTTCTTGTGGCCGAAACCTCCCTATTCCAGAATTGTGAATGTTCCATTTCCATGAGTCCATGACTCTTCTCTTGTTTTTTCTGGAATTTGAATTGCTTTGTTGTCTCACATCTTCCATTTTTCGATCTTGTCTCTCCATCTTCTCATTAAAGATTCAATAATGGAAAATAGCCTCTGGAATTCAGATTGGACAACCTCTAATGGTATGAGTTTCAGCTGGTCCTCTCGTTCACTACTTCCCCTTGCGTTTTCCTTTGACATGGTTAGTAATTCAAGAAAGTAATAATGAAGTAAAAGGACCTCACAATCACTCCCTCACGTGTTTCTCTCAAAACAGACTATACCACTCGTGTTTCACACAAATAATGGCTTTTAATCTCTTTTAAGCTCACCACTCTTGCCTTTTACCACTCAAAATTTGAATCAAACAATATGCAAGTGATCTATGCTAAGAATTAACAATGAAACCTAACAAGAATGAATGGAACAAAGTTTAGAAGCAAACTGATGTGAAAAAAAAAATCAATACATATAAAGCTATACACGGATGCAGAGATGTGTATGCTACTGATTTTTGGTAATTTTAAGTCTAAGGATGCAAATTAGACTTAACCAATGTAAATAGATGCAAAAAGAACATAATTAAAAAAATGAAACTCAAGAGCACAAAGAATTAGACAATATTGAATAAAATTCAGAATCGGTTTCCTCCTAGTAAGTAACCGATTTTCCCTTAATTAAACCCGTATTCAATTTAATTTATCACCAACTAGCAAGAACTCAAGGTATATATAATAGATAAGCTCAATTCCTCGAGATCAAATCAATGCTCAATATGATCACTAAGGTATCTGAATTCAAAAATTGTACTTTTCAACCTCAAAACCAATTATTTAAGTTAGATTGCAATAGTTTATGATGATACCAAACAATTCCAACAATCAATAATCACAAGATTTGAACTTGAATCTCAAAATAGCACAATTTCAAAATTTTGGTGCTAAATTCAAAATTCTGATTTTTTTCTTTTTCCTTTTTGTTTTTTTTGTTTTGTTTATTTTTTTATAGCAAATAAGAATAAAATAATGCTTAATAAACCTCAAACATATCAAAGAATTGAATAGAAATCCAAACTTGCAATTTTACTCTTTATGGAAGAAATTTTTCCTAAGGACCTCTAATGGTAGAATTTAAATCTAACTAAGTTAACAACTAGAAAGAAATTTTAAAGGATCGATAATGATTACCAAACCAAAAACTTTGATACCAAACTGTTGCGGAACCCAAAGGTCGTGCCTTGAAACCCCTCAATATGACAAGGTAATCAAACTTTAAGCTATGGTGATCATAAATTGAATCCGACCCAAAGCTAACCAATGTAGCAAAGAACCAAGATTATATGGTTTATTAAGAATAGCCACGCCACAAAAAATATCTCTTGATAAGTAACTAATTCCTAAAGGTAATAAAGAGATGCAAATCTGCCTCACTTTAAAGAAAACTCTCAAATTCATTTTTATTCATTGATTCATTCATTGATCTTGTAAAAGAAGCTTAGATGAGTATTTATAGCCCTAATTCTTTGAATCCTTTATGGTAAAGGATAACTAAATCCTATTCTAACTCAACTCCTAAAAGTACAGTCATATTCTAACTCATATTCTAAAAAGGTAGAGTCCTACTTGAATTAGGATACTAATTAAATCCTTCTAAAATAAGACAAGTGGTGGGTTGGGCTTTATTTCTTTGTCCCACATGTCTATCACTAATTAAAGCCTAAGGTAATTTAAATTAGGTAGCCCACATACATAATTAAGCCCAATTACAAGTTAAGCCCAAATTCCACAAGTAGGCACATGTGTGGCACATGGTTGGCACATGATGTATTGTACATGGATGGCACATGTCTTGCACATGTTCGGCACATGACTCCTAACACATGACTTGTAATCTTTAATTTTATGGACTTTGCCTTGTTTAGCCCATTGGACTAGTCCATGCAATATGGTTCTTCACACACCCCAAGATAAGTAATGGGCCTTGGGTCTTCAATCAACTCCATCTCCTTTGTCATGCATGCATCTTTTGTGATCGCCTTAGTGACCAAGCTTTGAATATAGCCTTGCATTGCTTGCCTTAGTTTGTTAGCCCTTGATCTTGTGATCACACCACTTGGCATGACTAGTGCATCATTCTCCTTCTGTGAACATTGACTTATATGTCCTTGATCTACATCACTATTGGATATTGTTGCTCATTATTATTGATCTGGTTGGTTGAAATTGATCCAGAAATATATCATAGTGAGGACACAAGAGCGGTAAAAGGCAAGAGTGGTAAGCTCAAAAGAGGGTAAAACCCTTAATTGAGTGAAACACGAGCGAACATTCACCTTTTGAGTGAAACACATGAGGGAGTGTGTGAGGCCATTTATTTACATCATGTCTAAATCAAGAAACTAGAAAAGAAGTAGTGACGAAGGGAACAAAACTTTCTTCACATTAGAGGCTATGCAATAACAATTTGGAAGGCTTGAGATTCTGTTCTGAGATATGAATGATCGGTTTGACAAGTATGATAGGAGGTTAGAAGGCCATGATCAAGTTCTACATAATCTTAGAAGAGATACATCCTTGCAAAGTCGAATTGGAGGGAGAAGGGAAAGGTTAGCAATGCCACCTCAATTTGACTATGAAGAAGATTTTGATGAGTTTGGTTAGGGGATAGAAATCGGGCAGAAATGATAGAGGAAGGAATAAGAGAGAACATAGAGGTAGGGCAGAGGCAAATAGATTTGGGAACGTCGAGAATCGAATAGATCGTAATTTGGGAAGTATTAAAATGAAAATCCCTGCTTTTCAAGGTAGGAATGATGCTGATGCTTACTTGGAGTGGGAGAGAAAAGTGGAATTGGTATTTGAATGTCATAACTATTCTGAGGAGAAAAAGGTAATGTTGGCAGCTGTGGAATTGACTAACTATGCCTTGGTATGGTGGGACCAAATCATCCTCAATAGGCGTAGGAATGGGGAAAGGCCTATAAACACATGTGTGGGGATGAAGGCAGTCATGAGAAAGAAGTTTGTGCCTAGTTACTATTATAGGGAACTACATCAAAGGCTCCAAAGTTTGAGACAAAGGAATAAAAGTGTTGAGGACTATCATAAAGAAGTGGAGATAGCTATGATGAGGGCTAATATCGATGAAGATAGGGAGGCTACCATGGCACGTTTCTTGGCTGGTCTAAATAAGGAAATTGCAAATGTTATTGAGCTGCACCACTATGTAGAGTTAGAGGAGATGGTGAATATGGCTATGAAGGTGGAGAAGCAACTAAAGCAAAAGGGAACCAACAAACCAACCTATTTGGGTGCCACATCTAATTGGAGCTCAAAGTGACCTAAAAGGGAAGACAAAGCCAAAGACAAGGTAAGAGAAGAAAAGGGTAAAGTAGAGCAAAAAGGTAACCCTAAAGCTAATGCTACTTCTTCTTCCAATATTGAAAAGCACAGAAACATAAAATGCTTTAAATGCCTTGGCAATGGACATATTGCATCTCAATGCCTAAATAAAAAGGTTATGATATTGAAAGATAATGGTGTGATTGAATCCGAAAGTGATAAAGAATCTAATTCAATGCCTTCATTTGAAGATTGTAGTGATGATGATGAGGTTGAGCATACTATTGGCTGGGATTTAAATTTTGTGGTTAGGCGTGTACTTAATGCACAATTGAAAGAAGATGGGGTTGAACAAAGGGAAAATATCTTCCATTCCAGATGCTTGATAAATGGCAAAATTTGTAGTCTTATAATTGATGGAGGAAGTTGTACTAATGTTGCAAGTACTACTTTGGTTGATAAATTGGGGCTGGATTGTTTGAAATATCCTAGGCCATATAGACTACAATGGCTTAATGATTGCAGAGAGATAAGGGTAAATAAATAAGTTCTAATTTCATTCTCCATTGGAAGATATTCTGACCGTGTACTTTGTGATGTAGTACCTATGCATGCAGGTCATGTGTTGCTTGGTAGGCCATGGCAATATGACAGAAAGGTGATGCATGATGGGTATATAAATAGATACTCATTGATGATGGGAGATCAACGTATCATTTTGGCTCCTATGACTCATTCCTAGTGAAGTTTATGAAGATCAAATGAAACTGAAAAGGAGCATGGAGGAAGAAATACAAAAAGAAGCCGAAAGGTCCAAATTGAGAGAAAGGGAGCAAAAAGAAAATGGAAAGGCCGAGAGTTGCAAAACAAGAGAGATAAGAGGAAAAGAAAAAGGAGAGGCTGAGAATGAGAGAAAATGGGAGGAAAAGAGGCCCAAAAAGAAAAGCAAATAATTGGCCCAAAGGAGGGTAGTACAAAGAAAAACAATTTTTATACAAAAGCAAGGGATATGAGAGTGGCTTTTGAGAATCAACAATGTTTACTTGTACTCATGTACAAGGAATCATATTTTAATGAAGCTGACCTTAACCCTTCTTTGCCTAGTGTTGTTGTTTCTTTATTGTAGGAATATGAGAATGTATTGCCTGAAGAGTTACCACAAGGATTGCCACCAATAAGAGGAATTGAACATCAAATTGAGTTCATACCAGGAGCTCAAATTCCAAACCGCTCAGCCTATAGGAGCAACCCGGAGGAGACAAATGAACTTCAAAGGCAAGTGGAGGAGTTGTTAGCAAAGGGGCATATCCGTGAGAGTCTTAGTCCGTGTGTTGTGCCGGTGCTTTTGGTGCCTAAAAAGGATGGGAGTTGGTGCATGTGTGTTGATTGTAGGGCTGTGAATCACATAACAGTTAAGTATCGCCATCCAATACCTAGATTGGATGATATGTTAGATGAACTGCATGGCACATGTGTCTTTACTAAGATTGATTTGATGAGTGGATATCACCATATTAGGATGAAAGTTGGTGATGAATGGAAAATAGCATTTAAAACAAAGCTTGGTTTATATGAGTGACTCGTTATGCCTTTTGGTCTAACTAACATCCCTAGCACTTTTATGAGATTGATGAATCATGTTTTGCGTCAGCTCATTAGAAAATTTGTTGTTTTTTTTATGATATTTTCATTTATAGTAAATTTGTTGATGAGTATGTACATCATCTTAGGGTTGTTTTGGATACACTTAAGAGAGAAGAATTGTATGCTAAACTTAAAAAGTGCACATTTTGCATGAATAGAGTTATATTCTTAGGGTATGTGGTGAGTGCCAATGGAATTGAGGTTGATGAGGAGAAGATAAGGGCTATCCAAGAATGGCCAACCCCTAGGAATGTGAGTGATGTTAGGTGCTTTCATGGCCTTGCTAGCTTTTGCAGGAGGTTTGTAAAGGATTTTAGTTGCTGCTCCTTTAACTGAAATCATTAAAAAGGATGTGGGGTTTAAGTGGGGCGAGGCGCAAGAACTTGCATTTAATACTTTGAAAGATAAACTTTGTTCTGCACCTGTTTTGAGTTTGCCTAATTTTAATTCTACTTTTGAGATTGAATGTGATGCCTCCGGGATAGGTATTGGTGCTGTTTTGATGCAGGGTAGGCATCCAATTGCTTTGTTTAGTGAGAAGTTAAATGGTGCATAACTTAATTATTCCACGTATGACAAAGAGTTGTATGCATTGGTGAGAGCATTGGAGACTTGGCAACATTATCTTTGGTCTAAAGAGTTTGTGATTCATAGTGATCATGAGTCCTTAAAGCATCTCAAGGGTCAAGGTAAGTTGAACAAATGACATGCCAAGTGGTTGAAGTTCATTGAGACCTTTCCTTATGTGATTCAATAGAAACAAGGTAAGGAAAATGTGGTTGTTGATGCATTATCTAGAAGATACACTCTTATTACTACTTTGAGTTCTCGATTGATGGGATTTGAATATATAAGGGAATTGTATGCTTCTGATTCTGATTTTTCAAATGTTTATAATGCATGTGAACAATCTGCATTTTAAAGGTTTTATAGGCACGATGGCTATATGTTTAGAGAAAATAAACTTTGTGTGTTTAATTGTTCCATGCTTGTGTTGCTTGTGTGTGAGGCTCATAATGGTGGTTTGATGGGTCATTTTGGTATTCCTAAGACACTTGACATATTGCATGAGCATTTTTATTAGCCTAATATGAAGAAAGATGTTGAGAAAATTTGCTCTAGGTGTGTTGCATGTAAGCAAGGAAAGTCAAGAATTCAATCTCATGGGTTGTATACTCCTTTACCCATCCCTAGTCAGCCTTGGATTGACATTTTTATGCATTTTGTGTTGGGACTGCCCAGGACTAAAAGGGGAAGGGATAGCATTTTTTTTGTAGTTGATAGGTTTAGCAAGATGGCACATTTCATCGCTTGCCATAAAACTGATGATGCTACACATATTTCTAATTTGTTCTTTAAGGATGTTGTGCATTTGCATGGTGTTCCTAAAACCATTGTTTCTCATAGAGATTCTAAGTTTTTGAGTCATTTTTGGCGTGTGTTGTGGGGAAAGTTGGGAACAAAGTTGCTATTTTTTACTACTTGTCATCCTCAAACAAATGGTCAAACTGAAATGGTTAATAGAAATTTAGGATGATTATTACATGTTGTTGTTGGTAAGAATTTGAAAACTTGGGAAGATTGTTTACCATTAGTAGAATTTGCATATAATAGAAGCATTCATTCATCTACAAGTTATTCTCCATTTGAAATTATGTATGGTTTTAATTTGCTAACCCCTTTGGATTTGTTGCCTATACCTTTGAATGATATTTCTAACTTAGATCGGCAAAAGAAAGCAGATTTGGTTAAGTCCATACATGAGAAGACAAAGCATCACATTGAGTTAAAGAACAAAAGTTATGCATAAAAAGCCAATCAAGGACGTAAAGTTGTAAAAATTGAACTTAGAGATTGGGTATGGGTGCATTTTAGGAAAGAGAGATTTCCTAACCAAAGGAAATCCAAGTTGGATCCAAGAGGCGATGGACCGTTTCAAGTGGTTGAGAGGATCAATGACAATGCCTATAAGATTGACTTGCCTGGTGAGTATGGTGTTTCAACAACTTTTAATGTTGTTGACCTTTCTCCTTTTTATAACGCAAGTGGTGATTCGAGGACGAATCCTTTTGAGGAGAGAGGAAATGATGCGAGCCAAGACAACATAAATGATCTTACATGCCATAAAGGAGATGGATTAGTGATGTCACCTGGTCCAATCATAAGATCAAGTAGAAACAAGCTCAAGGCAACCTTGCTAATGTATATTCAAAGCTTGGTGACAAGAGATATCAAGGAAGAGTCTTGGATCAGGCTTGAAGAGATGGAATCGGTTGGTGATCCAAAGCTTGTGACACTCATTGGGGCATGTGATGGTGAAGACAAGTAGCCTAATGGGCTAGAGAAGAAGTCTATATTACAAGCTTTAAGTCATGTGCAATATGCTATGTTAAGGTGGACTTATGTTATTTCATGGTTGAGCCTAAGATTAAATTTAGTGGAATGTTTTATTTTAATTATTGGAATGTGATTTCATTTAAAGACACATGATCAACCTTATTTTAACTTGTCTTAGGTGTGTGGGCCTTCTAAAATTAAGCCCATTCGTTTGTCCTTAAGTCATTAGGGTTAGATTGGTCTTTTCTTCATTTTTGCACCTAAGGTTTGGTTTGTAGAGGTATAAATACCTCCTTATGCATGTAAGACAGTCAGATTGGTGATTAAGATCAAAATTTGAGTGTTTTTGAGTGTTTTTCAAGTGGGAGGTGTGATCTCCATTGATATACCAAGGATTGTTTTCACTCATTAGGTTGGTAACTAATTAATGGTGTGAATCCAATTCTCTCTTCATACTCTTTGTGTAACAGCACACCTCTTATGCATTTAAGTATAACCTATCCCTGTATCAAATAGTCACATACTGCATACTGAAAAGGCAAAATACCCTGTTAACAATAGTAGTAATTTTTTTTTTCATATCATATCCTGTAAAATCAACTAACGACTTTACAAGTCTTATATCCTGTAAAATTACTAAATGACTTTTCAAGTCAACATTAAAACCACAATACGATATATCACATATATCAAAATATAAACTTTACACATAAGTATTTCCGAGTTGATTTCATTTATACATATTTAGACTCATTCCAAAATGACTATACATATTCAAGCATATAAGTCCAAAATACAGATGACATATTTTTATGCTTGTGTGGAATGCAAGGAGAGAGAGTGATGAGGCTCGGCCAATGACCTGTGCTCCATGTCTTCTATACACTACTCAAAATGAGCTATCACTTTTCTTTACCTGAAAAATGACGCAAATTGATGAGTTGCGGCTCAGTGAGAATAATCATCCAATGAGCTCTAAAGTACTAAACAACTCATAGTAATAAATCACAAATCCAATATATATCAGGTATTCTATTCCATTCATCAGTATCATATAAGTATCAATAAAGTTGAAACATATAATCATTACTCTTTATGTATGCAAATGCTTTGCTTATTTCATTTTGTTGTGACCAAGTTAAACAGACATTGCCCCGGGTATCCATGTGAACATTTGCCATGTGAACATTTGCATTTGCAATTGTATTTGCATTTGCTAGCTAGCTTGATCATTTGTTTCATTTGCACATTTGTTGGGCCATAGGCCTCTTCTTTTGCTTTGCAATATTGATTAACTAGTCACAACGCCTTTTAAGTCCATATGCATATGCATTTGTACTAAGCATTTATGAACCATTGCATCTTATCACATATAACATACATATACCACATATATGCCTCATATGCCACGCATATACCTTGCATATACTATACATATACCATGTATATATATCACATATGTCAAACATATACCTCAAATATACCACAAGTATACCATTTATACGTATCACAAACGCCACATATTGCCCATCATCATATTATCAAGGACAATCATATGTCAAACCACAAACGTCACATATTGTCCATCATCATATTATCAAGGACAATCATGACAATCATATGTCAAACCACAAACGTCACATATTGTCCATCATCATATTATCAAGGACAATCATGACAATCATATGTCAAACCACAAACGTCACAAATTATCCATCATCATATTATCAAGGACAAATTATGACAATCATATGAATCACATAGCAAGCAACATTCATTTGCACTAAGAATTCAATCGATAATTAGACTCACCGTTCTCCTTTGATCCCGACTCTTACTTATTGTCTATCTGCTCCTTGTGGGTCTCCAATATGTTGTGAGCCTAACATGAAAATATAATGGATTAACTCATGATTAGGGAGACTTAATGCGGCTTAAACAAATTAATATGCATAATGCATATACATAGCTAGGCTTTTTCCTATGGGGCAGTGTGACCTTATGGGACTGTTAAGCCTATAACTTTTCCTATAGTTGACCAATAAATCTTATTCTTGTTCCTAATTCAAAATAACACATAATCATGAAACATATTAAAATATCAGACCAATTGGATCATTGTACAATTTTTGGTGGAATTTCTAAGAGTGTTCTGTTTCCTGCCCTGTTTCTGCCCTTTGGCAGTTTCAGGGTACCAATTTGGGTAGTCCATATCTTACAATCTGTAAATCAGATTATAATGAAACTTGGCATAAATTTATATGGGTTCAAATGGAACATTTTTCATGTTCACAACTTTTACCAATTATGCCTCTAAGGTCTTCAAATTATAAGCAACATTTCACTGGTCCAGAACAGAATTGGCTTCCGGACCAGTATGACTTCTAAAGGCCATAACTTACTCTATACATAACATTTTAAGCTGAAATTAGTACCAAAATTTATCTAAGACATATACATATAACTTTCATGTTTTGATAAGTTACATAATCTAGCTCTAAGGAGCTCAAATTAGACAAAAAAGTTTCTGGAACTGCCCAGGGCACTCAATAGGCAGTTCAAACCATGGAACAGTCATGGTTCCATTTACCATAACTCACAATTTACAAGACATATGAACCTGAAATTTGGTATACAGATACATAACACATATATCTACAACTTTTATGTTTTGAGATACTTCAAATAATGGCTTTAACATATTCGAAATCAAGTAACACAGTAGCTAACTTGGTTAGGGTTTACACCCTGACCAGTTTCAGTACGAAGAGCATATCTAATTCTATAAACCAAATCACGAAACACCGTTTACATATTCATAAATATAAGACATAAAGGAACAACTTTTGTGTTTTATACTTGTCCAGAATCAATTTAGATGTTCATCAAAATCGGGTTGCAAAACAGTGCCTATTAATGAACCCTAAACACCAAAATCAAGCTTAACACAAGAATAAATGTTTACTCACCTATAATCACTCTTGGCTAATCTTGTTCCTGCAATTTTTGGAGTGAAAGAAGGAAGAAATGGTGGCTGAAACTTGAAAAGAAATGGAAGGAATGAAGCAAAGAAGAAGAAGAAGAAGAAGATGAGGAAGGGAAGTGATAAGGTGGCTGCCTAATAAGTTAAAAGCCACCACCCACCACCTTATCTTCCTTTTCTTTGTTTCATCCGTCCCCTTTTTCCTTCTTTTTATTTATTTATTTATTTATTTATTTATTTTTCTGACTTTTATTTTTTTATTTTATTTTTTTATTATTATTATACAAATCAACATAATATGCAATTTAATCTCAATCTAGTCATTTTGCTTACTTTAATTTAGTCACCTTATTTCATTCATTTTTTTTAATACTTTTTATCCTCATTTAGATTATAAATACACGTGTGACTCAATACAATTGCAATGTACTAGGACACGTAGCTAGTGCGTGTCATAAACTTGATCCTACGAAAATACGTATGAAATGCATGTGTTCAATTGAATTATATTCAAATGCATATGTCAAAATAAAATGCATGTAATAATGCATATGTGGGAAGTCGAGGATGTTACAATTCTCCCCTCCTTTTAAAATTTCATCCTCGAAATTAATACCTGAAAACAGTTGTGGATATTGCTTTTTCATATTTTCTTCTGTTTCCCATGTTGCCTCTTCTTGTAAATGGTTACGCCATAATACCTTAACCAAAGGTATTTCTCGATTTCTTAGCTGTTTAGTCTTGTATCCAATGATTTGCACTGGTTCCTCAACATAACTCATGTTCTCTGCAATCTCAATGGCTTGATCTTTAAGTACATGTGTAGGATCTGACCTGTATCTTCTAAGCATGCTCACATGAAACACATTATGTATCTGAGCCATCTCGGGTGGTAAAGCCAACCTATAAGCCAATGGACCAATCTTCTCAAGAATTTCATAAGGCCCTATGTATCTTGGGCTCAATTTACCCTTCTGGCCAAATCGAATTATCCCTTTCCATGGAGATACACGAAGAAATACCTTCTCACCCAACTCGTATTCCATCTCCCTTCTATGCTGATCAACATAACTTTTCTGCCTATCCTGTGCTGCCTTTAGCTTGTTCTTGACAACCTTGATCTTATCCACTGTGTCTTGCACTAGCTCTGGCCCTTCTAATGCATGTGCTCCTTCTTCATCCCAAATGATAGGGCTTCGGCACTTTCTGCCATACAATGCTTCATATGGTGCTATCTGGATACTGCTATGATACTGGTTGTTGTAAGCAAATTCAATCAATGCTATATATTCATCCCAAGCACCTCTGAATTCCATAAAACATGCCCTAAGCATTTCTTCCATTGTCTGTATAGTCCTTTCTGATTGTCCGTCAGTCTGTGGGTGGAATGCAGTGCTAAAGTTCAATTTTGTTCCCAATGCATTCTGTAAACTCACCCAAAAACGTGAAGTAAACCGTGGATCTCTATCAGACACAATGGACACTGGAATGCCATGCAATCTGACTATCTCATTCACATATAATTTGGCCAAACTCTCAAGTGTACAACCCCATCTGATAGGTAGAAAATGTGCTGACTTGGTTAATCTGTCAATAATTACCCATACTGCATCATTTTTCCGTGGAGTTCTTGGCAATCCATAGACAAAATCCATTGTTATTCTTTCCCATTTCCATTCTGGCACTGGCAATGGATGTAACTTACCAATTGGTGCCTGATGTTCAATTTTGATCTGCTGACATGTTAAGCATTTGGAAACATATTCTGCTATGTCTTTCTTCATTCTTGGCCACCAGTAATGAGGCCTTAAACTGTGATACATCTTTGTCATCCCTGGGTGCATTGCATACGGTGAATTGTGTGCCTCTTCCATTATTTCCCGACGCAAGTTCTCAGTGTCTGGAACACATATGCGTGACTTTAACATCAGTGTATCATCCTGCAATTGAAAATCTTTACTGTTTTCCTGCCTTACTGATTCAATTTTCTCACACAATTTAGGATCTTTGCTTTGTGCTTCTTTGATCCTCTCCTTTAGTATAGGTCTGACTCGAAGAGTAGCAATAAGTGATCCTTCATCATGTATATTTAATTCAACATTCATAGATCGTAATTGAATCAAATATGGAAAAGAGGATACTTGCAAGTGAGCTACACTGCCACTAGCCTTCCTACTTAATGCATCTGCTACCACATTGGCTTTCCCTGGATGGTATTCAATCGTACAGTCATAATCTTTCAATAGCTCTAACCACCGTCTCTGCCTCATGTTTAATTCTTTCTGTGTCAGCAAATAACCCAAGCTTTTATGGTCTGTGAAGATTTGGAATGTCTCACCATACAGATAATGCCTCCAAATCTTCAATGCAAATATGACTGCAGCCAATTCTAAATCATGCACTGGATAGGAGATCTCATGTGGTCTCAGTTGTCTGGATGCATAAGCTATCACCTTACCATGTTGCATCAACACACATCCCAAGCCTTGGTGAGAAGCATCACTATATACTGTAAACCCACCTGTACCTGTAGGGATGGTTAACACTGGTGCTGAGGTTAGCCTGTGCTTTAGTTCATCGAAACTCCTCTGACATTCTGGAGTCCACTTGAAAGACATATTCTTTCTCAACAATTTAGTCAAAGGGTTAGCAATTAAGGAGAATCCATCAACAAATCTACGATAATATCCGGCTAAACCCAGAAAACTACGCATTTCTGAAACATTTTTAGGAGCTTCCCAATTTACCATAGCCTCTATTTTCTTTGGGTCTACTTCTATGCCCTTGCCCGATACTACATGTCCAAGAAACACCAAATGATCTAACCAGAATTCACATTTACTCAATTTGGCATACAGTTGTTTCTCCCTTAAGGTTTGCAACACAATTTTTAAATGTTGTTCATGTTCTCCCCTATTCTTTGAGTACACCAATATGTCATCAATAAATACTATCACAAACCTATCCAGATATGGTTGAAACACCTTATTCATTAAAGCCATAAATGCAGCTGGAGCATTAGTCAATCCAAATGGCATTACTAAAAATTCATAATGCCCATACCTGGTTCGAAAGGCAGTCTTTGGAACATCTGCTTCTGCTACCTTCAGCTGGTAATAGCCTGATTTCAAATCAATCTTGGAGAATATTTGGGCTCCTTGCAACTGGTCAAACAAATCATCTATTCTGGGCAACGGATATTTGTTCTTCACTGTCATTTTATTCAGTTGTCTGTAATCGATACATAATCTCATTGTTCCATCTTTCTTTTTAACAAATAACACTGGAGCTCCCCATGGTGATACACTAGGTCTGATATACCCTTTATCAAGTAACTCCTGCAATTGGGCCTTCAGCTCTTTCAACTCAACTGGGGCCATTCTGTAGGGTGACCTTGATATTGGTGTTGTTCCTGGTACTAGTTCAATAGTGAATTCTATCTCTCTATCTGGTGGTAAACCAGGTAGATCATCTGGGAATACATCAGCAAATTCCCTTACCACTGGTATATTTTCAAGCAAGCTATCAGTGGTTCTAATATCAGTCACATATGCCAAATATGCTTCACATCCCCCTTTGATCATTCGAAATGCCTTTACTGCTGAAACTAGACATGTAGGCACAAGTTTTCTTTCACCTAGAAATACTACCCTTGGCTGGTTTGGTGATTCCAAAATTACTTCCTTAGTAAAGCAATTCACTATTGCATGATGTCTAGTTAACCAGTCCATTCCCAGTATCACATCAAATTCATATATTGGCAATAAAATTAGATCAGCTATTAACTCAGCTCTGTCAATGCATATCAGGCAATCACGACAGACATTATTCACAACTACCACTGTTCCCAATGGAGTACTCACATTTATGTCAATCCCCAAAGGCTCATGCATTTGATGTAGTTTAGATGCCATATGCAATGATATAAATGAATGAGTGGAGCCTGGGTCAATCAATGCATATGCTAATATTTCAGAAATATAAATATTACCAGTGACTACTTCGGGAGCATCCACTGCCTCTTGTCTAGTCATAGCAAACACCCTGGCCTGAGTAGGGGGTCTAGAACTCTGACCTTCAGATCTGGTCACTCCTCTACCCAGTGTACCAGTCCTGCCCCTGCCTCTTCCTCTGCCTTGTGTCCCACTAGTAGGGTAGACCCTCGGTGCCTCAACAGTAGTCTCAGATACTCCTCTGTCTCTACTAGTCTCTGCTAGTTTGGCTCTATTTGGACAGTCTCTATACATATGCTCCATCGATCCACAGAAATAACATGCTCCTGTGAGCCTTCTACATTCGCCCGTATGCTGTCTGCCACAATGACTGCATGTGGGTCTCTGTTCAACATATTGGCTCTGCCCTCTGCCTGGGTAAGAGAAAGTCATTCGTCGACCTCTAGAACTGGAGTACCCACTTCTGTTACCAGCTTGTGCAGGCATATATCTACCTCTTTTCCCCAACCTTCTGCTAGACTCACCAAAGAATTCACGTGATGGCCTTTTTATTTGTTGTTCCCCAGCTTCTGTCATTAACCGTTCAGCTCTGATTGCAGCAGCTCTAAGCCTAGCATAACTATCAAGATCAGTAGTCGTGATTCTGTTTCTGATCTCATATTTGAGGCCCTCCTCAAACTTCCTGCATTTGTCTCTTTCAGTAGAGACCATGAAAGTGGCATAATGGGAAAGCTTGTTAAATTGTACTTTATACTCCGCAATAGACATATTCCCCTGCTTCAGATTCAGGAATTCCTTCCTCTTCTCATCTTTATATGCTTCAGGCATATAATTGTTCTGAAATTCCAGGAGAAAATCATTCCATGTCAACACTGGTGGTTGTGCATCACTGTCAGGGACTGTCTCCCACCATTCATAAGCATTTCCTTGCAGTAAGGATACTGCATAATCAAATTTCTCATCTGGAGTACATCTCATCATATTCAGTACCCTCTGTGTCCTTTTCAGCCATGTCTCAGCTTCAGCTGGGTCTGTTGTGCCATTGAAATCAGTTGCACCATGTTTCCTCAGCTTGTCATACCGTCTTTCCTTGTACATTTCAGGACCATATACTTCTTGTTCTAGGTTTTCATGGGGTACTTCTGCATGAGATGACTGTGATGCATGTACTAGAGCTCTAGCTCCTATTGCTGGTTGCTCTCTATGTAAATGAGGTGATGCCTCATGAGAATGCATTTCGGCCGGCCTCTCCCTCCTTGGTGTGTCATGTCTTATGATGTCCCTAAAATAAATGAAAGTATGTCACTACATAATGTTCAACACATATGATGCATATGTTATCATGCTCTTATGCAGATGCATGTTCCCATGGAACCTATCCCTGCTCTGATACCAAAAATGTAACAGCACACCTCTTATGCATTTAAGTATAACCTATCCCTGTATCAAATAGTCACATACTGCATACTGAAAAGGCAAAATACCCTGTTAACAATAGTAGTAATTTTTTTTTTTCATATCATATCCTGTAAAATCAACTAACGACTTTACAAGTCTTATATCCTGTAAAATTACTAAATGACTTTTCAAGTCAACATTAAAACCACAATACGATATATCACATATATCAAAATATAAACTTTACACATAAGTATTTCCGAGTTGATTTCATTTATACATATTTAGACTCATTCCAAAATGACTATACATATTCAAGCATATAAGTCCAAAATACAGATGACATATTTTTATGCTTGTGTGGAATGCAAGGAGAGAGAGTGATGAGGCTCGGCCAATGACCTGTGCTCCATGTCTTCTATACACTACTCAAAATGAGCTATCACTTTTCTTTACCTGAAAAATGACGCAAATTGATGAGTTGCGGCTCAGTGAGAATAATCATCCAATGAGCTCTAAAGTACCAAACAACTCATAGTAATAAATCACAAATCCAATATATATCAGGTATTCTATTCCATTCATCAGTATCATATAAGTATCAATAAAGTTGAAACATATAATCATTACTCTTTATGTATGCAAATGCTTTGCTTATTTCATTTTGTTGTGACCAAGTTAAACAGACATTGCCCCGGGTATCCATGTGAACATTTGCCATGTGAACATTTGCATTTGCAATTGTATTTGCATTTGCTAGCTAGCTTGATCATTTGTTTCATTTGCACATTTGTTGGGCCATAGGCCTCTTCTTTTGCTTTGCAATATTGATTAACTAGTCACAACGCCTTTTAAGTCCATATGCATATGCATTTGTACTAAGCATTTATGAACCATTGCATCTTATCACATATAACATACATATACCACATATATGCCTCATATGCCACGCATATACCTTGCATATACTATACATATACCATGTATATATATCACATATGTCAAACATATACCTCAAATATACCACAAGTATACCATTTATACGTATCACAAACGCCACATATTGCCCATCATCATATTATCAAGGACAATCATATGTCAAACCACAAACGTCACATATTGTCCATCATCATATTATCAAGGACAATCATGACAATCATATGTCAAACCACAAACGTCACATATTGTCCATCATCATATTATCAAGGACAATCATGACAATCATATGTCAAACCACAAACGTCACAAATTATCCATCATCATATTATCAAGGACAAATTATGACAATCATATGAATCACATAGCAAGCAACATTCATTTGCACTAAGAATTCAATCGATAATTAGACTCACCGTTCTCCTTTGATCCCGACTCTTACTTATTGTCTATCTGCTCCTTGTGGGTCTCCAATATGTTGTGAGCCTAACATGAAAATATAATGGATTAACTCATGATTAGGGAGACTTAATGCGGCTTAAACAAATTAATATGCATAATGCATATACATAGCTAGGCTTTTTCCTATGGGGCAGTGTGACCTTATGGGACTGTTAAGCCTATAACTTTTCCTATAGTTGACCAATAAATCTTATTCTTGTTCCTAATTCAAAATAACACATAATCATGAAACATATTAAAATATCAGACCAATTGGATCATTGTACAATTTTTGGTGGAATTTCTAAGAGTGTTCTGTTTCCTGCCCTGTTTCTGCCCTTTGGCAGTTTCAGGGTACCAATTTGGGTAGTCCATATCTTACAATCTGTAAATCAGATTATAATGAAACTTGGCATAAATTTATATGGGTTCAAATGGAACATTTTTCATGTTCACAACTTTTACCAATTATGCCTCTAAGGTCTTCAAATTATAAGCAACATTTCACTGGTCCAGAACAGAATTGGCTTCCGGACCAGTATGACTTCTAAAGGCCATAACTTACTCTATACATAACATTTTAAGCTGAAATTAGTACCAAAATTTATCTAAGACATATACATATAACTTTCATGTTTTGATAAGTTACATAATCTAGCTCTAAGGAGCTCAAATTAGACAAAAAAGTTTCTGGAACTGCCCAGGGCACTCAATAGGCAGTTCAAACCATGGAACAGTCATGGTTCCATTTACCATAACTCACAATTTACAAGACATATGAACCTGAAATTTGGTATACAGATACATAACACATATAGCTACAACTTTTATGTTTTGAGATACTTCAAATAATGGCTTTAACATATTCGAAATCAAGTAACACAGTAGCTAACTTGGTTAGGGTTTACACCCTGACCAGTTTCAGTACGAAGAGCATATCTAATTCTATAAACCAAATCACGAAACACCGTTTACATATTCATAAATATAAGACATAAAGGAACAACTTTTGTGTTTTATACTTGTCCAGAATCAATTTAGATGTTCATCAAAATCGGGTTGCAAAACAGTGCCTATTAATGAACCCTAAACACCAAAATCAAGCTTAACACAAGAATAAATGTTTACTCACCTATAATCACTCTTGGCTAATCTTGTTCCTGCAATTTTTGGAGTGAAAGAAGGAAGAAATGGTGGCTGAAACTTGAAAAGAAATGGAAGGAATGAAGCAAAGAAGAAGAAGAAGAAGAAGATGAGGAAGGGAAGTGATAAGGTGGCTGCCTAATAAGTTAAAAGCCACCACCCACCACCTTATCTTCCTTTTCTTTGTTTCATCCGTCCCCTTTTTCCTTCTTTTTATTTATTTATTTATTTATTTTTCTGACTTTTATTTTTTTATTTTATTTTTTTATTATTATTATACAAATCAACATAATATGCAATTTAATCTCAATCTAGTCATTTTGCTTACTTTAATTTAGTCACCTTATTTCATTCATTTTTTTTAATACTTTTTATCCTCATTTAGATTATAAATACACATGTGTGACTCAATACAATTGCAATGTACTAGGACACGTAGCTAGTGCGTGTCATAAACTTGATCCTACGAAAATACGTATGAAATGCATGTGTTCAATTGAATTATATTCAAATGCATATGTCAAAATAAAATGCATGTAATAATGCATATGTGGGAAGTCGAGGATGTTACACTTTGTTACCAATTCCTTGCTGTTTTGAGGGTGAAGAGTCTAATCTTGCAATTGGTTAAACTTAAGATTTGTATCAAATTAATTTGGAAGTTGTCTAGACTTAGATTCTAGGTGGTTGCTGCATCACTTTCATATTATCCAATTCAATGTGGGGTGTGTTCCAAGTCATAGAAGGCAGCATTGGAGCATTGGATGCTATATTGGGCCTAAAATCCACAATCAAGCTTATCGGTTAACACTACACAAAGGCAAGCCTAAGGTGAAGATAAAAGAAGTCTTTCATGAAGATTCAGTTCAAATGGGCTAAACAAGGCAAAATCCATAAACCATGAAGAGTAAAAGTCATGTGCAAATCATTTGCTAGGAGTCCTACGCCAAACATGTGCAAGACATGTATCATCCATGTGCAAGATATCATGTGCCTCAAATGTGCTTACGTATGGGACATGGGCTTAACTTGTAATTGAGCTTAATTATTTATGTGGGCTGCCTATTTTAATTAACTTAGGCTTTAATTAGTAATTGGCAGATGGGCCAAAGTATATGAAGCCCAACCCACCACTTGTCTTATTTTAGAAGGATTTAATTAGTGTCCTAATTCAAGTAGGACTCTACTTTTTAGAAATTGAGTTAGAATTTGACTCTACTTTTAGAAGTTGTGTTAGAATAGGACTTAGTTATCCTTTACCATAAAGGATTCAAAGACTTAGGGATATAAATACTCATTTGGGCATCATTTAGAATACATGAATGAATGAATAAAAATGAATTTGAGTTTTTTTCTTTAAAGTGAGGCGGATTTGCATCTCTTTATTACCTTTAGGAATTAGTTACTTATCAACTGATATTGCTTGGGGCGTGGCTATTCTTAGTTATTTGCTACATTGGTTATGCTGCAGAACCCCAAAGACCGTGTCTTGAAACTCCTCAAAAGGTCAAGGTAAACAAACCTTAAGCTATGGTAATCATAGATTGAATCCGATCCAAAGCTAACCAATATAGCAAAGAACCAAGATTATAAGGATTATTAAGAATAGCCATGTGACAAGCAATATCACTTGATAAGTAACTAATTCCTAAAGGAAATAAAGAGATGCAAATTCGCCTCACTTTAAAGAAAAATACTCAAATTTGTGTTTATCCATTCATATCTTGTAAAATAAGCCTAAATGAGTATTTATAGCCCAAAGTCTTTGAATCCTTTATGGTAAAGGATAAGTAAGTCCTATTCTAACTCAACTCCTAAAAGAATAGTCATATTCTAACTTAAATTATAAAAAGTAGAGTCCTACTTGAATTGGGACACTAATTAAATCTTTCTAAAATAAGACAAGTGTTGGGTTGGGCTTCATATCCTTTGGCCTACATGTCTAACACTAATTAAAAGTTTATGATACTTAATATAGGCAGCCTATTTACATAATTAAGCCCAATTACAAGTTAAGCCTAAATCCCATAAGTAGGCACATGCATGGCACATGATCTCGAGCACATGGTTAGCATATGATGTCTTTCACATGGATGGCACATGTCTTGTACATGACTTCTAGCACATGATTTGCACATGACATGTAATTTTTAATTTTATGGACTTTGTCTTGTTTAGCTCATTGGACTAGTCCATGCAAGATGGTTTTTCACACACCCCAAGATAAGTAATGGGCCTTGGGTCTTCAATCAACTCCATCTCCTTTGTCATGCATGCATCTTTTGTGATCTCCTTAGTGACCAAGCTTTGAACATAGCCTTGCATTGCTTGTCTTTGTTTGTTAGCCCTTGATCTTGTTATCGCTCCACTTGGCATGACTAGTGCATCACTCTCCTTCTGTGAAGATTGACATATATGTTCTTGATCTACATCAGGTTAGCTTTGAGTCGGATTCAATTTATGATCACCGTAGCTTAAAGTTTGTTTAGCTTATCTTGTTGAGGGGTTTCAAGCCATGGTCTTTGGGGTTCCGCATCACCTATGATAGGGAATTATATGCTTTAGTGAGAGCCTTAGATGTTGGCAACATTATCTTCTTCCTAAAGAGTTTGTCATACATACTGATCATGAGTCCTTAAAGCATTTGAAGGGACAAATGAAACTTAATAGACGACATGGGAAATGGGTGGAATTTTTGAGACATTCCCATATGTGATAAAATGCAAGCAAGGTAAAGATAATGATGCGGAACCCCAAAGACCATGCCTTGAAACCCCTCAACAAGACAAGGTGAACAAACCTTAAGCTATGGTGATCATAAATTGAATATGACCCAAAGATAACCAGTGCAGCAAAGAACCAAGATTATAAGTATTATTAAGAATAGCCACGCCACAAGCAATATCACTTGATAAGTAACTAATTCTTAAAGGTAATAAAGAGATGCAAATCTGCCTCACTTTAAAGAAAACTCTCAAATTCGTTTTTATTCATTGGTCATTCATTGATGTCTTGTAAAAGAAGCCTAGATGAGTGTTTATAGCCCTAAGTATTTGAATCCTTTATGGTAAAGGATAACTAAGTCATATTCTAACTCAAATCCTAAAAGTATAGTCATATTCTAACTCAAATTCTAAAATGGTAGAGTCCTACTTGAATTAGGACACTAATTAAATCGTTCTAAAATAAGACAAGTGGTGGGTTGGGCTTCATATCCTTTGGCCCACATGCCAATCACTAATTAAAGCCTAAGGTTATTAAAATAGGCAGTCCACATACATAATTAAGCCCAATTACAAGTTAAGACCAAATTCCATAAGTACGCACATGCATGGCACTTGATCTTGAGCACATGGTTGACACATGATATCTTGCACATGGATGGCACATGTCTTGCACATGTTTGGCATAAGACTCCTAACACATGATTTGCACATGACTTACACATGACTTGTAATCTTCAAAGTTTATGGACTTTGCCTTGTTTAGTCCATTTGAATTTAATCTTCATCAAAGACTCCTTTTATCTTCACCTTAGGCTTGTCTTTGTGTAGTGTTAACCCATAAGCTTGATTATGGATTTTAGGCCCAATATAGCAACGAATGCTCCAATGCTGCCTTCTATGACTTGGAACACACCTCACATCGAATTGGATCATATGAAAAGGCTTTTGAACTCCTTTAAGGCCCATTTCCATGATATAAGATTGCTCCACTCCGTTGATAAAAGACTATCCTTCATATCCTTCATTTATAGTTCCCGTGCATACATTAGATAATGTGGTGGTTGATTCACTTTCATGAAGATATACTTTAATTTCTATTTTAAGTTCTAAATTGTTGGGATTTGAATAAATTAAAGAAATTTATGCATTTGATCTTGATTTTGCTAAAGTGTATGATGCGTGTGAATAAACTGCTTTTCAAAATTTTTATAGGTATGATGGATATTTGTTTAAGGATGGTAAACTTTGAGTGCCTATTTATTTTTTAAGGTAGCTACTTCTGCATGAAGCTTATAGTGGGGGTTTAATGGGGCATTTTGGTGTTAACAAGGCTTTGGATATGTTGCATGAACACTTTTATTAGCCATATATGCGTAAGGATGTTAAAAGAATTTGTACTAAGTGTGTTGCGTGTAAACAAATTAAATCTAAATTTATGCCTCATGGATTGTATACACCTTTACCTATTCCTAATGCACATTGGATTGATATTTCTATGGATTTTGTATTGGGATTGCCTAAGACTAGGAGAGGCAAAGATAACATATTTGTTGTAGTTGATAGATTTTGTGACGCCCCACTTATATATTAGGAATAATCCCACATATATAATAAGAATGCCACAAGCTTAACTCGATAATCTGCTCGAATTGATTTTTTTTTCATTTTAAATAACTTAATCTATTTATTTATATTGGTTTAGGCAAGTTGTTCTAATTAACAATATATATTTATCCTTATATTGTATACACATATGGCACCCGATTAGGTTACATAATTATTTACTTACACAATATTAATTTATGAGACATGTCTACCACACCATATACATAGTCAAACTAAAAAAATAATAATAGATAACCAACCCTCTAACTATGCTTCTTGTATCTCTGCTGATATGGGCTTGGACTTCTTCCTGATCAACTTCACTATCTACTATCTACAACTTCAATTCCTGTGTGAGAAGAACCCACACTAAGCTATCTCTAGCTTAGTGGTACATATAAGTATTAAACTTTTTCCCAAGCAGTCACACAAATGCATGTCTCAAATAAAATCATGGCATATCAAATTTTATTGCATATTTTTCATATAAAATAAATAAATACATAACATAAAAAAACAAAATAACATTATTCAATAATTAAATTTGCACCACCTCATGTAAGCATTTTACACTTTGTTACTTACATAAATTAATTAAATTTCATATTTTATTCTATGAATTATTAGCCCAGAATCTCATTTCCTTACTGTCCGGATACGGGGTGTGAAACAGGGGTACTCGAGGAGTTTAAGTCACCCTACTCACTATAATTTCATGTCAAGGGCACTCGCGAAGCTTCAGCCACCTTGATCTAGTAAAATCATTTATCTGTGTGTAATTAGGATCAGGGGCGCTCTCGGAGCTATAGCCACCCTATCCTTAAATCATATCAATATCGGTACCGAAAATTCCCCCTAATGGTGCACCATTTATCCTACGTCAGTCCTCAGGTAGAGAAATGGGCAATTAATGTAACACCTAACACCTTATACATTTATATTATGTTATCACGTATGGAACAGGATTAAATAAAATTCATGTTTACAGCGAGTAATAATTTTTTTAACTCATCTCATATTATTAACAATAATTTCACAATTAATACGGAAGCTTTAATTATAGCCTTTAACATCACATATATTAATAACTTAAACATTACGTTTGAAAGTTAGTAAATTTACAAGTTGAATCCACTTATATATCTATATATCTTAGTATATATTCATTGTAATTATACATATACAAGTATTCAACCCCCAAATAGAAATGATATATTCTTATACTTATGTGGAATGCAAGGAGAGAAAGTGAGGAGGCTTGGCCGGTGACATTTGATCCATAACTTTTATATGCACCTCAATATGAACTACTACTCTTCTCTACCTGAAAAATGATGCAATTTGATGAGTTGAGACTCAGTGAGAATAACCATCAAATGAGTTCTAAAGTACCAAGCATTTCATAATAGCAAATATCAAATATACTTAATACATACTTTATACTTCATTTCATCAGTCTATAACATATAAATATAGATAAAATCAAGTATTCAATAATTGCTCTTTACTTATGCTTATGCTTATTCATTTTATTTTGTTGTGACCAGGTTAAATAGACATTGCCCCGGGTTTCCATGTGAACATTTGCATTTGCATTTGCATTTGCTAGCTAGCTTGATCATTTGTTTCATTTGCACATTTGTTGGGCCATAGGCCTCTTCTTTTGCTTTGCAATGTTGATTAACTAGTTACAACGCCTTTTAAGTCATTATGCATATGCACTTGTACTTACATATTCATCAACCATTGTATCTTATCACATATACCATACATATACCACACATATACCTCATATGCCAACACATGTACCTTGCATATACTATACATATACCATGTATATATATATATCATATGTCAAACATATACCTCAAATATACCACAAGTATACAAACTTATATGTACCACAAATGTCACAAATTATTCATCATCATATTATTAAGGACAAATCATCACAATCATATGAATCACATAGCAAGCAACATTCATATGCACTAAAGAATTCAATTCATAATTAGACTCACATTTTCCTTTGATTTTAACCCTTAACTTATTATCTACCCCTTCTTATGTATCTCCAATTTGTCTTGAGCCTAATATTGAAATATAATTGGTTAATTTATGACTAGAAAAACTTAATGTGACTTAAACAAATTAATATGTATTATTCATATCAATAATTAAAATTTTTCCTATGAGGCTGTGTGACCTTATGGGACTGTTTTGTCTATAACTTTTTTTGTACTTGACCAATTAATCTAAATCTTAATCTTAAATAAAATTAACATATAATTATATAACATATTAAAATTTCAGATCAATTGGATCATTGTAAAAGTTTTGGTGGAATTTCTAAATGTATTATGTTTCCTGCTCTGTTTTCTGCCTTTAGGCAGTTTCAGAGTACCAATTTTGACTCATCGTAACTTATAATATATAAGTCATATTTTAATAAAACTTTGCAGAAATTATATGGGTTCAAATGGCACATTTTTAATATTTAAAACTTTTATCAATTATGTCTCTAAGGCTCTCAAAATTTAAGCAACTTTTTACTGCTATAGAACATAGTTGGTTTTCAGGATAGTATGACTTATAACGGCCATAACGTACTCTATACATAATATATTAAGATGAAATTAGTATGAACATTTAGATAAGACATATAATTATAACTTTTATGTTTTGATAATTTACAGAATCTATCTTTAAGAAGCTCAAAATAATTAAACAAGTTTCTGGACCTGTACAGGGCACCTAGCAACTATGGAACATTCATGGTTCTATTTATCATAACTCAAAATAAACAAGATATATGAAGCTGATATTTGGTATACATATACATAACACATATATATACAACTTTTATGTTTTGAGATACTTCAAATAATGAC
Organism: Triadica sebifera; assembly: GCA_023653625.1. NCBI lineage: Eukaryota > Viridiplantae > Streptophyta > Magnoliopsida > Malpighiales > Euphorbiaceae > Triadica > Triadica sebifera. The sequence goes on along the minus strand of CM042899.1, from coordinate 1,026,567 downwards.
TTTATCATATTCTAAACTAACAAACACAGTAGCTAACTTAGCTAAGGTTTGCATTCAAACCAGTTTCAATAGAGAGAGGGATTCTCTTCCTATACACGAAAGCTTACAAAACTATTTACATATCCATAAATATAAGACATAAAGGAACACTTTTTATGTTTTAAACTGCTCCAGATTCGATCTCTAAAATCATCAAAACTTTAGTACAAAACACTACCTATTTATGAATTCTAAACACCATAATCAAGATTAACACAAAATAATTGTTTACTCACCTATAATCACCATTGGCTAACCTTGTTGCTGTAAGTTCCAAAGTGAAAGAGAGAAGAAAATATGGCTGGAATTTCAAAGAAATAGGCTGAAGGAATGAAGCAAAGAAGAAGAGGAGGAGGAGGAGGAGGAGGAAGAAGAATACTTAGCCTAAGTTAAAAATTTTGTCTTTTCTTTTTTCTTCACCCGTCCCTTTTCTTCTCTTTTTTTTTTACTCTTTTTTTTTACTTTTCTTTTTCTCTTCTTTTACTGTATGTTTCTCTTATTATTATTATTATTATTATTATTATTATTATTATTATTATTATTATTATTATTATTATTATTATTATTATTATTATTATTATTATTATTATTATACATACATTCTTGTATACATATATACATTTACCCAATTTTATTAACCAATAATAAAATATATATATATATATATATATATATAATTTAATCACTTATTTTAATTTAATTAAATTAATCATGTCAAATTTTTATTAATTCAATCTAGTCTCTTTATTCACTTAAATATTAATTTCATATCATTTTCATCTATATTATAAAACAGACATGTGCATTTCTATACAATTGTAAAATACTTGAAAATAAACTAATTGTATACCATGAATGTATTTAAATTAAAATGCATATTATGCATGTGTTCAAGTGATATATATATATATATATATCCTTAATGTATATGTGCAAATGAGATGTTATAGAAATGTATATGGGAAAAGTCAATGATGTTACAATTCTCCCCTCCTTTTAAAAATTTCATCCTCGAAATTTAATACCTGGAAACAGGTGTGGATATTGCTTTTTCATATTTTCTTTTGTTTCCCATGTTGCCTATTCTTGTGAATGGTCTCTCCATAATACCTTAACTAAAGGTATTTCTCGGTTTCTCAATTGTTTAGTCTTGTATTCGATGATTTCCACTGATTCTTCAACATAACTCATGTCATTTGCAATTTCAATGGCTTGATCTTTAAGTACATGTGTAGGATTTGACCTGTATCTTCTAAGCATGCTCACATGAAACACATTATGAATCTGAGTCATCTCTGGTGGTAAAGCCAATCTGTATGCTAGTGGACCAACCTTCTCAAGAATTTCATAAGGTCCTATGTATCTTGGGCTCAATTTACCTTTCTTGCCAAATCAGATTACCCCTTTCCATGGAGATACTCGTAGAAATACCTTTTCACCCAACTCGTATTCCATCTCCCTTCTATGTTGATCAGCATAACTTTTCTGTCTATCTTGTGCTGCCTTTAGTTTGCTCTTGATAAATTTGATTTTATCCACTGTATCTTGTACTATCTCTGGCCCTTCTAATGCACGTGCACCTTCTTCATCCCAGATGATAGGGCTTCTACACTTTCTACCTTACAATGCTTCATATGGTGTCATCTGAATACTGCTATGATATTGGTTGTTGTATGCAAACTCCACCAATGCTATATATTCATCCCAAGCACCTCTGAATTCCATAACACATGCTCTAAACATATCTTACAATGTCTGTATAGTTTTTTCTGATTGTCCGTCAGTCTGCAGGTGAAATGCGGTACTGAAATTCAATTTTGTTTCCAATGCATTATGTAAACTCACCCAAAAACGTGAAGTAAACCATGGATCTCTATCAGACACAATGGATACTGGAATTCCATGCAATCTGACTATCTCATTCACATATAATTTGGCAAAATTCTTAAGTGTACACCCCCGTCTGATAGGTAGAAAATGTGCTGACTTGGTTAACCTATCAATAATTACCCATATTGCATTATTTTTCCGTGGAGTTCTGGGCAATACATAAACAAAATCCATAGTTATTTTTTCCCATTTCCATTATGGTACTGGTAAAGGATGGAGTTTACCAACTGGTGCTTGGTATTCTATCTTAATCTGCTGACATGTTAAGCATTTAGAAATGTATTCAGTTATGTCTTTCTTCATTCCTAGCCACCAATAATGAGGTCTTAAACTATGATACATCTTAGTCATCCCCGGATGCATTGCATAAGGTGCATTGTGTGCTTTTTCCATTATTTCCTAGTGCAAGTTATCAATGTCTGGAACACATATGCTTGGCCTTAACATCAGTACACCGTCTTGCAATTGAAAATCTTTACTGTTTCCTTGCCTTACTAATTCAATTTTCTCACACAATTTAGGATATTTACTCTGTGCAACTTTGATCCTATCCTTCAATATAGGTCTGACCTGAAGAGCAGCAATCAATGATCCACCATCATGCATATTCAATTGAATATTCATGGACCGTAATTGAATCAAATATGGAAAAGAGGATGCTTGCATGTGAGCTACACTACTACTGGCCTTCCTACTCAATGCATCTGCTACCACATTGGCTTTCCCTAGATGGTATTCAATTGTACAGTCATAATCTTTTAACAGCTCTAACCATCATTTTTGTCTCATGTTTAACTCTTTCTGTGTCATCAAGTAACCCAAGCTTTTATGGTCTGTGAAGATCTGGAATGTCTCACCATACAAATAATGCCTCCAAATCTTCAATTCAAATACAGCTGCAGCCAATTCTAAATCATGCACTGGATATGAGATCTCATGTGGTCTCAGTTGTCTGGATACATAAGCTATCACCTTACCATGTTAAATCAACACACATCCCAAGCCTTGGTGAGAAACATCACTATATACTGTAAACCCACTTGTACCTGTAGGGATGGTTAACACTGGTGCTGAGGTTAGCCATGTTTTAGTTCATCAAAACTCCTTTGACATTCTGGAGACCACTTGAAAGGCACATTCTTTCTCAACAATTTGGTCAAAGGGCTAGCAATCAATGAGAACCCATCAACAAATCTACGGTAGTATCCGGCTAAACCTAAAAAACTACGCAATTCTGACACATTATTGGGTGCTTCCCAACTCACTATGGCCTTAACTTTATTTGGGTCAACCTCTATGCCTTTTCCCGATACTATATGCCCAAGAAACACAACATGATCAAGCCAGAATTCACACTTACTAAACTTTGCATACAATTGTTTCTCCTGCAGAGACTGCAACACTGTTTTTAAATGCATCTCATGTTCCTCTTTACTTTTAGAGTACACCAAAATGTCATCTATGAAGACAATAACAAAATTATCTAGATAAGGCTGAAATACCTTATTCATCAAAGCCTGAAAGCAGCCCGTGCATTGATTAATCCAAATGGCATAACTAGAAATTCATAGTGGCCATATCTAGTATGAAATGCAGTTTTAGGAATATCTACCTCAGCTATCTTAAGCTGATAATAGCCCGATTTTAGATCAATCTTAGAAAATACTTGAGCTTCATGTAACTAATCAAACAAGTCATCAATTCTATGTAAGATATTAATTCTTCACTGTCACTCTATTAAGTTGTCTATAGTCTATACACAATCTCATCGTTCCATCTTTCTTTTTTACAAACAACACTGGGGCTCCCCAAGGTGATACGCTAGGTCGAATGTATCCCTTATCAAGTAACTCTTGCAATTGAGTTTTAAGTTCCTTTAACTCAATCGGTGCCATCCTGTAAGGAGATATAGAAATAGGTGCGGCCCCAGGCACCAAATCTATAGTAAATTCTATCTCTCTATCAGGTGGCAACCCAGGCAAATCCTCTGGAAATACATCTGGGAACTCACACACTACTAAAATATTCTCTAACATAATATCATGAGTTCTTGTGTCTGTCACATAGGCTAAGAAAGCCTCACACCCTCCTTTCACCATCTTAAAAGCTTTAACTGCTGAAATCAAACATGCAAGTACCAACTTCCTTTCTCCGTTAAACACAATCCTTTGTTTATCAGAGGACTTTAAAATTACCTCCTTAGAAAAACAATTCACTATGGCATGATGTTTAGTTAACCAGTCCATTCCCAATATTACATCAAATTCATGCAATGATAATAAGATCAAATCAGCTTTCAATTCAACTTTATCAATAAATATCGAACAGTCATGACATATGTCATTCACAACTACTACTGCTCCCAGTGGAGAACTCACATTTATATCAAATCCCAATGACTCATGCTTTTGATGCAGTTTGGATGCCATATGTAATGATATAAATGAATGCGTGAATCCTGGGTCAATCAATGCAAATGCCAGTATATCATAAATATAAATATTACTAGTAACCACTTCAGGAGCATCAACTGCCTCCTGCCTAGTCATAGTAAATACCCTGGCCTGTGGAAGGGGTCTAGAACTTTGACCCTCAGATCTGGTCACTCCTCTGCTTACTGCACCAGTTCTACCCCTGCCTCTACCTCTGACATGTGTCCCACTGGTAGTGTTAACCCTTGGTGTTTCAATTGTAGTCTCAGATACTCATCTGCCTCTGCTGGTTCCTGCTAATTTAGCTCTTTCTGGGTAATCTCTATACATGTGATCTAAGGACCCACAGAAATAACAAGCTCCTGTGAGCCTTCTACATTCACCTGTGTGTTGTCTACCACAACGAATACAAGTAGGCCTCTGTTCTGTATACTGGCTTTGTCCTCTGCCTGGGTAAGAGAAAGTCATGCCTCAACCTCTAGAACTGGAGTACCCACTTCTATTGCCAGACTGGCTCGGCATATATCTAGCTTTCTTTCCATATCCTCTACTGGACTGTCCAGCAAACTCTCGTGTCACCCTTTTTACTTATTGTTCTCCAGCTTCTTTTATTAACTTTTCAGCTCTAATTGCAGTAGCTCTGAGTCTGGTATAACTATCAAGATCAGTAATTGTGATTCTATTTCTGATCTCACACTTGAGGCCCTCTTCAAACTTTCTGCATTTGTCTCTTTCAGTAGAGACCATAAAGGTGGTATAATGGGAAAGTTTGTTGAACTGCACCTCACACTCCGCAACTGACATGTTCCCTTGTTTTAGATTTAGGAATTCCTTCCTCTTCAGGCATATAGTTATTTTGAAATTCTCTGAGAAAATCATTCCATATTAGAACAGGAGGTTGTGCATCACTATCTGGGACTGTCTCCCACCATTCATAGGCATTACCCTAAAGCAAAGATACTGCATAATCAATTTCTCCTATGGAGTGCATCTCATCATATTCAATACCTTTTGTGTCCTTTTAAGCCATGTCTTTGCTTCAACTGGATCAATCGAGCCATAAAAATCAATTGCACCCTATTTTCTTAGCTTATCTTAACGCATTTCTCTATGCATTTCAGGCCAGTGTACTTCTTGTTCTGGGTTTGCATATGGCATTTCTGCATGTGATGATTGGGATGCATGCACGGGAGCTCTAGCTCCTAGTGTTAGTTGATCTCTATGCAAATGAGGTGATGCCTCATGAGGATGCATTTCGGCCGGCCTCTCTCTCCTTGGTGAATCATGTCTTATGATGGCCCTAAAATAATTGAAATTATGTCACTACATAATGTTCAACGCATATTATGCATATGTTATCATGCTCTAATGCATATGCATGTTCCCTTGGAACCTATCCCTACTCTGATACCAAAAATGTAACACCTAACACTTTATAGATCTATATACTGCATATACTGATTTTATATTATGTTATCACGTATGGAACACGATTAAATAAAATTCATGTTTACAGCGAGTAATAATTTTTTTTAACTCATCTCATATTATTAACAATAATTTCACAATTAATACGGAAGCTTTAATTATAGCCTTTAACATCACATATATTAATAACTTAAACATTACGTTTAAAAGTTAGTAAATTTACAAGTTGAATCCATTTATATTGATGCGTCCCACATCGGTTGCGAAGAAACTCCTGGACTGGTTTATAAGGTTGGTTCAAACCTTCCCCTTTGAGCACGCTTTTGGGGCGAAGTTAAGAGTCCACATTCTTATTATTTGGTATCAGAGCCAGCTCTGTACACCGGTGTCCCTTCGGGTTACGACAGATCACCTACCGAGGCAGTCGGGGTCTTAAAGGGGTGGGGATGATGTGTCCAACATCGATTGCGAAGAAACTCCTGGACTGGTTTATAAGGTTGGGTTCAAACCTTCCCCTTTGAGCGCGCTTTTGGGGCAAAGTTAGGAGTCCACATTTTTATCATATATATCTATATATCTTAGTACATATTCATTGTAATTATACATATGCAAGTATTCAACCCCCAAATAGAAATGATATGTTCTTATACTTATGTGGAATGCAATGAGAGAAAGTGAGGAGGCTCGGCCGGTGACCTTTGATCCATGAATTTTATATGCACCTCAATATGAACTACTACTCTTCTCTACCTGAAAAATGATGCAATTTGGTGAGTTATGACTCAGTGAGAATAACCATCAAATGAGTTCTAAAGCACCAAGCATTTCATAATAGCAAATATCAAGTATACTTAATACATACTTTATACTCCATTTCATCAGTCAATAACATATAAATATAGATAAAATCAAGTATTCAATAATTGCTCTTTACTTATGTTTATGCTTATTCATCTTATTTTATTGTGACCAGGTTAAACAGACATTGCCCCGGGTTTCCATATGAACATTTGTCATGTGAATATTTGCATTTACATTTGCATTTGCTAGCTAGCTTGATCATTTGTTTCATTTGCACATTTGTTGGGCCATAGGCTTCTTCTTTTGCTTTGAAATGTCGATTAACTAGTCACAACGCCTTTTAAGTCATTATGCATATGCACTTGTACTTACATATTCATCAACCATTGTATCTTATCACATATACCACATATGTACCTCATATGCAAACACATATACCTTTCATATACTATACATATACCATGTATATATATATATATATATATCATATGTCAAACATATACCTCAAATATACCACAAGTATACAAACTTATATGTACCACAAATGTCACAAATTATTCATCATCATATTATTAAGGACAAATCATCACAATCATATGAATCACATAGCAAGCAACATTCATATGCACTAAAGAATTCAATTCATAATTAAACTCACATTTTCCTTTGATTTTAACCCTTAACTTATTATCTACCCCCTTCTTGTGTATCTCCAATTTGTCTTGAGCCTAATATTGAAATATAATTGGTTAATTTATGACTAGAAAAATTTTATGTGACTTAAACAAATTCATATGCATTATTCATATCAATAATTAAAATTTTTCCTATGAGGCAGTGTGACCTTATGGGACTGTTTTGCCTATAACTTTTTATGTACCTGACCAATTAATTTGATTCTTGATCCTAAATAAAATTAACCTAACATATTAAAATTTTAGATCAATTGTATTACTATACAATTTTTAGTGGAATTTCTAAATGTATTCTATTTTTTGCCCTATTTTCTATCTTTAGGCAGTTTCAGGGTATTAAATTTGACTCATCATAACTTATAATATATAAGTCATATTTTAATGAAACTTCACAAACACTTATATAGGTTCAAATGAAACATTTTTCATGTTTACAACTTTTATCAATTATGTCTCTAAGGCTCTCAAATTATAAGCAACATTTTACTGCTCTAGAATAGAGTTGGTTTTCAGGACAGTATGACTTGTAACAGCCATAACTTACTCTATACATAATATATTAAAATGAAATTAGTATCCAAATTTAGATTCTTATGTTTTGATAATTTACGAAATATATCTTTAAGAAGCTCAAAATAATTAAATAAGTTTCTCGACCTGTACAGGGCACTTAGCAACTATGGAATAGTCATGGTTCTATTCATCATAACTAAACCTACACACGATATATGAAGCTGAAATTTGGTATACAGATACATAACACATATAGCTACAACTTTTATGTTTTGAGATACTTCAAATAATGGCTTTATCATATTTGAAACCAACAAACACAGTAGCTAACTTAGCTAGGGTTCGCATCCAGACCAGTTTCAGTAGAGAGAAGAATTATCTTCCTATACACAAACTCTTGCAAAAATATTTATATATCCATAAATATAAGAAATAAAGGAACACTTTTTATGTTTTACACTTCTCTAGATTCGATCTCTAAAATCATGAAAACTTTAGTACAAAACACTACCTATTTATGAATCCTAAACACCATAATCAAGATTAACACAAAATAATTGTTTACTCACCTATAATCACCCTTGGCTAACCTTGTTGCTGTAATTTTCAGAGTGAAAGAGAGAAGAAAATGTGGCTGGAATTTCAAAGAAATAGGCTGAAGGAATGAAGCCAAGAAGAAGAGGAGGAGGAGGAGGAAGAAGGAGACTTAGCCTAAGTTAAAAATTTTGTCTTCCTTTTTTTTTTTCTTCACCCGTCCCTTTTTCTTCTCTTTTTTTTGACTCCTTTTTGTTTTTACTTTTCTTTTTCTCTTCTTTTACTGTATGTTTCTCTTTTTTTAATTTATTATTATTATTATTATTATTATTATTATTATTATTATTATTATTATTATTATTATTATTATTATTATTATTATTATTATTATTATTATCATCATCATCATCATACATATATACATATGCATACATTCATGTATACATATATACATTTACCCAATTTTACTAACCAATAATAAAAATATATATATATAATTTAATCACTTATTTTAATTTAATTAAATTAATCATGTCAAATTTTTATTAATTCAATCTAGTCTCTTTATTCACTTAAATATTATTTCATATCATTTTCATCTATATTATAAAATAGACATGTGCATTTCTATACAATTGTAAAATACTTGAAAATAAACTAATTGTATACCATGAATGTATTTAAATAAAAATGCATATTATGCATGTGTTCAAGTGATATATATATATATATATATATATATATATATATATATATATATATATATATATATATGCAAAATGTATATGTGCAAATGAGATGCTGTAGAAATGCATATGGGAAAAGTTAAGGATGTTACAATTAACACCACTAATTACTTGTTTCTATAACCAATACATTTCATATTAACATAATAATATAAGCACAATTTATTTCAAACTCATATAATAGCATGATATTTTATCAAATATTAGCATAATGTTAAGTTCATAGTTAATAATATTTCTATAATGTTAAAACATGTCATAATCTATTATTTCATCATGATAAAAAAATAATTCATGTCATGCACATACAATCATGCATAAGGGGCAAACTAGAATAATTATATGTACAAACCTCGATAGGGTTTTTCTTTTCTAAAATATAAGCTCAGAGCTTGTTCACTTTTGTTGGTCTTCTTCTTGTTGAAATCCTAATTTAAAATTATAATTAATTAATATCTTGATAAAATATTTATTCTTAATATAATTTAAATAAATAACTACAATTTCTTTTAAGCTAGAATATGACCTCTTAGGCCTGTTGGATCAATAATTTTTTTTACACTTATTCAATTTATATGATTCTTGATCCTAATTAAATTTAACATATAAAAATAAATATATACTAAAATTTCAGAATTTTTTAACAATTACATAATTTTTGGTATAATTTTAAATATTGCTTTGTTTTCTACCCTTAGGCAACTTTGAGGTACTCTATTTAAAAATTCATAGCTTTCAATGAGTAGTTTCGATTATTTTGAAAATTTTTATATAGTTATATAAATTAATTTGAAACATTTTTCATGTTTACCTCATTTCCATATTCGGTCTCTAAAGTTCTCAAATATTGGAGGATCTATAACTGGTTCAACATAAAGTATCAACCAAACCAGTTCAATTGTTCAGCTCATAACTTACAAAATACATGACATTTTAAGGTTGAGATTTTTACATAAATTTAGATACGACATAGAATTAAAACTTTTTATGTTTTTAACTTTGGCTAATTTGATCTAAAAATAGGTCAAATATAAGGATGAAGTTACTAGAGCTGCACATGTACCAGAACACAACTCAATCAAGGAACAACTATAATTCATTTCACTATAACTCAACCTACACAAGAGATATTTATGCGAAATTTGGCAGAGACCTAAATAACATATATACCTACAACTTTTATGTTTTACAAAACCTCAGATTCAACCACTAAGATGATCAATTTATATAAATATAAAAACTGTAGGTTATTCAGTTGATACCTCTCCCTGAACCAATTTCACTCCAATGACCATTTCTCTTTATATACTCAACATCATTCAATAAAATATGACAGAACAATACACAAGACATAGATAAATAACTTTTATGTTTAACACTTTCCCAAAGTCGATTCACAAGATAATCAAAAACAGAGTGACATATCCTGTAAAAACATAACCTAAAAAGTTATAATAACACAAAGATATTACTTACCAAGATCATATTTATTTGGAACGAATTTTCTTGAAAATTATGAAGAAGATGATGAAGATTTTGGGCTGTGATATGGAGGAAGGAAAAGGGATGATGAAGAAGAAGAAGGAGATGTTTGAAGTTGGAAGCAAATGGCCAAAAAAAGTCTTGACTTCAACCCCACTTTCACGATTTTTCTGTTTTTTTTTTGTTGTGTCTACTGTTCATTTTTTAATAATTTTTTACTGTATTATTTATTTATTTTTATTTCATTTATTTATTTTCACATATTTACTTATCAGTAATCTTTTTTATTTTTTATTTTTACCAAAAATACAACTTAATTATGTGTTCTAATTTAATCAAATTTATCTTGGTTATCAATTTAATTTATTTTAATTTCTAATTTAATCATTTATTCCATCTATTTTAATCTCTATTATCTATCATGTTTTTTCTATTTATACCACATACTTATTCTAATTAAATCCTACTTAATGGGCATTACAGATTCAGTAAAATGACTCATTTTTTTGCATGTGTCAAGTGTGTTGCATGTAAACTAGCTAAATCTAAAGTTATGCCTCATGGATTGTATACACCTTTACATATTCCTAATGCACCTTGGATTGATATTTCTATAGATTTTGTATTGGGATTGCCTAAGACTAAGAGAGTTAAAGATAGCATATTTGTTGTAGTTGATAGATTCAATAAAATGACTCATTTTATTGCATATACTAAAACAAAATGATGCAACAAATATAGCTTATTTGTTCTTTAGAAAGGTAGTGTGTTTGCATGGTATTCCTAAATCTACTGTTTCTGATAGAGATGCTAAATTCCTTAGTCACTTTTGGCATGTTTTGTGGGGTAAACTTGGTACTAAATTGTTATTTTCTTACTAGTCATCCACAAATTGTTTTCCATTTATTGAGTTTGCTTATAATATATGCATATATTCTTCTACTAGTTTTTCACCTTCTGAACTTGTGTATAGTCCATTAACTCCATTAGATCTAACACCTTTGCCTTTTAGTGAGTTAATTAATTTGGATGGTAAGAAAAAGTTAGATTTTGTGTAAATTGTGCATGAGAAAACAAAACAACACTTTGAGAAGAAGAATGAGTCATATACTTGTCAAGCTAACAAGGGGCGTAGAAAAATAGTATTTGAACCAGGCAATTGGGTGTGGATGCATATGAGAAAGGAGAGATTTCCTCACCAAAGGAAGAATAAATTTGATCCTAGAGGAGATGGTCGATTTTGCGTACTTCAAAGGATCATTGATAATGCTTACAAGATAGAACTTCCTGGTGAGTATGGTGTTTTTGCATCATTCAATGTTTCTGACCTTACTCCTTTTGATAATGTTAGAAATAGTAGATTTGAGGATGAATCCTTTTGAGGAAGGGGAGAATGATGTAGATCAAGGACTATAAGTCAATCTCACACAAGGAGAATAATGCACTAGTCATGCCAAGTGGTGTGATCACAAGATCAACAGCTAACAATGCAAGGCTATATTCAAAGCTTGGTAATCAAAGACATCACAAGTAGGACGTGCATCACAATAGAGATGGAGCTGATTGAAGACCCAAGGCCCATTACTTATCTTGGGGTGTGTGAAGAACCATCTTGCATGGATTAGCCCGATAGTCTAAACAAGACATAGTCCATAAAATTAAACATTACAAGTCATGTGCATGACATCATGTGCTCAAGATTACGTGTTACGCAAGTGTCTATTTATGAAATTTAGGCTTAACTTGTAATTGGACTTAATAATGTAAATGGGCTGCCTATTATCTATCTATAGTTTAAATAAGGAGAATGGCAACATGTGACCCAAAGGATATGAAGCCCAGCCACTTGTCTTATTTTAGAAGAATTTAATTAGTGTCCTAATTTAAGTAAGACTCTACTTGTTAGAATTTGAGTTATGACTGTAATTTTAGAAGTTGAGTTAAAATAGGACTTAGTTATTTTTTTACCACAAATGATTCAAAGACTTAGGGCTATAAATACTCATTTAAGCTTATTTTATTTAAGCTTATTTTACAAGACATTAATGAATAAAAATGGATTTGAGTGTTATTTAAAGTGAGGCAGATTTGCATATCTTTATTACCTTTAGGAATTAGTTACTTATCAACTAATTGTGACGTGACTATTCTTAATAATCCTTATAATTGGTTCTTTGCTACATTGTTTAGCTTTGGGTTGGATTCAATTTATGATCACCATAGCTTAAGGTTTGTTTACTTTGTCTTGTTGAGGGATTTCAAGGCACGGTCTGATGTATGCACGGGAACCATAAATGAAGGATATGAACGACAGTCTTTTGTCAACTGAGTGGAGCAATCTTATATCATTGAAATGAGCCTTAAAGAAGTACAAAAGTCATTTCATATGATCCAATTCAATGTGGGGCGTGTTCCAAGTTGTAGAAGGCAGCATTGGAGCATTTGTTGCTATATTGGGCCTAAAATTCACAATCAAGCTTATGGGATAATAATACACAAAGGGAAGCCTAAATTCAAGATCAAGGGAGTCTTTCATGAAGATTCAATTCAAATGGGCTAAACAAGACAAAGTCCATAAAATTGAAGATTACAAGTCATGTGCAAATCATGTGCTAGGAGTCATGTGCCAAACATGTGCAAGACATGTGTCATCCATGTGGAAGACATCATGTGCCAACTATGTGCTCAAGATCATGTGCCATGCATGTGCCTACTTATGGGATTTGGGCTTAACTTGTAATTGGGCTTAATTATGTATGTGGGCTGTCTAATTTAAATTACCTTAGGCTTTAATTAGTGATAGACATGTGGGCCAAAGAAATAAAGCCCAACCCACCACTTGTCTTATTTTGGAAGGATTTAATTAGTATCATAATTCAAGTAGGACTCTACTTTTTTAGAATATGAGTTAGAATATGACTGTAATTTTAGGAGTTGAGTTAGAATATGATTTAGTTATCCTTTACCATAAAGGATTCAAAGACTTAGGGCTATAAATACTCATATAGGCTTCTTGTACATGATATGAATGAATAAAAATGAATTTGAGTGTTATTTCTTTAAAGTGAGGCAGATTTGCATCTCTTTATTACTTTTAGGAATTAGTTACTTATCAAGTAATATTGCTTGTGGCGTGGCTATTCTTAATAAACCATATAATCTTCGTTCTTCGCTAGATTGGTTAGCTTTGGGTCATATTCAATCTATGATCACCATAGCTTAAGGTTTGTTTACCTTGTCTTGTTGAGGGGTTTCATGGCACGGTCTTTGGGGTTCCGCATCACGGTCTTTGGGGTTCCGCATCATTTTGGTATCAAAGCTTTTGCTTAGATAATCATTATCCTTTAAAATTTTTTTCTAGTTGTTAACTTAGTTAGATTTAAATTCTGCCATTAGAGGTACCTTAGGAAAAATTTCTGCCATAAAAAGTAAAATTGCATGTTTGGTTTTTTTTTTTAATTATTTGATATGTTTGAGGTTTATTTATTATTAATAACTTATGATTAGTGTATTTTGATTAAAAAATAAAAAAAAATCAGAATTTCGAATTTAGCACCAAAATTGTGAAATTGTGCTATTTTGAGCTTCAAGTTGAAATCTTGTGATTATTGATTGATGGAACTATTTGGTATCAACATAAACTACTGCAATCCAACTTAAATAATTGGTTTTGAGGTTGAAAAGTACAACTTTTGAATTCAGGTACCTTAGTGATCATATTGAGCATTGATTTGATCTTAAGGAATTGAGCTTATCTATTAAATATACCTTAGTTCTTCCTAGTTGGTGATAAATTGAGGTTGAATAAGAGTTAAATCAGCTGCTCACTAGAAGGAAATCAGTTCTGATTTTTATTCCATATTGTCTAAATCTTTGTTCTCTTTAGTTTTCTTTCTTTTTCTGTTCTTTTTGCATCTAACTAATTACATTAGTTATGTCTAATTTGCATTCTTAGATTTAATTTGAACAAAAATCAGTGGCATACACCTATTTGCATTCATGTATAACTTTATACATAATTAATTTCTTTCACATCAGTTTGCTTCTAGACTTTGTTCCTTTCATTCTTGTGTAGTTTTCATTGTTAATTCTTAGCATAGATCACTTGCATGTTGTTTGATTTTGTTTCTGGTTCTTACTTGTAATCTTGAGATTCAAACTTTGAGTGGTAAGAGGTATGAGAGATGAGCTTAAAAGAGGGTAAAAGCAATTATTTGTGTGAAACTTGAGAGTGGTTATATTCTGATTTGAGTGAAACATGTGAGGAAATGATTGTGAGGACTTTTTATCTTCATCGACTATTTCTTGTAGCTTAACCATGTCTAAGGGAAGTATAAGGATCAGTAGTGGACATGAGGAACATGGCGATTATGTGCCAACGGATGTTGTTCAATCTTACATTCAATTATTGGAGGTAAAGATTGGAAAACTTATAGACAATATGGAGAAACAAAATCATAAATTTGAATATTTGAGGCAGCAAAGCATCTTCAATAGAAGAAGATCAATAGAGGGGTCTCAACCTCAAGTCATTATGAGGTTTTAGTCTCAAGAAGAAAAAGAAGACTATTTTGAACATTATGAGAATGATAGATAAAAAGTGAAAGAAAGAAAGACAAAACATCTTCTATAAGTGCCTTTCAAAAAGAAATGGACAAAATGCGTGTTAGGATTGACAGGTGGGGGCATGAAGAGAAAGAGAATGAAATGAAGAATCCTTATCCAAAAAGGTGTGAAATTCAAAAATCAAATTTTCATTATGAATTTGATTTTGTTCCTAAGTTTAAAATGGTGGATGATGGTAAGAATCAAATTCATGAGGATATTAATAATGCTCATACTAGTAAAGTTGAAATTATAGGTGAGAGTATTGATTCTATTTTACTAGAAAAAGTTAATGGTGTTAATGTTATTGAGAGCATTGCAATCGAAAATGAAAACATCATTTGAGATGAATTTGTAGCTAATGATAGTGAATCATGGAGGTAAGAGATGAACATGAATTGGATTAGCTTGAGGGAGCAAAGGTGAGTGAGATTGAGATGAAGGAAAGGGCTGTTTATGAAGAAGCTAAAGAGAGAATTGAGAGAGATTATGTTTTGATGGATAAAAGTTGTAATAGTAATGAGCAAAGAGAGAAAATAGTGAATGTGTGTGAAAAAAAGAAAGAGGTGAAAAGTGAAATTTTTACTAATAATTTTAATTATCTTTTGCTTTGTGTTGTGCATTTTTCGTTTGATATAGGTAAAGATTTGAGGATGAATCTTCTTGAGGAAAAGGGAAATGATGTATGCACGGGAACCATGCATGAATGACATGAAGGACAATCTTTTATCAATAGAGTGGAGCAATCTTATATCATTGAAATGAGCCTAAAAAGAGTTCAAAAGCCCATTAATATCATCAAAATGCTTATGGGGCGTGCTCCAAACCATATAAGGCAGAAATGAATCTTTGGGAGCAACAATGAGCCTAAAATTCCCAATCAAGCTTATGGGCCATGGGAGGAGCAGGAGGTGGAACATGATGATGTGCAAGAGGAGGTGAAGAAACAGTTACTGCTCTAGACTGCTCACCACCTATAGATATATCTACAACCCTTCCTAGAGGTATCAGTGGTGATGGACTCCTATGATGTTGGCCAGTTTCTCCTATATCAACATCATGATTCTCTCTACAACGATTTATTCCACAAGCTCTACTAACTAGTTCTGCATCGAGATGACATTTTCCTACAAAACCACAATGTCATACATTAGGATCAACAATAATATAATCCTCTAACTAATAAAAGTCTCATAATTTATAACTTATGCTCTGATACCAAAATAAAATTGTCACACCCATCCCTCCTACTAAAGATGAGAATGACCTAAAAATTCATAATACAACATTCTCCTCAACGGAATGGGCCTTAAAGGAGTTCAAAAGCCTTTTCATATGATCTAATTCAATGTGGGGCATGTTCCAAGTCATAGAAGGCAGCATTGGAGCATTCATTGCTATATTGGGCCTAAAATCCACAATCATGCTTATGGGCTAATACTACACAAAGGCAAGTCTAAAGTGAAGATAAAAGGAGTCTTTTACGAAGATTCAAGTCATGGGAAAAACGAGGCAAAATCTACAAAATTGAAGATTACAAGTCATGTGCTATGCATGTGCCTATTTATGAAATTTGGGCTTAACTTATAGTTGGGCTTAATAATGTAAATAAGCTGCCTATTATCTATCTATAGTTTAAATAAGGAGAATTGAGGCATGTGGCCCAAAGGATATGAAGCCTAGCCACTTGTCTTATTTTATAAGGATTTAATTAGTGTCATAATTCAAGTAGGACTCTACTTGTTAGAATTTGAGTTAGAATATAACTGTAATTTTAGAAGTTGAGTTAGAATAGGACTTAGTTATCTTTTACCATAAAAGATTCAAAGACTTAGGGCTATAAATACTCATTTAGGCTTATTTTACAAGAGATTAATGAATAAAAATGGATTTGAGTGTTTTTCTTTAAAGTGAGGCAGATTTGCATATCTTTATTACCTTTAGGAATTAGTTACTTATTAAGTGATTGTGGCGTGGTTATTCTTAATAATCCTTATATTCTTGGTTCTTTGCTACATTGGTTAGCATTGGGTCAAATTCAATTTATGATCACCATAGCTTAAGGTTTGTTTACCTTGTCTTGTTGAGGGATTTCATGGCACAGTCTTTGGGGTTCCGCATCAGTTTGGTATCAAAGCTTTTGGTTAGGTAATCATTATTTATCCTTTAAAATTGTTTTCTAGTTGTTAAGTTAGATTTAAATTCTGCCATTAGAGGTACCTTAGGAAAAATTTCTGCCATAAAAAGTAAAATTGCACGTTTGGGTTTCTTTTTAATCCTTTGATATGTTTGAGGTTTATTTAGTATTAATAACTTCTGATTAGTGTTATTTGATTAAAAAAAATGAAAATTGTTTTGTTCAGAATTTCAAATTTAGCACTAAATTTGTGAAATTGTGCTATTTTGAGCTTCAAGTTGAAATCTTGTGATTATTGATTGCTGGAATTATTTGGTATCATTATAAACTATTGCAATCCAACTTAAATAATTGGTTTTGAGATTGAAAAGTACAACTTTTGAATTCAGGTACCTTACTGATCATGTTGAGCATTGATTTGATCTTGGGAAATTGAACTTATCTATTAAATATGCCTTGAGCTCCTGCTAGTTGGTGATAAATTAAGGTTGAATAAGGGTTAAATAGGCTACTCACTAGGAGAAAACTGATTTTGATTTTTATTCCATATTGTCTAATTCTTTGTGCTCTTAAGTTTTCATTCTTTTAATTATGTCATTTCTTTATCTAATTACATTAGTTAAGTCTAATTTGCATTTTTAGATTTAATTTGAACAAAAATCAGTAGCATACACCTATTTGCATTCATATATAGCTTTAGATATAATTAATTTCTTTCACTTCAGTTTGCTTCTAGACTTTGTTTCATTCGTTCTTGTTAGGATTCATTGTAAATTCTTTGCATAGATCACTTGCATATTATTTGATTTTGTTTCTGGTTCTTGATTGTAATTTCTAGATCAATCTTTGAGTGACAAAAGGCAAGAGAGGTCAACTTAAAAGAGCGAAAAAGCCTTTATTTGTGTGAAACACGAATGGTATATGTTCTATTTTGAGTGAAACATGTGAGGGAGTGTTGTAAGGCCATCTAACATTCTTTTTGTAGGTTTATCATCATGTTTTGCAATTTTAATACAAGATGCCTTATCAATGGCAAGATGTGTCGCATGATGATATAGCTAACACTGAGGTAGTTGAGAAGTTAGGTTTGCAATGCACTAAACATCCTAAACCTTATAAAGTTCCACGGTTGGATGGTGGTGATGTTAGGGTGCATGAGCGAGTGCAAGTGGTATTCACCATTGGTAGATATTCTGATACAGTGTTGTGTGATGTAATACCAATTGATGATTGTCATATTTCATTGGGAAGGTCTTGGCAATATCCAAAAGGTGCAATCCATGATAATGTTAAGAACCGCTATTTTTTGTGAAAGATGGAAGGAAAGTGATTCTTACAGTTTTGACTTTCAAGGAAGTTTATGAAGATTATATGAAAAGCTACAAAAAGAAAAAGCTTGAGAAACAGAAGCAATATGAAATCAAGAGGAGAGAAGATAAAGTAAAACGCAAAATTGACATTGAAGAAAAAGAGAGTCCAAAAGAGCAAAAACAAAATGCAAATGAAGAATTTTAGTCACCTTTAGATGAAGATAATTGTATTAGTGTTATTGAGAGAATTTCATTGAAAGTAAAAACATCATTCGAGATGAATTTGTAGCTAATAATAATGAATCCATGGAGGTAAGTGGTGAACATGAATTGGATGAGCTTGAGGGAGTAAAGGTGAGTGGGATTGAGATGAAAGAAGGGGATGTTTATGGAGAAGCTAAAGAGAGAATTGAGAGAGATGAGGTTTTGAGGGATAAAAGTGGTTGTAATGAGCAAATAGGGAAAATAGTGAATTTGTGTGAAAAAGAGAAAGAGGTGAAAAGTGATTTTTTACTAACAATTTTAATTATCCTTTGCTTCGTGATGTGCATTTTTCTTTTGATGTAGGAAAAGATTCGAGGACCAATCTTCTTGAGGAAAGGGGGAATGATGTATGCACGGGAACCATTGATGCGGAACCCCAAAGACTGTGTTTTGAAACCCCTCAACAAGACAAAGTAAACAAACCTTAAGCTATGGTGATCATAAATTGAATTCAACCCAAAGCTAACCAATGTAGCAAAGAACCATGATTATAAGGATTATTAAGAATAGCCACGCCATAAGCAATATCAATTGATAAGTAACTAATTCCTAAAGGTAATAAAGAGATGCAAATCTGCCTCACTTTAAAGAAAAATACTCAAATTCATTTTTATTCATTCATGTCTTATAAAAGAAGCCTAAATGAGTATTTATAGCCCTAAGTCTTTGAATCCTTTATGGTAAAGGATAACTAAGTTCTATTCTAACTCAACTCCTAAAAGTACAGTCATATTCTAACTCAATTTCTAACAAGTAGAGTCCTACTTGAATTAGAACACTAATTAAATCCTTCTAAAATAAGACAAGTAGTGGGCTGGGCTTCATATCCTTTGGGCCACATGCCTAACACTAATTAAAAGTTTATGATAATTAAAATAAACAGCCCACATACATAATTAAGCCCAATTACAAGTTAAGCTCAAATCCCATAAGTAGGCACATGCATGGTACATGATCTTGAGCACATGGTTGACACATGATGTCTTCCACATGGATGGCACATGTCTTGCATATGTTTGGCACATGACTCCTAGCACATGATTTGCATATGACTTGTAATTTTCAATTTTATGGACTTTGTCTTGTTTAGCCCATTGGACTAGTCAATACAAGATGGTTCTTCACACACCCCAAGATAAGTAATGGGCCTTGGGTCTTCAATCAGCTTCATCTCCTTTGTCATGCATTCCTCTTTTGTGATCTCCTTAGTGGCCAAGCTTTGAACATAGTCTTGCATTGCTTGCCTTAGTTTGTTAGCCCTTGATATTGTGATCGCACCACTTGGCATGACTAGTGCATCATTTTGACTTATATGTTCTTGATCTACATCAAGAACAAATATATTCAGAGACAATTCATTTTATATATGTGTGCAATCAATTGAATCAAAACAGTCCCACTTTTGGCAATCAATGGCAATTTGCACGATTCTTTTTTTATTATTTTTTTATAATCTGATCTACTAAAAAAAATTAAAAACACCAAAAATTCATACAAAAAAAAACCAAAGATAGACTGCAATATAGGCATATTCAACCACAAATAGATAAACCTTTTTTTTTAATTTTTATGTTGTAACTTGAACAAATATCAATAAAAAAGCAAAATAAAGATAGGTACAATTGATTTGGAACCAAAGCTCTGATACCAAATGATGCAGCAATCACCTAGAATCTAAGTCTAGACAACCTCCAAATCAATTTAATACAAATCTTAAGTTTCAACCAATTGTAAAAGTAGACTCTTCACCCCCAAAACAGTAGGGAATTGGTAACAAATAGTAGGAAGAAAGTATTGCATTCACGCCACAAATTAGTTACTATCCCAATGGAGATCACACCTCCCACTTGAGAACACTCAAGAATACTCAAATTTTGATCTTACTCATCAATCTACTTGTCTTACATGCATAAGGAGGTATTTATACCTCTACAAATCAAACCCTAGGTGCAAAAGAGAAGAAAAGACCAATCTGACCCTAATGGCTTAAGGACAAACAAATGGGCTTAATTTTATAAGGCCCACACACCTAGGACAAGGTAAAATAAGGCTGATCATATGTCTTTAAATGAAATTTAATGCCAATAATTAAAATAAAATATCTCACTAAATTTAGTCTTAGGCCCAACTATAATATAACATAAGCCTGTCTTAAATAGCATATTGCACATGACTTGAAGCTTGTAATATGGACTTCTTATCTAGTCCATTAGGCTATTTGTCTTCACCATCACATGCCCTAATGAGTGTTTCAAGCTTTGGATCACCAACTGATTCCATCTCTTAAAGCTTGATCCAAGCCTCTTCCTTGATGTCTCTTATCTCCAAACTTTGAATATACATTCGCAAGGCTGCCTTGAGCTTGTTTGTGCTTGATCTTATGATTGGACCAGGTGGCATAACCAATCCATCTCCTCCATGGCATGTAAGATCATATTTGTTGTCTTGGCTCGCATCAATAGGAGTAATCTTAAGGAGACAAAGGAACTTCAAAGGCTAGTGGAAGAGCTATTCGCAAGGGGGCATATCCGTGAAAGTCTTAGTCCATGTGTTCTACTTGTGCTATTATGACCTAAAAAGGAAGGGAGTTGTCGCATGTGTATTGATTGTAGGGTTGTTATTTGCAT
Organism: Triadica sebifera; assembly: GCA_023653625.1. Classification (NCBI taxonomy): domain Eukaryota; kingdom Viridiplantae; phylum Streptophyta; class Magnoliopsida; order Malpighiales; family Euphorbiaceae; genus Triadica; species Triadica sebifera. The sequence goes on along the minus strand of CM042899.1, from coordinate 1,005,064 downwards.
AGCAGTTAAGTATCGCCATCATATACCTAGATTAAATGACATGTTGGATAAGTTGCATGGTGCATGTTTATTTACTAAGATTGATTCAATGAGTGAATATCACCAAATTAGAATGAAAGCAAGTTATGAATGGAAAACAACTTTTAAAACTAAACATGGTTTGTATGAGTAGCTTGTAATGCCTTTTGGGCTAACTAATGCCCTTAACACTTTTATGAGATTAATGAATTGTAATGGCTCAAATACTGGCTTAGTCGTAAACTATAGTTTCCGAAATTGATCAGCATACCCAGGGGTTAAAAATACACTCGTATGCAAAAAATATTTTATTTGATCATCAGAAAATATAGGTTATGACTAGTCTGAGGGTAAAATTCGGAGTGAAAATGAGGTCAAATAAATCCTCAAAAGTCAAAACTAAGAAAAAATGGATCAGATTTAATTAAATAGTGGGTTGATCGTATTTTGACCGGACTATGAAAAATAGCAAATGACATCCAAAATTTTATTTTAAGACATGGATAGACTCTAAATAATATTTAGGATTTTTTGACTGTGAAAAAAGCAATTTTACGGTAATATCGAAAATTGAATTATCAGTCCAATTTGAGTGAGCTAGACAAAAAAAGACTCCGATTGAGTTAAAAAAATTGTATAAACATATAAAAATATTTTTTGAATTATGGAATCAAATTTGGGTGAAATTGAGCTTGGAAAGTGAGAAAAATAATTTATAGTGCATAATTGGGCCTAAATGGGTTGGGCGTTGTTTGGCCCAAGCCCACCCAAATTAAACCACTATAAATACTCTTAAATATCAGAATTCTCTAGAGAGAATTCTGCAACTCCTTCTTTCCCAAACCCCCTTGCTTGGCCGAAGTCATCTTTTCCCATTTTTCTTCCATTTTCTTCACTTTTGACACCAAAATCAACCACCCAAAAATAATTTCAGCATCTCTAATAGCTAATAGAAGTTTTTAATCTTCATTTGGAAGGCTAAAGTGGAAAGAAATCAAAGGAGAAAAGTTAGGATACCAAATTGAGGTAAGTGAAATTTGTAGTTTTAAATTAGTTTAATGGTTCAAATAGGTAGTTTAAGATATATAAATGATAAATATGAAATTTATTTGAGTTAAGGAAGCAAAATATTGGTGGATTAATAGAGTAAATTTTGGCCATGGTAGGTTTAAGAGAAAGTGAAGGTACTTCCAAAGGATAAGTAAAAGGAAGATTAGGAAGACCTAAACAAGAAATTAAGGTTAGTGATTTCAAAATCTATTTATTTCCATTTATTAAGATGATTTAGGGTTATGGCAAATTAAGAATTTTGTGTGTTTTCCATGTAATTGCTAATTAATGCTTAAACCATGATTAAGGAATTATTAAAAGTGAATTAGAATGGTTAATTTCAATAAAAAAATTTAATTGGTGAAAATTGGAAAATATGACCTTATTATGTGAAAAATGTAAATTAATGTATAAATACATTTTATTGTAATATTATGATATATATGGAACAAAGAATGTATAAATTAGTGAAAGGAATATTTAGAAGATGAAAGAAAAATTTTAATGATGAAAATTAATTATAGGCCGACAATTGAAGAAGGAAAAATTTATGTTTTTCTTGCTAATTAAATGAAAATTTAGTCATGAAATGCAAGGAAATATGATTTTTAGTGTGTATAAATTTATTGAGAATTTTTAAATGAAATATTGAATATTTTTCTAATTATTGATTTTATTATGCATGAAATGAAAAATAAGGAATAAAGTGTATTTAGTGAGCTTAATGACTTAATTGATTATTAATGATGAAATATTGATATAGTAGAATGTAAAATGCGAAAAGATTATGGTAGAGATAAAATTATATGGATGAATAAAATGTTAAGTGATTAATAATATAAAAATAATGGAAATTATGAATTTAATAGAAATTGAATTAAATGAATAAAATAATGCCCTTAGTTATTTTTCTGATGGTTAAATCTATTTCAGGATATAATTGGCTAGTCATAGGGACACAATTACCATAGTGCAGGTCATGGTGACTCGCTTATGTAGGGCAATGATGGTCTACTATAGTAATAGTGATTCAATGAACAGTGTACAATGCAGTACTCAGATGATCTTTCGGGATTACTCTTCAATGTAGTGGACTATTGGGTCCACGTCCCATGTATCTAGTCCAAAGATTTTCTATCGGATGGAAACTAGAGGCAAAGTTAAATAAAAGTAGTAATAATGATAAAAGTGAAAAATAAGTGAAAAACATGATAAGAATGATAAAATGGTATAATTGTAAAAATGATAAAAGTGACAAATGTGAATAAAATGATAAAAGTGAAAATATGAAAAAAATGATAAATGTGAAAATATAATAAAAATGATAAATGTGAAAAATATGATAAAAATGAATAAAGTGAAACATATGAGAAAAATAGTAAAAATAAAAAAAATATATGATAAAAATGACATAAATGATAAATTTGATAATTATGATAAAAGTGATAAAGATAATAAAATAATAATAATAATAATAATAATAATAATAATAATAATAATAATAATAATAATAATAATAATAATAATAATAATAATAATAATAATAATAATAAAAGTGATAATTGTGACAAAAGAAAAAAATAGTAAAATTAAAAAATGAGAAATGAGTGGAAGAAAATGAAATAAAATGCTAAATTATGTAGTTAAAAAAGTAAATAAATGAAAAATAAAATTTTTTAATAAAGCAAAAGTGTAAATAAATATAGAGTAGTAGCATAACCGTAAATAAATAGAAATTTAAGAATTAAAGTAAATTTTGTAGCTAATTAAATGAAAAATTGAAAATAATGATTAATTAAAGAAGAAAAATGAAAATTGAATAAATTGAAAGGAATTGAAAAAAAAAACTATGAGTTAAAATGAAAAATATTGTTAATTGAATAAAGATATTAAATAGTGAATTAAGAGTAAAATATTTATAAAAGAATAATAAATATATATTAAATAGAAAAACTGAATGATGTATTAAAAATATTATTGCATGTATAAATGCATGAAAATATAGGAAATGAAAATTTTTAGTTTAGTAATCATCAATGGGTATATTAATGCTGAGCACGTAGTTATTTAACTACGTGCTGGTAGTAGCAGAGAATGCAGAAGCAAGCGTATAAATTTTGGAAGCTGACGGAAGAATAAAATAATAGTAAATTAGTATTAAAAATGACATATATATATATAGAGTTGTAGGAAAGAAATATTAAACATATAATAAAGAATATTTGTGAATTATTATTATATGTGTAAATAATAAAATATGAATTTATGAATGAATGGAGAATATATGGTATTATATGTGTATTGTTGTGCCAAAAAATGAGCTGAAAATTGTTTGCTTTATAGGTGGGATAGTCAATTTATAGCTGTTATGTTGCCGAAATTTTTGGAAAATAAAAAGGATCAATTAAGTGATAATAATAGAATGGTCATTAAAGTAAATTAAAATAAAAAATTTGGCACACATCGGCAATAATCGTATTAACCCACGTAATGTACATATAGAATAATTGTTATAAGGGTGTCACATGAATCATGTTTTATATGAATTTATTGGAAAATTCGTGGTTGTTTACTTTGATGACATTTTGATATGTAGAAAATCACTTGATGAGCATGTATGTCATCTTAGTCGTTTTAGATGCACTGGGGAAGGAAAAGTTGTTTTCTAAGCTTAAAAAGTGCACATTTTGTATGGATAGAGTTATATTCCAAGGATATGTGATTAGTGCTAATGGAATTGAGGGTGATAAGAAAAAAATTGAGGCTATTCAAAGTTGGCTAACTCTTAGGAATGTAAGTGATGTTAGGAGTTTTTATGGATTTACTAGTTTTTATAGGAGGTTTGTAAAAGACTTTAGTATCATTGCTCCTCCTTTAACTGAAATCATTAAAAAGGATGTGGGATTTAAGTGGTGTGAGGCATAGGAACATGTATTCATACTTTTAAAGATAAACTTTTGTTCTGCACCTATTTTGAGTTTGTCTGATTTTAATTCTACTTTTGAAATTGAATGTGATACCTATGGGATAGGTATTGGTGCTGTTTTGATACAGGATAGGTATCCCATTGCCTTCTTTAGTGAAAAATTGAATGGTGCATAACTCAATTATTCCACTTATGACAATGAGTTGTATGCATTGGTGAGGGCTTTAGAGACTTGGCAGCATTGCCTTTTGATGCAGCAACCACCGAGAATCTAAGTCTAGACAACCTCCAAATCAATTTGATACAAATCTTAAGTTTTAACCGATTGATTAGACTCTTCACCCCCAAAACAGCAAGAAATTGGTAACAAAGAGTATGAAGAAATAATTGGATTCACGACACAAATTAGTTATCAGCCTAATATGTGAAAGCAATCCTTGGTATATCAATGGAGATCACACCTCCCACTTAAGAACACTCAAATTTTGATCTTACTACCAATCTGCTTGTCTAATATGCATAATGAGGTATTTATACCTCTACAAACCAAACCCTAGGTGCAAAAGTGAAGAAAAGACCCATCTGACCTAATGGATTAAGGACAAACGAATGAGCTTAATTTTATATGGCCCACACACCTAAGACAAGGTAAAATAAGGCTGATCCTGTATCATTAAATGAAATTTCATGCCAATAATTAAAATAAAATATCCAACTAAATTTAGTCTTAGGCCCCATTATAAAATAACATAAGTCCACTTTAACATAACATATTGTACATGACTTGAAGCTTGTAACATGGACTTCTTATCTAGCCCATTAGGCTAGTTGTCTTCACCATCAAATCCCCTAATGAGTGTCACAAGCTTTGGATTACCAACTGATTCCATCTCTTCAAGCTTGATCCAAGTCTCTTCCTTGATGTCTCTTGTCACCAAGCTTTGAATATACGTTTGCAAGGCTGCCTTGAGCTTGTTTGCGCTTGATCTTATGATTGGACCAGATGGCATCACTAATCCATCTCCTCTATGGCGTGTAAGATCATTTTTGTTGTCTTGGCTCATATCATTCCCTTCCTCCTCAAAAGGATTTGTCCTCGAATCACAACCTACATTATCAAAAGGAGAAAGGTCAGCAACATTAAAAGTTGTTGAAACACCATACTCACCAGGCAAGTCAATCTTATAGGCATTGTCATTGATCCTCTCAACCATTTGAAAAGGCCCACGCCTCTTGGATCCAACTTGGATTTCCTTTGGTTAGGAAATCTCTTTTTCCTAAAATGCACCCATACCTAATCTCCATGTTCAAATTTCACAACTTTACGTCCTTGAATGGCTTTTTGTGCATAACTTTTGTTCTTTAACTCAATGTGTGGCCTTGTTATGTATGGACTTAACCAGATCCGCCTTCTTTTTCCCATATAAGTTAGAAATATCATTCAAAGGTATAGGCAACAAATCCAAAGTGGTTAGCGGATTAAAACATACACAATTTCAAATGGAGAATAACCTGTAGATGAATGAATGTTTCTATTATATGCATGTTCTACTAATGGCAAACAATCTTCCCAAGTTTTCAAATTATTACCAACAACAGCACGTAATAACAATCCTAAAGTTATATTAACCACTTCAGTTTGACCATCTGTTTGAGGATGAAAAGTAGTAGAAAATAGCAACTTTGTTCCCAACTTTCCCCACAGAACATGCCAAAAATGACTCAAAAACTTAGAATCTCTATCAGAAACATTGGTTTTAGGAACACCATGCAAAACACAACATCCTTAAAGAACAAATCAGAAATATGTGTAGCATCATCAGTTTTATGGCAAGTAATGAAATGTGCCATCTTGCTAAACCTATCATATCAACTACAAGAAAAATGTTATCCCTTCCCCTTTTAGTCCTGGGCAGTCCCAATACAAAATCCATAGAAATGTCAATCCAAGGCTGACTAGGGACGGGTAAAGGAGTATACAACCCATGAGGTTGAATCCTTGGCTTGCTTACATGCAACACACCTAAGACACTTGACATATTAATGGGGATCACAACTCTCACTTGAAGAACACTCAATAACACTCAAATTTTGATCTTAATCACCAATCTACTTGTCTTACATGCATAAGGAGGTATTTTTACCTCTACAAACCAAACCATAAGTGCAAAAGTGAAGAAAATACCAATATGACCCTAATGGCTTAAGGACAAATGAATGGGCTTAATTTTATAAGGCCCACACACCTAAGACAAGTTAAAAATAAGGTTGACCATGTGTCTTTAAATGAAATTTCATGCCTAAGGAGTTTGTGATTCATAGTGACCATGAGTCATTAAAGTATTTAAAAGGTTAAGGTAAGTTGAATAAATGCCATGCTAAGGGGCTGGAGTTCATTGAGACATTTCCATATGTGATCAAGTACAAGCAAGGTAAAGAGAATATGGTTGCCAATGCACTATCAAGAAGATACACTCTTATTACTACTTTGATTTCTAAATTAATGGGATTTGAATATATAGGACACTCGTATGCTTCTGATTCTGATTTTCTAATGTTTATGTTGCATGTGAGCAATCTGCTTTTCAAAAGTCTTATAGGCATGACTGATACTTATTTAGAGAAAATAAACTATGTGCCTAATTGGTCCATGCGTGAATTACTTATGTGTGAGGCTCATAATGGTGGCTTGATGGATCATTTTGGTATGGCTAAGACACTTGACATTTTGTAAGAACATTTTTATTGGCCTAATATGAGAAAGGATGTTGAAAAATAGTGTTATGGTTGTGTGGCATGTAGGCAAGCCAAATCTAAGACTCAACCTCATAGGTTATATACTCTTTTACCCGTCCCTAGCCAACCTTGGTTTGATATTTCAATGGATTTTTTATTAGGGCTTTATAGGACTAAAAGGAGTAGAGATAGCGTATTTGTAATAATTGATAGATTTAGCAAGATGACACATTTTATTGTTTGTCATAAAACTGATGATGCTACACATATTGCTGATTTGTTCTTTAGGAAAGTTATGCATTTGCATGGTGTATCTAGGACAATTGTTTTTGATAGAGAATCTAAGTTCTTAAATCATTCTTGGAATATTCTTTGGGAAAAATTGGGAACTAAGTTATTATTTTCTACATCTTATCAACCTCAAACTTATGGCAAAACTCAAGTTGTTAATAGAACTTTAGGCTCTTTATTGCATGCTATGATTGGAAAGAATTTGAAAACTTGGAAAGATTATTTGCCTTTGGTTGAATTTGCATATAATAGAAGCATTCATTCTTCTACAGGTTATTCACCATTTAAGATTGTGTATGGTTTTAATCCACTACCACCTTTGGATTTGTTCCTTTACCTTTGAATGATATTTCTAACTTAGATAAATGAGAAATAATTAAGATTGTGAATATATGTGACAGATGAATATACATTGATAAACTATAAAATCCACTTATATTGCAACGAATATAAGACATAGACACAGACGCAGGAATATAATCAATGGTAGAGATGTTGCATTATGTAAAAATGAGTCATTCTTCAATTATTAAAAAAAATTATTATTTTATTTTCCGATGTCTTATATTGAATTTCATTTTTTTCTAGGCGCATCTGTAGCACACGTGTTCATGCCTGACAAAGTTAATAAGCCAGCAAACATGGAAAAGGGACAATCTAGGTTTGTGCATGCTTTAATGCATAGCCATAATTTTGAATTAAAATAAAATATTCATTGGTTTTGTTATGTTATGTATGTTTATTAATAAATTCTGAAATTGAAAAATCGTATTATGAATACTGATACATATGGTAATTGATATATGATTTGAATTAATGAAATACCAGTAAGGGTACAAAAACAAAAAAACAAACATAGAAGATAGAGATTTTAATATGAGATGACAAATCACAGGTAAATAGCACATTATTGAATAAGGTGAAAATAAAGAAGGAATTATATAACAAGTAAATTTGAGCCCATGATTGATGCCTGAACTAAAATATGATAGACAGATTGACATGTCAATCCGGGACGATGAGACTTTATAGTAGGTTATATTTAGGCTTAGTGGCCCTATCAGTAATGAGGACATATAATGTCCGATTATACATATATTTGTTATTCAAGCCTGAAAAGTGCTAATTTACATGACCACAAGGTCACGACCCCTATGTGTCTGTCTCCCTAGAGTTTGATCTTGGCAATGTAATATTGGGAAACAAAGTAAGAAAAATGATATGATTTGTTATTGTTTCTAAAAATCAACAAATATAATATGGATTATTGAAATAATTATTTTTTTATATTTATCAAAATTTTTAAGTGTAATAACAGAGTTATTATTATTGTGATAATTAATTATTGCCAAAAAGCATGCACCATTAAGCAAAAGTTTAGCGCAAGAGCTTTCTTTTCTCTTGCACATATAGTAGATCAAAGATTTTTGAATGGCATAATTGTTGATAAAGCTACTGAACCAGTGGAGCCCACATCATAACATATAATAGATAAAGCCACCCATTTGGGTTTGTGTTTTTGTAGTTTTATATGTATATAAATTTTGTAAAGTATGCATTGCATATAGTATGTGGGCTATGTATTTTGAAACTTAAAATTTCTATAGTCTGTAAATATTATAAATAAGTTTATGTCTACTCAAAAAATGATTTAATTTTAAAATTTAAATGAATTGTGAGGATAAATAATATCTGTGGAATATAAAAATTAAATAGGTACAGAGAGATAAAGAGGTTGTAACATCACCATGCCCGATTGTTATTACAAGGATAAAGGGGTGATAAAATATTACTCTTCCAAATTCCTTTAAATGATTAACTAATGTCAAAAGTGGTATTAATTCGTGCCTAGAAGAGGTTGAACCATTAATCTAGGTTGTTAACAATTTGAGTGCCTAGTTGTACATATGATGTATATAAGTGTGAGAATGATGTATTTTGGACCATATAATATATTGGCCATATCAATGTATAAATGATGTACATCAAGGAGAGTAAGTCAATTTTTACACAAGAAGAATGATGCACTAGTCATGCCAAGTGGTGCAATCACAAGATTAAGGGCTAACAAGCTAAGGCAAACAATGCAAGGATATGTTTAAAGCTTGGTAACCAAAGAGATCACAAGTGGAGTGTGCATCATAAAGGAGACAGAATTGATTGAAGACCCAAGATCCATCACTTACCTTTGGGTGTGTGAAGAACCAACTTGCATGGATTAGCCCAAAGGGCTAAACGAGACAATATCTATAAAATTGAAGATTACAAGTTATGTGCAAATCATGTGCAAGGGGTTATGTGCAAGACATGTGCCATCCCTGTGCAAGATATCTTGTGTCAGCCATATGCTCAAGAACATATGCCACATATGTGCCTACTAATGGGATTTCGACTTAACTTGTAATTAGACTTGGGCTACCTATTTTGATTATCCTAGATCTTAATTAGTGTTAAGCATGTGGGCCAAGGATATGAAGTCCAACCTGCCACCTTTAATTAAGCTTCCAGAAGATTTTAATTAGTTTTCCTTGTTAGACAAGGATTTGAGTTATTAGTTATCATATCCCTATTTTCTAGGAATTTAGATTAGTTGAATGTAAATCCCTATCTTTAAGAGATTATATCATATTTTAGCTATCTTTTTAGGATTTAGGTTAGAATATGACTTTGTTATCCTTTACCATAAAGGATCCAAAGACTTAGAGCTATAAATACTCATTTAGTCATATTTTACAAGGCATTGATGAATAAAAACGAATTTTGAGTATTCTCTTCAAAATGAGGCACATTTGTATCTTTAGATTACTTTTAGGAATTAGTTACTTATCAAGTGATATTGCTTGTGGCGTGACTATTATTAATAAACCTTATAATCTTGGTTCTTTGCTACATTGGTTAGCTTTGGATCGGATTCAAACCTATGATCACCAAATTTAAGGTTTGATTACTTTATTTTGTTGACGGGTTTCAAGGCATGGTCTTTAAGGTTTTGTATCAATAAATGATAATGTAAATAGTAAATAATATATATATGTTATGACAAGTAAAAAATGATGTAACTTTTATAAATGAGGGTTGTTAGTTAGGAATTTTCCTCAAATGGACCAGGTTCAAAGAAGTGATATCCATAATGATTTGTGGAATAATTTGTAATTTTATTTGAATGGCAGATAGATACATCAGTTGTGATAAATACTATACAATGGCCTATGAAAGTCAAGCTAAGGTTCAAAATGGTAGAATTTTTAAATGTGGCGAGGTCATTTAGTGTGTTTTAGTGTGGAGAGGACATTTTACACTCGTGAATGGTTTAGTCACGTCGTGAATGGTGTTTCATGCTCATGAATGCAGGTAGGTATTGCATTTAGGCATACACTCTTTTCTCTCCCTAATCCTTTTATCTCTGCACCAGCTGCTCCCCACCACCCATAAAACCTCATCTGACATGTCAAGGACTTTTGCTCCATCTTCTTCACCCTCTTTTAACCTAAACTCCATTGTTGAGATGAAGAAAGCTTGAAAATCATAGAGTTTTAAGAGAGTTCTTGTAAGATTGAATTAGAACTTGGTTTTTAGCTCAGTTTGAGCTTATTTTCTATTAAAATGGTTTTTGAGGATTTTTTTTGTGATGTTAGGTGTTGTTAGTGAGCAAGGAAATACATCACAAAAGGAGAGACAAGGTTGAAAAGTTTGAAAAGCAGTTAAGGCTCCATTTTTGTTGAGACATATACATATTGGCATATTAATTCATTTTTCATGCATTTTGACATATGAATAGGTTGTAAATGCTTGATGAAATTGCAAAGGCATGATATGAATGGCAATGAAATGGTTGTATAGTTTTTGAATGTTGAAATGACATAAAAGGAGGTTGCGATATTAATGAGTTTTCAGGTGGCATTTTATCATGATTTGTGATCCAAATGGGTTATGTGTTATAACATGTTATTGGTATGTTGTACGAACTGATATGTTGATAAAGGGATATTGACATTAGTCAATTTTAAAGCCTTGAGTGTGTTGTATGAGTTACCATGTTTTAACTTATTTCTGCTTCTACATATTTAAACCCGTGACATGGATTCACAGCTGTGTTGGTTCATAGGTAAAGAACTAGTGAAAAATACCTTTATGGCCATAAATGAGTATTCATGCCCATGAAGCATAATAAATACATAATATGCAGTTTTTATTAATGATGCTATGTGATTGATTTGTTTATGCACATGTTATGAGATGTAGGTATACATGGATTGCATGTGAAATATGTAATATGGTATTTGTGTATTGGTAATGTGATGGCGTATGAAATGGAATCCTAATATTATAAAGAATCCGAAACCCCAAAACTCCTAGATAAAAAAATAATTTTACCCTACTAAACCCCTAATCGACATGCAATCAGAAGCTTAGATGATAGGATAGAAGAAAATAAGAAGAGAATAAATGCCACAAAGTAATTACCTTGATAAGTCCACTCAGTTCTTAACGCAACAAAAGAAGAAAATCTCTTTCTTGCAAATTTTGGCTAAGCCAAGAGAAATTTGAATACAAAATCAACTACCCCCTTTGAAACATGACCTAAGAAAGTATTCATATCCTCAATATATTGCTTAACTCTAACTAAAAATAAGGGACATATTTGGATGTCCATTAAATCCAAAGAAACAAAAATACATTAATCAAGTGTCAACCAAACAGGACCCTTATGTGGGCTTCTCTTCAAGCTTGAGATCCATTGGCCCATTCTTATTTGTCACAACCTTCTTATTATCGATAAGAAATAACAACACTAGGCAAAGAAGGGTTAAGGTCAGTTTCATTAAAATATTATTCCTTGTACATGAGTACAAGTAAATATTGTTAATTCTCAAAAGCCACTCTCATATCCCTTACTTTTGCATAAATTTTTTTTTACCACTCTCCTTTGTGCCAATTATTTACTTTTCTTTTTGGGTCTCTTTTCTTCCCATTTTTCTTTCTTTCTCAACTTCTCATTTTTCTTTTCCTCTCACCTCTCTTGTTTTGCAACTCTCGACCTCTCCTTTTTCTTTTTTCTCATTTTCTCTCAATTTAGCTCTTTCGACTTCTTTTTGTATTTCTTCCTCCATGCTATTTTTTTGCTTCATTTGATCTTCATAAACTTCACTAGGAGTTATAGGAGCCAAAATGATACGTTGACCTCCCATCATGAATGAGTATTTATTTCTATACCCATCATGTGTTATCTTTCTGTCATATTATCATGGTCTACCAAGCAACACATGACCTGCATGCATAGGTACTAAATTATAAAGTACACGGTTAGAATATCTTCTAATGGAGAATGAAATTAAAACTTGTTTATTTATCCTCATCTCTCCATAATCATTAAGTCACTATAGTCTATATGGCCTAGGATGTTTCAAATAATCCAGGCCCAACTTATAAACTAAAGTAGTACTTGTAACATTAGTACAACTTTTTCCATCAATTATAAGACTACAAATTTTGTCATTTATCAGCATCTGGAATAGAAGATATTTTCTCTTTGTTCAACCTCATCTTCTTTCAATTGTGTATTAAGTACACGTCTAACCACGAGATTTAAATGTCTTTCAAATGAAGGCATTGAATCAGATTCTTTATCACTTTCAGATTCAATCACACCATATTGTCATTAAATTAAGTTAAGAAATTTTTTTTGCATACATTGGCTATAATCGCATAAACTTACATAACGTACATATAAAATAATTGTTATAAGGGTATCACAATATCATTTATTACTCAAAGCTAAAAATAATAATAATAATTTACCTAAGCACTAATTTAGTCAGCAATCTCTTACAATATTTTTAAGTATTAAGTGAATTAATTATGCTACACAAAATATTCATAAATGTCTATTCTTTTACTTATTTATATAACTTTTGTCTTTATTTATTAACATTCCACATAAATTTTACTCTTTTCAAAATAGTGTCCAAAATTGATTTTATATAGCATCAATCAATAATCGTTATCTTAGTATCCTTACATTTCATTATGCAATAACATTTTCTTATTCTCGTGTATTAAAATACTCTAAATTTGCCCTTAAGGATACAAGATGTACTGTCGAACAACGAAAATTTTCAATGTCTAAGATAACCACAGGAACATGGTCAAAAATAATCACATGATTCAAAATAATATCATATGATTTAAGATAAATACATGATCAATCTCAATCCAAAATAATTACATGATTGGTAAATAAACAATATGTATGGTTCAATATAACCACATGAGTCATACAATACCTCTCATGAACGAGATAGTCATAGATCATGAAATTTTTATCCTATTGTCATGTTAATAAATCTCTAGTCCATTGTATAGGCTAATACATGAGCTCAAACCATTAATTCTAAACTTTTGTTTTTCAAAGTAATTGCCAAATATTTTTTTTTCTTTCAGAATATTTTTGTAACAAATATTCATTTCTTATGTCACTTAAAATGTACTAATAATCTTATTTTACAAAAAACATATAAAATGCTATTTCCAAATCATTTTATTTAACATATGTCATAATATCTAATTCATATCACAAGTAATTAATACCATAATATAAAACATTAAATTTATCAATTATTCATGTAGACTGTTTTTATTTCAAAATTAATATGTAATCATTTAATAGCCAAATAAAATAAATTCTTACATTAAAAATAAAATTTTTCATAAATTTTACTTAGAATTTAACGCACACTACTTTGTTATTTTTTAGCAATAGAAATTTATTTAATATCATATTTGATCACGTATAAGTCATTTTTATATTATTTTGCTGAAAGTTAATTAACCAATAAATTTTATCGTATTTAGATATACTCTTTTTCTCTCAATTAAGTGTTTATCACTTATTTTGAAACCTTAGAAAGTTTTCAAAAATTGTCAATTTAACATTATCATCCATAATATATTTTCAACTTTTGGCAATTTCATTAAAAGGATTTATTAGAATTATTCTCATCAAATATATTAATCATGAAAATTCATTAACTAATTTTCTAGCTTTTACTTTTAAGGGTTTTCTGTTTTCAAGCCTTTGGCTAGAGCAAAATTTCACCTTTGTGCCAAGATCTATTTGAATGTGTTTTTTAGTTACCTTGAAAAGGCAAGAATGGTTTTTTCATGGTAGATTTTGTTCATTGTATAATGCCTTTTAGCTTTTGGTTTTATGAATGAACTTATTATCTTGATTTTAAAAAATCATTTTAAAAAAAAATTGAAACGACGGTGTTTGCTTTTGTCCTCTAAACTATTTGTAATCATTCTTTCAACTTAATTATGGGATTTGAATAAAATTACTTATCCATATTTTTGAATTTGTGATGCCAAAATATTCTAGTTTAGAATTTGAACCTATTTTTATGGCAGTTCCGAACAGAATAAAAACTCTTCGAAAAATTAATGGGCTCAAAATTATAATTAATGCGGTTATCGTACAAAGAACGAAATATAATTAATAATGAATTGGGCAATTGAAGAGATAATTTTAGTTTTTTAAATCGAAAATTTGGGTGATATTGAATGCACTAAGTACATAAGTATAATATACGTCCATTATCTTATTGGTGTGAAGCCCTTTTTGTAGAATGGTCCCCCTTGCTAAGAGATAAGATCTAGTTGTATGAATATAAAATCCATTCCTTTAGCTATGATTTTTCTTGGATAATGACCCAACATTATTAATCCATCATAATATACTAATCTAATTTTAATATATGCTTAATTTTTCTTTCTTTGAAAATGTTAGGTCAAGTCTTATTAAAAGGCAGACATAACTATCATATATGATGTTTGTGGAATTCTTCTTGAAGAAATATCCCTAGAAATTGCTTCTCTAATTAATTTGTGTATATTAATTATTTGAAAGAAAATCAACATTATTAGGTACGGGTTTATCTCTCTACAAGAATTTTACTCATAATTTTTATAGAAAGAAATTTGATTGACAATAATGATTAAACAAAACAAATAAGTTATATAAGCTCATATTCATACTATATGCTTAAGTAGATACGTTTAGGAAAAACTGATCAGAAAAAGTACAATGGAAGGATAATATTTCTGAATTTGATAATTAAATTAAATTTTTATGTTGAATTTCAATTTCATTAATCACAATAAGGAAGAAAGAAAATTATGTATCACATTCATAAATTGTTTTATAAGCTTTATTTAAGCTACACAATTTATAAGGAAAGTAGAAGAAAAAATATTTTTGGGTTACCCAAAAAAGAAATGAACATTTTATATAGGTTATAGTTACAAAAAGGACAATATACATTATGTAACAAGTATTTATAAGCAATAATTTTACTTATCTTTTTGGGTTCATATCTCACTTCTCGCTAGAATAGAAGGATTTATAAATAATTTTTCATTATTTCAAATTATAGCTATTTGATAAGGAAAATAAAGAAGGGGAAGAAGAAAAAGAGACACAGTTAGATGGTTGCATCTAAATCATCTCTATTGTTTGATTGTGAGAGGCCCAAATACAATACATATATAAGTAAAACATCATTTTACTCTCATTAAAGATATGAAAACAATTGCTAACATAAAAATGAATGTATTATTATTGTTTTGTCCCAATTGCGCCGTACTGTCTCACAAAACATTCTCAAAACACACCTCTTGTCTTTAAATACTGACAAATAATCTTCCACAGTTTTTTAATTTTTAAGCAATAAGCAATTCTTTCTTACTCACTTTTATCCTGCTCAAAGAAAAAGATACTGCAATAAACATTTATAAATAAATATAAATTATAATAAATCAAAATAATAATAATTGGCAAATTGAAATAATAAACAGAAATTTAATTTCCTACATTTTTTTTCTTCACTTTATTCGTATTTTTATTCAATAAATTAAGATAATAGCTTATCATATCACAAATATACTTTTTATAATTGGTCGCATGGATTTAAAATAAAATTTGAATTTCTTATATTGCAGTCCATAATAGGGTGCTATGAATTTGATTATACGTAGAATTTTGTAGAGAATGTAAGTGAACAAATTCTTAAAATAATTTTTTCCTTCTAAAAAAATCTAATTGGAATAAAAAGACAGCAAAGAAAACCCAAACTAGCCTTGTTGTCATATCTGGAACGGTCCGGCTCTTTTACAAGTACAATAATGTCAAGGAATTTATATCCATCTTCAAGGACGTATTTTTAGAATTCTTAAAAAAATTAAATAAAATAGATTCTAAAATACATTTCAGACTGAGCATAAATTTATTTGAATGATTTTCATGTAATAAGAATAATTTTTTAGGAATAAGAAATTTTTAATGAATCTTTTGTCCAATAAACATACAAATTGCAAAGATAATATTAGATTTTTTAGGAATAAAATCTCAGTCTGGAAGAAGAGCTGAAGAGTCTCTGTATATATTAGATTGTTCAATTTTTAGGCATTATCTGCCTGTTAGTGTCTGTCTTATATACCTCATTACGTGCGTTTTTGGTTTTTTTCAATTTTTTATTAATTTTCTCTTTTCCTTGAGGTAGGCCATGCCCACTGTTTTTTTTCCTTCTTTAATTAAATCTCAAAGTTAAGCACTGAAGATGAAAGATCTTTATACATATTCTTTTGAATATCTAGTTATAGCACATAGACACTATATTAAATTATATAAAAATGTAAAAAATATAATATATTCATAGTTTAATAATTTAAAAATTAAAAATTTTCTTTTCACTCAAGAAGGATTTGCCAATCAAATTATTTAAAGATAATCAGTCTAATTTAATGTCCATTTAATTTAGTGGTAATAGTTAACGGTCAATTTTGGTGATCAACGGTTAATTTTTAATTTTAACTTTTTAAAAAAATTAAATTAAAAAATGATTTGCTAAATATTCATTTGAATTTTTAGTTTGTTTAAACTGTCAAAAATTGATTGTCACTGCTCAATAAGATAAGCAATAATAATTGAAAAAAGATCTGACCATACTTGAAAAGGGTTTTAGAAGCTTGATCAACATATGAAAACAAACTTATTAACATGATCAATCCAAATATGATTCAAAAATATTTGATTCAAATTTGGTCTAAATACAAAATATCTCAAATCCAAAACCATCCGACCTCCAACAATATATTGAGGTCTATTTGCATATGATGCAGGAATTGAAATCTCATTTTTACTCTAAAATATAGGATATTAAACATAATATTAGATTGGTATCATTTTCTAATTGGATTGGAATGGCCAATCAAATTGTGGAGCGAAAAAAAATTGTTAAAAGAAATATAACAAGCATATTAATGTTCAAATGTGTCTCTATTTTAATATTTTTCAGAAATAAAAAATGATTTATTTATTTATTATAGATATAAGAATGACAAAAGAAATCAAAATATTAAATCGACCATAGAATGTGAATACATTTTTCTTTGTTTAAGTAAAATAAAAATATTTTAAAAAAAATCAAGCCTACGTGAAAATAAAGTAAAATCAATTTCTTTTATTGTTGAAAAAAAACTAATTATTTTGCTCCTATGAGCAATATGGTTACATGATGGCGTCATTTACTCCATGTTAAATTAGAATATAACTTGTTAAAACATTTACATTCTGTATATTTAACAGAATCTGCTAAAACTTGGATTTCATCGGTTAAAAGGCATAAATTAATATGCAACAACCGCTTTTGGACTGCTATTATATTATTGATTTCAATTTATTAATTTTTTTCTTTTTCAAATTAAGAAAAAAAATAAGAAATCAAAATGCAATGGTTGAATGGATTTGTTTTAATTGGATTCATTAGTAAATTTCTAAATCAATTCAATTATTAAATTCGTTATGTACATAAGATAATAATAAATTTGCATATAAATGAAATTATTTATATATTTCATTAAGCTAAGTTTTTTTTTTATATGAACGACGAATATTCTTGTATCCCATTTTATAATTCTACACACTCAGAACCAAAAAAATAGGGTTAAAGCTCTCTTACTAAAATGATTCTCACTTAATCCTTACTTATTTAAATGAGAGGTGTGCATGGTTTAGTGCAATTCGGAAATTAAAAAATTTCCACATACGTCTTGAAAAGTTGGAAATATATAAATTCAAATTTTGTATTTACTAAAAAAATATCTATATTATGTTGTCTTGAAAATTCGGAACAATTAGATACAGTTTTTTGTTTCTTTCGGTATTAAACAATATGGTACAATACAATCCAATACAAATATATTTTGAACTAAATAGGAAGTACCTAAAATCTAAACATACTCGAGTGAGTTTAAATTTAATAGTATTATAAAAAACTCACAATTATCATATAAAAATATTTCTAATAAACGATTAATCTTTTATAAGCAAGAAAAAGTCATGAGAGTATTATGTATAAAGTATTAAATTAAAAAATGCAATATTTTTTTATATAAAAGATTTATGAATTAAAATATTTAATTATAAAATATAAATATGTAAAATTGTGATTATTTTAAAAAAATATATATGTGACTATAGAGTCTATATTTGTAGCACCCTTTCGATTAATCAGGATAAACCTGATTAATTAAGCTGATACTACGAAAACAGTTTTGCAAAAAACCTCTAAAAATTTAAAATTTTTCTTTGCATCATGGCTATGATGACTTATATAAAATATACCATAAAAGAAGAAATTGACTTCACATTTAAATTCCATTTTATAAATAAAATATGTTTAACCCTTGATTAAGGGTCTACAAAAATACATGTCATTAACAAGAAATTACATAATTCTTCCACCTAGTATACAAGTAAATAACTGATGCAGAAACCACCTAGAATCTAAGTTTAGACAACCTCCAA
This sequence comes from Triadica sebifera, assembly GCA_023653625.1. Taxonomy (NCBI): domain Eukaryota; kingdom Viridiplantae; phylum Streptophyta; class Magnoliopsida; order Malpighiales; family Euphorbiaceae; genus Triadica; species Triadica sebifera. The sequence goes on along the minus strand of CM042899.1, from coordinate 986,180 downwards.
ATCAATTTGATACAAATCTTAAGTTTCAACAAATTGCAAGATTCTCTTCACCCACAAAACAGCAAGGAATTAGTAACAAAAAGTATGAAGAAAGAATTAGATTCATATCACAAATTAGTTATCAACCTGATAAGTGAAAACAATTCTTGGTATATCAATGGAGATCACACCTCCCACTTGAAGAACACTCAAGAAAACTCAAATTTTGATATGAATCACCAATTTGCTTGTCTTACACGCATAAGGAGGTATTTATACCTCTACAACTCAAACCCTAAGTGCAAAAGTGAAGAAAAAACCAATCTGACCCTAATAGCTTAAGGACAAATGAATGAGATTAATTTTATAAGGCTCACACACCTAAGACAATTTAAAATAAGGCTGATCATGTGTCTTTAAATAAAATTACATGTCATAGGCCCAACTATGAAATAACATAAATCCACCTTAACATAGCTTGTAATATGGACTTCTTATCTAGCTCATTAGGCTAGTTGTCTTCACCATCACATGCCCCAATGAGTGTCACAAGCTTTGGATCACCAACTGATTCCATCTCTTCAAGCTTGATCCAAACTTGGTGACAAGAGAAATCAAGGAAGAAGCTTGTTTGCACTTGATCTTATGATTGGACCAGGTGGCATCACCAATCCATCTCTTCCATGGCATGTAAGATCATCTATGTTGTCTTGGCTCGCATCATTTCTTCCCTCCTCAAAAGGATTCCTCCTCGAATCACCACCTACATTATCAAAAGGAGAAAGGTTAGCAACATTAAAAGTTGCTGAAACACCATACTCGCCAGGCAAGTCAATCTTATAGGCCAATTCATTGATCCTCTCAACCACTTGAAATGGTCCATCACCTCTTAGATCCAACTTGGATTTCCTTTGGTTAGGAAATTTTTCTTTCCTAAAATGCACCCATACCCAATCTCTAGGTTCAAACATCACAACTTTACGTCATTGATTGGCTTTTTGTGCATAACTTTTGTTCTTAAACTCAATGTGTTGTTTTCCCTTGTCATGTATGGACCTAACCAAATTCGCCTTTTTTTGCCCATCTAAGTTAGAAATATCATTCAAAGGTATAGGCAACAAATCCAAAGTGGTTAGCGGATTAAAACATACACAATTTCAAATGGAGAATAACCTGTAGATGAATGAATGTTTCTATTATATGCATGTTCTACTAATGGCAAACAATCTTCCCAAGTTTTCAAATTATTACCAACAACAGCACATAATAACAATCCTAAAGTTATATTAACCACTTCAGTTTGACCATCTGTTTGAGGATGAAAAGTAGTAGAAAATAGCAACTTTGTTCCCAACTTTCCCCACAGAACATGCCAAAAATGACTCAAAAACTTAGAATCTCTATCAGAAATATTGGTTTTAGGAACACCATGCAAAACACAACATCCTTAAAGAACAAATCAGAAATAATTGTAGCACCATCAGTTTTATGGCAAGCGATGAAATGTGCTATTTTGCTCAACCTATCAACTACAACAGAAATGTTATCCTTTCCCCTTTTAGTTTTGGGCAGTTTCAACACAAAATCCATAGAAATGTCAATCCAGGGCTGATTAGGGACAAGTAAATGAGTATTCAACCCATGAGGTTGAATCCTTAACTTGGCTTACTTACATGCAACACACTTAGAGCAAATTTTCTCAACATATTTCTTCATATTAGACCAATAAAAATGCTCATGTAATATGTCAAGTGTCTTAGCAATACCAAAATGACCCATCAAACCACCATTATGAGCCTCACGCATGGAACAATTAGGCACACAAAGTTTATTTTCTCTAAACAAATAGCCATCATGCCTATAAAACCTTTGAAATGCAGATTGTTCACATGCATTATAAACATTCGAAAAATCAGAATCAAAAGCATAAAAATGCCTTATATATTCAAATCCCATCAATCGAGAACTCAAAGTAGTAATAAGAGTATTTCTAGATAATGCATCGACAACCACATTTTCCTTACTTGTTTGTACTGAATCACATAAGGAAAGGTCTCAATGAACTCCAACCACTTGGCATGTCGTTTGTTCAACTTACCTTCACCCTTGAGATGCTTTAAAGACCCATGGTCACTATGAATCACAAACTTTTTAGGCCAAAGATAATGCTGCCATGTCTCCAAAGCTCTCACCAATGCATACAACTCTTTGTCATATGTGGAATAATTGAGTTGTGTACCATTCAACTTCTCACTAAAGAAAGTGATTAGATGTATACCCTGCATCCCAGAGGCATCACATTCAATCTCAAAAGTAGAATTAAAATCAGGAAAACTCAAAATAGGTGCAGAACAATGGTTATCTTTCAAAGTATTAAATGCAAGTTCTTGTGCCTCTCCCCACTTAAACCTCACATCTTTTTTAATAATTTTAGTTAAAAGAGTAGCAATGACACTAAAATCCTTTACAAACCTCTTGTAAAAATTAGTAAGTCCATAAAAACTCCTAACATCACTCACATCCCTAGGGGTTGGTCATTCTTGGATAGCCCTTATCTTCTCCTTATCAACCTCAATTCCATTGGCATTCACATGCAAAATGTGCACTTTTTAAGTTTATCATACAATTCTTCTCTCCTAAGTGGATCCAAAATAGCCCTAAGATGATGTACATGCTAATCAACAGATTTACTATAAATCAAAATATCATCAAAATAAACAACAACAAATTTCCCAATGAACTGATGCAAAACATGATTCATCCATCTCATAAAAATGCTAAGGGCGTTGGTTAGACCAAAAGGCATAACGAGCCACTCATATAAACCAAGCTTTGTTTTAAATGTTGTTTTCCATTCATCACCAACTTTCATCATAATTTGGTGATATCCACTCATCAAATCAATCTTAGTAAAGACACATGCGTCATGCAGTTCGTCTAACATATCATCCAATCTGGGTATTGGATGGCGATACTTAACTGTTATGCGATTCACAGCCCTGCAATCAACACACATATGCCAACTTCCTTCCTTTTTAGGCATCAAAAGCATCGGCACTGCACACAGTCTAAGACTCTCACGGATATGCCCCCTTGCTAACAACTCCTCCACTTGCCTTTGAAGTTCCTTTGTCTCCTCGAGGTCACTCCTATAGGCTGGGTGGTTTGGAATTTGAGCTCCAGGTATGAAATCAATTTGATGTTCAATTCCTCTTATTGGCGGCAATCCTTGTGGTAACGTTTTAGGAAATACATTCTCATATTCCTACAATAAAGAAACAACAATACTAGGCAAAGAAAGGTTAAGGCCAGCTTCATTAAAATATGATTCCTTATACATGAGTACAAGTAAACATTGTTGATTCTCAAAAGCCACTCTTATATCCCTTACTTTTGCATAAAAATTGTTTTTCTTTTTACATGGGCTAATTATTTGCTTTTCTTTTTAGGTCTCTTTTCCTCCCATTTTTCTCTCTTTCTCAGCCTCTCCTTTTTCTTTTCCTCTGACCTCTCTTGTTTTGCAACTCTTGGCCTCTTCTCTTTCTTTTTGCTCCTTTTATCTCAATTTGGCCCTTTCGGCTTCTTTGTGCATTTCTTCCTCCATGCTCCTTTTTAGCTTCAATTGATCTTCATAAACTTCACAATGAGTCATAGGGGCCAAAATGATACGTTGATCTCCCATCATGAATGAGTATCTATTTCTATACCCATCATGTGTCACCTTTCTGTCATATTTCCATGGCCTACCAAGCAACACATGACCTGCATGCATAGGTACTACATCACAAAGTCCACGGTCAGAATATCTCCCAATGAAGAATGAAATTAAAACTTGTTTATTTACTCTTATCTCTCCACAATCATTAAGCCATTGTAGTCTATATGGCCTAGGATGTTTCAAACAATCCAACCCCAACTTATCAACTAAAGTAGTACTTGCAACATTAGTATAACTTCCTCCATCAATTATAAGACTACAAATTTTTCCATTTGTTCAACCCCATCTTTTTTCAATTGTGCATTAAGGACACGCCTAACCACAAGATTTAAATCCCCACCAATAGCATGCTCGGCCTCATCATCATCACTATTGAACCTTGAGGGGTATTTTCATCATTTGATGCTAACAAATAGAATAGCAATAACGTATTTAACAATGCTTGTGTTCTAAGTATGTTGAACATGATATATCTTGAATAGAATATGATGCAAGAATGAAAGACAACTTTTGAAGATCAAAATCAGAAGAAATAGCAAAGTCACGTCCGTGACTATTTACATCATGCCCGTGAATATAGCTTAGTGCCAACTTTGCACCATTCAAAGTTCACGGCCATAAAGGATCATACCAACTGTGAATGATCAAATCAGTCATGCCCGTGAAAGATAGTCACCCCCGTGAGATAAGTCAAATTCTTCCAGAGAGTTTTACTGTTGGTGTCATTACTTTGACCACTGCTTGGAAGAATATTCACGCCCGTGAATGTATAATGTCATGTCCGTGATCAAACACTTCAAATTCTTCCAAAGAGCTTCACAGTAAGAGTGACCACTTGGACCACGATTAGGAAGAATTTTCACGACCATGACACATACATTCACGCCTGTGAATGAGGATAGAGAAACATGTCAGGCGCGAAGTTAAAAGTTGGTTCAACGGCTATTTTCGTATTAAATGCACCCAAACGACTATAATCCATAGATGAAGTATAAAGGCAAGTCATTTATGAATCCTAAAAATAAGAACAACAATTACTTTGAATCTTTAATCTCGTCGTAGCCTTGTACATTAACTAATTTTTAGCAAAACTCTTATTCTTTGTAAAAACCTAATTGTTCATAATTTCTGAGCATTGTAGGTTAGTTAGCATTTTCATTGTAAACAATTACTCAAGTGAGTTTGGGTATATTGGGTTAAAATTGAAACATTTGTAAGGGTTTATTGTGTGAGCCATAAAACACAAGAAATTTGTTTATTATATAAGTCATTAAAACACAAAAGAATTTTTGGATTAGGTGTTAGCCATTGAGAGAAACACCATAGTTGGAGTGAGCTTGTAATACTCCATTGTAACACTTAGTGTGTTAGTAAAACACCCAATTGAAATTGGGGAGAGGAGTAGGGTTTATTAATACTCGAATCTCTATATATCTTATGTGCAATATCTTTCTTTCCCTACTCTATTTAATTTTATTCCGCACTTAAAGATAAGAAATTTTATTTCATAACCAATTTAACCCCCTTCTTGGTTCATTGTCTGGGCAACAATTGGTATCAGAGCTTGTCTAGCAACAAAGCCTAAAAAGCGCTAGCAAAGATCAAGAAATGGCCAATGTAGGATTCCAAAGTCTCAAGCCTTACTTTGATGGAGCAAACTACGCTCATTGGAAGTTCCGAATAGAGACATATCTCGATAGTGAGTGAATTGAAGTTTGGATAATGTTCGGAAAGAATGGACACCACCAACCAGGAAAGGAGTTGATGGTGAAGAAGAAGTTCTTTCAAGAGATGATTGGACAGAGCCTGAACAAGAGCAAACTTCAAAAATAAAAAGGCAATGACAATCCTTGCAAGCTCTCTATCCATTGAAGAATGTGACACAATCAAATACTGCCCTACCGCATATAGTATGTGGAAGACATTAGAGAATTATCATGAAGGAACCAAGCAAGTTAAATCCAAGAAGATTCAACTTCTCACTTCAGAATATGAACTCTTCAAGATGAAATCCAATGAATATAGACCGACATGACGAACCATCTTCTAGCTATCATAAATGGCATGAAAAAGCTTGGAAAACATTTGAGCTTGGAATATGTAAACAATAAAATTCTGAGAAGCCTTCCTCTCAAAGACTATGGTTCAAGAGTTGTGGGTATAGAAGAAGCCAATGAAGACATGAGTGTCATGTCTACCGATGTGCTTATTGGCAAACTTCTAACACACGAAATGGAGGTAAAGAGAGAGAGAGAGAACTTGAAGCCGAACCAAAGAAAAGAATGTGACACCCCACTTATATATTAGGAATAATCCTACATATATAAGAAGGATGCCACAAGCTTAACTCGATAATCTGTTCGAATTGAATATTTTTTTTCATTTTAAATAACTTAATCTATTTATTTATATTGGTTTAGGCAAGTTGTTCTAATTAACAATATATATTTATCCTTATATTGTATACATATATGGCACTCGATTATGTTACATAATTATTTACATACACAATATTAATATATGAGACATGTCTAACACACCATATACATAGTCAAACTAAAAAATAATAATAATAGATCACCAACCCTCTAACTATGCTTCTTGTGTCTCTGCTGATATGGGCTTAGACTTCTTCCTGATCAACTCCACTATCTACTATCTACAACTTCAATTCCTGCATGAGAAGAACCCACGCTAAGCTATCTCTAGCTTAGTGGTACATATAAGTATTAAAGTTTTCCCCAAGCAGTCACACAAATGCATATCTCAAATAAAATTATGGCATATCAAATTTTATTGCATATTTGTCATATATAATAAATAAATACATAACATAAAAAAAATAAACAAAATCACATTATTTAATAATTAAATTTGCACCACCTCATGTAAGCATTTTACATTTTGTTACTTACATCAATTAATTAAATTTCATATTTTATTCTATGAATTATTAGCACAAAATCTCGTTCCCGGACTGTCCGGGTACGGGGTGTGAAATAGGGGCGCTCGTGGAGCTTAAGCCACCCTACTCACTATAATCTCAAGTCAAGGGCGCTCGCGGAGCTTCAGTCACCTTGACCTAGTAAAATCATTTATCTGTGTGTAAATAGGAGCAGGGGCGCTGTCGGAGCTATAACCACCCTATTCTTAAATCATATCAATATCGGTATCAAAACTTTCCCCTAATGGTACATCATCTATCTTATGTCAGTCCTCAGGTAGAAAAATTGGCAATTAACACCATTAATTACTTGTTTCTATAACCAATACTTATTTCATATTAACATAATGATATACGCATAACTTATTTCAACACCATATAATAGCATGATATTTTATTAAATATTAGCATAATGTTAAGTTTATAGTTAATAACATTTATAAAACATTAAAACATGGCATAATCTATTATTTCATCATGGTGACAAATAATTCATGTCATGCACATACAATCATGCATAAGGGGCAAACTAGAATAATTATATGTACAAACCTCAATACGATTTTTCTTTTCCAAAATATAAGCTCAAAGCTTGATCACTTTTGTTGGTCTTCTTCTTGTTGAAATCCTAATTTAAAAATATAATTAATTAATACCTTGATAAAATATTTATTCTTAATATAATTTAAATAAATAACTACAATTTCTTTTAAGCTAGAACAAGATCTCTAAGGACTATTGGATCTATAACTTTTTCTACACTTATCCAATTTATATGATTTTTGATCCTGATTAAATATAACATGTAAAAATAAAATATATTAAACTTTCAGAATTTTTGAACCTTTACATAATATTTGGTATAATTTTAAATATTACCCTATTTTCTGCCCTTAGGCAGTTTCGAGGTACCCAATTCAAAAATTCATAGCTTTCAATGTGTTGCTTCAATTATTCTAAAAATTTTTATACAATTATATAAGTTAATTTGAAACATTTTTCATGTTTAACTCATTTCAGATTCAGTCTCTAAGTTTCTCAAATATTAGAGGATATATAACTAATTCAACGTAGAGTATCAACCCGACCAGTTTAATTTTTTCAGCTCATAACTCACAAAATACATGAAATTTTAAGGTGAGACTTTCACAGAAATTTAGATAAGACATAAGAGTAAAACTTTTAATTTTGAACTTTGGCTAATTCAATCTAAGAATAGGAAAAATATAAGGATGAAGTTACTGGAGCTGCACAGGTATATGAAACCAGCTCAATCAAGGAACAGTTATAGTTCATTTTAGAATAACTTAACCTACATAAGAGAAAGTTATACGGAGTGTTTCAGAGACCTCAATAACATATATACCTACAAATTTCATGTTTTACAAAATCTCATATTAAGCCACTAAGATGATCAATTTTTATAAAAACCCTAGGTTATTTAGTTGATACGTCTTCCTGAACCAGTTTCACCCCAACAACCATATCTCTTCATATACTCAAAATCATTCAACAAAAATTTGGCAGAAAGATACATAAGACATAGATGAACAAATTTTATGTTTAAAACATCCCCAAATTCGATTCACAAGATAATAAAAAACAAAGTGCAATATCCTGTAAAAACATAACCTAAAGAGTTCTAATAACACAATAATCATGGGAAAAATATTTCTTACCAAGATCATATTTATTTGGACTAATTTTTGATGCAAATCTTGAAGAATATGATGAATAATATGCGTTGTGATATGGTGGAAGGAAAATGGATGATGAAGAAGAAGGAGAAGAGACATGAAGTTGGAAGAAATGACCAAAAGAAAGACTTCAGTCCCACTTTCTCCCTATTTCCCGTTTTTGGTCTTCTTTTTTTTTCCTGCTGACCCTTGTACTGTTCACTTTTCTTTTCTTTTTTTTTTTTAATTTTCTTATTATTATTATTATTATTATTATTATTATTATTATTATTATTATTATTATTATTATTATTATTATTATTATTATTATTATTATTATTATTATCATCATCATCATCATCATCATCATCATCATCATCATCATCATCATCATCATCATCTTCTTCACATATTTCCTTATATCGAATATCTTTAATTTTATTTTACCAAAAATACAATTTAATTATGTGGTCTAATTTATTCAAATTCATCATGGCTATCAATTTAATTTATTTTAATTTCTAATTTAATCATTTATTCCATCTATTTTAATCTCTATTATCTATCATGTTTTTCCTATTTATACCAATACGTATTCAAATTAAACTCTAATTAGTGGGTGTTACAAAGAAAGCCTCTAGCACTCAAAGCTTCTACTTCAAAATCTCAAGAAGAAGTTGAAGATGACAAAGAAAAGAGTGATGATGCAAATGAGGATATTGTCATGCTCCCAAGAAGATTAAAAAGAATAATTGAAAAGAGAATTGGCAACTTTCAAAACTTCAAATAAAGAAACCTCAAACACTCCTCAAATGACTCTCAAAGAAATAAAGAGGAGGTAAAATGTTATGAGTGTGGGAAGAAAGGACATATCAAACTAGAATGTCAAAAACTCAAGAAACACAAGAAAAGATATCAAAAAGATAATGGGGAGAAAGGTCACAAAGCCACATGGGATGATGAAAGCTCTTCAAGTGAAAAAGATGACAATGAAGGAAAAGAGGTCAACCTATGCTTCATGGCTTTAGAGGATCACTTCACGGATGAGGTAGGTCCTTCTTACTCGTACTCATTTAATAATGATAGTAATGATAATAATAATGATAGTAAAGATGATGATGAACAAAGTTTAATAGAGGTATTAAACCCAGAATTAGAAAAATATAGATAGATTCAATACTTACAAAGATAATATTTTAAATTTGAAAAACAAAATGGAAGTTTTACAAAAGGAAAATCTTGATCTTAAAACTTCTAATGAAACTCTTCAAAAATCATTAGATGAGTATTCCTCTGTACCCTCAACTAAATCCTTGCTTAAATAAAATAATATTTTGAAAAATGAAGTTGAGGAACTTAGAAACTCTATTTCAAGATGTCATAAAGGCAATGAGAGTTTAGATATTCTCATAGTATTCCAAAGACCACCTTTAATAAGACATGGTCTAAGATTTAATGGAACATCATCTTCATCTCACAAGACCACCTTTGTTAAGTCTAGTGCACCTCAAACCTCCACAATAGAAGTAATAGGCCTAAGGGCTAAGAGCACAACACACACTAAACCCCTTATTTATAAGAAGAATGGTCAAGGGTCGCATAACTTAAAAGGGAGACCTCATAAGGCAAATCATGCCTTCATGTACAAAAGGCATGCACCTAGGAAATCACCTATTCATCATGCATGTGCATGTCACTGCTCACAAACTCCATCGAAAAGGATAATGAGACCTAAAAGCATGGTAAAACCGAAAAATATGTTTATAGCTAAACAATGTAATTATTGTATGAAATTTGGTCACATCAACAAACATTGTTGGATAAGAAAGGCTCATTGGAAACCTTAATGTGCTAACCCCCAAGGACCCAAGTTCATTTGGGTACCTAAAGACCACACCTAAATTGTGATTTTATAAGTATGCCTCTAGTCTGCTATAAAAGAAAATGTTTGGGTTGTGGATAGTGGATGCTCTAGGCATATAACTGGAAACAAAGAACTATTCAATGACATTAAAAGTATTGATGGTGGTAAGGTAACCTTTGGGAACAATGTTAAGGGTAAGGTAATTGGCATTAGCTTCATTGGTATAAATAATACTACTTTCATTGAAGATGTTTTAATTGTTGATGGTTTGAAAAAATAATTTGTTAAGTGTGAGTCAATTATGTGATAAGGGAAACCAAGTAATCTTTACCTCAAATGAATGTCTTGTAACCTCTTTTAGTGGCCAAGAGATATTCAAAGGAAGTAGAGATGTCAATACTTACATAATAGACTTACACAAAATATCTAACCTTTCCTCTAAGTGTCTTATGACTACTAGTGATGAATCTTGGCTATGGCATAGAAGGTTTAGTCATGCAAGCATGGATTTAATTCAAAGCCTTAACAAATAAGATCTAGTAAGTGGACTGCCAAGAGTCAAATTTGAAAAGAATAAGAATTGTGAACCTTGCCAAAGAGGAAAAAAACACAAGTCCTCTTTCAAATTCAAAAATATTGTAAGTACCTCACAGCCTCTACAACTTATACATTTAGATCTTTTTGGACCCACTAGAGTTGCTAGCTTATGAGGTAAACACCATGCTTTTGCCATCGTCGATGATTACTCTAGTTTCACTTGGGTAATTTTCTTAGCTCAAAAGAATGATGCTTTTGAATCCTTTAAAAACTTTGCTAAAAGAATTCAAAATGAAAAAAGATATTTTATTTCAAAAATAAGAAGCGATCATGGCAAAGAGTTTGAGAATGAAAATTTTGAAAACTTTTGTCTAGAACATGGTATTTCACAAAAAATTTCAATTCCTAGGACATCTCAACAAAATGGGGTAGTTGAAAGAAAAATTCGAACTTTAAATGAAATGGCTCGAACAATGCTCAATGAGTATGGGTTACCAACCTACTTTTGGGCCGAAGCCACCAATACTGCATGTTATATTTCAAATCGAGTTTTCAAAAGACCACTCTTAAACAAAACATCTTTTGAGTTATGGAATGAAAGAAAGCCCATGATATCATACTTTAGAGTATTTGGATGCAAGTGTTTCATATTAAATACTAAGGACAACCTTAGAAAATTTGCCTCTAAATCCGATGAGAATATCTTTTTAGGATACTTAACCACTAGCAAATCTTATAGAGTCTTTAATAAAAGGTCATTAGTTGTTGAAGAATCTATGCATGTTATTTTTTATAAATCTAGTAAGCTTAATCTTGTGAAAGGTATTGTTCTTAATAATATTGTAAGTACAATGAAAAAGCTTGATCTTGATTATGAGAAAAATGATAATGATCAAGAAAACCTACATCAAAATGTCTCTCTATCTCAAGCTCAAGAGCAAGACAAACAAGAGCTTCTAAAGGAATGGAAAATGATAAAAGATCACTCCAAGGATCAAATCATTGGTGATCCTACTAAAGGTGTAAGTACTAGATCACATCTCAAACTCTTAGATTTTAACCTTGCTTTTGTCTCTCAAATTAAGCCTAAAGATATTGTTGAGGCTCTTAATAATAAAAATTGGGTGATTGTTATGCAAAAGGAACTCAATCAAATTGAGAGAAGTAAGGTATGGACCTTAGTTTCTAGACCCAAAAAGCATCAAATTATTGGTAGTAAATGGGTATTTAGAAATAAACTAGATGAACAAGGTTCAATAACTAGGAATAAGGCTAGGTTAGTTGTAAAGGGTTATAATCAAGAAGAAGGTATAGATTATGATGAGACATATGCTCCAGTAGCTAGATTAGAAGCCATAAGAATTCTTTTAGCATTTGCATGCCATATGAAACATGTCAGCCATGAAGTTAAGAGTTGGTTCAATAGCTATTTTGCATTAAATACACCCAAACGGCTATAATTCACAGAGAAAGTGTAAATGCAAGTCACTTATGAATCCTAAAAAGAAGAACAACAATTACTTTGAATCTTCAATCTTGTTGTAGTTTGTGCATTAACTAATTTTCAGAAAAACTCTTATTCTTTGTGAAAACCTAATTGTTCATAATTTCTGAGCATTGTTGGTTGATTAGTATTTTCATTGTAAACAATTACTCAAGTGAGTTTTGATATATTGGGTTAAGATTGAAACACTTGTAAGGGTTTATTGTGTGAGCCATAAAACACAAGGAATTAGTTTATTGTGTGAGCTATTAAAACATAAGAGAATTTCTGGGTTAGGTGTTAGCCATTGAGAGAAACACCATAGTTAGGAGTGAGCTTGTAAAACTCCATTGTAACACTTAGTGTGTTAGTAAAACACCCAATTGAGATTGGAGAGAGGAGTAGAATTTATTAATACTCGAATCTCTATAAATCTTGTGTGTAATATATTTTCTTCCCTACTCTATTTAATTTTATTCCACACTTAAAGTTAAGAAATTTTATTTCATAACCAATTCAACTCACTTATTGGTTCATTGTCTGGGCAACAATCACTACAATCTTCAAATGAAGGCATTGAATCATATTCTTTATCATAACCTTTTTATTTGGGCATTGAGATGCAATATGTCTATTGCCAAGACACTTAATAAAGCATTTTATGTTTCTATGCTTTTCAGTATTGGAAGAAGAAGTAGCATTAGCTCTAGGGTTACCTTTATGCTCTACTTTACCCTTTTATTCTCTTACCTTATCTTTGGCTTTGTCTTCCCGTTTAGGCCACTTTGAGTCCAATTAGATGTGGAACCCAAATAGGTTGGTGTGCTGGTTCCCTTTTGCTTTAGTTACTTCTCCACTTTCATAACCATATTCACCATCTCCTCTAACTCTACATAGTGGTGCAACTCAATAACATTTGCAATTTCCTTATTTAAACTAGCCAAGAAATGTGTCATGGTAGCCTCCCTATCTTCATCAATATTAGCCCTCATCATAACTATCTCCATTTCTTTATGATAGTCCTAAATACTCTTATTCCCTTGTCTCAAAATTTGGAGCCTTTGATGTAGTTCCCTATAATAGTAACTAGGCACAAACCTCTTTCTCATGACTGCCTTCATCCCCACCCACGTGTTTATAGGCTTGTCCCCATTCCTATGCCTATTGAGGATGATTTGGTCCCACCATACCAAAGCATAGTCAGTGAATTCAACGGCTGCGAACTTTACCTTTTTCTCTTTAGAATAGTTATGACATTTAAATAGCAATTCCATTTTTCTATCCCACTCCAAGTAAGCATCAGCATCATTCTTACCTTGAAAAGTAGGGATTTTCATTTTAATGCTTCCCAAATTTCTATCTATCTGATTCTCGACGTTCCCAAATCTATCTGCCTCTACCCTACCTCTATGTTCTCTCATATTCCTTCCTCTATCATTTATGCCCCCTCTACCTCCAAACCGATTTATATCCCTATCATCATCAAACTCATCAAAATCTTCTTCATAATCAGATTGAGGTGGAATTGTTAACCTTTCCCTTGTCCCTCCAATTCGACTTTGCGAGGATGCATCTCTTCTAAGATTATGTAGAGCTTGATCATGACCTTCTAACCTCCTATCATACTTGTCAAATCAATCAGTCATATCTCGGAGCAGAATCTCAAGCCTACCAAATTGTTGTTGCATAGCCTCTAATGTGAAGAAAGTTTTGTTTCCTTCGTCACTACTTCTTTCTTGATTGTTTAATTTAGACATGATGTAAATAAATGGGCTCACACACTCTCTCACGTGTTTCACTCAAAAGGTGTATGTTCGCTCATGTTTCACTCAATTAAAACTTTTAACCTCTTTTGAGCTAACCACTCTTGCCTTTTACCACTATTGAGTCCTCACTATGATATATATTTCTAGATCAACTTCAACCAACCAAGTCAATAATAATGAGCAACAATATCCAATAGAAAATTAAAAACAAACAATTCATAAGAAAGAAAGGAAATATCACAAAACTAGAAGCAAAATTAATGAAATGAAAGCAATGAATGACAAATATATGATTTATGCACACACGGATGAAGAATGAGGTGTGCAGATATAATATGTGTTATTTGAGTAATATGGAATGCAAAATTACTCAACTAATCTAATGGAAACAAGTAGGACAATAATCTTGAATAGAAAACAAAGAATGCAACAAATTGACAAAACTAGGAAAAATTAAGTGTATATGTGCTACTGCCCTAATGGAATCCGAACCAGAACTAAAAACTCACTAAACCATTCCCAATTTACTGCCAAATAAGCTAATTGGATGCCTATTTAGCAACTATTATCCACCAATTGCACAATTTCCAGCAATAAGCAATGAAATGTCAACTTATACCTCAATATGAAACCAATCAATTTCAATTACGAACTCCACTCAAAATTGCTCAAATTATCAATTTTAATCAGAATAGAGCAAATATATTCAAAGGCGATTCATTTTATATGCGTGTGCAATCAATTGAATCAAAATAGTCTCACTTTTGGCAATTAATGGCAATATGAACGATTCTTTTTTTTTTTTAATAATATGATCTACTAAAAAAAGATTAAAAACACCAAAAATTCATACCAAAAAAAATCAAACTTTAATAGACAACAATATAGGTAAATTCAACCACAAATAGATAAATCTTTTTTTTTTTAATTTTTATATTGTAACTTGAACAAATATCATTAAAACAACAAAATAAAGATAGGTACAGTTGATTTGGAACCGAAGCTTTGATACCAAATGATGCAGCAACCACCTAGAATCTAAGTGTAGACAACCTCCAAATCAATTTGATACAAATCTTAAGTTTCAACCAATTGCAAGATTATACTCTTCACCCCCAAAACAGCAATAAATTGGTAACAAATAGTATGAATAAAGAATTGGATTCATGCCACAAATTAGTTACCAACTTGATAAGTGAAAACAATCCTTGGTATATCAATGGAGATCACACCTCCCATTTGAATAACACTCAAGAACACTCAAAATTTGATCTTAATAACCAATTTGCTTGTCTTACACGCATAAAGAGGTATTTATACCTCTACAAATCAAACCCTAAGTGCAAAAGTGAAGAAAAGATCAATCTGACTCTATTGGCTTAAGGAAAAATGAATGGGCTTAATTTTATAAGGCCCACACACCTAAGAGAAGTTAAAACAATTATGATCATGTGTCTTTAAATGAAATTAGCTAATAATTAAAATAAAACATCCCACTAAATTTAGTCTTAGACCCAACTATGAAATAACATAAGCTCACCTTAACATAGCATATTGCACATGACTTGAAGCTTGTAATATGGACTTCTTATCTAACCCATTAGGCTAGTTGTCTTCACCATCACATGCCCTAATGAGTGTCACAAGCTTTGGATCACTAACTGATTCCATCTCTTCAAGCTTGATCCAAGCTTCTTCCTTGATGTCTCTTGTCACCAAGGAAGGCTGCCTTAAGGTTGCTTGCGCTTGATCTTATGATTGGACCAGGTGGTATCACCAATCCAACTCCTCCATGGCATGTAAGATCATCTTTGTTGTCTTGGTTCGCATCAATAACCCTCCTTACTATGATATGTACAAAGATGCAAAATTGCAACATTTGCTATTACCGACCCGTGTAGGGTCTAATATGATATCTCTGATGTCTGGGTTACTTCTCTTAATAACTTCTACTTATCTACAAGACTCCAACCTGCATAGGAAAAATACCCGCACACTAAGCTACTAAAAGCTTAGTGGTACATATAAGCATTGTAACACTCCTTATCCTTCTGTAGGGAAAATAAAACCTTTTTTTTTTCAAAAACATTCTTTTAAATTTTAAACCTATCATATATATGAAATATGAGATATATATATATATATATATATATATATATATATATATAATACTATGTATACACTCCCTAATCATAACCCATTTTTATATTTGTATATACATGTCATAATGAAATTCAAAAACTTATATATATAACATAATACAATAACAAGATCAACCCGCTCGAGGTGACTACCGCTGGTACTGCTAGGCTCTATCATATGGGTCCACTACGCAGCGTCTCTTATTTACAAGTCCAGACGCTGTAGTTACTCTTGTAACATATGCGAGAAAAAATAAACTTTCGCGCTGAGTATATAACTCAATGGTACAAAAGTCTTATAATAATAGTCATTGGATTAACACATATATTTAAAGTAAAACAATTAAAAAATTTAAATCCATTTTCTTAAAGGTAATAATATAATATCATTTTCCTTCATCCATTTGAATTCATGATACATAATATATCTAATTTCTTTATAATATATTTTTCATCTACCTATATGTTATAACATCATAGACTTGCTCCTAGGGAATCAAATGAGTCTCATATCACATATCAATACATGGCAGAAAATGCACATGATTCAAATATAATATTACTCAATCTACATAAATACACAAAAATGAAAAATGTATCAGACGATCTACAGAAATGCACAGGATCACAATATCTCATCAGTTCACAAAAATGTATAGGACCGTAATTTATACCCTATTGGCATGCCAACAATACCCTAGTTCACAAGGCAAAATTTCTCATATTCATAATTCAATTCATTTTCCATAAAATCAATAAATATTCCTTCCATGTCAAAATAAATATCATCATACAATATATTTAACATTTAAATTCTCTCAAAAAAATAACTAAAAATATTCCAAATTCAATAATTGTAGAAACTCCAATTTTTCACAAAAAACATATTTTATGTGATATCATAAAACATTTGAACATAAAAATTTATTTATTACTTCATAATTTACCGATTTTATCCAATTACTTATATATATATATATATATATATATATATATATATATATATATATATATATATATATATAGCCAATATTATAAAGACAATTGCACTAATCTCTTTATGTTTTGTTGGTGTCTCCCGACTCTTTTCCATTATCTCTTATTGAAGTCTGTCCTGACGTCATGCCTAATAAAAAGATAATTTCAATTAACTACTAACATTCAAATGATATAAAATTTAGCAAAACTTAAATCTCGACTATCTCATGTTCTCACGTATATCAAGATCCTATATGTAAAAATTTTCTCATTATGTGTTTTTAACGCATAGTTTACGGTTTCAATCGTCAACACGCTTTCTGGTGCGACCACAAATTCAAATATTATTTTCCTTTTATAATATTTTATTTTCTTTATTTTTCCATATCCAAAACTATTTTTCTCCATTTTTTTCTTTTATTCCTCTAATTTTCATTTCCAACTCAAAAATTCTCATTAATTCAATAAATACTCCAAAAATTCCAAATAAATTCATATAATCACTTTAACTCATTTTCTTTCATTTTCCATCATCCATTTCACCAAAATAATATTCAATAACTCCCAATAAATTTTTCCATAATTAGGCTAAAAATCTAAAAATTCACCAAAAATCCTATTAAATATTTCTTTCATTCCAAAAGTTATTTTCCACTTCTAAACATCCAATTAACTCCATTATCTTCAATTTAAGACAAAATTTCTCCAAAATAATTTTTTAAAAAATTTAACCATAATTACGGAAATTCCCTAAAATTTCTACAAAAATTCCTAAAAATTATTTCCATCAATTTTCCACTAGATCCATCATCCTCAAACATTGTCCTTCTCATTTCATATTTTTATATTTTTTTTTCCTAACTCAACTTTTTCACTAAATTAATTTTCATCACAACACAACTTCAATTTCTACTTTAAACAACCATCAAATCCAACATAAATCCATATAAATTTGAAGAAAAAGTGAATAAAAACTTACCTCCAATTTTTCTTGAAATATTTGGCCAAAGAAAGAATTTTTTTCCCAATTTTTTTTATTTTCTTCATCCACAAATTAATTTTCCTTACTCCAAATACTTGATTATTGGTAATGTTGTGAACTTAAAGTGAAGGAAGAGCTTAATCAAGCTCTCATGATGCACGGCCAAAGAAGAAGAAGAAGAGAGAGAAATTTTAATATTTTGGTAGATTTTCCTCCTATTTATACCCAAATTAAACTTAATTAATCATAATTAACTTTTAATCCATCTCCTCATTTGTCCATTAAAATTTAATTAATCCCTTAGGTTGACAAATGACCCAAGTTTAACTAATTTTGACTTAATCAAAATTTCCACCAATCACAAATTTTTCTTCCAATTAATTCATAATTAAATTTAATTCTCCAAAATCCAACCTCCAAAAAACTTAATTCCATCAAATTAAATATTCCAAAAATTATAAAAAAATTTCTTCAAAACGGTCTCTTCGATTTCGTGAAACAACCACCGGTGCGAAAATCATGTTTTTACAATTTAATCATTTTTCTTAATTTGACTCGTAAAAATTCCTCCGTCGTCCGATTTCTAATTTATTAATTTTAAAAATCTTAAAATTCTATTTCGATCACATCGGCATCATTGCAATCGTTAATGTCTCTCTGTATCTCCATATCCGAAAATCAGGTCGTAAACTCGCACTGATGATCATATTTCCACAATTCAAGCCCTTAACTTTAAAATCTCACCTTAACTCTACTTATGCCTTAAAATAATAGTTTCTAAATTTCAGTATGCTTAAACCATATTTTCACTACCGAGTGAAAAATCCAAAATCTGACCTTGTCTATCGCCTCAATTTGCGTGCATAACACGAAATCGCATTGTTCCATTTTATCAACTTCATACTCATATTATCATATTAATTTATTTTTCTATATTTAAACTCTGATCGGTACGTCTCTATACTGTAGTATACATGATCGCAATACACGTATACGGTCAGGGTCTAAATCGCGGATGTGACAATTTTCTCCCCTTTAAAAAGATTTCATCCTCGAAATTATACCTGTTAAGTCATTACTGAATAGCTGAGGATGTTGGCTCCTCATTATCTCTTAGCTTTTCCATGTTGCCTCCTTGGTTGAGTGTCTCCGCCAGAAGAATTTCACTAGAGGCACTTGCTTATTCTGTAATTGTTTCACTTCACTGGCTAGAATAGCTATCGGCTCTTCCTCATAAGATAAATCTGGTTCTACCTCAATTGTTTCTACTCGAATGACATGGGATGGATCTAATCTGTACCTTCTGAGCATCAATACATGAAATACATTATGAATTTTCTCCAGCTCAGGAGATAAAGCCAACCTATAGGCTACTGGTCTCACTCGCTCAATTACCTCAAAAGGCCCAATAAATCTAGGACTCAACTTGTCTTTCCTTCAAAACTGTAGTATTTCTTCCAGGGGATACTTTTAGGAACACTTTATTACCAATTTCGTATTTGATGTCCCTTCATTTCAAGTCTGCATAAGACTTCTATCTATCATTGACTGTCTTAAGTCTATCCTTGATAATCCTTATCTTCTCTTCTGTCTGCTAAATCAAATCGAGTCCCACTATCCTTCGTTCTCTGAGCTCGGTCCAACAAATTGGAGTTTTACATTTTTTGCCATATAATGCTTCATAAAGAGTCATGCCAATTCTTGTCTGGTAATTATTATTATAAGCAAATTTCATTAATGGCAAGTACTTATCCCAACTTCCTGTTAACTCAATCACACAACTTCAAAGTATATCCTCAAGCAACTGGATCACTCACTCTGATTGTCCATCTAAGGATAGAAAGTCATACTAAAGTGGAGTCGAGTACCTAAAGATCCCTATAGATTTTTCCAAAACTGTGAGGTGAATTTGGGATCTCTATCTGAAATGATAGACAATGGCACACCATGCAGCCGAACTATCTCCTATACGTACAATTCTACTAACCAATCCATAGAGTAGTCCATCCTGACTAGTAAAAAGTGTGTAGACTTCGTCAACCTATCGACAATCACCCATACTGCATCATGTTTTCTTTGAGTCAATGGTAGTCCTGACACGGAATCCATAGTAACTCTTTCCCATTTCCATTCCGGTATGACAATAGGTTGCAGGAATCCTGATGGTAACTGGTGTTCTGCTTTTACTTGCTGACAAGTCAGACATCTAGTAGCATACTCTATAATATCTTTTTTCATACCTAGCCACCAATAATATGGCTCCAAATCTTGATACATTTTTTTGCTGCAAAGATGCATAGAAATAGTTGATTCATGTGCTTCTTTCAATATCTCATGTCTCAATTTTGTTACATCAGGTATGCATAGTTGACCTCTATAATAGATACCACCATCAGCTTCCATTGAGTATTCAGGTTTCTCACCCTTGAAAATAGATTCTCTTATTTCAATTAGCTTGAAATCCTGCTTCTGAGCATCTTTGATCCAAAAAACTAATGTAGGTAGGATCCAAAGTTCTGCCAGAGTCTTTCGACTCAAAGTGTCAGCCACTACATTAGCCTTTCCAAGCTGATAGTCAATAACACAGTTGTAGTCATTAATAAGCCCTAGCCACCACTTTTGTCTCAAATTCAACTCTTTTTGTGAAGGTAAATATTTTAAACTCTTGTGGTCTATATAGATGTAACACTTTTCTCCATACATATAGTGTTTCCAGATCTTCAAAACAAATACAATAGCTGCCAATTCTAAATCATGGGTAGGATAATTCCTCTCAAGCGACTTCAATTGTCTAAAGGCATACGCTATCACCTTACCTTTTTGCATCAGTACACAGCCTAAATTGTTCAATGAAGCATCGCTGTATACCACAAACTATTTTCCTGTAGTGGGTTGCATCAGAATTGGTGCCTCTGTTAACATCATCGTCAACTAATTGAAGCTTGTTTGGCACTTATTTGTCCATTCAAATTTAACATTCTTGCGAAGTAATCGTGTTATGGAAGCGGCTATAGAAGAGAAACTCTTCACAAAATGTCTATAGTAGTCTATTAACCCAAGAAAATTTTGTATCTCAGTTATATTTCGAGGCGGCTTCTAATTGATAATGGCTTTAACCTTACTAAGGTCAACTCTACTCCAATCTGTTCATATCACGTGACCCAAAAATCCAACTTCCTCAAGCCAGAACTCACATTTGGATAGCTTAGCATATAACTGCTTCTCACATAGCGTCTGAAGCACAATCTGAAGATGTTGATCATGCTCCTCACTATTTCTGGAATATACCAGAATATAATCAATGAAAAATTCTACAAATTGGTCTAAATAAAGCATGAATATCCAATTCATCATATCCATAAATGTTGCTGGTGCATTCATCAGCCCAAATGGCATGACTAGGAACTCGTAGTGGCCATACCGAGTCCTAAAGGCAGTTTTATGCACATCACTCTCTTTGACCTTTAACTAATAATATTCCGATCTTAAATCAATCTTAGAGAATACCCCTACACCTTTCAACTGATAAAACATGTCATCTATCCATGGCAGTGTGTATCTGTTCTTCACTGTCACCTTATTTAACTATATTTAATTGATGTACAGTCGTAGGGTGCCATCCTTTTTCTTTACAAACAATACAGGCGCACCCCAAGGTAATACACTAGGTCTAATAAATCCTTTGTCCAACAACTCTTGCAATTGTACTTTCAATTCTTTAAACTTTGCTAGTGTCATTCAGTATGGTGTGATGGATACGGGTGCAATTCTAGGTAACAACTCAATGGAAAACTTTATTTCTCTATCTGAAGGCAATCTTGGCAAATCCTCAGGAAACACATCAAGAAACTCCCAACTATAGGAATGTCTTAAAGCCTCGAATTCTCCTTCCTGGTATCCACCACATGTGTCAAATAAGCTTCATTGCCCTTCCTTACCAACCTCTGAGTCTTCATAGCAGATATAACATTAGATGACATCTTCATTGTAATATCTCGTACCACTTTATCCTTGCACCCAGACTTCTTGAAAATTACCTTTCTAACAGCATAATCCACTACTGCCCCGTGACGAGCTAACCAATCCATCCCTAATATAACATCATATTCATTAAATGGTAGCTCAATCAAATCTGCAGGATATAACTCACCCTGACTCACTAAGGGTAGCTGTTGGTGCACTCTGTTAACCCTGACAGGGATTTGTCACCACTATATCATAATCTAAGGTCTCAATCTTTAAATGTTCCCCAAGCAATGGTGTAGTGCATATGTAAGAATGTGTAGATCCAAGATCAATTAAAGCATATTTATCAAAACCAAGTAAGGAAAATTTACCAACGATAACATCTGGAGCATCATGTTCTTCTCATGGCGTATGCTCTGACAGGTGCAACGTGGTTACCTTGTGGCCTATTAACAGTCTTCAACCCGGCTTGCACTGATCTAGTCCGACCTCTCTTAATTTGACCTCTGCCTCGGCTTCTAATAGGTAATGATCCCTATATTGAAATCGATCTCGCCCCTGTAAGCTCTGCACTTTGATCTCAATATGGGCAATCCCACCTGAAATGGCCTGTTGTCCCATAAATGAAATAGGCTCTAGATGTCAGCCAACACTCACCAGCATGATACCTGTAACACTACTGGCATGCCATAGATGCAACGGATCTTCCCCCAACTGTGCCTGGTGTATTAGCAACCGATGGTGCTTATATTATTGGTTGACCTCGCCAGACTGGTGCACCTGAACCTCTAAATTCGCTCTAAAATCGACCACCAGAAAACCTAGCTTTCTTACCGGCTGAAGAACTTGCACTATGCTGATAAAAAGATCTCTTACTCTAGCTTCGAGCTATTATCTTCAACTCTATAGTAACTGCCTCAGCTGCTGTCACTAAGCTAGTGAAGTCTTTAATCTGAGACCTCACAACTCTTGCTCTGATATGCGGTCGAAGCCCCATCTCAAATCTCCTACATCTGTCAATCTCATCACTAATGACACCCCCTGCATACTTACTAAGACGGGTGTACTCCTTCACATACTCAGTCACAGACATATCATGATGCGGAACCCTAAAGACCGTGCCTTGAAACCCTTCAACAAGACAAGGTAAACAAACGTTAAGTTATGGTGATCATAGATTGAATCCGATCCAAAGCCAACTAATGTAGCAAAGAACCAAGATTATATGGTTTATGAAGAATAGTCACGCCATAAGCAATATCACTTTATAAGTAACTAATTCTTAAAAGTAATAAAGAGATCCAAATCTACCTGACTTTAAAGAAAAACACTCAAATTCGTTTTTATTCATTTATGTCTTGTAAAAGAAGCCTAAATGAGCATTTATAGCCCTAAGTCTTTGACTCATTTATGGTAAAGGATAATTAAGTCCTATTCTAACTCAACTCCTAAAAATACAGTCATATTCTAACTCAAATTCTAACAAGTAAAGTCATACTTGAATTAGAACACTAATTAAATCCTTCTAAAATAAGACAAGTGGTGGGTTGGGCTTCATATCCTTTGGCCCACATGCCTAAAACTAATTAAAAGTTTATGATAATTAAAATAGGCAGCCTATATACATAATTAAGCTCAATTACAAGTTAAGCCCAAATCCCATAAGTAGGCACATGCATGGCACATGATGTCTTCCACGTGGATAGCATATGTCTTGCACATATTTGTGACATGACTCCGAGCATATGATTTGCACATGACTTGCACATTACTTGTAATATTCAATTTTATGGATTTTTCCTTGTTTTGCCTATTGACTTGGATCTTCATAAAGGACTCCTTTTATATATAAGATGAATTATATATTAATGAGAAAAATTGAATAGTATATTAAAAATATAATTGCATGAAAATATAATTAGTGGAAATGTTTAGATTAGTAATCACCACTGAACATATTAATGCTCAGCACGTAGTTATTTGATTGCGTGCAGGTAGTAGCGGAAAAAGCAGGAGCAAGTATGCAAATTTTGGGAGCAGACAAAAGAATAAAATAGTAATAGGATATTACTAATAATGACACGTATATATATATGTATAGATATGGAGTTGTGAGAATGAACTTTGTACATATTATGATAAAATGGTATTTGTAAATTATTATGTATATGAAGAATGAAATGATGATTTGTGGATGAATGTAAAATATTTTGTATTATATATGAATTGTTGTGCCCAAAAATGGGCTATGGATTGTTTGCTTTGCAGGTGGGTGTGTTAGTTTGTAGCCGTTATGCTGCCGAAATTTTTGGAAAAGTAAAAAGTATTAATTAAGTGTTGATAATATTATGGTCCTTAAATTAAGATAAAAAAATTGGTATACTTCGGCTATAATCGTATTTATCCGCGTAACGTACGTATAGAATAAGTGTTATAAATGTATCATATCATCGGTCCATAAAAATGCACAATACCGTAATTTTTACTTTATTGACATGCCAACAATACCTTAGTTCATGTCTAGGCTAACATGTAGGTCATATTCATAATTCAATTCATTTTCCATAAAATCAATAAATATTCATTCCATGCCAAAATAAATATCATCATACAATATATTTAACATTTAAATTCTCTCAAAAAATAAATAAAAA
The DNA here is from genome assembly GCA_023653625.1 of Triadica sebifera. Taxonomy (NCBI): domain Eukaryota; kingdom Viridiplantae; phylum Streptophyta; class Magnoliopsida; order Malpighiales; family Euphorbiaceae; genus Triadica; species Triadica sebifera. The sequence continues at coordinate 961,492 of CM042899.1, read as the reverse complement.
TATTCTAAATTCAATAATTGCAAAAACTCCAATTTTGAACATAAAATATATTTTATGTAATATCATAAAACATTTGAACATAAAAATTTTCTTATTACTTCACAATTTACCGATTTTCTCTAATTACTTATTTATATATATATATATAACTAATATTATAAAGACAATTGTAGTACCATTTTTATGTTTTGTAGGTGTCTATCAGCTCTTTTCCTTTATTTCAGATTGACATATGTCCCGACGTCGTGCCTAATAAAAAGATAATTTCAATTAACTACTGACCCTCAGATAATATAAAATTTAGAAAAATTTAAATCTTAACTATCCTCCACTCTCATGTATATCGAAATCTTATAAGTAAAAATTTTCTTATTATGTGTTTTTAATGTATAGTTTACTGTTCCGATCATCAACACGCTTTCCAGTACGACCATAAATTCAAATATTAATTTTCTTTTATAATATTTTATTTTATTTATTTTTCCACCTCTAAAACTATTTTTCTCTATTTATTTCTTTTATTCCTCTAATTTCCATTTCCATCTCAAAATTTCTCATTAATTCAATAAATATTCTAAAAATTCTAAATAAATTCCTATAATCACTTAACTCATTTTATTTCATTTTTCATCATCAATTTCACCAAATCCCAATAAATTTTTTCATAATTAGGCTAAAAATCTAAAAATTTACCAAAAATTCTATTAAATATTTCTTCTATTATAAAAGTTATTTTCTACTTCTAAACACTCCAATTAACTTTATTATCTTCAATTTAAGGCAAAATTCTTCCAAAATAATTTTTTAAAAAATTTAACTATAATTATGGAAATTTTCTAAAAATTATACAAAAATTTCTAAAAGTTATTTCCATCAATTTTCCACTAGATCCATCTTCCTCAAACCTTATTCTTCTCATTTCATATTTTTATCTATTTTTTTAACTCAAATTTTTCACTAAATTAATTTTCATCACAATACAACTTCAATTTCTACTTTAAACAACTATCAAATCCAACATAAATTCATATAAATTTGAAAAAAATGAATAAAAACTTACCTCCAATTTTTCTTGAAATTTTTGGTCAAAGAAATAAATTTTCTCCAAATTTTCTTTATTTTCTTCATCCACAAATTAATTTTCCTTGCTCCAAATACTTGATTATTGGTAATCTTGTGAATTTAAAGTAAAGGAAGAGTTTAATCAAGCTCTCATGTTGCACGGCCAAAGAAGAAGAAGAAGAGAGAGATTTTGATATTTTGGTAGATTTTCCTCCTATTTATACCCAAATTAAACTTAATTAATTATAATTAACTTTTAATCCATCTCCTCATTTGTCCATTAAAATTTAATTAATCCCTTAGGTTGACAAATGCCCCAATTATAGTTTAACTAATTTTGAGTTAATCAAAATTTCCACCAATCACAAATTTTTCTTCCAATTAATTCATAAATAAATTTAATTCTCCAAAATCCAACCTCCAAACAAATTAATTTCATCAAATTAAATATTCCAAAAATTATAAAAAAAAATTCTATTCAAAATGGTCTCTTCGATTTTGCGAAACGACTACCGGTGTGAAAATTATATTTTTATAATTTAATCATTTTTCTTAATTTGACCCATAAAATTTCTCCATCGTCCGATTTATAATTTATTAATTTTAAAAATATTAAAATTTTATTTCGATCACATCTGCATCATTGCAATCGTAAACGTCTCTCTCTAATTCTATATCCAAAAGTCATGTCGTAAATCCGCACTAAAAATCATATTTCCACAATTCAAACCCTTAACCTTAAAATCTCACTTTATAACTCTACATATTTTCTTAAAATAATAGTTTCTACATTTTGGTATGCTTAAATTGTATTTTCACTGTCAGACGAAAAATCCAAAATTTGATCCGGTCTATCACACTCAATTTGCGTGCATAACACAAAATCGTATTGTTCCATTTAATCAACTTCATACTCATATTATCATATTAATTTATTTTTCCGTATTTAGTGTAACACCCTTATAATACTTATTCTATATGTACGTTACGTGGATAAATACGATTATAGCCGATGTATGTCAATTTGTTTTATCTTAATTTAATGACTATAATATTATCAACACTTCATTAATCTTTTTTACTTTTCCAAAAATTTCGGCAACATAACGGCTATAAACTAACTCACTCACCTGCAAAACAAACAATCTACAACCCATTTTTGGGTATAACAATTCACATATAATACAAAAAATTTTTACATTCATCCACAAATCATCTTTTCATTTTTCACACACATAATACTTTACAAATACCATTTTGTCATAATATATACAGAGTTCATTCTTTCAACTCCATATCTATGCATATATATACATGTCATTATTAGCAATATCCTATTACTATTTTATTCTTCCGTCTTTTCCCAAAATTTACTTACTTGCTCCTGTTTTTTCAGTTACTACCTGCATGCAGTCAAATAACTACATGTTGAGCATTAATATGCTCAGTGGTGATTACTAATTTAAAAATTTCCACTAATTATATTTTCATGCAAATATATTTTTAATATACTATTCAATTTTTCTCATTAATATAATTCATTTTATTATTTTTAAGTACTCTTAATTCACTATTTAATACCTTAATTAATTTTATCAAATTTTTTGTTTTCTCAATAATTTTTTTTCTTTTTAATCCTTCTTTTCTTTCTTCTTTTCAATTTCTTTTTTTTAATTTGTTACAAATTTCACTTAAATTCTTAAATTTCCATTTATTTACAATTATGCCATTAACTATATATTATTTACACTTTTGCCACTAATATTTTTATTTTTATTTATTTTATTTATATTTATTTATTTGATTATTTATCTTTACTACACAATTTAATATCTATCTTCCACTTATTTTTCATTTTTTAACTTTATTATTTTTTGTCACATTTATCATTATTATGATTATACCAATTTTTTTATCATATATTGTTTTTTCATTTATCTTGTATTTCTCAATTTCATTATTTTTCTTCACTTATTTCATGTTTATTATATTTTTAATTTTAATCACTTTTCTCATATTTTTTTCATAAAATTGTCATTTTAATTATTTCATTCACATTTGCCTCTAGTTTCAATCCGATTGAAAATTTTCGGACCGGACACATGGGACGTGGACCCTAAGAGTCAACTACATTGAAAAGTAATCCCAAAAGATTACGCGAGCACTATACTCTACATTGAATTACTAAGTTAGAATCATTGAAGTAGACCATCATTGGCCTACATGAGCGAGTCGTCATGACCCGCACCGCAGTAATAGTATCCCTATGGCTAGCCAATTATATCCTGCGTTAGATTTAACCATCAGAAAAATAACTAAGGGCATTATTTATTTCTTCAATTCAATTTCTATTAAAATCCTAAATTTCATTGTTTTTTCATTATTAATCGCTTAATAATTTATTCTTTCATAACAACAATTTTTTTTTCTCTACCAAAATTTTTCACATTTTTCATTCTAATATATCAATTAAGTTATAAACTCACTAAATACATTTTATTCATTATTTTTCATTTCATGCACAATATCATCAATAAATAGAAAAATATTCAATATTTAATTTAAAAATTTTCAATCAATTTCTACACACTTAAAATCATATTTTCTTACATTTCATGACTAAATTTTCATTTAATTAGCAAAAAAATATGAATTTCTCTTTTTTTTGCCTATATTTAATTTTCATCATTAAAATTTTTCTTTCACTTTCTAATTATTCATTTCACTAATTAATACATTCATTATTCCATATATATATCATAATATTACACTAAAATGTATTTATTCCTTAATATTCATTTTTCACATAATAAGGTCACATTTTACAATTTCCACTAATTAATTTTTTTAATATAAATTAATCATTCTAATTCACTTTTCACTATTTAATTAAACCAGGTCCCTTTTTTCTTAATTTTGGCTTTTGAGAACTTATTTGACCTCATTTTCACTCTAAAGTTTACCCTCAGACTAGTTATAATCTATATTTTCTTATGATCAAATAAAATATTTTTCACCTAGGGTATATTTTTGACCACCGGATATACTGATTAATCTCGAAAACTACAGTTTACGACTAACCCGATATTTGAGCCATTACAATTCTCCCCTACTAATAAAAATTTTGTCCTCAAAATTTTACCTGTATTAAACAATTGCGAAAATTGTTGCCTCATTGTTGCCTCATCGCAGCTTCTGGCTCCCACGTGGCTTCTTCACATTGTGGTGACTCCATAACACCTTCACTAGTAGGATTTACTTGTTCCTGAGCTGTTTAACCTATTTGGCTAGGATCTTTAATGGTTTCTCTTCATAAGTCAGATCGGCTTGTATTCGAATTTCTTCTGGCTTGATGACATGACTTGGGTCTGACCTATACCTCCGTAACATTGACACGTGGAACACATCATGAATCTTTTCTAACTCTTGAGGCAGCTTCAATCGATAGGTTATAGGTCCCACTCGCTGTATAATCTCATAAGGGTCTAAAAATCTCGGACTTAGTTTGCCCTTCTTGCCAAATCTCATAACTTTCTTCTAGGGTGATACTTTCAGAAACACTTGATCTCCGACCTGGAATTCTATATCTTTTCTTCTTAAATCTACATATGACTTCTGTCGGTCCATGGCTTCTTTCAATCTATCCTTGATTACCTGCACATTCTCTTCGATTTCTCGAACCAAGTCTATTCCTATTATTTTCTTCTCACTCAATTCTGTCCAACATAAAGGAGTTCTACATTTTCTCCCATACAGTGCTTCATACGGCGCCATTTTGATGTTGGACTGATAGCTGTTGTTGTAAGCAAACTCTGCTAATGGCAAATATTTTCCCCAACTACTTTCAAACTTGAGGACGCAACATCACAACATATCCTTAAGTATCTGAATTACACACTCCGACTGCCCATCAGTCTGAGGATGAAATGTTGTACTAAAATGAAGTCTTGTCCCCAATGCTTCTTGCAACTTTTTCCAGAACTGGAAAGTAAATCTGGGATCATTGTCTGAAATAATGGAGGATGGTACTCCATGGAGTCTCACTATCTCATTGATGTAGATTTCTGCCAACTTGGTCAATGGATAGTCCCTCCGTACTGGTATGAAATGACTGATTTCGTGAGTCTATCAATGACTACCCAGATAGGATCATGCTTATTTCCCGTCAGAAGCAATCCCGTCACAAAATCCATGGTCACTCGATCCCATTTCCACTCTGGTATCGCAATAGGTTGAAGTAAACCCGATGGAACTTGATGCTCAGCTTTCACCTATTGGCATATCAAACATTTACTCACGAATTCTGTCACATCACGTTTCATTCCTGGCCACCAATAGTATACTTTCAAATCCTGATACATCTTGTTACCATCAGGATGCATCGCATAACTGCTATGATAAGCTTCTGTGAGAATGTTCTTTCTCAATTCATCTTGATCCGGTACACATAACCTCCGATTGAAATAAAGACTTCCATCCTCACCCAAAGAATAACCACCTTCATTGCCCTCTTTTACTCTGTTCACTATGGAAATCAAACGATCGTCTAGCTTTTGTGCCGCTTTCACTTGCTGAAGAAAATATGGTTTTACTTGCATTTCTGCTATTATCGCTCCATCTTATGCCATATCCAATCTGACATTCATTACTCGAATGGCTGCCATAAATTTTCTACTAAGTGCATCAGCTACTACATTCGCCTTTCCTGGATGATAGTCGATTAAGCAGTCATAGTCTTTTATCAATTCAAGCCATCGTCTCTGCCTTAAATTAAGTTCCTTCTGTGTGAGCAAATATTTCAGACTTTTATGATCGGTGTAAATGTAACATTTCTCACCATAAAGATAATGTCTTCAGATCTTTAAGGCATGCACAATTGCTGCCAGCTCAAGATCGTGAGTAGGATAGTTCTTCTCATAAGTCTTGAGTTGTCGGGAAGCATATGCAATCACTTTACCTTATTGCATCAATACACAACCTAACCCATTCTTAGAGGCATCACTATAAATCACAAAATCCTTGTTAGACTCTGGTTGAGTTAACACTGGGGCTAATGTCAACATATTCTTAAGCTTCTCAAAGCTTCCTTGACATTTATCCATCCATTCAAATTTAACGTGCTTCTGTAACAGTCGAGTGAGTAGCGCTGCTATGGTGGAAAAACCTTTTACAAATCTTCTGTAATACCCAGCCAAACCTAAGAAACTTCTGACTTCTGTAACAGTCTTAGGTATTCTCCACTGTAAGATGGCTTTAATCTTCTTTGGATCCACCTTTATCCCTTCAGCAAAAATTAGATGACCCAAGAATGATACTTCATTCAACCAGAAGTCACATTTACTGAATTTTGCATACAACTGCTTCTCTCTCAATATTTGTAAGACTGCTCGTAGGTGCTTATCATGTTCTTCTAACATCTTCGAATACTCTAAAATATCATCAATAAATACCACCATAAATTGGTCCAGATAAGGATGAAAGATCCTATTCATTAGATCCATGAAAGCTGCTGGGGCATTCGTAAGTTTGAATGGCATGACTAAAAACTTATAGTGGCCATATCTTGTGCGAAAGGCAGTCTTGGACACATATGTTTCTTTTACTTTCAACTGATGGTAGCTCGATCGTGAGTCAATATTTAAAAATATACCTGCTCCCTTCAATTGATCAAATAAGTCTTCAATACGTGGAAGGGGATACTTATTCTTGATCGTCACTTTATTCAGCTGTTTGTAGTCAATACATAATCTAAGAGACCCATCTTTCTTTTTTACAAAAGAGTACCGATGCCCTCTATGGCGAAATATTAGGTCTGATAAAGCCTTTATCAAGCAATTCCTGCAGCTGAATCTTCAACTCCTTGAGTTCTGTAGGCGCCATCCTGTAGGGTGCAATCGAAATAGGTATTGTACCTGGAGCTACATCAATAGTGAATTTGACTTCCCTGTCAGGTGGCAAGCCTGGTAATTCATCGGGAAAGACATCTGGATAATCTCTCACTGTAGGCACATTTGAAACCTTAAGATCTTCCTTTTTAGCTTCCATTGCAAAACACAAATAAACAATGCACCCCTTTCTTATAAGTCTCTTGGCAGTTGTATCTGAGATCATATCTGATAAGAAGTTTGTTCTTTCACCCACAATAGTGATTTTCCAATCATCAGAGAGTTTAATTATCACTCTCTTCCGTTTACAATCTACAGTCGCTTGATGGGCGAACAACCAATTCATCCCTAATATCACATCAAACTCGCAGAATGAGAGTTGAATTAGGTTAGCTACGAATTCATAACCTTGCGCACTAATGGGACAATTCCTATACACCCTGTTCACCACAACACTATTCCCTAAAGGATTACTCACTAAGATGTCCTGGTCTAATTTTGAATCTTTTAACCCTTTCCCCCTGTGCAATATTAGTATTGATATAGGAATGTGTGGAACCAGGATCAACAAGTGCATAAACAAAATCAGTCATAAGCATGAATTTACCTACTATCACATCAGGAGCATCCTCCTCTTCTCTGGCTCTCACTGCATATGTACGACCTGTAGCTCGTCCCTGACCCTGAGATTGTTGTGCAGAAGGTCTAGATGTTGATGGGTTAAGAGCTGCTCCCCTACCTCGACCTCTTGATGGTAAAGATCCAATACCAGGTGTTGGTGACATAGTGGTAGAAGCTTGAGCCACTGGACAATCTTTGACCTTATGATCTTTTGAACCGCATTTGAAACATGCACCCGTCAAATATCTGCACTCTCCTGGATGAGCTCTACCACAATGGCTACAAGTTTGGACTGTACTTGCCCCTCTGCCTCTAGGTGTACTGCCCATAGAAGTGACTGAGGCATTGCCACAGAATATATTTCCTTGTCCATGCCCTGGTGCAACAGATGTACGGCTCTGTGATGGAGCTGGTCCCCTAGGCTTCTTACTTTGAGAACCCAAACCACTGAACTGTCCCGGCTTCCTCTTCTACTGAAACCGAGTTTGTCTGTTAGCTTCATCTGACTGGATACCTTCTACTTTAATTGCAGCTTCTACCAAGGCACGCAAATTTGGATGTTGTTGTGCACCCACTATCTGTCTGATCTTTTTATAGAGACTCCTCTCAAATCTCTGACATAACTTTTCTTCTGTCAGCTGGTAATCATCTAGGTAGGCACTGAGGTGCTCAAACTCACGCTCATACTCTATTACTGTCTTGTTTCCCCGTCTGAGTCTCCATAAAGCATCTTGCATCTCTGCTTTATATTCTGACCCTATATATTTCTTTTCAAACTGAGCCAAGAAGAATCCCAATTCAACTGTTCACCTGGGGTATGCTTGCATACTGAATCCCACCAGATGAATGCAGGACCCTGAAGTAATGCCACAATATTTTCAAATTTCTCTTCAGGCGGGCTGCGAGTAATTTCAAATAAGCTCTTAATCTTGAACAACCATTCTTCAACTTGTACATGGGTCAATGGATCACACCCATAAAAATCTTTAACTCCCAATCTTTTAAACTGCTCCAAAATTGGCTTCTTTTTAAGTGGAGCTGGAGGCTATACTTGGGCCGCTGGCTGTGGCTGTTGAGCTTGTTTAGCTTGCATTCTATGTTGAATATAATCAGCCATGAGATGAAGAAAATCCGGCTGTGGCGGTGAAGGTGGTGCAACTGGTGGAGTGACATTCTGTTGTGAGGTTTCAGCTTGTCTAGCACTAACTGACGCTTCACTCTTACCGTCTCCATCACCGTGATCTTATTGGGATGTCATCATTCACTATAAAACAGGAAAGGAGCAAGCATACGTTAGACTTATTACACATTTCATCCATCCATTGACATGTATATATATAATCCATTCACTTAATTTCAACTCCGATCTTAGAACCATCTAAACCATGCTCTGATACCACTAAAACTGTAACACCTTTATAATACTTATTCTATACGTACGTTATGTGGGTAAATATGATTATAGTCGATGTATGCCAAATTTTTTTTATCTTAATTTAATAACTATAATATTATCAACACTTAATTAATCCTTTTTACTTTTTCAAAAATTTCGGCAGCATAACGACTATAAACTAACCCACCCATATGTAAAACAAACAATCCACAACCCATTTTTGGGCACAACAATTCACATATAATACAAAAATATTTTACATTCATCCACAAATCATCTTTTCATTCTTCACACACATAATACTTTACAAATACTATTTTATTATAATATGTACAGAGTTTATTCTTACAACTCCATATCTATGCATATATATACATGTCATTATTAGTAATATCCTATTACTATTTTATTTTTCCGTCTTCTCCCAAAATTTATATAGTTGTTCCTGCTTTTTCCGCTACTACCTGCATGCAGTCAAATAACTATGTGCTGAGCATTAATATGCTCAGTGGTGATTACTAATCTAAAAATTTTTCACTAATTATATTTTCATGCAAATATATTTTTAATATACTATTCAATTTTTCTCATTAATATAATTTATTTTATTATTTTTAAGTACTCTTAATTCACTATTTAATACCTTAATTAATTTTATCAAATTTTTTGTTTTCTCAATAATGTTTTTCTTTTTAATCCTTCTTTTCTTTCTTCTTTTCAATTTCTTTTTTTTTTTAATTTGTTACAAATTTCACTTAAATTCCTAAATTTCCATTTATTTACAATTATGCCATTAACTATATATTATTTATACTTTTGGCACTAATATTTTTATTTTTATTTTTTTATTTATATTTTTTTATTTGATTATTTATCTTTACTACACAATTTAATATCTATCTTCCACTTATTTTTCATTTTTTAACTTTATTATTTTTTTGTCACATTTATCATTATTATGATTATACCAATTTTTTTATCATATATTTTTTTCATTTATCTTGTATTTCTCACTTTCATTATTTTTCTTATATTTTTCACTTATTTCATGTTTATCCTATTTTTCATTTTAATCACTTTTCTCATATTTTATTCATAATTGTCACTTTAATTATTTCATTCACACTTGTCTCTAGTTTCAATCCGATTGAAAATCTTCATATCGGATACATAGAACGTGGACCCCAAGAGTCCACTACACTGAAGAGTAATCCCAAAGGATCACCCGAGCACTATACTGTACACTGAATTACTGAGTTACAATCATTGAAGTAGACCATCATTGGCCTACATGAGCAAGTCGCCATGACTCGCACCGAGGTAATAGTGTCCCTATTAGCTAGCCAATTATATTTTGTGCACTTTATTTATGAGTGTGAATAATATAATCACGGACGTGACATTATTCGTAAAATGAGATGCAGGTCGTGAACACCTAGTCATAGGCATGAATCTAGGTTTTCTAGTAGTTGACAACATCAAAACATGCATTCATTACAAGTCACATGCAAAGCTCTAAGGATTGTCCCATGACAATCTTTTTCCTATCAACATTCTCATCACAAACATGTATTAACATACTATAACATCAATTAAACACACTCTTACAAAGATCATAACTTACCTTACCTATCTCATCTAATACCATCTCATACATTCATGGTTCAACAACCCTTTTTATAACCTCATTAATACCATATGCAACTATCATTATTCATTGTACTCATTAATGCCTCCTTAGGCACATTTATTACAAGATAAACTTGTGGCATCATTAATACTAATTACTCATTCAAAGCATACTTAACTCTTATGGCACTTCTCATTTAATATCATATCTCATAACATTAAACACATCATTTGAATTAAACAATTAGCATAAAAAGCATACAATTCACTTATCACATAATTAATACTTAACATGCCATATTTGAGAATTTAAATGCATATATGTACATACATCTATTGAAGCCTCAAAAACTAAGCTTTTCTCAAGCTTGCTTATCCTTATATTCCACCACATTTTCTTTCAACTACTATCACATATAACATAACTATATCAAAATCTATAACCCATGAACCTTGCCTTTAAAGCCATAAAGCATAAAACCTTAACATTAACCCCTTAACAACCTTAAACTCTTATAACTTGTTACTAACACATGTTATGGCCTTAGAACAACTTAAGGAGAGGTCTTTAATCTTAATCTCTCAAGATTAAGCCTTAACCTAATCCATTTGGAAATGAGTCTCTACCATAAATGAATCATACATGATTAAAACTATGAAAACTTGTAAAGAAAAAGGAGAAATGTGATTCCTTACCTTTCTCGAAGGAAACACAGATGAGATGGAAGAATCGACTCCTATCTTTCTTCTACGGTTCGTCCTCCTCAAGAACACCACCTTTCTTGTTCTCTCTTTTCCCCAAATCTTGCTTAATCTTTAATCTTTTACTTTGATTTAGGTGTTTAGGGCTAGGAATCAAAAGAAAAACATAAGCATTTGCCACAGGTCGGAGAAATGTTCAAGTTATAAGGTTTCTTTTAGATTTGTAGTCGTGAGAGCAAGAAATGATAACTGCTTTGATTTTATAGTTGATGATATTCATGGACGTGACTCTTCTGTCATGACTGGAATCTGTTCAAACCCGATGGTTCACGATCGTAAAAGAATAGTCACAAACGTGAACCCTGTAATATATCATTTTCTATTTCTTTTCAACTATTGTTCCTAACTTTTAAATATACTTATATTTTCTAAATCTGTATTAATTACTATGCCCTAATTACGGAAGTTAAAACATTAATTATGAAATATATAATTACATAAGTTTATTAAGTATATCAATTATATATATTATTTATTAATATAATTTAGATTAGTATCTAAGTATAATATAATATAATTTTTTTGATAAAAAATAAAATAATATATATAATAAACTATGCATATAGAAATATTTAAAATTTAAATTATTCGATATATAAACTCATATGTATAAATATATAAAAATAAAGTATAAGTATGTATGTTAGTGATATAAATATATATATAGTGTACATTAATTATAAAATATATAAATATATAAGTTTATAAGTATATAATTAGTTATATATATGTTTTATTTATTAATATAATTTAGATTAGTACATAAGTTTAATATAATAAAATTATTTTAATTAAAAATCATATAATATATATAGTAAGGTATACATATAATAATATTTAAAATTTAAATTATTAGATATATAAACTCATAAGTATAAAGTATAAGTATATAGCTATAACTTTAATTATAAAGTATGTAAGTTTATAACTGTTTAATCTTAAAGTAAATATATAACTATAATATCTTCATTAATTATAAAGTATATAAATATATAAGTTTATTAAGTATATCACTTATATATTTTTTATTTAATAATATAGTATAGATTAGTATTTAAATTTAAAATACTATAATTATTTTTATAAAAAATTATATAATATAATAAAAAATTTATAATTTATATTAATTTATTATATATTTATAATATATTTATTATAAATTAGATTACTTTATAGTTAATTCACTTAAATTAATCTACCATATAATTAATATAGTTTAGATTTATTATATAATACAATAAAAATAAATTATAAATGCTAAAAAATATAATTATGATAAAACATTATAGGCAAAAATGAAACAAGCAACATATTATAAATAGTTTTTTATTTACATATTAATAACAAAAATAGTTAATTGATTTAATGATGAATTTATCTTAAACTTACATAGAGGTATGTCATGAATTCAATTTTCTACACAACCATCATAAAATTTTTAGTATATAAACATTTCAATTATTTGAATTCATTAGTATTATAAATGTCATTTTAATTTTATTAAATAATTAATAAATTTAAATATAATTTAATTTTATGGATTAAAGTATATATAATTATAAGTTTAAACTATATTATACTTGTATAATAAAACTATAAAAGTTATAAATAATATTATATATAAATTATTTCATTATTATCAATTATTATATATATTAAAATTATAAGTATTTAAATATCAGTTTTTTCAATACAATTCGGTTATATAACAATGCAGTACAATTTAATATAATTTTTGGTCCAGACATCACTAAAATATCCAAATATGTTAAAATTAAAGTCAACAATATAATATTGTTCAGTTCTAATAAAAAAAAATCAACAATACAATTTGTTTTTTAATTTTTTTCTCTATCTTTCAGTCTAATTTGAAAAAATTCAGAATCCATGTATAATTCTAATTTAAACAAATGTTTAGCTTCTTAGATACTTAACCATTAATAGAAATATTAAAAATGGTTGGAGCAATAACTTAAAATTTTCTCTTAAATGAGCGGAAAAATTTCTTGTAACACCCCTTGTCGTTCCGTACACCTATCCGTATACTAGACGGATAAAAAGTATTACAAGAAATAAAACTTTTTATAAATATTTATTTAATTTTAAATTTATCTAATATAAGAAATTTAAAATATATAGAGTATATATATATATACACACCCTAATTGCAACTTTTTTTTTTTACATATGCATATACATGTCATAATGAACTTTAAAAAGTTTGTATTTATATATTAAAATACAGTAAGAAAACCAATCCACTCGGGATGGTACCGCTGCTGCTACTATGCTCCATCCTGCGGGTCCTTAAACCAGCATCTTCTATCTACCAGTCCAGATGTTGTTTGCTACTCTTGTAACCTACGCGGAAAAAAAACAAACTCCCGTCCTGAATATATAACTCAGTGGTGCAAAAATTCTTATAATAATAGTAATTAAAATAAAAATATACATTTAAAGTAAAACTAATTCAAAATTTAAATCTCTTTTTACAAATGTAATAATATAATATCTTTTTTTTATTTATCCTTTTGAATTCATGATACATAATATCTCTAATTTCTTAATAATTTTTTTTTCATATACCCACATATTATAATATCATAGACTTGCTCCTAGCGAATCAAAAGAGTATCATATCACATCTCAATTCAGGATCCACATAAAATGCACAGAATCCCAAATGTAATATGACTCAGTCTACAGAAATGCACAGGACTGAAAAATGTATCAGATGATCCACAAAAATGCACAGGATCATCATATTTCGTTGGTCCATAGAAATGCATACGACCGTATTTTCTACCATATTGGCATGCCAACAATACCCTAGTTCACGTCTAGGCTAACATGTGGAAAAAATTCTCATATTCATAATTCAACTCATTTTTCTATAAAATCGATAAATAGTATTTTCATGCCAAAATAAAATATCATAAATCATTTTAATATAAAAATTTTCTTATTTCGTACTTTTCCAATTTTCTTTAATTTCTTAATTATATATACATAACTAATATTTTAAGGGTAATTGCATTAACATTTTTTATGCTCTGCCGGCTCTTTCCCCTTATCTAGGGATGGTGTCTAACCCGAAGTCGCTCATAGAGATAAAAAATTTCCATTAGTTACTAAATCTCACACGATATAAAATTTAACAAAAATTTAAATTTTTTAATGATTTCTCGCTTTGACGTATATCGAGATCCTATAATTAAAATTTTTTCTCATTATACGTGTTTAACTCATAGATCACGGTTTTGGTCATCATTATGTTTTCATGTGCAACCAAAAGTTCAATTATTAATTTCCTTTTATAATATTCTATTTTATTTATTTTCCATCTCCAAAACTATTTTTCTCAATTTATTTCTTTTATTCTTCTAATATCTATTTCCAATTCAAAAATTCTCATTAATTCAATAAATACTCTAAAAATTCCAAATAAATTTCTATAATCACTTTAACTCATTTTCTTTCATTTTTCATCATCATTTTTACTAAAATAATATTCAATAACTTCCAATAATTTTTTTCCATAATTAAGCTAAAAATCTAAAAATTCACCAAAAATCTTATTAAATATTTCTTCCATTCCAAAATTTATTTTCCATTTCTAAACACTCCAATTAACTCTATTATCTTCAATTTAAGGCAAAATGCTTCCAAAATATTTTTTGTAAAATTTAACCATAATTATGGAAATTCTCTACAAATTCCACAAAATTTCTAAAAATTATTTTCATCAATTCTTCACTAAATCTATCATCCTCAAGCCTTGTTTTCTTCATTTTCTATTATTATCTAATTGTTCAATATTCTTGCCATAAACCCTAACTTTTCATCAACCAAAATCAAACAACAACACACCACAACTCAAGGAATAAATATGACAATAATCAAACCAATAAAATTATATGGAGAAAGGAACAAAATTATCACCTTCTTCAAATGGGTATTTAGCTAAGCTTGATTTTTTTTTTTGCCAAAATCCCACATTTTTACTTTTTTTCTTTACACCAATACCATCTTAATCATTTTGATTGTTGAATAAATATGATTTGAAGAAGAAAAATTGAAAAAAATCAAAGAAGTGGAGCTTGGAGTGTTTCGGCCATGGAGGAGAGCAAGGAAGAAGATAAAATTTGTTTATTTGTAGGAATTTCTAATTAATTTCCTATATATACCCCAATTAACTTAATTAATCCCAATTAATTCCTTAATCAATCCCCTCATTGGCCAATAGCACAATTAATTATCCCCTCATATTGACACATGGCCCAATCAAAATTTAATTAATGTTGACTTAATAAATTTCAACCAATCACAATTTTTCCTTCATTTTAATTCATAATTAAATTTAATTCTCCAAAATTTAACCTCCAAAAAACTTAATTTCATCAAATTAAATATTTTTAAAATTATAAAATAATTTTCTCTTCGAAACGGTCTCTTCGATTTTGCGAAACAACCATCGGTGATAAAATCTTGTTTTTACGGTTTAATCATTTTTTTTAATTTGACCCATAAAAATTCATCCACAGTCCGATTTCTAATTTATCTATTTCAAAAATCTTAAAATTAAATTTTGATTACATTGACTCCATTGCTATTGTGAAGATATCTCTCTAACTCGCGATCCGAAAAATCAGGCTGTAAACCTGCACTGAAAATCATATTTATACAATTTAAGTCCTTAACCTTAAAATCTCACCTTATAACTCCACCTATAGCCTTAAAATAATATTTTACACATTTCAGTATGCTTAAATTATAACCGAGCGAAAAATCCAAATTCTGACCCGGGCCGCTGACTCGATTTGTGTGCATAATACAAAATTGTATTGTTTCATTTGATAAAATTTATATTCATATTATCATATTAATATAATTAAATTTTTATGTATTTATTCGTATTTAGACTCCGATCGTACGCCTCTATACTGCAGTATAAACGACCACAGTACACATATACAGTCAGAGTTTAACTCGCGGATGTGACATTTCTAATTAGTAGTTAAATGCTAATGACAAGCAAAATTTTTAATTTGTAGTAAAACCCTAATCACACATTTGATATAATAAAATAATAGAATTTTATGAAAAATGAAATTTTATCCATAGTTTGGTGTTTTAAAATTTCATTATTTATCTTTAATATATTCATGTAATAGGAACTAAAATTATTTTTTATATTTGATTTAATTTTATTGAGAATATTTTTAGGAATATTAATTGTTTTATTTAAAAAATATGAAAAAAATTTTAAATACTAACAAATTTAAAATATTATAAGAATCGAAATACTACTTTCAAATATTTTAACTACTAAATCCAAATTTAAAATGAGAAACTATTTTCCATTTTAAAATTTAGAATATCATACATATCCTAAAATTTCTTGAATTATAGGAAGGAAAATTCCACGATGATAGCAATTGTAGGAATGAAATCATGATGAGAGGATAAGGTATTATATGCAGCATATTGTACATCAAGGTAATTTTGTCGAAAAATAAAACCCTTCTTTAATTCGTGAACCGCATTGTTATTACTATTAATTTTTTTTTAAAAAAAATTGATATTTGCATCAAGGACTATTAATTAGAAGATGTTGAAAATACAAAGATGTTGGGTAGTCATTGTCTCAATTAGCACTTAGGAGAGGGACTGTTTGCCTTTTCTTTTCATTCAACTTGAATCAAACAAAATCGGTTCGCCAACACACTGCATTGAACTAAACTTATTATAACTAAACATCTTTATTGTATATTTCTTAAAACCGCTCATTCAACATTTGTCATCTCATTATGCATTCAAATTTTTTTCTTCTCGTCATCTTATAAAATTATGAGCATTGAACAATTATTTTGAAAAGTGAGCATTACTATTCAATCTTCCATTTGACCACTAAGTGCTATGATGAGTTTTTTTTTTTATTCTTTCTGTTACGACGGTTAAAACAGATATTCAAATTTTAAATCTTACAATATTTTGTAAGATCGGTTAGAAAACAGTTGCACATCAAAATTAACCAAAAAAAATTGAATTCATAAAGGGTAAAATTGTAAAATGGTATTTCAGAAAAAAGGGGGGAAAAATAGAATTATAATTAAGGAAAAAATGAGGGAGAAATGTCAAAAAATAGAAATGAAAAGGAAGGAGCAAAGTAATCAATCGAAGAAAAGGGTATATCGGTTAAGAGAGGGAGGGGAAAGGAATGGGGTCCACTCAAACAAAGTGCCGTAGAAGCTGGCAAACCGCTCTGACAGTCTGGTTTTCTTCTTCTAACCCTCAACTTCCATTTCTCTTCTTCTTTTAAGCCCTTCCCTTCTTTCATTTCTCTTATCATTCTTTTTTTCCTCTCTGTTCTCTCTGTCCCTTCATTCTCTAACGGTAAATCCTAATCTAGTTATCATCATCGGCTATGGCTGAGGAGACTCAGAAGCCAGCTGCTGCATCCGAAGCACCGTCGTCCACGGAGGAGCTTGTGGTTGAGAAGCCAATCACTGAGAAAGAACCAGCCCCGGCTCCTGAATCTGAGCCTGAGGTCCCCGAGAAGCCTTCCACGGAGGAAGCTTCTGTTGAAGAAGAAGCTGAGAAGCTTAAGGAAACTGAGGAAGTAAAGATTACTCAATCGGTTTCTTTCAAGGAAGAAACTAATGTTGTTGCTGATCTGCCTGGGCCTCAAAAGAAAGCTCTTGATGAGTTGAAACACCTCATCCAAGATGCTCTGAATAAGCATGAGTTCACTGCCCCACCGCCGCCTCCGCCGGTTAAGGAGGAGGAGAAGAAGCCTGCCGAACTCGAGAAAACCGAAGAGAAGGTGGAAGAGAAAGTCGAAGTGAAGGAGGAGGAAAAGGTTGAAGTGAAGGAGGAAGAGAAAGAGAAAACTCCCTCTACTAGTGAAGAACCTAAAACTGAAGAGCCTAAGCCTGCTGAGGCAGAGACTGCACCACCGCCGCCACCGGTGGAAGTGAAAGAGGAGGAGAAGGTTGAAGTGAAAGAAGAGGAGAAGGTGGAAGTGAAAGAAGAAACCAAGGATGAGACATCACCGGAAGCTGTTGCTGTCGCTGAAAAGGGGACGGCGACGGTGACTACTGTGGTGGATGAGGATGGAGCTAAGACGGTGGAGGCAATTGAGGAAACAGTTGTAGCGGTTTCTTCTGCTGCTCCCGCCACTGAGGAACCAGCCACAGGTAAAGGAGCTGAAGCAGCTTCGGCGGAGGAGCCTAAAACAGAGGAAGCTCCGTCTCCACCGCCACCACCACCGGAGGAAGTTTCCATCTGGGGAATTAAACTTCTTGAAGATGAAAAAACCGATGTGATCCTCTTGAAATTCCTAAGAGCTAGGGATTTCAAGGTGAAGGATGCTTTCACAATGATCAGGAACAGTGTCCGGTGGAGAAAAGAATTTGGAATAGATGCTCTGCTGGAAGAAGACCTTGGAAATGAATTGGAAAAGGCTGTGTTTATGCACGGCGTTGACAAAGAAGGTCACCCTGTTTGCTACAATGTTTTTGGTACTTTCCAGGATAAGGAGCTGTACCAGAATTGCTTCGCTGACGAGGAGAAGCGTCTCAAATTCCTGCGATGGAGAATTCAATTCCTTGAGAAGAGCATCAGAAAGCTTGATTTCAGTCCCAATGGTGTTTGCACCATTGTTCAAGTCAACGATCTCAAGAACTCCCCTGGCCCTGCTAAAAGAGAGCTCAGGCAGGCCACTAATCAAGCTGTTGCTTTGCTTCAAGATAACTATCCTGAATTTGTGGCCAAACAGGTGAGTGAGTAATTCATGACAACCCATGATATCCATTGATGATTCTTTTATTAAACCCATAATCTATTTATGATTATTTGTCTGAATCTTGATTCAATATGTGGGATTTGGTCTTTGAAGGTGTTCATCAATGTTCCATGGTGGTATCTTGCATTCAATAGGATGATTAGTCCTTTCCTGACACAAAGGACCAAGAGCAAATTTGTGTTTGCTGGTCCATCCAAATCTGCGGAGACTCTTCTCAAGTAAGAATTAAATTTCCTTTGCTTGATGTCATTTATGAATCTGAATAGTATTTAGTAGGTTTTGTCTAAAATTAAAATATTTTTTGTATTTTTCCACTTTAGCTGATTGCCCTTTAAACCAACAGATACATACCGGCTGAAAGAGTGCCAGTTCAGTATGGAGGACTAAGCAGAGAAGGTGAACAGGAATTCACTGAAGCTGACTCTGTCACAGAGGTGACAATTAAGCCAACAAGCAAACACACTATCGAGTTCTCATTTTCTGAGGTGGGGATTGTATATCTTATTTCAATTTGTACAATTTCAATGAATTTTATTAAAATTTGGGGATCTGATTACAGTACCTAATTGGGTAACTGAATATGCAGAGGTGTCTATTGGTATGGGAACTTCGGGTTCTGGGTTGGGATGTGAGCTATGGAGCTGAGTTCGTGCCTAGTGCAGAGGGTGGCTACACTGTTCTAGTATCAAAGACGAGAAAGGTTGGCCCAACTGATGAGCCTATAAGCGGTGACACCTTCAAGATTAGCGAACCAGGCAAGATAGTGCTCACAATAGATAATCAAACCTCAAAGAAGAAGAAGCTTCTCTATAGGTCCAAGACCAAGCCCCTCTCCGAATGAGCTTCCATAATCCAATGCCACTGTGGGAGTTCAATTTATTTTCAATTAGATGACAATGGAATGGAATTGCAGAAATAAGAGGGAGTCTTGTTTTTCGTTTCTTTTTTGAACAGTTTTTTTTTTCTTTTTAAACTTAATTTTTATTTTATAAAAGTCTGGGGCATTTATTTATATTTATTTATTAATTATTGGGTTGTGTTTGATTGGATACAAAATTGCTCGTAAAGAATAGTGGGATTGCGTTGGACAGATATCTTGGGGTTTGGATGTATTGTGGAATATACAAATGTGTTGTCTCCATAACAATCTCTTTTTATCATTGTTGATACTCTTGCCTGTGAAATTTGTGTAAATTTGATGGTATAAAACTTTCTTTATATCTTATTACCATTTGTTATAGATTAATTTTGTTATTTTCCTTTCTAGATATGACCCCTAAGTTAATTAGTATTTTAAAGTAAATTTTTTTTTTGGCTACGAGAAATTTGATTGGGTTCGAATTCAGCGCTTTATAATTCTTATCACTGATTTAGTATTATTAAACTGAAGTTTACTGGTATAGTTTTCCATGAATGAAGTTATGGAATTGTAGAGTTGGTGAATTTTAGCAGTATGAGATTGTGAGTTCAGATTTTAAATTTTTGTGGATAGGCAATTAGATATGTTAGACAAAAAGAAAATGTGAAAGTTATTGTTGGGTTGGGGAAGGGAAAACAAAAAAGTGAAGTATAACAGCTATTTGGAATTTTGTTTTTTAATGTTAAGACAGCTATTGTGATAGTGATTTTATTCTTTGGAGTTTTCTGAAACTCTAGAGGTTTTTGTCCCAGAGGTGAAAATAGTAAGGTAGATACCATCTCCTTCAGAGCAACTCTTGTCCTTTATATTTTCTTCTATCAGATAATGCTTCTCCACTGTATCATTGTTCTCTCCTTTTTGTAATTTATGTTATTTTGTTTATTAAAGAGCCACCTACCAAATACGAATTCTTTAATTAAAATTTATTCTACCATTCTTAATGTGAAAAATAATTGAAAATTTTACTAATTAAAAATATGAAACAACCGAAATAACAAATTATAGTTATAAATAAATTTTTAAAAAATTAGCATTTTTTTTGTTATTTAATAAAAATATTATTTGAAACAATAATTATAATTATTGAGACTTAAATGTATTAGTTGTCTTGTAATTACTATTGTTAATAATGAATAGAAATTATAAATCTTTATAAAATATTATTAGACCATATATAAAATCTTAAAAATTTATATAAAAATATTTTAAATATAGAAAAATCGTGTATTATAAGCATTACAATATTTAAAAATTTATATAATATCAAATAAATGAATATTATCTTTTATTTTTAACAGTAATGTAAAAAATATTAGAAAAATTTTCTTGTTTTAGAAATTAAGATACCTTTCTAGATTATTAAATTCGTAACAACGTAGGTTTAACATGTGTTATGTTATCATATTCTATTCTTTGCATAGATAAAAGTGAATGAATGATTATAGGTTTCTGTTACTTTATTTATAAATTAACAAAGGAAAAAAATCATCACTTTAAATTTTAAGGAAGTAAATCTGTCCAACACTTTAAAGAAGGCCAAAAAATAAAGAAAAATAGAACTGCTGAGCCAACAACATTCTAGTTTGTGTCTTCTTTTGAGATCATAGTGGTCACTGTTTACTGCATTTACATTGGTTTTTGCCTTGTTATTTGATTAGGGATCCAAGTTTTGGCCATTAATCATTTTCTCCACCCACCTTTGAAAGGAAAGGAAAGATAAAGATTTGATTAGTCCCCTTAATTAATTCATATCAATGAACATGGACAAAAGCACAATTTTTGGCTTTAATAAAAATACCAATAATTAATATATAGCATCATTAACTTTTTTATCATTAAATTATGGAAGAAACAGTGGAGATTCTTCGATTTAACAATAACATTTCTTGCTTTTTCTTTTTCTTTTTAATTAATTTTGTGTAGAAGTACCAAATCAACCTCATGTGAATTACTTCCTAGTTTTTATCTTGTTTAATAGTTTTTTCCCTTCCCTGTCACAATCCCATGTCGTTTTCAAGTGTATCTATCAAAACTTGAATTAATAATAATAATAATAATAATAATAATAATAATAATAATAATAATAATAATAATAATAATAATAATGGCTTAAGTATCTAGAGATGCTGAGATCACAAACGTTCTTATCTAATAATAATAATAATAATAATGGCTTAAGTATCTAGAGATGCTGAGATCACAAACGTTCTTATCTAATTATCTATTAGCATAGCCCAATAGTAATTTATCAGCGTGGTATATTTATTGGTTGAATTGATGTTTAAGCATATATTTCAGAGCTTTACAGTTCATAACAATAATATTATTTAATTTCAATTTTATATTATTATTTTTAGACAACCTAAAGAACTAAGGTAAACATCTTATGTTACATGAATAATGCAGAACAACTTTATACCCAACAGATGAGGAAGAATTTAGGCGCTTGAAACAAGTAGGCGAGGCTGAATTCCTAGGCATTATATTAAAGATTTTACAGCAAACAAATTCAACTTTCTTAACTTATTGATGCATAGGAAGCAAAGAAAATTAAATTGAGCTATGAAAAGAATAAGAAAAACTAAGAATAAGAAAATAAAACTAAGTGAGATAAATTGAAGTAAAATTGAGTTGATTGATCTGAGTAGTGGTCCTCAAAATTAGGGAAATCAAGTCTTTAAATAGGGCTACAAATAAACAAAAAAACAAAATCATAATCCAATCCAAAGTCCTAAAAGATAAAAATAAATTATCCAAATAAAAAAAACATCTATCCTAATATGATTAAAAAGATAATTTTTATAAAAAAAAAGTGTGAATAAGAAAATTTTCCAGTTTAATTAGAGATCGAATTCAAGTTCTGAATTTGCACTACGTTAAAACTATTGAATAAGTGAATTACCGCTTTTTATAATTTTGTCTTACATAAATATGATTAGTCTCATTCCTTTCAAGACATAGTTTCGAAAAAAAAAAAATTTATTGCTGTAAATAATATTCCACAATTCTTCAATTGATTGGCCAAATTGAAGGATTGTTTCTTCAAATTAAATTCTAACAAAAAACCATATATATCTACCGAAAACTAATTAGCCGATGGTAAATATTCTTGTCTTCATATGCTGTCCATTCCACATGAAAGCCCCACTTGCATGAACTAATATTATGAAATTAATCCCATCACCATGTGTCCTTATGCATGGCCATTTGTTGCTCTCTTCTCATGCAAAGCTCCAATATGCTTCAAAGTTGGCCATTACTGCATCTCCATTAACAAATATCTCATTTTCGGCTAAAATTGTATGGCTTTTACTTCACTTTCTTTTTTACTTTACTCAGCAGCACAACAACAATTCTTTAAGCTGTCCTTCAGATTATCCATGACCGTGATATGCGGCTTGCCGATCTTGATCCTCTATCTACACTTGAAACCAAATCAATAATACATCTCCGTTGAATAATATTTTGGCTAATGACCCCAATTTGAGAAAATTACCTTCTCAGCTTGTAACACCCTCTTACCTCACTTTAGTTCAGCAACGTAAGTGAGCATTATCCGACTAACTGTCTTATAAAGTTAGCTAAATGAAATATAATTTTTTTTCGAAAATATTACTGATACCAAAATAAAATTATTAAAACATCAATATTCAAAATTTTATTTATTTATAAAATATATTATTTTATATTCAAACTATGTCTATAATATTAGATGTATACATTCCTAACACATATCTAGATGAAATAGAACTATAATTTAATTTACAAAGTTTTTGATAAAATATAACAAAAATATGTCCAACGCTTTTAGCTATTTTTTTCTGGATCCCCTTCTTTTTCTGACAATTATCCTATCTATGGTTTTTTTTAGAACCTGCACGACTGCACGAGAGAAAACTACCCGCGCTAAGCTACTAATTTAGTGGTGTTTCAAGGATAAAAATCTTATATATATATATATATATATATATATATATATATTTACGCGTTATTTAATAATTTCACAAATAAGGCATAAAATAAAATAATTATATAAAATTAGATAAATGTCATCAAATATATAATATTTAACAATTTTGATTTAACACAACATTATTCGATGACATATTTTTATATTATTATTGTTTTTTTCCGCCCATAACACCTATAGCCGAACTAACTAATAGGAATAATGAGATTGTCATTACCGACTTTCATAATATTATGCCGAACGCTTTTATAATAGTATTATTACCGGCTTTCATAATATTGCCATTACTAGCTTAATAATTTTGCGTTGAGCGCATTTATAAATTTGCTATTACCGGCTTTTATATTTGGCACCGAGTGTCTTAACTCCCCTGATTGACATGCCAAACTATTTTCTGTTATAGTTCTAGATTAGGTGTCTTAGGGCTTAACTATTTTTATATTTATTCACAATATTTTCAAAAATGATAATTGCATCCAATTTTCACATATATGATTTTTTATTTTTGTTATTTGTTCCCATTGTTATTGCATTAGAATTTCACACATAAATAATTTATTAAACATTAATTACAATTTAAGTCAAGATTGACATTAATTACTATATATACTCATTATATCACATGCAAAAATCCAATATTTCAAGTTTTTATCTATTACAGATTTCGATCCTGATTTTGGGCCTCTTTTTTAGCCTATTTATAATTTGAATTTGAGTCATAATCTTCTAATATTTTATAGCTTATTGTCTCAGATTTCAGATGCATAAAAAATGATTTAAATCCAAGTTTTCTATCAAAAGTTATGACCCTTTTACTGAAGGGTGTTCCATTAGTTTTACGCAGTATTTTTTGGGTATCTACGGTCCGAGATTTTGTATCCAATTTTTGGCCTATTTGCAATTAGATTTTGAACTTAGATTTTGAATAAAAGTTTTAGTCTTATGAGTCAATTTTCATTTCCATATGGGAACTCACACACTGTAGGGATGTCTTTGAGTTCCGGGCTCCCCTTCCTGGTATCTATCACATGAGCCAAATATACCTCACATCACTTTCTAATATATTTCCATGCTTTTAATACAGAAATAACACTGGTCAAACATGTTTGATCTTTACCCTGAATGATAGTGTCATCCTGCCTGACAATTTTAAGTACTACTTTTCTAGATCAACAGTCGACTATAACTTCATGCTTTGTCAACCAATGCATACCCATAATAGTATCAAATTCATGAAAAGGTAATTCTATTAAGTTTGCTGGAAATTCTCTATCCTGAATTATTATTGAACTGTTTCTATAGATCTGATTCACTTTCACACTATGTTCCAACGAATTGGTCACAACTATTTCATATTCTAAGGTCTCAAGTATCATGTTCCCTTGTTTAAGTGCAACTGTGCTTATGTATGAATGCGTGGAACCAAGATCTATCAATGCATGTAAATCAAAGTCAAATAAAGAAAGTTTACCAACTATGACGTCTAGTGCATGGTCCTCACGAGCTCTCATCACATATGCCTGAGCTGGAGCTTTACTACATCCGGGTCTATCCATTGTCTCTGATACCCCCTGACTCTATCTGGTACGACCACCTCTAAACTAGCCTTGACCTCTACCACGGCTCTGTACAGGTGTCATAGTCTGTGCTGATGCCATACTACCTGTACTAAGTTTGGGACAATCTCTCTTCATATGGTTAGTAGCTCCACATCTCAAATATGCTCTAGTCAACCACCAACACTCTCCTGTATGAGATCTACCATAATGTTGACACATAGCAGGAACTAGTTTTTTAGAAAATGATGCTGGTGAACTAGCAGATGATGCTGCGGGTCTAAAATGTCGACCTCGCCTACCAAAAAATGTCTGCCCAACAACCCGTGACTTAAATGGTTTGGGTACTATCCACCCTTTTCTACCAAATGTCTGGGCCACACTAGCCATTGATTTCTTGGAGAGCTCTTCTATCTTTTAGCTTTTTCCTTCTTTCAACACTAATGGTAGATAACACTAGTGTACAAAATCTGTATGCTGGTGGGAAGCCACTAAATATCCAATATTCTCATCGAGGCCATATTCAAATCTACGACATTTATCAGCTTCATCTCCAATAATCTCCGTTGCATACTTGCTCAGTCTAGTGAACTCCATCTCATACTCAGTTACTGTCATGCCCATCTACTTCAAATTTAGAAATTCTCGCCTTTTCTCATCAACATAGGCTCTTAGCACATTTTTTTTAAAATTCTGTCACAAAGAAATCTCATGTCTAAGGGTTCGGAGTCTAGGGTTTCACTAATACCAACTTTCACCAATCGTAGGCATGCTCCTGAAGGAGGAACATTGTATATCTAACCTTGTATTCTTCCAGACATTGAAACTCCTAAAAAACCTAGTCTTTTCCAACCAAAATTCTACTGCTGCTAGGTCATGCTCTTTCTTACCTGTAAAATCCGTAGCCGCATATTTTCTTAGTTTATCAATCTGGAGTTTTGGTTGAGGTGGAGGAGCTGGTGGTGGCACAACATGTGCTATTTGCTGTAAAAAGTAGTCATTTGTTGCATAAGGGGTACCTGACTAGGATCAACTTGTTCTTTAGCATGCTATGGAGCTATAACACTAGGCTCCGAGGCTCTAACTGATGTTGACCGTCTATGAGCAGCTAAGTTAGCTATATTATCACCCTCCTATTTTGAGTAATTTTGTCTTGATTCTGAATTCATTAAAACCTATATTGTCAGAAGAAAAGTCTCTTATTAGAACATAACAACTTAAAACAATGCAAATGCTAAAAACATGCATTTATCTTCCCATACTCACTAAGTAAGAACCATCTAAACTTATAGCTATGATACCAAAAATTATAACACCCCATTACCTCACTTTAGTTCAGTAAGATAAATGAGCATTACTCGACTAATTATCTTATAAGATTAGCTAAATAAAGTATAATTTGTTTTTCAAAAATATTACAAACACCAAAATAAAATTATTACAACACCAATATTCAAAATTTTATTTATTTATAAAATATATTATTTTACATTTAGACTATATCCATTATATCAGATGTACACATTTCTAACACATATTAGATGAAATAGAACTATAATTTAATTTATAAAGTTTTTGACAAAGTATACCAAAAATATATCTAAAGCTTTAAGCTGCTTTTCTTCTAGATCCCCTTCTTCTTCTGACAATTATCCTATCTACGACTTTTCTTTAGAACCTGCGCGAGAGGAAACCACCCACGCTAAGTTACTAGCTTAGTGGTGCCTCAAGAATAAAAATTTTATATACATATATTTTCTTACATGTCATTTAACAATTTCACAAATAAGGTATAAAATAAAAGAATTATATGAAATCAGATAAATGTCATCAAACATATAATATTTAACAATTTTGATTTAACACAACATTATTCTATGACATACTTTTATATTATTATCATTTTTCATTTTTTTTTGCGCTCATAACACCTATAACCAAATTAACTAATAGAAATAACGAGATTGTCATTACTAACTTTCATAATATTGCACCAAACGCTTTTATAATAGTGTCATTACCAGATTTTATAATATTGTCATTACCGGCTTAATAAATTTGCGCCGAGCGCATTTATAAATTTGTCATTACCGACTTTTATATTTGACACTGAGTGCCTTAACTCCCCTGATTGGCATGCCAAACTATTATCTATTCTAGTTCTAGATTAGGTGTCTTAGGGCTTAACTATTTTTATATTTATTCACAATATTTTCAAAATGATAATTATATACAATTTTTACATATATGTTTATTTATTTTTATTATTTGTTCCCATTGTTATTGCATTTGAACTTCATACATAAATAATTTATTAAATAATTATAATTTCAATTTAAGTCAAGATTCACATTAATTACTATATATACTCATCATAACACATGCAGAAGCCCAATATTTCAAATTTTGTCTGTGGCAGATTTCGGTCATAATTTTGGGCCTCATTTTTAGCCCATTTATAATTTGAATTTGAGTTTATGGTCTTCTAATACTTTGTAGCTTATTGTATAAATTTCAGATACATCAGAAATCATTCAAATCCAAGTTTTCTATCAAAAGTTATGACCCTTTTATTGAAGGGCGTTCCATTAGTTTTAGCCAGTATTTTCTGGGTACCTATAGGTTTGGGATTTTGTGTCTAATTTTAGCCTATTTGCAATTAGATTTTGAACTTAGATTTTGAATAAAAGTTTTAGCTTTATGAGTCAACTTTCATTTCTAACAGATTTCACCTCAATATCATTACTAGAGCATTAGTTATTATCAAAATAGTAAAGATTGCTCCAAAATTTCTACAGTAGGGCCATCAATTGGCACCCACCTATCTACTAATTACATCCATCATATGCATTCATTTTTATGCCAAAGTTTCCAAATTTGAATTACATTCACATATCTTAATGTTTTCACACCATTTAGTCCTATTACTATATATAAAAAAAATTAAAAGCAACAACCAATTACATTCTATGGCATCCACATTCATATCAAGTATTAAAACATAATTTCACACAATTAAACATGTAAATTTTTTATCAATGAAGCACATACCTAATTAGCCTTGGAGCTTCCCTTTTTTCTTTTTTTTTTTCTCCCCTCACTAATTTGCTTTCTCCTTGCATTTGTCACCTCTTGAGGGCCTCTCATTTTCTCACTTGATTTTCCTACACAACTATACCATATCTCATTTCTATCATCCATTTTCAAAGCTTTTAATGCCTACATAAAATTCTAATGCTCCTAATATGTTTTATAATTTAATTTAGCCAGAATGTACTAAACTTAAACTTCCTTCTTGATATGTCATGGCTGCCCAAAAATCTTATCATAGTTCCCAATTTATTTTCTTTAAATCTGCACTCTAATCACACTTCATTTATTACCAATTGTGATGCTTCTAGTGATGCGTCCCATATCAGTTGCGGAGGAACTCCTGGACTGGTTTATAAGATTGGGTTCAAACTTTACCCTTTGAACACATTTTTGGGGTGAAGTTACGGGCCATGATCCTTATCATTTGGTATCAGAGCCAACCCTGTACACCAGTCTCCCTTTGGGTTATGATAGATCACCGATTGAGGCAGTCGAGGTCTTAAGGGTGTGGGGATGATGCGTCCCATATCAGTTGCGGAGGAACTCATGGATTGATTTATAAGGCTGGGTTCAAACCTTATCATTTGAGCGCACTTTTGGAGCAAAGTTAGGGGCCAAAGACTGTGCCTTGAAACTCCTCAATAAGACAAGGTAAACAAACCTTATGTTATGGTGATCATAGATTGAATCAGACCCAAAGCTAACCAATGTAGCAAAGAACCAAGATTATAAGGATTATTAAGAATAGCCACGCCACAAGCAATATCACTTGATAAATAACTAATTCCTAATGGTAATAAAGAGATGCAAATCTGTCTCACTTTAAAGAAAACTCTCAAATTCTTTTTTATTCATTGATGTCTTATAAAAGAAGCCTAAATGAGTATTTATAGCCATAAGTCTTTGAATCTTTTATGGTAAAGGATAACTAAATCATATTCTAACTCAACTCCTAAAATTACAGTCATATTCTAACTCAAATTCTAACAAGTAGAGTCTTACTTGAATTAGGACACTAATTAAATCATTCAAAAATAAGATAAGTGGTGGGCTAGACTTCATATCCTTTGGCCCACATGCCTAACACTAATTAAAAGTTTATGATAATTAAAATAGGCAGCCCACATACATAATTAAGCCCAATCATAAGTTAAGCCCAAATTCCATAAGTAGGCACATGGTTGACACATGATCTTGAGCATATGGTTGGCACATGATGTCTTCCACATGGATGACGCATGTCTTGCACATGTTTGGCACATGAATCCTAGCACATGATTTGCACATGACTTGCACATTACTTGTAATATTCAATTTTATGGATTTTGCCTTGTTTTGCCCATTGACTTTAATCTTCATAAAAGACTCATTTTATCTTTAGTTTAGGCTTACCATTGTGCAGTGTTAGCCTATAAGCTTGATTATGGAATTTAGGCCCACTATAGCAACGAATGCTCTAATGTTGCCTTCTATGACTTGGAACACACTCCACATTGAATTGGATCATATGAAAAGGCTTTTGAACTCCTTTAAAGCTTTAATGATATAAGATTGCTCCACTTCGTTAACAAAAGACTGTCGTTCATATCCTTCATTTATAGTTCCTGTGCATACATCATTCCCCTTTTCCTCAAGAAGATTCGTCCTTGAATCTTTGCCTACATCAAAAGAAAAATGCATAACACAAAGCAAATGATAATAAATATTTTTAGTAAAAAGATCGCTCTTTACCTCTTTTTCTTGTTCACACACATTCACTATTTTCTCTCTTTGCACATTACTACTACTTTTATCCTTCAAAACCTCATCTCTCTCAATTCTCTCTTTAGCTTCTTGGGGGCATGAAAATTTGATTTTTGAATTTCACACTTCTTGGATAAGGATTGTTCATTTCATTCTCTTTCTGTTCATGCCCCCACCTATCAATCCTTGACCATTTCTCTTTGAAAGACACTAACTGAAGATGCTTTGTCTTTCTTTCTTTCTCTTCTTTGTCTATCCTTATCATAATGTTCAAAATACTATTTTTCTACAAGAGATTGAAGCCTCCTAATGCCTTGAGGTCGAGACCCCTATCTTGTTCTTCTTATGTCAAAGATGCTTTGCTGCCTCAAATCTTCAATTTTCTGATTTTATCTCTCCATCTTATCTCTAATTTTTCCAATCTTTACCTCTAATATTTGAATGTAAGATTTGATGCGGAACCCCGAAGACCGTGCCTTGAAACCCCTCAACAAGACAAGGTAAACAAACCTTAAGCTATGGTGATCATAAATTGAATCTGACCCAAAGCTAACCAATGTAGCAAAGAACCAAGATTATAAGTATTATTAAGAATAGTCACACCACAAGCAATATTACTTGATAAGTAACTAATTTCTAATGGTAATAAAGAGACCCAAATCTGCCTCACTTTAAAGAAAACTCTCAAATTCTTTTTTATTCATTGATGTCTTATAAAAGAAGCCTAAATGAGTATTTATAGCCCTAAGTCTTTGAATCCTTTATGGTAAAGGATAACTAAATCATATTCCAACTCAACTCCTAAAAGTACAATCGTATTCTAACTAATATTCTAAAAAGGTAGAGTCCTACTTGAATTAGGACACTAATTAAATCCTTCTAAAATAAGACAAGTGGTGGGTTGGGCTTTATTTCTTTGGCCCACATACGTAATTAAGCCCAATTACAAGTTAAGCCTAAATTCCATAAGTAGGCACATGCATGGCACATGATATTGAGCACATGGTTGGCACATGATGTCTTCCACATAGATGACATATGTCTTGCACATGTTTGGCACATGACTCCTAGCACATGATTTGCACATGACTTGTAATATTTAATTTTATGGATTTTGCCTTGTTTTTCTCATTGACTTGAATCTTCATAAAAGACTCTTTTTATCTTCACTTTAGGTTTGCCTTTGTGTAGTGTTAGCCCATAAACTTGATTGTGGATTTTAGGCCCAATATTGCTTTTAAAGCTCCAATGTCGCCTCCAATGACTTAGAATACGCCCTAGATTGATTTGGATCATTTGAATAAGCTTTTGAACTCCTTTTTGGACTATTTCAATGAGATAAGGTTGCTCCACTCTATTGACAAAAGACTGTCGTTCATATCCTTTATTTATGGTTCCCATGCTTACATCATTCCCCCTTTCCTCAAGAAGATTCGCCCTCGAATCTTTGCCTACATCAAAAGAAAAATGCACAACACAAAGCGAAGGATAATTAAAATTGTTAGTAAAAAATTTACTTTTCACCTCTTTCTCCTTTTCACACACCTTCACTTTTTTCTCTCTTTAGCTTCTCCAAAAACTGCCCCTTCTTTCATCTCATCTTTACTCCCTCAAGCTCATCCAATTCATGTTCATCACTTACCTCTATGGATTCACTATCATTAGCAACAAATTCATCTCGAATGATATTTTCACTTTCAATTGAATGCCCTCAATAACACTAACACCATTAACTTCTTCTAGTGAAATATAATCAATACTCTCAACTACAATTTCAACTTCACTAGTATGAGCATCATTAATATCCTCATGATTTTGACTCTTACCATCATTCACCATTTTACACTTAGGAACAAAATTAAATTCATACTGAAATTTAGATTTTTGAATTTCACACCTTGTTGGATAAGGATTCATCATTTCATTCTCTCTCTCTCTTCATGACCCCACCTATCAATCCTTGCACGCATCTTGTCCGTTTCTTTTTGAAAGGCACTCGTCCAAGATGCTTTGTCTTTCTTTCTTTCTCTTCTTTGTTTATCATTATCATAATGTTCAAAATACTCTTTTTCTTCATGAGATTGAAACCTCCTAATGCCTTGAGGTCGAGACCCCTCTCTTGATCTTTTTGTGTCAAAGATACTTTGCTGCCTCAAATCTTCAATTTTTTGATTTTGTATCTCCATCTTGTCTATGATTTTTCCAATCTTTACCTCTAATAATTGAATGTAAGATTGAACAACATTCGTTGGCACATAGTCACCATGTTCTTCATGTTCACTACTGCTCCTCATACTTCCCTTAGACATGGTTAAGCTACAAGAAAGAGTTAATGAAGATAAAAGGTCTTCACAATCACTCCCTCACGTGTTTCACTGAAAACAGAATGTAACCACTCTTGTGTTTCACACAAATCATGGCTTTTATCCTCTTAAGCTCATCTCTCTTGCTTCTTACCACTCAAAATTTGAATCTCAAAATTACAAGTAAGAACTAGAAATAAAATCAAACTATATGTAAGTGTTCTATGCTAAAAATTAGCAATGAAACCTAATAAGAATGAATGGAACAAAGTCTAGAAGCAAACTGATGTGAAAAAAAAATCAATACATATAAAGCTATACACAGATGCAAAGATGTGTATTTTTGTTAATTTTAAGCCTAAGAATTCAAATTAGACTTAACTAATGTAATTAGAAGCAAAAAGGACATAATTAAAAGAATGAAAACTTAAGAGCACAATGAATTAGACAATATGGAATAAAAATCAGAATCGGTTTCCTCCTAGTGAGTAGCTGATTTAACCCTTATTCAACCTTAATTTATCACCAACTAGCATGAACTCAAGGTATATTTAATAGATAAGTTCAATTTCTCAAGATCAAATCAATGCTCAACATGATTACTAAGGTACTTGAATTCAAAAATTGTAGTTTTCAACCTCAAAACCAATTATTTAAGTTGGATTGCACTAGTTTATGGTGATACCAAACAATTCCAGCAATCAATAATCACAAGATTTCAACTTAAAGCTCAAAATAGCACAATTTCACAATTTTGGTGCTAAATTCGAAATTCTATTTTTTTTTGTTTTTTTAATCAAGTAACACTAAACTAATATGCTTAATAAACCTCAAACATATCAAAGAATTGAAAAGAAACCCAAACTTGCAATTTTACTCTTTATGGAAGAAATTTTTCCTAAGTTACCTTCAATGGTAGAATTTAAATCTAGCTAAGTTAATAAATAGAAAGCAATTTTAAAGGATAGATAATGATTACCTAACCACAAGCTCTGATACAAAATTAACGTGGAACCCCAAAGACTGTGCCTTGAAACTCCTCAACAAGATAAGGTAAACAAACCTTAAGCTATGGTGATCATAAATTGAATCCAACCCAAAGCTAACCAATGTAGCAAAGAATCAAGATTATAAGTATTATTAAGAATAACCACGCCACAAGCAATATTACTTGATAAGTAACTAATTCCTAAAGGTAATAAAGAGATGCAAATTTGCCTCACTTTAAAGAAAACTCTCAAATTCGTTTTTATTCATTGATGTCTTGTAAAAGAAGCCTAAATGAGTATTTATAGCCTTGTCTTTGAATCCTTTATGGTAAAGGATAACTAAATCATATTCCAACTCAACTCCTAAAAGTACAATCATATTCTAACTAATATTCTAAAAAGGTAGAGTCATACTTGAATTAGGACACTAATTAAATCCTTCTAAAATAAGACAAGTGGTGGGTTGGGCTTTATTTCTTTGCCCCACATACATAATTAAGCCCAATTACAAGTTAAGCCCAAATTCCATAAGTAGGCACATGCATGACACTAGATCTTGAGCACATGGTTGGCACATGATGTCTTCCACATGGATGGAACATGTCTTGCACATAACTCTTAGCACATGATTTGCACATGACTTGCACATGACTTGTAATATTTAATTTTATGGATTTTGCATTGTTTTGCTCATTGACTTGAATATTCATAATAGACTCCTTTTATCTTCACTTTACCTTTGTGTAGTGTTAGCCCATAAGATTGATTGTGGATTTTAGGCCCAATATTGTTTTAAAGCTCCAATGCTACCTCCAATGACTTGGATATACGCTCTACATTGATTTAGATCATTTGAATAGGCTTTTGAACTCCTTTTCGGACTATTTCAATGAGATAAGGTTGCTCCACTCCATTGACAAAAGACTGTCGTTCATATCCTTTATTTATGGTTCCTATGCTTACATCAAGATTGAACAACATCCATTGGCACATAATCACAATGTTCCTCGTGTCCACTACTTCCTCTTGTGCTTTCCTTTGACATGGTTAGTAATTCAAGAAAGTAACAATGAAGTAAAATGACCTCACAATCACTTCCTCACTTGTTTATCTCAAAACATACTATATACCACTCGTGTTTCACACAAATAATGTCTTTTACCCTCTTTCAAGCTCACCTCTTTGCCTCTTACCACTCAAAATTTGAATCTCAAAATTATAAAACTAGAAACAAAATCAAACAATATGCAAGTGTTCTTATGCTAAGAATTAGAAATGAAACCTAATAAGAATGAATGGAACAAAGTCTAGAAGCAAACTGATGTGAAAAAAATCAATACTATACATAGGTGCAGAGATGTGTATGCTACCGATTTTTATTAATTTTAAGCCTAAGGATGCAAATTAGACTTAACTAATGTAATTAGAAGCAAAAAGGATAGAATTAAAAAATAAAAACTTAAGAGCACAAAGAATTAGTCAATGTGGAATAAAAATCAGAACCGGTTTACTCCTAGTGAGTAGCCGATTTATCCCTTATTCAACCTTAATTTATCACCAACTAGCAAGAACTCAAGGTATATTCAATAGATAAGTTCAATTTCTCAGGATCAAATCAATGTTGAACATGATCACTAAGGTACCTGAATTCAAAAGTTATACTTTTGAACCTCAAAACCAATTATTTAAGTTGGATTGCAGTAGTTTATGATGATACCAAATAATTTCAGCAATCAATAATCACAAGATTTCAACATGAAACTCAAAATAACACAATTTCACAATTTTGGTGCTAAATTTTAAATTCTAAATTTTTTTAATCAAATAACACTAATCAGAAGTTATTAATACTAAATAAACCTCAAACATATCAAAGAGTTAAAAAGAAACCCAAACATGTAATTTTACTCTTTATGGCAAAATTTTTTGCTAAGGTAGACTCTAATGGAAAAATTTTAATCTAGCTAAGTTAACAATTACAAAGCAATTTTAAGGGATAAATAATAATTACCTAACCAAAAGCTCTGATACCAAACTAATGCGGAACCTCAAAGACTGTGCCTTGAAACCCCTCAACAAGACAAGGTAAACAAACCTTATGCTATGGTGATTGTAAATCGAATTTGACCCCAAGCTAACCAATGTAGCAAATAACCAAAATTATAAGGATTATTAAGAATAGCCATGCCACAAGCAATATCACTTGATAAGTAATTAATTCCTAAAGGTAATAAAGAGATGCAAATCTGCCTCACTTTAAAAAAAAAATATACTCAAATTCGTTTTTATTCATTCATGTCTTGTAAAAGAAGCCTAAATGAGTATTTATAGCCTTAAGTCTTTGAATCCTTTATGATAAAGAATAACTAAGTCCTATTCTAACTCAACTCCTAAAAGTATAGTCATATTCTAACTCAAATTCTAACAAGTAGAGTCCTACTTGAATTAGGACACTAGTTAAATCCTTCAAAAATAAGACAAGTGGTGGGCTAGACTTCATATCCTTTGGCCCACATGCCTAACACTAATTAAAAGTTTATGATAATTAAAATAGGCAGCCCACATACATAATTAAGCCCAATTACAAGTTAAGCCCAAATTCCATAAGTTGGCACATGCATGGCATATGATCTTGAGCATATGGTTGGCACATGATGTCTTCCACATGGATGGCACACATCTTGCACATGTTTGGCACATGACTCCTAGCACATGATTTGCACATGACTTTCACATTACTTGTAATATTCAATTTTATGGATTTTGCCTTATTTTTCCCATTGAATTGAATCTTCATAAAAGACTCCTTTTATCTTCACTTTAGTCTTGCGTTTGTGTAGT
This sequence comes from Triadica sebifera, assembly GCA_023653625.1. Classification (NCBI taxonomy): domain Eukaryota; kingdom Viridiplantae; phylum Streptophyta; class Magnoliopsida; order Malpighiales; family Euphorbiaceae; genus Triadica; species Triadica sebifera. The sequence continues at coordinate 924,916 of CM042899.1, read as the reverse complement.
GTTAACCCATAATCTTGATTGTGGATTTTAGGCCCACTATGGCAACGAATGCTCCAATGGGCCTTAAAGGTGGTGTTCTTGAGGAGAATGAACCCTAAAAGGAAGATAATAGTCGAATCTTCCATCCCATCTGTGTTTCCTTTAAGTAAGGTGAGGAATTATGTTTCTCCTTCTTTACAAGCTTTCATAGCTTTAATCATGTATGATTCGTATATGGTAGAGACCCATTTCCAAATGGGTTTAGTGAAGGTTTAATCTTGAGAGAATAAGATTAAAGACCCCTTTTTAAGTTGTTTAAAAGTTATAACATGGGTTACTAAGGGGTTGTGGGAATTTGAGGATGTTGAAAGGGCTAAAGTTAGGCTTTTTACCCTTATGGCTTTAAAGGCTAAGCATATGAGTATTTCATGTTGATAAAGATATGTTATATATGACAGAAGTTGAAAGGGGAGGTGGTAAAATCTACCAAAAAAGGATAAGCAAGCTTGAGAGAAGCTTGGTTTTGTGAGGCTCCATTAAAGGTATGTACATATATGCATCTAAATTCCAAAATATGGCATGTTGTGTTAAATATGTTATAAATGAATTGTAAGATTTAAATGCTAATTGATTACTATAATAAGATGAAAAGTAGTAATGAATGTGATAAATGTAATTAATTGAATGATATGAGCATGAATGCTAAGTTAGGCAAGAATTGCCTTGGTAAAGATGTTTGAAAGGAATTTTATTACTAAATGATATGAATGTATCTTAAGAGGTATTAATGAGCATAGGTTATGATGATGGAAGGGTAAGAAGAGGTTGTTAAACCATAAGTGCATAAAAAGGTATTAAATGAATTGATAAGATAAGTTAAGTTAAATGGATATGATTTTATGTGTTTATATAATGCTCTAACATGTTTAAAATGCATGTTTGTGATGAGAATGTTGATAAAAAAGGTTGTCATGGGACAATCCTTAGAGCCTTGCATGTGACTTGTAATAAATGCATATTTTTAATGTTGTCAACTGCTGGAAAACCCAAATTCACGTCCGTGACTAGGTGTTCATGATCGTGACTATATAATATCCCTTTCATGAAGAAAGTGCACAAAATGGACAAAAGCATTCACGACATATTTACAAATTGTTTCAAAGTAATGGTTATGCATATGTTTGATAATGATATGATTAAAGTATGCTCACATTATTTCCAGCACAAGAATGTTACATATTGCATTTTCACATGAACAAAGTATACCTGATATATGATATGAATGTTATATGAAGTGTAATGAAAGCAATATGAATAAGTTAAGCCCAGATTCGATACTAAGACTAGTAGTAGGATTGATAGGTGGGGGCATGAAGAGAAAGAGAATGAAATGAAGAATCCTTATCCAATAAGATGTGAAATTCAGAAATCAAATTTTCATTATGAATTTGATTTTTTTTCTAAGTTTAAAATGGTAGGATATCAATAATGCTCAAACTAGTGAAGTTGAAATTGTAGGTGAGAGTATAAATTCTATTTCACTAGAAGAAGTGAATGGTGTTAATGTTGCTGAGAGCATTGCAATTGAAAGTAAAAACATAATTCGAGATGAATTTGTAGCTAATGATATCACTCTATGAAGGTAAATGATAAACATGAATTGGATGAGGTTGAGGTAGTAAAGGTGTAACACCACATTTTATGCATTTAAGTATAACCTATCTCTGTATCAAATAATCACATATGACATGCTAACGAGACACAAGATCCTATTAACAGTGATAGTAAATTTTTTTTTCATATCATCATATCCTATAATATCATTCAATGACTTTTCAAGTCAATATTGAGGCTTTTGCCACAATATCATATATCACATATATTAAAACATAAACTTTGCACATAAGTATTTACGAGTTGCTTTCATGCATACATTTTTAAAACTAATCCAGAGTGACAATACATATTCAAACATATAAGTTCAAAATACAGATGACATGTTTTCATGCTTGTGTTGAATGTAAGGAGAGAGTGATGAGGCTTAGCCAGTGACCTGTGCTCCATGTCTTCTATACGTTACTCAAAATGAGTTATCACTTTTCTTTACCTGAAAAATGATGCAAATTGATGAGTTACGAATCAGTGAGAATAATCATCCAATGAGCTCTAAAGTACCAAACAACTCATAGTAATAAATCACAAATCCAACACATACCATGTATTCCATTCCATTCATCCGTATCATATAAATATCAATAAAGTTAAAACATATAATCATTACTCTTTACGTATGCAAATACTTTGCTTATTTTATTTTGTTGTGACCAAGTTAAACATACATTGCCCCGGGTTTTTATGTGAACATTTGTTATGTGAACATTTGCATTTGCTAGCTAGCTTGATCATTTATTTTATTTGCACATTTATTGGGCCATAG